>JAZDUA010000047.1:0-1200000 GCA_038098605.1 Gryllus longicercus | reverse complement strand
ACTGGTTTCATTCACGAATCACCGCGCCATAGACACTTTACATCGAAAGATAATGTCCTCAGCTCTCACGGACTCTTGACGCTACTTACATGTAGTGCACACGCAGGTTCCCCAGACCGACCGCGTCTACACATTCCTCATTTGATTCAAAATAATTTTTGAAAATTCATTAAATATTTGTTTGTGAAATACATTTTAAGAAAATCAGTAGGATAAAAATGCAAAATATGTCAAATATAGGCAAAATATGTCAATTGCATAATTATGCAAAGTATGTTACAAAAAAAGATCTATATTTTGCTAGGGTTACCCTGATTTGCCAACAGCACAATTCTGAGAACTGAAAAATATCGAAAGACAACAAATATATAATTACGTAGTCGAGTCTCTCTTGATCACGATGAACGTTCGCAGAATTTTGTAATTACTTTGTTTAACTTTCTGAGAATCGTATGAGATGTTTTAATACCCAATGATGATATTTTAAGTTAAAAAAATTGTGAAATGTTGAATCCTTGGGATATTGTAAAACATGCCTCGTTTACTTTCTAGATTGAAATCGTATTGTTCGTTCCAAGAATTATATGATTACATGGTTTAAATGTCTGAGCACCGAACGGACTATTTTTATACCGCAAGCATGATTTTTGAAGTTAACTATGTCCTTCATTTTTCAAATTTAGCAAGCAATGTTTTGTTTATTTTTCAGATTCCACAGAAAATTCCTCAGCAATGTTCAAAAATTTAATTATTAGCAGTCCAAAAGTCACGAAAAATGGACATAGTGTTTTACGTAGTCTATCCTTTTTTTCTCTCAATATTTTTTTCTGTCATTGATTCTGATACTCCCAATTGCTCAACAGTGCTTTGCTCTGAAAGGACTTATATTGTTTATTTGTTAAATAAAACGGTTCTCACCACTTCGAACCGAATATAGCGCATCTGAGGTTAAAAATGAAGTACTACGCCTTATGGATTTTCTGATAAATAAACATCGCTCCCGGCTTTAAGATTTCAAAACTGTTTTAAATACTTATTAACATAGCTTTTCATTACAACAATTACATTAGCAAAATAATAAATGGAATACGTTACATATTTACCATAAATCGTTGTGAACATCTTAGAATGTATTAATTTTTGTATGGAAGGATACGCTTGGCTGTTGGATCAGTCACAGCTGCGGTGCCACGGGTTTCGGTTGTCATATCGTACTGTGCTTAGAAAGTTCGCATTTGGCTGTTTACCTGTGTTTGTTCGCCTGTGTTTAGTTGTTTTGTATTTCTAGATTTATGGTTTCAATCACGTTGAAGTTAAATTTAATTTTTTTTACTTTTCTTCATTTTGATATTTATATGGTGAAACTTTTAATAATTTACAGTTTTTGAAATTTAATTCTTTACCTTTGCACACAATTTAGAATACGTGATCTACCAACCGTAAAGTGGAAGAGGGGTTAAATGTTCCATAGTGGGGAAAAACAAATGTTTATTAATCTTTATAACTATTTACCTATAATTGTATTTCCAAACGGGATCGCACTCTATGCCTACTAGGAGAGGACTGCCCGCTCTCCCCGCGCGAGGTAGCTCGTCTTCCCGTGAATCAAATCAGTTTGTTCCCGTGGGCTCAACTAATTTTTTGGTCGAAGGCATTTTAAATATTTGGTTTCGTAATGAAAACTTATTATTTAAGAACTGCTAAAAAGGAAACAAGACGTTTTGCCTCTTCGCTAGTACATGTAGTTGGCTTGAATTTTGGGTATTTTACTTGAAATAGTGGTAAACTTTAACAAATCAAGAAGAAATATTTATTTTAATGACATTTCGAATCATAAAGAACAGGAGAAGCTTAACAGAAACGTTTGGAGTGTATCGGAGTCTCATAGAAATAGTTTTATATTTGAGGAAAGGTAGGAAAACACGCTTCATACAATTGTAAAAGTTCGAGACAAAGTACTTCTTTGCTGAACCAGCGCTCCGCCTCCTTGCGGGATTCGTCGTCTCAATCAAGCGCGTAGTTTTGGATGCATACAGTACAACAGGAAAGCGCCACGTATGGCCTCACTGCTACCATAAGAGCCCGCACTTCATTCTCAACCTATGTTGCGCCATAGAAAGATACCTCAAAATATTATCAGCATTATGAACATGGAGAAAAATAACGATAATTTGAAGATTTAGGGTCAATATATCCTTAGATTATGAGATTCTTAAATTATCCCCAGTTGTTTTGAACTAGTAATTTTTTCTAATATTAAAGATGTTCAATGACATAATCAGTACTTGTTTTTGAATGCTTTAGGAGAATGTTTTACTGTATATTCCGATAAATTCCAATATTTCTTACTCTTAGATCTTACAAACTGGAATTGGCGCATTTATTATCTCCAAAAAGTTTCGATAAAGACGCGTAATTTCTCTTCCATTGGAAGGCGGACACTTAGACTCACTCTTCGCAAATGAACCTTAAAGATTTTCGGTCTGCCCCCCTGTGTTATTTCGTCTCCAGGTGCACGCGTTGACAGCATCCGTAAAACACGGAATTGCGAAGGCTTAGGCGACGGCTTCCTGTTCGACGCCTAATAGCCAGTCGAAGATAATGCGAGCTGTAAAATGCTTACGAAGGGAAGTCAGGTGCGTTGCAAGTTCGTTTCCTTCTAGACGCTGCTTTTATCGCCGCCATCGTGCATCTCTCTCCAAAATCATATTGTTATCTAGCTCTCGTGTTCTTCCACTTTGCTTGAGGAGGAGATTCTTCAAAAGGCTCATAGTGAAAGAGTCTTGGGTATAAAATTTGAGAGAGTATTAAGCAATGCGTATCTGCAGAATCGTGTTAACTGACGAATATACGCTAAAAAAAGGTTTGGCAAATACAAAGTGCTTTTTGCAGTTAGTTTTTATTTAGGCCCTTCACGTATGTAATACTATTCCGTGTTAAACCATGGAAAAGGACTATGAGTAGAAGATACCTCACACCAGTAGGTTGAAGTGTGCTAAAAGACACCGAAAAGGTATTCAATAAGACTCCAGCGTAAAAATTCTGACGAAAGTATTTTGAATACGGATATGAGTTTGAATGAGTATATAAGAGGCATTACCCGCATAAAACATAAAATAAGATCCCCATAAAGTGAAACACATATTGGTACATTAAACATGAGTACATAGTGGTACTTCTCGTCTATACATAGCATACAATTTGTACTGTTCTTTGACGTAAATGTAAAATAAAAGTGTTTAGAATTTATCAGAACATCAGAATAGAAAAGGTTGAGTTTAGCTCATTTTCATAGTCCTTTCAGCGGGAGCGATTGTGTCTGGAAGTTCTAAGGCCTGAGTTCCGAAAGTGGCGGATTGTCGACACCAGCTGGATAGCGAAATCGAATTCATTCGCCGTCCAGAGGAGCACTCTAGAGGCTGCCTGCTGTGATTGGTACGTTTCCATGGTTTCTCCGATCATTACAAAGGATTGTTTTCATGGTAACTTCCCACCCCTCCTTGTGGAGTAATGGTCCTTGTGGAGTAATGGACGGTCCTAACCCCCCTCCCTTCTTCCTTTCCCTCGTCCGATAAAGTTTCCCCTGCTTCCCAATCCTCTTCGGAGCTCCGCGGCGAGTAAACGAAACTTTATACCACTCGTAAAATTTATAAACCGACATTATGAGTGCAGATAGGTCGTCGTTTGCTTCATGTGTTCGGAAGTGGCGACTGGCCCGGCCGTTAGGTTGCTCGTAAGAGGCAAATAGTGCGCACAAAGATCCGCGAATGGCAGCTGCGGAGGCTTGGGCAAACTCTACTAGGCGATAACTGGTGAGTTCTTCTTGGTTATGGGCAGCGGTTTCATCCTGGCTGTGGTGAAACTTCTTGAGACTTCTGTTATAGACGTTTTGTGAGTTATGGGATTAATGTTGAATTCACATTGAAAAACACTTGACAGATCTGCGATTCATATAACGTTCCAAATTCTACTTTTACTTTTTACTCATTTTTGTTACGGATTCATCGATTTTTGCTTGAACGCTTTTAATAGCTATTGGTTTAAGTGTTTAATACAGTTGAACTATGCTGCGTATGAAACAAACAATTAGTAACTAAAAAACGTTTCTTTTGTCGTTCGTTTGTCGAGCTCTCCATTCTCAAATGATCTCGCTTGCCGCTCCTTCCTGTGATTTTCACTAAGGAATACGACTGCTCGGGCGGTCCTGGCCGTGCCTGCCCCGATCCACGGCACCCATAGGCCGAGCATTGCGTTGCTGCCATCGCCGCGTCCGCTGAGGACGGAGTTGCGCCGCTCCACCGCAGGGGGGCCTGTCCTCAGCGGCGCCCTCTAGGGGGCGGAGCGGCGCGGCGCTCGGCGGGAAGCGGGTCCGGCGCGGCGTCCCGCAGGGTTCTGTCGAAGTGCGGGAAGGGAGGGGGCAAGGAGGAGGAAGGGGATGTGAGGCGTTGAGGAAGCTGCTGTTGCCAAAAAGGAGCTCCGGGAGGGGGGTATGGTAGTCAGGACTGCATGGTCATAATGAAAACTCAGATTGCCATAGACAACCTCCTATTAAAAAAAAAAGAAAAAAAAATGCAGGAGAAAGGAAAAGCACGTATTGATTTTAATAATGTATAGTTGCCTAGGTTTAGGCATTATATATATATATATATGATGAAACCCAGAATATGTGTTTCATTACACTAATTAGATCATTAGTGTAAGAAACCAATTGCTATTTTGAACTGCGCGGTGCGCGCGCCGAGCGCGGCGCGCCGGGGCCGGCGAGCAACCGATGCCTCCGCCGACGGTGCCACCGCCGCCGGGAGGCTAGCGTGGGAATTTCGGTTGGAACTGGGCACGGCAGACGTGCAAAAGTTCGTTACGAGAATCGCGGACGAGAGCCGTTGGCAGAACAGCGACAGCAGCAGAGGTTAGCAGAGCGGCGACCAGTGCGGACGTGTGGCGAGGGCTCTCCGCTAGTGAATGGACGCATGTAATACGCGACATAGTTATGTGATTAGGAATCGCACAGTAATGGACATGTAAATAGAACATTAGAAGTATCAGTATAGTAAAAGATTAGTGTTGGTAAAATAATTGACGTCGCTCCTATTAGTTGGTGCGGAGGGAACATTCTTGAAAGTGTGCAGTACAGAACTGTGACCAGTATAAGGAGTAGGCGGGGGTCGTGTAATTAAACCCCCTAATGGACAGTGATTCGAGGAAGGTGCGCAGCCGAGGTATCAACATCCTGTTCGGGGAAGAATTGTTGGAGCATCAGCCGTGGATGATCACCACGCCATCTGCTGCCGACGGCCTGTAGCAGTAACAGAGGTCGACAACCTTGTCGGCACGAGCGGCTCTACGAACCTCATAGGTATTCAAACGGGGCCCCGAAGGTATGAAAGTTGTATTTTACTCTTAATCTTGGTACCAAGGCGGAGTATAAAAACGGTGTTTGATTATGTAAATAGTAACTTTGGTTTAAAATAAATCTTGTCATAATTGTATTTCTATGTATGAATAATTTCCCCAACGTTGCACCGATTTATCCTAGGACCCATTCACGTAAAAGACACCCTCTCTTAGTGTTATATTGCAGTGAAGATACCCGGCACTACGAGGTATGTCACAGCTGGCGCCCGAACATGTGGATAACGTATAATTAAGAAATGTGGCCCTAGGGAAGTTGGTGAAATGTTGGAAAATAATGTGCATGTAATTGATGTATAGTAATGCAGGGTACAGATGAGAAGCAGGCAGTGCAAAGTGTATTATTATAGAGTACAAAAAAATAACAACACATGTGTTAGCAAAAACATGCACAAGTCAAGTAAGCATAATGAAATGTTGATAATTACAAAAATGTTGTTGTGTAATTAATTGTGGGCTGACATAGGCAATTATTTGTGAGCATCCAATATATAGTTAATATTGCAGTCACCGAGGTTATGAAGGCTATACATGTACATGTTACAAATAATATAATGTAATAGAATTCCAAATTTTGTAAGACATATTAATAATATTTGAACTGCTTGGCAATTTTTTATAACATGGAAATCAAAGAAATGGGGAAGTAGTAATAATTCTTATGAGAATATAAAGGTGGTTAATAGTGTTGCACAAATTATGCACAAAATTGTTTTTTGCTGGGAACATTCACTCAGTAGTGCATTATCTATTGGTGATGGTAAAGTGCGGGGAATTTAATAGAAAGGATACTAGGTTGGGGAATGTATAGCAGCATTGTGCATGCATGTTGTTAATATTCATATGGCACTAGTGAGGAAAATTCAGGGAGGAGATATGACATGCAAATGTGAATGATGATTATGTACATAATATAGCAATAAGTGAATTGAAAAGTAATTTCAATTAAGAAGGGATTTATTATAATTTGAAAGCATTGTTGTGTAATAGTATTAATGAGTTTATTAGTAGTGTATATGTGTTTCAATGGTAATAATATTATGTATTGTGAGGATTATGTTTATGCATTGGTAGGTGAGTGGAAATTTATATGGCTATTGAATTAGTGTTATTGTGTTTTGGTGGTGAGTGAGGGTTGTCCGTTATTAGTTAGCAATTGAAATAGGTGTGAATTAATCCATTCACGAAGGATACAGTGTTGTGGCGGATATAGTTACTTCCTAGGATAATTGTGATATCGTTGGTAGGTGAGGCAAGTGGAAAATTTGTGCGGTATTTTAGTGTAGTGAGAATCGATCGGACAGCTCAAAGCAACAGAATGGAGGCGCAAAATGTAGTGCTGGACCGGGAAGAAAAGGCGGATGAAGTAGGGGAAATAGATGTAGGAATCGATAACAGCAAGTCATCGGAAAGTAGGGATAGTGGTATTGAAAGTCGGTTGGATGATACGTCAGGGGACAGCTTCAATAAAGATGTACAAGTTACATCAACGCCGATGAACCAAGCGGTAGGAAATCTAAATCGGGGGGGTGGACAAGATAATAATTCAGGTATTATGCAGATGATGATGAAGATGCTCGAACAACTGAATGGGAAAATGGATGAACAGAGCAGGAAAACAGAAGAGCAGATTAAGGAGTCGGCAGAGGATCAGAAGAAGTCGGCCGAAGAACGGGATAGGAAGATATTGGAAGAACTGAATAGGAAATTAGAAGAACGAAGCAAGAAGACTGAGGAGCAGATTAGGAAGTCAGCTGAGGAGCAGAAAATATTCACAGAGGAGCAGAACAGGAGATTAGCTGAAGAATTGAATAGGAAAGTAGAGGAACAGATTGGGAAGCTGGCAGAAGAACAGAATAGGAAATTAGATGAAATAGGTGGGCGTATAGGACGCGCTGAAGAACAAATGGAGTTAACGAAGAATGAGATGACTAAAATCACGGTGCGGGTAGAAAGTCATGAGCAATGGACTGCCGAAGAATTAGGGAAACAGAAAAAGGAGTTAGAATCTCAAGTAATTAGTATGGGGGGAGAATTAGAGAATAAATTGTACCAGCAATTAGACGCTAAAACCGCTAAGCAGGACGAGAAAATTGAAAGGATGCAGTTAGTAGTCAAGGAAGAAATGCAGGAGAATAAGCGGGAATGTGAAGAGAAGGTTGTGTTACTACGAACAGAGATTGAACAAATAAAAGAATGCAAGGCATCCCCAATTGCAGCAAGCGGGACGGTACCATTTACCCCTCCAAGATCACTAAAATTTTCAGGAGACGGGAAAGAAAATCCATGTATATTTATGAAGGCAGCAGAACGACATCTAGATGTTATCAATACTTCGGAAAGGTGTAAAATACAATTATTATATTTAATGTTAGAAGGCAACGCAAGGATATGGGCCGATACATTTGATAAGTTTCCCGAATCAGTAAAGGCATTTAAGGATCGATTCCTTGAGCGGTACTGGAATGAGGAAATTCAAATTAATTTTAAAATTAGTCTGATGAATAATCATTACAACCAGTCAATGGGAAGTTTGCGGGAATACGCAACAAGGCGTATTATGGAATACAAAACGCTATCCCCACCGATGAGCGATCAGGAAATAATATGTGTACTGACGAGACAGTTCCCAGTCACAGTGCAGAATCTTTTACGTAGTGTGCAGCACACCGACCTGGAAAGATTCCAGAATGTGTTAGGAGGGTACGACTTGACGTTCGCAGGCGTACCAAAGAACAGAAATGAAGGGAATGTTAATATGATTAGATCGGAACGTAACCAGGGGCAAGGGAATGATAGGAGCAATGATTATCAGAGAAACCAACGCGGAAGAGGGGGAGACGGATGGAGACCAGAGCCGGGGAACCAGAGACCGGACTGGAACAGATCTAATTCAAACCGTACGGAGACGCGAGGCGGGGGCGGGAATGCACCCGACCGATTAGCACAGCCTAGCACAAGTAGTGATCAAGGACACTATTTAAACTAATAGAGTCCGCGGTGATAGGTGGCCCCATTGCGGACGCGGAAATCGATGACGTAAACGCGGTCTCCATAAACGCTATGCAGCCGGTAACCTACGATACCCAACCGTGGCGGAGATGTAAAAACTCAGCGGTCAGAATCAGGAAATGTCCCACGATATCGATAGAATGTGAAGGTATAATTAAAGAAGCTTTAGTGGATACAGGGTGCACGACTACAGTAGTATCAGAAGAAATGTATGAGGAGTTAAAAGCAACAGGAAAAGAAGTAATGTGTTTGCCTATGAATAGGGCGTATGTGATTGGGGCAACTCAGAAGAAGTCAAGCCCCATCACAAAACAAATCATGTTTCAAGCCAGGATTGGCAACCAAGTATATGAGATGGTGGCCCTGGTAGTCAAAAAATTATTGTATTCGGTAATCATAGGGACGGATTTTCTGGTCGATCACAGAGCAATTATAGATCTAGAACGGCAGGTGGTAGAACTGGGGAGCCAGGCGGTAGGATTTGACCTGGGGATGGACGAAGAATACGAAGCGTGTACGGGCGTAATGGCGGAAGATTCATTAGAAGAACAGCTGAGGCAGCAAACGGAGAAAATTGAGGTATTAAATACGCGTTACAAAGAGCAACTACTGCAGCTGCTGTTGGAAAATAAAGAAGTCTTCCAGAAGAATCGCGCCCCAATTAAGGGATTCACATTTCGAATACAACTGACGGATATGACGCCATTTCGACAGCGGAATTATCCGATACCAGCTGCACTGAAGCAAGATGTCGCAGAATTATTGGCAACAATGGTGAATGATGGAATTATAAGAAAGGCACAGACATCCTACACCAACCCAATTGTGATCGTCAAAAAGAAAGATGGAGGAATACGATTATGCCTGGACGCTCGAAGACTAAATGCGGTAACAAAACCATATAGGGATGCTCCATTACCGGTGGAGGAAGTATTGCAGAGGTTCGGAGGGAACATCGTTTTCTCCAGTACCGATTTCAGTAAAGCCTATTGGCAAATGCAAGTGGCGGAAGAGGATCAGCAATATACAGGGTTTGCATTCGAAGGAATCTGTTATGTATTTTGCAGAGTGCCATTCGGACTACGAAATAGCGGAGCCGCATTGATTCAATGTGTTGACAAAATATTGCAAGGGAAGCTACAAAATAGGATTACAACATATGTGGATGACATAGTTTTGCAGGCCAGATCAATAGATCAGCATTTTGAAGATCTAAGAAAGTTATTTCACATCCTGAAAGAAAACAATTTGGTATTGAACGTGAAGAAATCAAGCTGGTTTACAAAGAAAATAGAATTCCTGGGTTACGTGATAAACACAGATGGAATTAGTATGAAGCCGGAAACCATCGAGGAGATCAAGAAGATACCACCACCGAAGACAATCAAGCAGGTACGCAGATTCATCGGCACCTGTAACTATTACGCCAGATTTTGCCCGCAATTTGCGGAAGCGATGCATCCATTTTACCAATTAACAAAGAAGGACAGAAAATGGAAGTGGGATGAATCATATCAAGAAGCATTCGAGAAAGTTAAAGAAATGTTTTATAATAGTTGTTTTATTGCACATCCGGACTTTTCAAAGAAGTGCGTGGTTCAGACAGACAGTAGCGATTTTGGCATGGGGGCGATGTTATACCAGGTATTTGACAATCAGGAGAAAATAGTAGCAATAGCCAGTAGAACGTTAAAAGGACCCGAACTCCGATTTTCGGCCACGGAAAAAGAGGCGAACGCTATCATATGGGCTGTAGCAAAATTTAAACCTTACCTGAAAGGGAGACACTTCACAATAAGAACGGATCATCAAGCGCTCACATTTTTAAGCAGATGCCACTTGCAAAACGATAGACTGCATAGATGGGTACTCGCATTACAGGAGTTCTCATTTGACATAGAACATTGTCGCGGGACCCAAAACCATCTACCGGATCTTCTAAGCAGACATGAACCAGGCAGGGACAATAAGTACACGAACGCCAGGGAGTTCCACGTCATGGCGATCGATTTAGGAATTGCGAGATCACCCTTATTCGACTGGAACGACCTTATTAGGTTACAAGAAAGTGACGGCGAAATCCGCAAAATCAAAAGATTCAAGCAAGGTCAGATGGCGGAAGAAGAGGCGGAATTCGCAATGTTACAACAAAAGGAGGATAGGTGGAAAGTGGTACAGGAAGCTGTACTAATTAAGACAAAGGATAACCCAGAAATATGGAGGATCTGGATACCTCAGACTTGCACTAGAGAATTAATCAAATTTGCGCATACATCATTGGCTCATTTCGGTGCAGAAAAAATCTGTCAAGTTTTACAGTCCCTATGCTATTGGAAAGGAATGCGGAAACAAATTAGGCAAGTGATAAATTCATGTATGACATGTCTGAAGGTAAAACATACCAATCGGAAGTATGACGGCCCAATGCAGAATATTATACCAACAGAGAGAAATGATTTGGCTGCACTGGACGTGTATGGACCACTGCCCCGTGCAGAGCACGGTAATAAATATATATTCGTAATCATGGACGTCTTTTCAAAATTTGTCCAAGTATATCCCATCAACAAGGTAAATTCTAGGAATTGTTTAAAGTTAGTGCAAAGGTTTATGCAGATCGCTGGTTCATATAAAAGGATATTATCGGACCATGGAACGATGTTCACAAGTGAGAAGTGGGAAGAAGGAATATGTAGTATGGGGGCAATTCCCATCCACTCGTCGGTGCGGCATCCTCAATCGAATCCGTCTGAACGAATAATGAGAGAGCTATCGAGGCTATTTAGAACGTACTGTAAACATGACCATACAGCATGGAACAAACTAATTCCGGACATTAACCGATGGCTGAACCACATCCCGCACGATAGCACAGGAATCTCCCCATGGGAAGCGCATTTCCAAACCAAACCGCCCCATATTTTATATGCGTTGGAAAGACCTGAGATATCGCAGGAACCAGCTAAAACATCAGAACAAATCTACCAAGCGTTAGTGAAGTCGGGGAAGGAAAGGAAATCTAAAGTAAAGAAGAAGATCCACAAGTTCAGTGAAGGGCAACTAGTGTTACTACGAGTTCCCAAAGTATCAAACCCGAATTTGAAGCTGTATGCAAAATTTTTCCCATTATATGAGGGACCATATGTGATAGATAAAGTTACGGACAAGAATGTGGCTAAGTTACTCAATAACAAACGAGAAGTGGTGGGACACTACAATTTCCATAACTTAAGACCTTGTCCCATAGGAATGGAAAATAGTGAAGTGTAAATATGTGTAATATTAGTGTTAATATAAGTAATCACTTGATAAGTCGATTCTAGGTTATAAGTGTATATAGGGCTTTTAGCAATATGCAAGACAGTGCGACCATCGGCAGTGACGATGTTACTAGTGTGAATTTTGTCCAGAAGCGGGAAAAATTCAAAAAAAGAAAGGGGGGGGTGATGAAACCCAGAATATGTGTTTCATTACACTAATTAGATCATTAGTGTAAGAAACCAATTGCTATTTTGAACTGCGCGGTGCGCGCGCCGAGCGCGGCGCGCCGGGGCCGGCGAGCAACCGATGCCTCCGCCGACGGTGCCACCGCCGCCGGGAGGCTAGCGTGGGAATTTCGGTTGGAACTGGGCACGGCAGACGTGCAAAAGTTCGTTACGAGAATCGCGGACGAGAGCCGTTGGCAGAACAGCGACAGCAGCAGAGGTTAGCAGAGCGGCGACCAGTGCGGACGTGTGGCGAGGGCTCTCCGCTAGTGAATGGACGCATGTAATACGCGACATAGTTATGTGATTAGGAATCGCACAGTAATGGACATGTAAATAGAACATTAGAAGTATCAGTATAGTAAAAGATTAGTGTTGGTAAAATAATTGACGTCGCTCCTATTAGTTGGTGCGGAGGGAACATTCTTGAAAGTGTGCAGTACAGAACTGTGACCAGTATAAGGAGTAGGCGGGGGTCGTGTAATTAAACCCCCTAATGGACAGTGATTCGAGGAAGGTGCGCAGCCGAGGTATCAACATCCTGTTCGGGGAAGAATTGTTGGAGCATCAGCCGTGGATGATCACCACGCCATCTGCTGCCGACGGCCTGTAGCAGTAACAGAGGTCGACAACCTTGTCGGCACGAGCGGCTCTACGAACCTCATAGGTATTCAAACGGGGCCCCGAAGGTATGAAAGTTGTATTTTACTCTTAATCTTGGTACCAAGGCGGAGTATAAAAACGGTGTTTGATTATGTAAATAGTAACTTTGGTTTAAAATAAATCTTGTCATAATTGTATTTCTATGTATGAATAATTTCCCCAACGTTGCACCGATTTATCCTAGGACCCATTCACGTAAAAGACACCCTCTCTTAGTGTTATATTGCAGTGAAGATACCCGGCACTACGAGGTATGTCACAATATATATATATATATATATATATATATATATATATATATATATATATTGTAACACTAACGATTACCTGTGGAATCGATTAGCGACCCTGCCGCTAGCTCAGATCGGTGATGGAAGGAACTGTTACACAGTACAAGAGAAACACAACAAAAATAAACACTTGTTCACTGGTAAAATGATTCACTTTATTCCTGAGCAAAAAATAAACAAAATTGCACCAGGGAAATTACGATTTTTACACTAACAATGGAAAAGGAAAATTAAAGAGAAAAGAAAATTAGGCATGTTAGTAATTATAGAAAAAGACTTATGACTAGGAAGAAGGTCAACTTATTACAACTAATATTTACATGAGTTACAGGATGAGAATTTAACGTGCCAAGTGCGACACTGCATTACATAAGTCTTGGAGTTGAATGACCCTCGGGTTACTCAGCCCTGTAGAATTCTTTGTAGGCCCGGGCGGACCCTCTGGCGTCTGAAAGGGAGGCGGCGGCCTTGGGACAAGGACGCGACCGCGGCAGTCCATTCACCCCTCTCGGCGCGTGCGTCAGCTGGGCGATCCTCGGGTTACCACGCCACCACTGGCGGCGGCGTCTGGGCGAACTGGCAGCGATGTCTAGGCGACTGGAAGTTCTTGAAGATTCTTGCAGCGACGTCTAGAAGATTCTGGCAGAACTGGTTGATACTGGTTGATACTGGTTGATACTGGTCGATCTCAATATCCGAAACGTAGTAATCAGCCTAATGTCTCTTTAATTTTTAACATAACTTCGGAAAGTCTAGCGACAAATAATTCCCACCCCAGAGAAATATTTTTTCTCTACCCTTTTTTAAACGCCACAGAGGTCTACTTGCCTCTCCCCGACGAATAAATCCCACCCCAGAGAATTAATTTTCTCAATTGTTGTCAGCTAGTAGCTCTCGCTCCTTCCGAAATCTTTCTAAGCTTTTCAGAGACAAACTGGCCTCTCCTCGACAAATAATTTCCTCCCAGTGAAGTAATTCTCTCCCGACTCCCGTCAGCCCAAAACTCAAATCAAATCTGATAATTTCTGCGTCGAAAAAAAATTGAAGTCCGGTAGAGGTGAACTTGCCTCTAACCGAATAATATTCCCCCCCAAGAGAAACTTCTGCCCCGACTGTTCCGTCTAGAAATCAAATCCCTTCTGCCGTTCTCTCCGTCGAAATCGCACCAGGTTAACTCTTCTCCCCACCCCAATTTCTTATGTGTCCTAGTTCCCTTTGATAGCAGTGTCGCTATTGGTCAGAAGTTGTTGCGTAGTGAAATATTTTAACCCAATCGCAGCGTGAGAAGCGAAGGAAACTTCCACTCTTTGTGCGTGCTGCGAGCATGCAGGGTTGTTCTCGAACCTTCTAGAATCTGGCCCTGGCTTGTGTAGGGGGGCGCGTTCGATGACGGAAGTATTGCTCTGGGCTCCCCCGAAAGTGGGTGGTCTCGAAATCTGCAGCCGGCTGTGAACACTTGCACAGTGTCTGTCAACGGCAGTCCTCCAAACGGCCTGCTTAATGGGGAGGAGGCGGTAATGGCCTCCCGCGATAAGTGAAATCGCACGTGCGACGCAGTGTTTACATCCCCAGTCGAGCTCCGGGCTACAGCTGAATCTGTTTACATTCTCCCAACTGCCCCTCAGCCTTATGAAATTTTGTATGACGAAATCGGTTTCGCCACAATATATATATATATATATATATATATATATATATATATATATAGTGTTAAATATTTATTTATTGTAATGTTTTCCTGAAAATACCTTATGAAAACCTGCCCTATAACTCTGACCACATGAGATATTCTATCGTCAATATATTATAAACATCATTCAGTAGGTTTTTTATTTTCTATTTTAAGTTTAGTTTACTTGTTCGTATTCATTAAATGTTCGTATCAAACTAAAGAACAGGCCAATTTTGATAATTGATGCCAAAATGTAAAAATTGCCAATTCCGCCACATAGGAGGTTGTCCATCATAAATTTCGATGTTAAATTGGGTGGTCATTAGGGTTTTGAGAAAAATAAAGGCGTTAGGAAATGTAATATAAGAGAGTTGTGAGATATGATGTGATCTCATGTCATGTCATGTCGAAGATATACAATAAAATGCGTTCGCTGTTAGTGTGATTTGTCTGTAATTAGCAATATTATGCGAGACATATACAATGTAGTACAATGTGAAGAGAGTGATGTAAGCAACAGTAATATGAGTGAGACAGTTAAGGAAACAAAAGTGGATCAAGTTTCTGAAAAATTCGGAAGGACTCCACTCTTCGTTTCTGATAAGGTTTTCGTTTTGTGTGAGTTTTTTGTCATTTGAATGTTATATGTTGTTTTCATTTCTATTTACTATCCTCAAACATTTTCAAATTATCGCCGCTGCATAGAACACACTAACAAAATGTGTTTCATTTGTAACAAAACTATAGGCACTTTACCCCGTAGACTTAAGGAAAACATTTTATCCTATGTTTATAAAAATCAGCACTAGAAGTACAATGAATTTTTTGCTACGTCTCACGTATTTTTTACTCAATTTCTAAGACTTACCAAATCATCATAATTTCCTCATGTTCGACCAGAACCAATCTTCGATTAGTTTGAATAGTACACAGTACGAGTATACTTCCTACTTGTACTTACCTGCTTCATCCTGGCATTCTTCTTACGGAATTATGATTCACACTGACTGTAGCGAGGATGAGTCATTGCAATGGAATGATTAATGGTATGTAGTCCGTCCAAGCTGAGTGTGCTGGTGAGAGAGTTGTTGGCCGAGGCGCCAGTCGTGGTGTGGGTGTCGGAGGAGGGGAAGCGCTTCTTAGGTTTGCGACTGGGTCGAGGTCGTCCAAAGGCGATTGTGGGAAGACGCTTCGGGAACGGAGTTTCCAGATAAGACGATGTTCCCGTGTCCCCTAACTCCGCCGCATTAAATCAAGTTTTGTTTGTCTACCCTGCGTTTGCTCCATGGCCGTTGTAATAATTTATACAGAACCCAGGTCGCGTTGGTTTCCCTCTTGACTCTGACAGAGGGTCCCCCGCTGCGACTCTTTCTTGTTGTTTGCACCGGTTTAGGTGGCGCAGTCATTAGCTGACGTCATTACAGTGCATCCAACCGAGAGGTCTTAGGGTTCGTATTCCTAAGGTGGCTGGAATATCGAGTCATAGCTAGGTTGAAGCCGGGCGCTGTCTGGAGGAGAATTCCAGCGGCCAACTTCTCTGATCGGTAGCTGTCCGTGGCTTCTCCGATCAATAACAAGCGAATGCCGGAGCTGTGCCTTAAGAAATTGACCACGGAACGCGCGCGATCTTTCCTTTCCCTTTCTTGTCCTATTCTCACCGCTTATGCACTACGTACTCTATCGCGTATGTGAGCAGGCCAGAGGCGAGCTTAGAGTTGGTCCTGGCTGGGGCGGTGACCCGTCGATGGGAGATACCTGGTTGCGAAATCCACAAGCCGACTTGTATTTAATGGGACGTGACACCGCCTCCTTCACTGAAGGAAATACACCACACACACGGAACGAATGACCATGGCAGTTGACACGCCCGGAAACTGAAATATCGATGAATTTGGTTGTTTGTTCTTGCTTCCAGCAGAGAATTGGTCGCTGGCCGAGTTTCCTTTAAGCGCGTTTGTGAGTCTTGAAAATCACCAATTGTAATTTACAAGTATCCTACTATTTTCTGCAGTGTACGTTTATTATATTCTGAATATATGCAGTTAAACTGTTTTCCTGAAGCAGATATATTATCGATCAATTTACCATGGAGTACGTTTGAACAGTGAAATTATTCAAGGTTTGTAACAAAGAAACAACTTTGTATATTAAACTAGTGCAATGCAATTTGCAATAAATTTTTTAATAACAATATGATGAATCTGTCAATATTAAAAACGGATTTTATCTCGCCATCTAAGATGGCGGCATCTTAGGATTTACCACTTGGAGCCACTAATGATGGGATGAAGTCCCGAAACATTTGTAGAGCTGAATTTTCTTTCAATTCAAATTCATATTATATAAGCTACTTGTGGTTGCCTCTGCTATTCTAAATCAATAAACATTTAATGACAATGATTTATAATTTTGTGGCAATCTATTTTGGATAAGACACTGTAATTTGGAATTCAAAGTACGCATCGGCATATATTTGGCATAGTTTAATATTTCCATTAACAGACGCCCATTCCTTCTTTTTCTTGTTTTACTACTTGCATTCTGTCTCCTCTCCTGCCAGTCTTAAGGAAGGTTTGTGGGGGGTCCTATAAAGTTAATACAAGAAGGTTGTAAGGGAGGCTACAACTTGGGAAAACGACTTCCTTTTTTGTTTCCAGCGCCCATTACAAAAGACGAATGGCCCTTTTGAAGTATTGGACGAATTTCTGGAGACTTAGAAGTAAACTTACTTTTATTTCACGGGAAGGGAAGGAGGTGTTGCCATGCTGTAATGGAAGCGTTTCCCTTAGATTAAAAAAAAACTACTTTTATGTTGAGGTGACGAGAGGGTAGAGTGAATATGACCTACATAAAACGTTTATACGTACAGTAGGTGTTACGTTTATGACCGTTTATTATAGTGACGTTTCACGTTATGTTCTGTAAATCTGAAAATAAATTAGAAAAAATAAAAGCAAGTAATCTTTATTTTGTAAAACATCGAATTGAATAATGTTTATGCATTATTCAATATGATGATATAAGGATAAATCTTATGATAATAACACATGAAATGCTACAATATATTAGTCGTTAATGTTTTTGCTCCATTTGTCATGATATGAAGATACACAAATTGCTTTACAAGTTTTGTTTTGATATTCTTTTCTAAGAATAGCTACTATAATTTTTCGTGTTTCAATTTTGTTTCGCCCATTACGACAAAAAATCAGTTAGAAACCAGGGAGCTGAATTGATTATTTTTCGTTCCCTGTAAACGCAGCTGATGCGAAGTTTAACAGTGCGGTTACACACTTCCAACTCCCATCAAGCTCGCTCATTGACCACGAACAAAGAACGTCAAGCTATCATTACCTGTAACTAATCTAGCTCACTCACAGAGGAAAGCTCAGCGAAAACAGAACCCCCGCCACATAATACTGCAACAGGCTGCGAGGCAACAAAGAGTCATAACTTCCACTCATCACCGAGAGCGTCTTTCCTACTCTTATCACCCACGCGTCAGGACTTCCATTTCCGATATGCCCCTCCGCCCCTCCGTCTCCGTCTTCTCCCCCCCCTTTCACATCGCACGTCCCGGGAACAGGGAGCTCGTTGTTAATGACAGCCATAAAGGCAAGTGCGGCGCCAGCGCTCTGCGCACATTAACAAGGATGTTATGTAAATAAGCGGCGATAAATTAAAGAAAAGGTCGGCGGAGGCGCCGGGTGGGGGCGGGGCGGGGTGCGATGACGGACGCTAGCGGCGGGTGGTGGGGGGCGGTGAGGGTGCCAGGGCTGGAGAAGCCGATGGGGACGCGGAGCTGAGGGAGATGGAGGAGGGGCCAGAGCCGGGGCTGCAGGGCATAGTGGCAGATGTGGAGGCGGAGGCAAATGTGGGAAGGGGAGGCGGCGTTGGCGGCTCCGCAGAGGGAGGTGGAGTTGGGGACTGAAGCAGAAGCAGTCGAGGGGTGGGAGAAGGGGGCGTGGGTGTAGGGGCATCGGGGGTGGTGGAGCCGGAGCGACAGGGGCGGGGGAGACACCACCTCAAGATGGAGGTGGAGGCGCGGCAGCGGTCGAGATGGCTGGGCCAGGGGGGGGGGGCGCCGGTGGAGGCGCGTCGCATCGCTTTTATGCCGCGCGCATTATCCGCTCTCTGTGCCGCCGCCGCCGCCGCCGCCGCCGCCGCCGACGCAACTGCGCCTTTACGTTCACCTCGGGGCAAGGGGGGGTTGAGGGGGTCCAGAATGCCAGAGATAGGATAGGGCTGTTGCAGACCGATGAAAGCGGTAATGAAGGAGTCAGAAGAAGAAATGAATTGATTGGCGGTGGTGTGAAACGCTTGGAGGATACGATCAGAGAGGGAAGTGCTAATAATGGCTCGTACGAGTGATGGGTGTAGTTGTGGCTACATGTGGTAAAGGTAGACATGTGGTATGTAAAGAGAGATAAATAAGAGATGAATATAAATTTAATGGCTAAAATATATGAGATCTGGAGAAAGGGGTGTTACAGTGCGGGAAATTGTGGGAGAAGAAAGAGCGGGATTATGAGTAACATGTACACGAATGATGAATCTTTGTCTCTGATATAAATTAAGCGTCATTTTTTGTATTAAATTGTGTCTTTTGCATAAAGTAATCCGAACCATCATTATTCAAATCAGAAGTTGAACCGTTATGAGGGACGAGGAAAATAGATCACAGATTTTTGTGAAGAAATGTAACTGCGTTTGACTAATTGCTTAAATGGTGATTCCGGGTGTGTCAACCGCTAAGGTCATTAGTATCGAAAGTGTAGTGCATGCTTTTCGCACGTGATGTTCCTATGATCTATACCGGCTGGATGGCGAGATCTGGCGCTGACGTACCGTCGGCTACCGGGGTTCTTCTCAACCAGGTATATTACAACAGCGGGGCACCACCCCAGGATCTCCCAGGAAGTGAGTGCAAGTGCAGTGAATGTAAGGGATGAGGGTAGGTCACCGAAGAGGAAGGAAAGATTGAGCGTGGTCCGTAACCTGTTTGTTAGGGTACTGCTCCGGCATGCACTTTGGTATTGATCCTAGGAACCACGAAAAATTGCTGATCAGAGCAGTTGGCCTTGAGATTTCTCCTCCAAACAGCCATGTAGCTAGCGTCTGAAATCCTGCCGCGGACTAGACATAGGATCTCCTGGTTCCAAGTGTCATCAGTTGATTTCCTGAGCCACCTCTCTTGGTCTCAAGAAATGTGTACATATAGAAAGCATAAATAGAATTGAAGTCAATATTCAATTCACAATTCAAACTGGCAAAAAATCCAAGGATCTAACAGAAATAAAATAATAAAAGAAAGAATTAACAGAGTATCGAGGATGGTGAAAATAAGATCAGGCAGAAGAAAGACATCCTTCGACGAGGAACACGGACGCGGAGCCTTCGCGAACGCCGAGAGGCGAAGGGCGCAGAGGCTTCCACAACGGCAGCGCGAGAACAGAAACAAAAATAAACCATTTTGATGCAAATTGAATGGGCGTATTTTGAGGCGTGTAGCGTTGCAGTCATTGTGAATCGGGAGCGTATTGGGCGCGAGCGAAAATAATCCGCGTGGCTTGCGCGTTGTGTCAGAGCGTCTCGCGCCATCGGTGTCGGCCCCCGACCGCTCCCGGCCCCTCCCGCCCTAGCCCACACCACCTTCCACGCCCCGATCTTCCTTTCCCGCCTCTCCCCGTTCTGCCCCTTTCATCCCCGCACGCCCTACTCCGTCCCACCCTCCCTGCTCCCACGCATCGACTCGCCTCGTCCCACTATACCCCACCCCACGATACCCCTCACCATCCTGTCCCACCCAGCCCCGCTCCTTCCATCTCCCCGACCCATTTTATCCTTCCCCGTCCTGCCCTGCTTCGCTCTGCCCTGCCTCGTCTCTCTCTGCTCCACATCGTGCCTCCGCTTATCCCGCCTATGCTCGATCCCCCTTGACATGGCTCTCCCTCTTCTCAGCTTTCCCCGCCAACCCTGCCTCTCCCAACTGCCCCACCCCCTCCGCCCCATTCCATGCCTGCCTCTTTCAGCCAGATCTGACCCTCCCCATCTAGCCCAGAGCTCCCCCGTTGATATACCCCCTATCCTCCGTGGATTTATCCAGTCTCTTTCTCCCCTACCCGTTCCTCCCATCTCCCAACTCTTGCATCCGCTGGCTCTTATTAACTTCCCACCTCTCCATTCCATTTCACATCCTTCTCCTTCCCGCCCCTCATCCACATTTCTGGCATTTTTCTACCTTCTCTGACACATCTCAACTCTCTTAGCCCCTTCAACACTAATTGCTTCTCGAGGCTCCTCTTACCAGCTTGCTACTTGTTGTCCACCCCTACTTCGCTCTCTCAAACTCTTCTTTCACTACTTTCTACAGCCGGCCCAAGCCGCTTTCATCCGCTTCACCCTCTCTCTCTCTCTCTTAGACCCATCCCGCCCACTCCTCTCTCTCCCTCTGAGCTCTCCGATGCGGCACGAGCACATCCCCCCAGTCGCTCTCCCGGAGAGTCTCGTGGCCCATTCATTGTCTTCCATTCCCCCGCTTCCCCCTTTCCCTCAACTTCATCATACCCGCACCTATCCGATGTACACTTTTATATCTCAACTCACTGTTCTGTCTAATATCATCCTGCTCTGTCCCGCCTCGACTCTCCTCTTTCGTTTCCCTCTTCTCCTCCTTCGTTACACTTCTCCTCTTTCGTCTGTCTTGCTGGAATATGTTCTTCCGTAAGTCATCTTGCGATATACTCCTTTTCCTCCTCCTGATCAATGTATTTGTATACAGTATTTTCTCTCTCTCTCTTTCTCTCCCCCTCTCCCTCTCTCTCTCTCTCTCTCTCTCTCTCCGGCTTCCTTCCAGCTCCTCTGCCATTGTCTCGTGCTACTCCGCCCCTCCCGTTCACTGCGCGCTATCTTTTGCGTTGCTTGCCCACTCGCTTCCGGGCCTCCCCCTCCCTGCCTCGCCCGCACCCTAAGCGCCGTCGCGCCGAAGGGCCAATGAAAGGGACAAGGGCGCGGAGAGCTAGCGCGCGCGGAGGGGGGGGCGGCGAGTAAAGAGGATGTGCCCGAAGCGCTACTCATTTTCGCACGGACCCGCCTGAAACTAAGGAAGCGGTGAAAGGAATTGTTGCACGGCTGGACGAATTCAAATGAGTGATGGAACAGGGTGTCGTGGACAGAAAATTCTTTGCAATGCACAAAACATGAATTGTATTTTTAAACAATGAACTGTGAGACTGTACTTTCTATAACGTCAAGTGAGTAGTGGTCGCTAAAAAGATAATGGTGATTATTTTAGAAATTAAAAATTGTAAAAGACAGTGATAACAACTTCTCAATTGTATATTTATAATTTATTGTATTTGAATATTAATATTTTGCTCGGAAGTAACTGTAAACAAATTAATTCATCATTCAACCATTTTGAGTATAATTCAGTATTTTGATTGGGCAAAGACTTCATTAAACAAGAAGCCCGAGTAAATTCATTGGCCAATCAAAAGTCTCAACAAATATTCTAAATTATATTTTACGTTCAGTTAATTTAAATTTGAGTGTCATTTTTTAGAATTTTCATTAACATTTTAATAATTTAGTTACATTACTAAATTGAAAAACTAAGTTATATTACGGGCAAAGGGAGTTCAAACAGTGAAAATAGATATACTTTCCGATTATATTGCACCCTTTGAGCGCGATTAAATTAGAATATCAAGAGATAATTATTGAATGTGCTGAATATGCAATGGAATTGTTTTCTATTCTATTCTACTGCTTTGTTTGCAGAGAAAACGAACAGTATGCAAATAGTGCGTTTTGCGTCCACTTGGGGTATTATCTTCTGCCCAACAAACTCTATCCAATAATCTCTAGAATACCGTGGAGCCAAACGCCAACCAACATTGTGAAACCAAGAAGTACTACGTTATTTTTCAATGTCAGTTTCGTTGTATTTTATTTTGTAAAACATTGTAAAAAGTGTTAAATAATTTAAACTTTCTTTTCTATGTATTTCGCACTTGAGATATTACGTTTCTTTGAGTTAGAACTTAACTTCATTCAAATAATTCAATAAATTTTTGATATATGGTTATTGTTTACTAAAAAGAAGATAGTAATGTTTTAATGGAAATAATTATGTAGTGTGTTACAAATAATATACTAAATGTGGAAGAGTGTTTTCACATGTGGTGTCTTATTGACCCATTAAAAATACTTTTCGAGCCATGAAAATGACTCTCACAACTCGAATGAATGCTGATTTAACACGTATGTAACGTAGTAAAAACCAGGCTTAACTAGACAATCGCACAAAACATATTTAAAATTGAATCGTGGGGGGGGGGAGTAAAGTCGTATGGTAAAATCGCATTCGTTACGTTATATGTATCAAAAAAAAAATATTGGGACACTCAACCATTGTTCCTCCTCCAATAAATGCAGTACTTCTTTTACAAAATAGAAACCACTAATCTCTCTTCCATACATTGCGCGCAAAGATGGCGCCGTTTTTGCTCTAGGCGAGACTTAATACAAGCTAAATTTAGCCGCCTTACGGAGTTGCGCGGCCTTGAGAACGTCGTAACTCACCAACGCATTTGCCGATCTAAGTAGAATCTTCGTTTCAGAAGACTCACTCCGCGATAATACATTTATATAAATTGAAATTAGCGCCTAACGTGGTACGATCGTGCAAAATTTCTTTGCCTGAGCGACACAACACTCCAGGGCGGGCTACTTTTCAGACAAGTCGAATATTCGTATTTCTGAACGTTTGTCGCTGCGTCTGCCTGCACGTGCGCTCCAACCACTTGTCAGCCGCGCCAGGCCGCCGCCCGCCCACCTGCCCGCCCGAGCAGCTTCCCACTTGGCGGAGCGCCCGGCGCGCGCTTGTTCTCCGAAGCGAAGGGCAGCCGGCGGCCAGCGGCGGCCAGCGGCGGCTCAAGCCTCAAAACGGTTTCCGAGACGCGAGACGCGCATGCCGGAGAACGGGATCAAGTGGCGATGGACTGTGCCGCTCCCGCAGGTCCCGCTTTCCTCGGTGCTACGCTGCTTGCACGAAAGACCGACACTAGTGGCAAATCTAGGCCCAGGCACAGCCTTTCTCCACAAAAAGAAGTGTGGGTCATCGACAATATTTTTCATAAAAAGCAAATTGAACTTTTCAACTAGAACTAAGTGATTTGAGCATGGCCAGCTTCAGAAGCTGCAATTTTTGTGCCAACTTGACTGCGAGAAGAGATCGTGATTGGAACGATGCAGTTTATGTCCCGCTGAGTAATTCGTGTGTTAACAGCAAGTTCGTGCCTCCTGTCGGATCGTTAGATGTCGAAATCGTTAGATGACTGCTGTAGTCTGTAAACGATTTAGGTATGGCACACTTTTCCAAAAGACTGAAGACCTTTAAACACTATCTCTATTTTTATGAGAAATGATTCCTGCTCTAATATAATTTTTTTTGTTTGGAATTTTTCATGACTTTTACAATAACTAGATTCAATTAGCTTATCAATGCTTTTCAACATTTCTATTCTCTCATTAGGGCTTGATATTAGATATTGAGTCTTGAAATAATCGCTATTGAGCGATATTATCTATGTTATCAAGACATTTCAGGGAGCTATGTGGTGATACTACATGTCTATGAGTGACAATACACCAGCAACCTTCGATTAGATAAATTTTCCAAGAATTAATTATTGGTGAACGTAAATTTCAAAAGTGCGATAGTTATTCTTCCTTGATTAACAATTACTTCTTTTATTACCAACTTGCGCATTCTGCAAAGACAAATAGTTTGATAAATCGTAAACTACTGGGTTTTAATCATCTCTTCTACACGTATGCAGAAAAACAGTCTTTTCTACACATTAGAAATAGCTTCGCTTGTAATTTTATTTTTATATTCGTTTTAGTAGTACATGTAGAGTGCTTTGAACACTTTGTTCAGAATGCAAGTATACTTGTTGGAAACAAAAAATATCAACGTTTATCTTTTATTAAATAACTAGCGTTCCCGCGTCAGAACTCTCGCATGTTAATGCCCGCCCTTTCCTCATCAATTTCCTTGTTCTTTCCATTAAGAAATGTTGTTATTGAAACGTGTTAATTTGTTAAAAAATATATAAATATTCATACTCATAGAATATCAAGCAAATGCAATTGACGTTGGAAACAAATTTTCAATAAAGATTTATTTAATATTATATAGATATATTCTTCGAACAATTCACACTTCCCTCAAAATATCATTTGAAGTAATTATTCTGTTTTTCTTTGCAGTTAGCTTTTCGCTTTTCATGATAGTCACAAAAACATTAAAGAAGCCTTTTACTCCTCAGGAATATTATTTAACTTTCCTGTTTTGGAAGGGCAGAGCGCCAGCTCGCTGGGATGCAAAAATTGAAGAATTATTTGTATACTAAAAAGTTTCGGAATATTTTCTGTACCTCAAGAAAAGCAATTCCGAGTCTAAAAATAATAAAACTAATGTTTTCACCTTTGAGTAATAAGTATCTTTTGTTACCATTAGAAACAATTCAGAAGGCTTACAGTTCAATTCGGCACGTGGAAATGTTGCTCAAAAGATATTTACGTATTGAATATCATAGCGAACCGACACCTTAACGTACATAACGAACGTTGTATTATTTACAACATGAGTTTACAGCTGGGCATTGATGTACAGACTTCCAGATACCGCCGATATTTGAAACTTGCGTCTGTTGGCCGTTGTCGAGTGACTTGTGCTATTCTTTGTATATTGCAATGAATGTTCATGTAAGAAACAAATTGTGAATGAACAGTTGATAATAAAAATAAAAAAAAATTTAATTTGGTTGCTTTTTTAATTTATTCACATAGAATTTTTGGCTAGTGCGTTTTGATTTTTGTTGTTAATTTATTTCAATCTATTTTACATTAGTTAATTTGAAAAGTTTGTTCTTTGTGTTGTGCCATAGCACAACTTTTCCCCTCTACCTCCGCGTACCTGTGCGAGAATTGTCATATTTTAAATCCCACTCTCCCCTATCCTATTTTAAGAGGAAAAGTTGTTAACGAAACGTATATATTCGTTTAAAAATGTATAAAGGTAACTTCCTATGTACTAACACAATATCAAAAATTAAGAAAAAAATCCAAGTGATGTTAAAAATTAATTGTTAATAAAGATTTATTCAGTATTATCGAGAGATTTCTTGGAACAATTCACATTTCCTTGAAAATATTTGAAGTAATTATTCAATAGTCATTGACAGCTTTTCTCTTCTCGTGATACTCACAAACATGTCTAAAAAGCTTTTTATTCTTGAGTAAGCTACGTGACTGAACGCACTGACTTGAAAGTTTCACCAAATCACTGCTGATAACGAAAATGCTGGTACAGGTAAAACACAAACCAAACCTAAACAGACACGTCTTCATTCTTCACTATACACCTACATCCCTCCACAATTAGGTACACAGCGCTAGTGGACCTCGTCAAAACGTTAAATGAATGTTTTCACTAGACGCATACGAAACAATCTTCATCGGAATCAAGCAACTATTAATAGTACTTGAAGTTGTTGCTGCGAGAGCGAATCTTGAAGTAATAATTATGCAGATAAACCTCGTCAGTCTGCGCAAACCAGGGTGTAAACAAAAAGCGTAAATAATATACGATTAGGTTATCTAAGCTTTCTAAGTGTGACGACACAAAGATGGCCACAATCACCCAGGGCATTCATAGTAATAGGTGGCATTCATAGTATCGATAAGTACCGAACCAGCAAAAGTTTAATAGAATGTCCAAAAATGTGGGGAACGTTTTTTTAGACCTTTTGCCTCCAAATCTTATTTTTAAGGCACTAAATCGCTTCCTTTAGGAGTCACTTAACACTATAGTTGACAGGGGGCTGCGGGTTGCATTTGGCATGAATATTTGGATTTTTTTAAACAAATCCGACATATTATTAATGTCAAAGTGCAATGCGTCACATCTCCGAGAAATTCTCTTTTATTAGAGATCTCATTTGTAAAGATCTGTTGCTGTGAAAGCCGTAAAGGGTATGTATACTACTGAAATAGTATAGGAGACGATAAATACGTGTATTGTATTCCTACACTCAAACAAAGATACTCATCCTGTTAAGTAATAAAATTTATCTCCTAAAATCGCAGCACATCACATTAATTTCGTAAAACGCTTTATGTCTTGTTCGGAAGGTAAATTGGCATCACCCAAGCACATTTTATGAAATATATTCCACCCACTCATCTTCTCCGGCATTCAGAGGTAAACAAAAGACTTAATTGGAAGATTTCACAGGTGTTATCTTTCAACCTGATTTGTTTCGTTATGCAAACGGCGAAATCAGTTAATATTGCGCGCGCCGCCACGCGGGCTAGAAGCAATTCCCGGCCTTAATTTAAATGCGCATATTTCAGCCCTGAATAGCCCAAGGACGAGCAATTAAGGAGATTATGCGCGATTGCACAGGGACAACAAAAGAGGCGACGACCCCCCCCCCCCCCCCCAACGGCGTAGCAGGGCTGCCTGTAGAAGACACAGCTCGGGGAAATGATTGCTTGAAACAAAAAGATAAAAGTGCGGAGAGCAGGGGACGGAATTTATTTCGCCATAACTAAAGCCATCTAATTGAAACACCATACAATAAGTATTTTTTTAAAATTATTATAATTGTTATTATTATAATTATTACTATTGTATGTAAACTGCATGCAGTACACTGAGGAAAAAATCGCGAAAATTGACACCTACGGGTCTTATGTGCGATGGTTTAAAGGCCAGAAATAAAGTTTTGCCACATTCTTCAGCCATATAGAATATTTACACATACTTCAGACAGAATATACGTAGCGTGTCTTCCCTATCTTTGAATCGGATATTGAATGAGAAATCTCAATCATTTCATTATAATATTAATAATTTTCGTCGGAACAAAAATGTGCAGTTTATATTTATCTGTTGACTTGAAGAATTTACATCTTATTTTACATTCCCATGTACATACTTGCACTTGGAGTAATGTACATAATAAACAGAAATTTATGTAATTCCTCACAAAATGATTTCGGAGATTTTAACGGAAGTTGACATTTTCGGGACCCCTTTTGCCGGAAAAGTGTATTTTCAAACTATCTGTCCCTTTGTTTGCCCGTCGGTGAACAATATTAACATAATTATATGTAGTATTTTTTTCCAACATGGATATTCGTCGAACGATGTGGTCTCATTTTGTATTTGAAAACAATCCTTTGAAATTTGGATACACTTCACATTATGGTCCTGGGGCATTTTCAAAATTTTGTCATATATAGCGTCAATTTTTTCTTTAATAATCGTGTAAGAATACAGTGAATCAGCTTTATAAAGCTAACACAGTTCCTATTTCCGTCTTTAAATTTTTGAAGAATGCAAATTTTCCATTTCTTCCCATCTCACTATGCAACTACTTATTGAAGATATATTTTTTCCTTTAAATTAAATCAGTTTTCATAAATATTTAAGTTATTAACGTCCTAAATATTGTTGGACAATTTTAGTTGTTTTCCGTAATTTGGAGGAAAATATGAGCAATTGAATAGGATTAAATTGCAAAAATGTTTTGAAACTTTGTGTACAGCTACGTCAATTGCACTGAATAGCCTGACATAAACACATTTGGTATAAATATAGAAATTTTAAAAAATTATGCACGTGTATTTTTTAATGTCTCACGTCATTAATATGTTCAGTTACAATATTTATAATTTATTGCATTTGTGAGTACTAGTTTTTC
The DNA here is from genome assembly GCA_038098605.1 of Gryllus longicercus. Classification (NCBI taxonomy): domain Eukaryota; kingdom Metazoa; phylum Arthropoda; class Insecta; order Orthoptera; family Gryllidae; genus Gryllus; species Gryllus longicercus. Next base: position 1,171,685 of record JAZDUA010000047.1, on the reverse strand, counting down.
AAATGATGTCTGGTAAAGGTTCTGGAAAGATCAAAACGTTTTCGTGAAAATGAGCTAAAAATTGTGCATTTTCAGCCGAGCCACAACGACATTTTCTCACTTCAACTCAATTTTTTTCCTGTGGCAAATGCATGTAGAACCAGGTTTTACTGTTGATATATTTAAGTGAATGACATTTATAAAGATACATTTCCATTCTACTATTAGGAGTCACAAAAATTGAGCTAATATAAAAAATGTATGTCCTTTTGATAAAAGACTATTTCTTCAATGTGGATATTGCATGAAATTGTACTAAATCATGGAGCTAACTGATACGTTCTGTAAATATTATGTTATTTTTCTGTAGTTTGTTAATTTTGAGAACATTGTTCATTACTGAGGGCAATGCTAATATATCGTAATACTTAAGTAACTTTGTGTAACTGTGAGTAACTATCATCGTGACTAGGAGAACAGTGGTGTCGAAGTCATGCAGACAGTTCAAGTTACAGTGTCATGAATTTCTAAGTGTCCTTAGAAAGGTCGGGTATAGTTACATTATTAACTTTATTAAACTATTAATATGTTACACAACCGCAACACCGTTACGCATAATGTTGTCAAATGAGTCGGCAGAGGATTGTGGCAGGTGAGCTTAAGTTATGGGTGGGGAACCCGTGTAAGACATGACTGTTTCACGCGGCGTACGTAGCGGGGTGGGGGTGGGGGCGTTCAGATTACCTCGTGTACAACATCTACCATCAAATACTTCCATAATCTCTTGGCCTGACACGCAACTGATGTGCCATCTAGTTGTGTAATTGAGGAACTGTATCCCTCCACCCAGATCAATTGTACAGGCACCGAGATAAGATCCAGTCGTACCACAGGCCAATATGTTAGGTACAAGTTCGCGATAGACCTACGCTGCGATGGGGGGCGGGAAGGTGTTCCTCGCTGGAAATGGCCTTAGAGGAGAGGAAGGCGCCACGATGTTCTGTTTTTGGGCTCCGATTCATACCGGCTGGGAAGAAAGAGAGACAAACCCAAGTAGCTCAGACTCCAAAGAATAAACACTCTCTAGTGGGAGAAAATCTGTGCCATTTTGAAGACCACTAGTTTTTTTCTTTCCCACTAAGGTGAATCCTATTATCCAGAGGGTCTTCAAATACGCAACCCTTCACATGCCATAGCGATAATAGCTGTTGCGAGCTTATTCGTTTTGAGCAGTTTGAAAGCCGACGCAGGAACCACCGCTGCCTCGCACGAAAGGGAGCAACTTTTGTTTGCGCGCTGCCGACAGCGGTTCCAGCAATGGCTACGCAAACGCAGCCCATAAATCCGATTTAAATAAGGGCTTTAGGAATGGCTGCAATAGCTTCTCTAGATGTTTCGTACAACTGTACAAACTTTGTAAGACTTAGGTTTTATTCTCTTCAATGGAATCGAATCGAAATATTTTAATTGTTTTCCTTCACACGACACATCCAATGTGTAATGTATTGAGTTCAATATTTATATTCTCAGAACAATATTTTATTTTTAGAATATCTTATTCACTTAATTACAAATTGAATTTAAAATATTTCTTTAATGAAGAAAATAATTTTCTATTGAAGTCCTAATATTACCACCAGAATTAGAATGCCACGTGTGGAGAAACAAATTTAATCTCATTCCCTACTTTGTCATGTTTCAACTTAAAGGTGTTGTGAGAAGTTGCAACACTTCATTAGCAAGTACTTTCACTTTTACTTAATGAGAGTAAGAATAGTTACAGCTCTGAAATTTCCTAAACTTCGCTCGAGAATTGCATTACGTAATTACAACAGCAACACGACTCCGACGGCTGTTGGAGCTGCACTAAAATAGATTTGACTGAGAGTGTTCAAGCTGTTTCCTTCAGGAATAAAGCCATGTATGAAACTTTTTTAAATGTGCAATAAAACTCCATTAAAGTGTAACCGAACTGTATGGACGAAAAATTTTACTTTATTTAAAATCCATAGATACATGAAACGCGATATACATTCTGTCATAAGGACAAAGATTTAACCCGAACCGGAACAATCGCATTTATTATTTCTGTAGTAGAGATACAATATGCTGCACTCACTCTCAATCTTTACAAATGAAGAAAAGAAATATTCGTGTAACAGTGACTGGTTACACTTTCATTTTATATTGTTAGTTAAAAAATAAATCATCCGAATTAGACAGGCGCTAATGCAATCCTGAAACACGGTCACCTAAACGCACTGTTTCTTATCGTAGGTAATAGCACGAGTGCTTTGGAAATTGTAGATAAATTCCCGACTCGCGAAGCGAGCAGAGAATTTATTTGACAATATTTCCAAAGCATAAATAGTATTCACTATTCCACGATTGAAATTATATCCAACAGAGTTCCAAAGTGCACCAAATATTAGTAATAACTGAAAGCTACGTTAAAATATAAAGAAATTATGCGTTAGAACATACGTGGTTTATTGGACATCGACATAGTGATCGATGTATCCCAGCCCCAAAGATAGATGAGCCATAGTTTATGATTGACAAATCGGGACAAGCGGGGAGAAAAATCGGATAGAGAAAGCAATATATCGCCCTGATGGGAGCATTTTGTATCTGTAATTAAACCCTACTAGTTTTAATTTCACGAGTAAAATAGCCATCGTAAAAACATCATTAAAGGAGAGTATTTTTGCTATTTCATTTTTGGGAGTATTGGACATTCATTTCTTGGCAACGGTTGTATCTCCAATTCTTGTTAGACAAAGGTCAACATAATTTCCCTTTCATACGCATAAGTGGGGAAAGACATGGATGTTATTATAATCACGGGCCAATTCTCGCACCAAATGCTGATTGGCGCATGGTGCTGCAGCACGTGGACCATTGGCGAGCGCGAGTGGTATGCAGTTGAGAGGAGGAAGACCTCGGCGGGGAAAGGCAGTGGAGAGGGTGGAGGAGGTGCCGTGAGAAATAAGGGCTTTCTAATAACCTTGAGAATGGTTTGGCGCCCTTGATATGCTCTGCGGCCCGAAAGAAAGTTCTCAGAACACTTCTTGCAACAAACTCTAAAGTATTTCAAGTATTTAAGTTCATGAACGTGTTATAAATCTTTTCAGGTTTTTTCATCAACAATCTAATTTCATTAATTTAAATAACATTCAAATTTAGAATGTCAATCTTCAGAAGTAGCTCTAGGGGAGAAGGAATGTAAAAGGAAAAATAATGTAACACGATTAGACAACGTTTGTAGCCCACAATAAAAATCTATTTGTTCCCATTTTCTTTGTTTTTGTTAACAATTTGCTTCAAAATTAATTATTTTAAAGTGTCCTATTTAATACCACTAGTCATGTACAATGAAAGAAATAGTCATTGAGTTTATTAGTATCAGTCACCTAGGGTAAATTACTATCCTAATATCCTATCCTATTATCCTATTATTAACATAATCGTGTACTAGTTTTCTAACTTTTAATAGTTCTGCGTTACGTTGCTTTTATAATGATGTTTGGGAAACTACAATTCTCTCCGTTAATATCAAAAGATATTCCTTTCTATTTATTGAGAAAACTTGATTTAATGAAGTATACTTATGAAGTCTTGAGCAAGTGGCAAGACTTGATCACATACTTAATAACTTGGAATTGTTGATAGTAACATTGTTTCGAGTTCAATATTCTCTTAAAATATTTAGTTAAATCACGTTTTCTCAGTAAATAAACAAAATCACATTTTTTCATACCCTCGTCCAAAGGTGTTACACATCTTCGTTTATTACAATACATTATTATAAATAAAGTTTGTGTTTTGTTAGAAGCCGTAGATAATGTTGAACAATAGTTTTAATCTTTTAATTCATTCGGTTGTTGTTATGCGTTTTGTAGTTTTAATTTTGCATCCGGCGACAGTCCAATGCGCAATATGTCAATTTTATTATTATTATTATTATTATTATTATTATTATTATAGTTATTGTTATTCTAACTAGCCTTCCCTTGCAAAACCCCTTTTACACATTCTTCTGGCGCGAAGATGTACAGCTGTAAAGCATGCGTAAAAAACCTGTATGTTTCAAAATGGATGCTTCAAAAGAACTTCGTTCCGGTGATATCTCTCATTTCTGTTACACTGAGTACTTGAAGTACGCCATTCTCGCGTACCGTTTTCTTTAGAGGCGACGAATGTGAGCGTGGCCGTGTCGGGGGCGTGCTTCGGGGGCGTGCTTCGCCTCCCAGAGCCAGGCGCAAGAGCGCGCTGGCCGTGTGGCGGCGCCCGGACGTAGAGCGCTCCGCCGCGCGGTGGACGCGCACGATTGACATGACGGGCTGATGATGTCCGCCGCCATCCCACCGCTGGCAAATTAGTGCATATATTCCTGAAGCAATACTTCGCGGTATGAAAACGATAATGTTAACGCAAATGACTGGGAGAGGTGGCCAAGTGCACTTCCCCTGGTAGGGGGGTCCTAGATTGTAGTCCCGAAGGTGGCTGGATTTTCGACACTAGCTAGACGAGGCAAGGTCGAGTTTTATCGCTGTCTGGAGGAGAATTTTCGAGACCGGCTGCTCTGATTCACAGTTTTCCGTGGTTTTGTCGATCAACACCAGTCGAATGCCGGAGATGCACCCTAACGAACTGGCCGCAGACTGCGCGATCATTCATTCCTCTTCCTCATCCCTTACTATCACACACTTGCATACTCTAAACTACCACACAGCCGGATGGCACCGTCCAGGGGAAAAGTTCTCCGCCACCTCCCAAGAAGAGACGTACTATACCCACGGGAACAATTACCCCAGGAAGTTGATGTGCGCGAAATCACCAACCAATCAAGCAATCAACGTAAATGGCAGTGTATTAATGTATTATTCAAAGCGATAAAGTATCTTTATCGTTGGATATAGTATTACATTTTATTAATTTTCTTCGCTAAAATTGAAAATGAGAATGGTTCTTTCAGGTTTTTTGAATTTAAATAATTTCCGGTTCGGCCATGACAAAGGACACACTTTGCAAGAAAAGCCCACGGAAGTAGTAAAAAAAGTATTTCGCGCTGGTGATAAACTACTACATCAACAAGCGATTATTAAGCAATAAGAAGTGTCTGTAATATGTGAGAAAAATGAAGTTTAATCTTTAGATCATATTTATTGTGTGTTGATGTAAATTGTGTGTTATTTGTTTTTTAACACTCATGCATATATCTTAGGGACCTATGAATCCAAATTAGGTAATCTATGTATATCACAATTTGGACAGACTGAAAATTATCAGTTTTTTTCATTCCTCTTTACCAGAAACAATGTAACTAAAACATTTCGTTTTATAAAGAAAACAATTAAGGTGAACGATTATTATAGCAATTATTTGTTTTAATCGAAGCTTTATTGGGACCTCGGGAACGACTGGGGGTTAGGCAACTTACCCCTACATTAATATATCAATAAAAATGTACAAAAATATTAACAATCGTGCAGGAGCAGGGAAGAAAAGTTTTAGATCTTGCCTTGGTGTTTTGATTACATATGCTCGTAATTTCAATATTTGCATGTATTATATCAACCAAGATTGTTTGCATGTTTTAATATTCTCCTATTAAACAGCCCAAGTCAACCAAACGCTGTTCAGGTAGTGAAAATTAGACAGTTTGTGATAGACGAACGTATACACGCAAAATTTCTGATATTAAGTTCTGAAATTGGTTTTTAATTATTTATTTAAAATCAATAAACTGATTTCAACTTGGAAAGATTGTGTGTTTAAAAAAAATACAAAACAATACCTGTATTCTCTTGGCACAATTTAATCTGTTTGTTAAAAAAATAATTTGCTAAGGTTATTTCCTCTTTGGTAAAAACTTATTGGGGGGCAAGTTCTGTGCATGTGTAAGAATATTTTAAAAAATGGAATAATGTTTAAATAAATAAAATAAACCTATTTAAATATCGAACATTAAAATACAAAACTTCAAAGCGCAATTTTAAGCTTATCTTGTTTCACAAATTTACGCAGGATATATTGAATATAAAGATAATACTGTGCTAAAATGAATTATATTCATTTTGATAGATTTCTTCTGGCAATATTTCTATGTACCATGGTATTGGTGCAATCTATTTAGGACAATGTACAAAATATTTCAAAATAAGATAATAGCAAAAGAAACACATCAATCTAGTCACTCTCAATTTGCAAAAAAATATATCTTTACATAAAAAATAATTCCAATAATTGAGAAATCAAATACTTTAGACACATAGAAATGCTTTGCAATAATTTTTCGTAACTGAAACAATATTTGCAATATGTTTTTGTGAGTTTCGTTTTTTCTTGTTTGTAATATAACAATATGTTTATTTTTTTCAGGTGAGTAACATCCCATTTAAATACTTTTTTCTGAATTGGTGAGTAACTAACGTATGCTATAAATATAAATGTTTGCAAGAATGTTAAATAATGGTATTGTTGTCGTGGAAAGCTAATACAGAAAGAAGAAACTCTTAAAGTAATACAATGTGATCTACAATGTAACTATTTAAAAATTTAGAAATATTCTATGATGAAAGTAACGCGAAACGCTTGTTTTGAGGTAAAAAAATCGTGTAAATGTTTTAACACATACTTTTTGTTGCAAGTTCACTTTGGAGTATTTTGTTATTTTAATTCATGGTTTCAAGCACCAGTAAGCTTAGAATACATTATCTTTTTGTGCAAACTACTGTACAAAACACACCATATCTCCCTAGCCAAAGACTTGTTTTATTGATATTTTATGATTCATTATATTTCACATTTGTTCTTTGCGTATGCTTTTCAAAGAATGTGGCAAAAGAGAATATTCGCATTGTTCTTTGAAACATAGTAGCCTATAATACTGTAACTTGAAATAAATTATTGAATTTTTATTAATAGAATTGGGAATCAAATTTCGAAACTGATGTTTAATTCTTTATTTAAAATGACTAGAATGTATTCAAAGCTGGAATATTAACATGTTTTTAAATATACAATTGCACTCGTAAACTCTTGGAACAATTTTAGCTATTTGTTCGCAAAAATAAATTTTGAGACTATTCATTTCATGATTTCACGATTTTTAATACATTTTACAATGCACTGTCGTTTTGTTAATTCTTTGCGCAAAATGTGACTGAAAAATGTTTTAAAATAGTTTACTTTTCAGACATTTTATATAACCTTATTCAATGAAAAATGGTATTTTATAAACTATTACTATTCAGAACTTTTATTTTCGATAGTGATATTCCTCTTGATCAATTTTTATTTCAAATTACATACATCATTTTTTAGTGATGTATATGGCTTAAACACATATAATTGTTTGACGTCGCTCATGGACTTTGTAAATACCCATTAAAATACTCATTTTGCCAAAACGTGTTGATTATTTATTATCGCTTTATACATACCAGAATGTTCTATTACCAGTGGATGATGTGGAGCCAACAAACTAAAGCAAATATGTGGAATATTGACCCTGGCATATAAATTACATTAGTATATTACAGAGGTATAACAATATGGTAGGAGAAGGGACACCGAACTCGCCTTGATTTCACAATGTTTATAATACTCTGTAATATTTTGCAGAAAAAATAAAAGTCCTCAAATTTTTTATTACTGGTACAATTGGTTTAATCATAGTAACAAAGCATATGTATGTGAATTTTTTTTAATTTTATTAGTTCTTTGTGTCGTGTTGTTTATGAAATGTCTGACAGAAACTTATTATTTCTTGGATACACAACTTGGTATTAAGTTGAGAGAAGTAAGTGATATGTCAAAACCAAAAGAAATTTTTCACAATGGTAAAAAAAATTACAATATACAGTTAAACATGTTTAATAGGAAATCTCAAGGGCCTAGAACTTCGTTTTGCATTCGACAAGATTTCTCATGGTGCAACGTAATACACTAGAATTTACGTTTGGCTGAACAGCAATTATGTTCACATTAGACAGATTTTTCCATTATACACGTTCCGCATTGAGCAATTCTTACTGTATCATGCATGAAGAGTTTCATCATCCACGTAAGTAGAGTTAATTTGCAATAGTGAAATGTTTATCATAAGAGTGCTAGGTTTATTGCGTAAGTTCTTGGATTGGAAGTATATATTCCGAAAAAACAGCAACACTAAACATGTGCTTACAAGTGTAAGCGTAAACTGACCAACCTGTGATCCTGTTTCGTTTATATCGATAAGCATGCCACTAATTCGGAACTAAACAGATTTTGAATTTCTACTAAAATTCCAGTTACGACATCTTCCTTTTGCAAAAGTGTTTCTTTCTACGTGCGACGCTTACTGTTTTGCCAGATAAACATCTGTTCGCGCAAACAAGAATGGGTGGCAGTCATAACAGTTAATTTGCTGCTCTGTGTACTGTTTGTCACGATGTTGCACTCGAGAACACGACTAAAGTGACATGTTTTCCTTGGGAGAGAAAACTACTTTCAACTGAAAAGGATACAGTAGTCAAGTGGCTAATGTCAGTGTACTGAAAGTTGAGAACGTGTTATGACAAGTTGACAGCTTCTATTTTCCTCGTCTGTTCCTTAAGAGCTGTTGCATTTAATTTCTAGTCAAGAGTAGTACCCACATACGTGATTTCGAAAAAAAGAATCAAAAAAAAATTTAATGATTTTTTCACCAAAATTCACAATTAGAATACAATTTGTTTTAAAGCGTATTTCCTAAACTAATAGTCCGATTGAAGTCTGGTTTGCTCCATTGAATTTCTCGTCAAAAGTAGTACCCACATACGTAATTTTAAAAAGAAAGATAGAAATTAATTTTTTACTGATTTTTTAAAATAAAATTCGCAATTTGAACACACATTGTTTTAACGCGTATATCCTAAACTAATAGTCGTATTGAAGTCTGGTTTGCTCCATTGAATTTCTCGTCAAAAGTAGTACCCACACCCGTAATTTCAGAAAGAAGAAACGAAATAAATTTTTTACTGATTTTTTCACTAAAATTCACAATTAGAACACAGTTTGTTTTAACGCGTATTGCCTAAACTCATAGTCGGATTGAAGTCTGGTTTGCTCCATTGAATTTCTCGTCAAAAGTAGTACCCACATACGTGATTTCAGAAAGAAAGGTAGAAAGTAATTGTTTACTGATTTTTTTCAATAAAATTCGCAATTAGAACAAAATTTGTTTTAACGCGTATTTCCTAAACTATTAGTCGGATTGAAGTCTGGTTTGCTCTATTGAATTTCTCGTCAAGAGTAGAACCCACAAACATGCTTTTAAAAAGGAGCGACGAAATTAATTTTTAAATGATTTTTTTAATAAAATTCGCAATTGTAACACAATTTGTTTTAACGCGTATATCTTATTCTAATAGTCGGATTGAAGTCTGGTTTGCTCCATTGAATTTCTTGTCAAGAGTAGTACCCACATGCGTGATTTCAGAAAGAAAGATAGAAATTAATTTTTTACTGATTTTTTCAATAAAATTCGCATTTCGCTCACAGTATGTTTTATCGCGTATTTGCTAAACTAATAGTCGGATTGAAGTCTGGTTACTCTATTGAATTTTTTTTCAAGAGTAGTACCATCATACGTGATTTCAGAAAAAAATATAGAAATTAATTTTTTACTGATTTTTTCAATAAAATTCGCATTTCGAACACAATATTTTTTATGGCGTATTTGCTAAACTGATAGTCGGATTGAAGTTGGGTTTGCTCCATTGAAATTCTTGTTGAGAGTATTACTCACATACGGGTTTCAGAAAGTTCCGCAGAATGCGTGAATGTATGTGCTGTTCTAGCACAACTACGTGTTCTGACTTAGAGAGAGTTCGTAAGTAGTGAATTTCTGATTGCTAAGGCTATGGATGTAAGTGTGTGTGTAGAAAGTGATGTATGTAATATTGTCCCATGAACATTAATCCATAATTGAGGAATCACTCTTTTACAAACTCAACATAATAACATTCTTTTTAAGGTTCCCACCTTTCTTGCACTGATCTCTCTTATTAATTTTGCCCAGAAATACTTCTGTTTTCCAAGTTCTCTTTAAATCTATGGAATGGGCCCTAGAAATCTATAGAATGTAAGGAGGATTTTATACGTGTATTGTGCAAATAAATTTCTATTACACATCTCTGCGAAGAATAGTTCAATACACTAAATTGTAATTAATCAGTTCACTTAATGTATTTAATCACAAACTTTTTAAACAGTGAATCAAACTCACTGTTTTATATTTTCTACGTGTTAGTTAGACACTTTGCCCTATTTTAACCATAAGCACATCAGTTTGTCTCAATAACATATGGATACTTTCGATTAAATAGCAATTACTTGTGACACAGAAAATTGATCATGGAATTAGCAGAAACTAATGAAGCAAACGCGAACAGAGGTTGCGTTGTATAACTATAATATGTCAAAAATGCCCCGTCATTTCGTTACCCGGAAGGGTGAAAGTGACTAGAAATTCAGTAGCGCGTCGAAACTTCACTTCGTCTGGTCTTCCCCCCCCCCCCCCCCTCTTCCCAACGTCAAGGCTCCCGCGGGAACACCCCGTACATTTAGAATATTTACAATTACTTAAGCTCGCCGCCACCTTGATGAATCGCGCGCCTGTCTCGGGAACAACATTTAATACCACCGCGCGCTCCCACAAGTTGCATCACGGGATTACACGAGCGGCGGCGGGAGACCGCACGAGCGCGCGTGCGGGCGGCGTTTCGCCATTGTGTGGCGTCGTGGCGTGGCGTGGCGTGGCGCGGCGCGAAGACGAATTCGACGGCGGGCAAAAGTTCGCGGCATAACGATGAAGTTTGCGACGAGTTGGGCGCGTAACTCCCGTGATACGATTTGCAGTCGGACGCCGCGACGCGCCTTCGGCCCCCGGCCCATGCGCTACTTGGGACGAAGACGCATGCCGGTCGGGGAAGGGCGCGTGATGGATGCGGGCGCTTTGGCGGGGGAGATGGATAATTCGTTTTTCGGCAGCCGGGCGTGAAACCTCTACCGCCGCAGGCGAGCGCGCAGGTCAGCGGTCGCGGAGGCCGCGGTCCCGCCTGAAAAGTTTGGAAGAGCCTTGGAGCCTTATATAACTTTTTATTTTCGTAAATGTATTAAATCTGTGATCGAAATGAATAATAGAACGTACAGAAAATTTGGAGTTAAATTTTACAGTAAAGTCAACCGCTTGGGCTCATGAGTTGTCCAGTCAGTTGCTGATCCAAGGGCCTTGCTCCCCCACCCTAAAAAGGCCTACAGTTTTCGTATGTTACCTTCCTTTATATGTCAAAGTTGATATAAATACTTATTTTGGAACTATGTAATTATTTAAAAATATGTTACAGCATTATACATACACTACAAAAATATTATACAATATAATAAAAACCATGTTTATTTTACAATAATCTATGATGCTCCCCCCCCCCCAAATGATCGGCTGGATGAGCCCCTTGGTAATACCAGCATTAAGTTACTCCCAGAAAATATAATAAACGGTGTGGTGAAAAGGGTTATCTTACTTTTAATACAATGTGGATCGCGACTATCTAGAATCAATCCCTTCAATTGCTATTGAAATACTGCTACTAAAACTTCAGCATTTCTTCAAAACCTCGCCTCACATAAGTGCTTAAATAAAACGGCCATCAATTGCTTATGATCGCTGAATCCCTAAACCCGACTCCACCGCCACAACAGAACAATGATTGGGCTGCTGCTTTCTGTGACTACTGTACACGACTCTACGTAATGATATATCGATGCTATTTACGTCCGGAGAAATACTGACCAAGTATGAAATACAAAAAACAAACTAAAGATGCATGAAGGCAAGTAATGAAAATAAAAAAAAAATAATTATGGAAAAAATCCGCAACGCGCAACTCCCTGTAACTGTAAAACTTTCATCCCCGAAATGCTTCTGACGAAGTGAATTCAAACGTTCTGTGTTGGATTGTTATCTCTCGGCTCATCGCACAGCCGTGTCCTCTGTTTAAGAGCATTGAAAATAATTACAAGAGCATTAATTCGCATTGAGGTCCGCGCGTCGCGTGACGTGCACGCGGCGCCTGGCGCAAGGCGGCGCTGGCAGGCGCTGGAGGCGCGCGGGTGGAGGAGGGGCGGCGGAGGCTGAGATGGAGGTGGGGTCCGTTCGGGTCGGGGAAGGTGAGTTTGAAGGTGTTGGAAGCACAGAAGGAAATGGCGGTGTTAGGTGTGGAGTGGGATTGGGAGGCGTAGGTGGTGGAGGAGGAGAAGGCGGGACGTGGACGCAGGGACAGGCTAGAGTGGTGGTGGTGGTGATGGAATCAAAGCGGAAGCAAGGTGGGATATGGAGGCGTTGCCGCATGCGGTAATGAGGGCGGCGGCAATGGCAAAGGCAGGGCCGGGGTGTGGCGAAGGCGTCGCGGAGGGGGGGAGGCCAATTCGAATGCAGTGGTAGCGGCGGCTGTGGCAGTTGCGGTGTCGGCAGCAGCAGGGGCGGCGGCGGCTGCCGTTTTGTAGCTGGCGCGCGATCCCGCGACTGGAATAATGAATCAACGTGCGGCGTCTGTGGCTGACTGCGCCTTCGCCCTCGCGCGTGTGGCAGAGGGCGGACAGGCGCTGGCGCGGGAGCGGCTTGGGTGACGGCGGCGGCTTTGGAACCGTCCGCCAGGCGCAGCGAGAGAGAAAGAAAGAAAGAGATACTGAAGTTTGTAGCAGACAAAATTGGAATAACACGGTTAAAGAGAATGTGGAAGGTTGCGAGAGCTGAGAAAGGTGAACGCTGCGGATAATTCTCGGATGGCGGATTGAAATTGCGACTGCGATTGTGAAAGAACTGATAAGAGAACTTTTGTACGTGCGTGTGGTTAATACTACAATATATTGACGGTTTGAGCGTGGTTATGTATTTACAAATCCTAAGAGATTTCAGTGTGGCCAAGAACCACTATTAATGTGAAAGTCGGCGAAGAATGATTACGAAAGAAGGGTAATCATGCGTATTGATAGATTCAATGTTGAGTTGAGTTTTAATTAAGATAAAAAATTATACGTAAGATGTTGAGGAATAAATAGGAAAATAGAGAAAATGCTAAAAATGTTTGTGAGGAGAAATTTCTAATAATTGCAGAAAGCAAAGTATACGAAGTTCCACACAAATCCCATATATCACTATCTTATCACTCTGCACTTAGCGACTCTACGGAAATAAACAGTCGAATGTGGGATTGTATACATCAACAAATGTATCCCTCTACAAACGAACACTCACATGGCATCTTCACAACATGAATAAACTAATTACATCACGCAACAGTGATATCTACTAACAATATGTGGCTGGACGCCTTGATCCACATCAGCCCACACAAATCCCAGTTGGCACGCGCTTGACATTAGTTCTCCTCCCCTCCCTTTCTCCAATTTCCACCTCCCCGAAACAGTTGGCGCTGGAGAGAGAACTACGCACGCATACGAAGGCGCGTACACACACATTCACGCACGCACGCACGCACGTTGCAGCCGCAATTTTTGCGGCGACGTGCCGCCCGATGCGGGAGCCGCGACAGACAGACAGACGAAAATACATTTATCACGGCCATGACAAATGCTGGCGGTTCTTTTCCAGCCGCTCCCACCCCACGCGCCCTTGCGCCGCCGGATGCGCGCGCCGCCCGCCCCCTCCCCCCGCCACCACCCTCGCCCACCCAGCTGTCGTTCCGCTTCTGCCCGTGGCGCTCGCCGGACGTCTTTCTTTTGTTTAATGCGGCCGCTGCGTCCCCGCCGTAAGGACGCAGTGCCCCTGTGTGACCTCCACTGTCGAGGTTGAGACTCCTCCTTATCTTTTACGGTTTTGCGCACTTGATATCAACTGATATTGAGGATGGAGGCAAACGCGGATGTGGAGGTATGTATCGAATAATAAGTACAATTTAATTTTGTTCAGTCAAAACTGTTTAGAATTGAATATATGGTTTTACAAGTCCACTTTTCTCGTAAAAGGAGTTGAGATATTCATTCTTTTTGTTATTATTCAAGTCATAGATCAGTGTAAAAGTGAAACTTCTCCAGCTTAAAGTATGTGTTTTACTGACAAGTAAAAATTCAAATGTCTGGGAAAGAGAAAGAAGTCCAGGATTAGTTCCTGAACCTCACTCTGGCGAACTGGCATTACCTGCTAGGAAACTCCTTGAAGCTTCATGGCAACAATAATAGACACTGAGGTCAACATAGACTTTAAATCAGTTGGTCTAACTATTCTAACCCTTAAGAAACCAACCAAGTCTGTTGCTTGTTCTGGCTGTCCTCATTGTAAGCCTGGTATGAATCGTTCCAAATAAAGCACCTAACTTATGATAGAAAATATTTTGGTCACCTCGTGTCATGTGAATACATATGCTGATGGACTTATCAAGTACTCATTCATTTGGCAAAAGGGAAGGCAAGTCCATATTTGCCTTTCAAGAAAGGTCGTGGCTCAGCTGTTTTTCTAATCAACAGAAAAACAACCGATGATTAAATATAGTGAAATAATCCCACATGAATATCTTCATTTCTACAATAACGTTTTGACACTCAACCCTCACACTCAAGTGGAATTCGATGATGAAATCGATGATGGAACAAGGACTTATTTACCTTTTTAAAACAACGATTAAATTGCAAAAGCAAGGTAACACTTTGCTGCGTCTAGTACCATGCACGAACACAGACTCCGCTTATTTCTATTGCGATGCCCTAGATGTGTATCGATATAGAAAATACCAATCCGAGGCTCTAAAGTAGACACCACGTGAGTAATAAGAGGTATTTAATTCGCATGACGAAGAAGTGAGTATTATATTTAAATTAAACCCTGAATAACATTACATTACTACGCGACACCTGATATTTATGACCCATTGACACAGGAAATATACAGACATACAAATATTCATTAGGAACGATAGATATGTGTTTCTAATTAATGATAATTTAACGTATTTTGCGTATCAAGAATTCCAAACATTTTGCGCTATGACACTCAAGGCTTTCAGATTGCTACTTTAAATTGACATTTCAGAAGAGAGTTACGAGATTAAATAAACGAATTTCCACGTACCTAGGACATCTTGTGCAAACATTTAGCACCGCCCCCCCCCCCACCTCCAAGTGGCATTGGACCGAGTGCGCCCGCTGGTGTCTTCGCTGGGCGAGGCAAACCGCCTCGGCGGTTCCTAAATGAGAAACTCGCCTCCTCGCAGCGCGGGGGCTTGGAATCTCGCTACACGAACTCATTCGGCGCGCAGCGGAAGTTAGTGGGCGCAGCCAGCGGTGCGCAGCCGCGCAGCCACCCCGCAATTAAGATACCTCGCGGATACCGCGATAGCGAAAACACGTGCCGGCGCCCTCGCGCGCTTCTCGCGTCTCGGCGCGTTCCTTCGCCCACGAAAAATCCCGACCTGGCGGAGAAGATGGGGGTCTAGTGGAAGCGAGTGGAAAGGAAGGGAGATGGAGGGCAGGAGGAGGAACGAAGGGGCTGGAGATTTGGGGACCTTTTGAAGGAGAAAGATGATGGTTAAAGGGAATATAATTGTGAAGGTGAAGATGATTGTGAAGACAATGGTAAAGGTGAAGATGATGGTGAAGGTGAAGACGACGGTGAAGGTGATGACGACGGTGAAGGTGAAGACTATGGGAAAGGTGAAGGCGATGGAAAAGGTGAAGGCGATGGAAAAGGTGAAGACGATGGCAAAGGTGAAGACGATGGGAAAGGTGAAGACGATGGAAAAGGAGAAGACGATGGGAAAGGTGAAGACGATGAAAAGGTTAAAGCAATGGGAAAGGTGAAGGCGATGGGAAAGGTGAAGGCGATGGGAAAGGTGAAGGCGATGGGAAAGGTGAAGGCGATGGGAAAGGTGAAGACGATGGGAAAGGTGAAGGCGATGGGAAAGGTGATGGTGATGGTGAAAGTGAAGACGATGGTGATGATGACGGTAAAGGTGAAAGGAGTGATGGGTAGGTTTCCAGCGCAGAAGGAGTGAGCTGGAAGATATGAAATGGAGGTGATGGAGGTAAAGAAGGATGAAGATGCATTGGAGAAAATTTAAGATGTACAAAAGTGTGATAGTGAGAGGATTTATGTAGGAGAATTAGGGTTCGGATTTTTCCGTAGATGAGCTGTATTAATGGTTATAATTCATGTTGACTGAATAATTTTGTGATTTAACAGTATTGAGGAGAGAGAAGGAAGCTAACTAACAACTTCTATCAACTTAATAAATATGTACAAAAAGCAAGAGTCGCAATTTTTAGTCTTCTATTTGACGAGTAGTTGGAGAGCGTTTCTGCACTCATTCAGAGCCGAGTCATTGCTTTATTTCACACTCGTAAGCTCTAAGTCTTGCAGCTCTCTCTATTGTGTGTCTTCTAGATGCTGCTTAATCTGTAAAGAGTCCACAACGCCAACATTTTTTATGCATGTCTCTGGGGAGTGAGTTATCTCATGTAGAAGAACTAAGGGGCAATGATAACAATTTGTTTTACATTCCGTCTGATTCCATTGGTACCACACCCGCCATTGCCACTGTTGGCGTCGTTGCTAATGCATGCGCCAGACGGCTGAAGGCAGTATGTAAATGATGGTCCAAAATGGTATTAATTTGGCTCTATCAACGTGGAAGTTTATAATATATCTGCCCATACTTAACAAGGAATCAGTTCAATGAAAATATTTTCCTTTTTAACACGTTTATTGCAACTACACTAATGTTGTTTTGAGTAATATATTTTTGTCTCAATGATTGTTGGTCTTTTTCTCACTTACAGCACATCGCAGAATAGCCATTTCTGTTTTTTTCTATCTTCCTACCTCTCACTTCCCCTTGTCGCCTCTACTAACGAGATATCCTATATTTATTTTTAAGCAGCTGTACTTGTACTGTTTTACGAAAACTTTATGATGCTACCATTTTTCAATACTGGATTATTGAAATACTTTATGTGTACCTATCGCACCGTGCATGCTTAAATGGCTCTTGCTTGTGTTATTCTGAATTATTTGCTTGGTAACGTTATAATTTTCAGTTACTCTTAAAAATTTACGTGGATTCTTACATAAATTTCTTTATCTCAGCAATTTTAAACGTCACTTCACTTAGTTTTACTACTGAGAAGTAATAGTTTCACTGCAGCTGTTTTCAGTTTCCCATGTCTAAACTAATTTAAAGTCATTTTGAGTTATGAAATTTGACTTCATTACGTCATATCTTATTAAAATTTTCATCAAACCACTAGCAGATTCTCAAATAGCTCTCCCTTCCGTCTCCTCAGTTTTTTCACTGCGTCTTTCCCTATTTTCGCCGTGTATATCACAAATGCCTTTCTCCTTTTTCTCCTTGCTGCCGACCGCCGTTGGGGCTTCCATCACCGCAACACTCAATCGCATTAGCGGCTGCGAACGTAACCTTCATAAAATATCAAAAGCGGGCCTGAGTGCCTCTTATGAGCCAAGAATAATATTTACAGCGGGTTGGACCGCTAACGGTGGCTCGAGGCTCCTAAAGAGGAGTTGAGGTATAAGAGGCGCCAGACCTGCTTTGGGGGCTGTTAGTGAGCAAGGAGAGTCTTTTTGTGAGGAGAGTCTAAGACTCTGTTTGAAGCGTCTATTTAATTGTGCTCTGAATACGTTATTGGGAAGCGTTATTGGGAGTCTGTATTTTACGAAGCGTATTTAGTGTGGAATAGTTGACGGAATCCATGCGTAATGAAATACCGGATAACAAAGAATTTCTATAAGATAAATTTAAACTAGCGGCAACAAAGGCATGAAGAATCAGTCGCAAATATTGGATCAATTTATGAAATTAATTTTATATAGCATAAATTATATATTTTATGAAATAGGTATTATGTTGTTAAATATTTGAAGGGTTTCTCTATATTTGAACTTCGTTATATTTCATTATTACACTCTCGACTCTCGTAATTGACTACATTATTTCAGATCGATTTTGTTACCCAACCTACTGAACGCTTGGAGAAACCGTTTCTTTTAGCTTGAACATACATGGTCGAATTCTTTTATACAATAAACACAAAAGTCCGACACACTCTGTAACAGACATTCCCAAATACAAAACAACGAAGTGAGACAAAATATCTTTTATTCCTCTACCATCCGCAGCGAAAGAGAGCATAAACATTCAATTTCACTAACCCCAAACTCTCGTGCATTTGCGCGTCTGGTGGGGACGCAAATAGAATTCCATTTGAGTTTAATTCTGCTGCTGAAGGCTGCTTCACGAAAGGATCGCCGTTCGGTTTCAACGGAAGGGGCGACGGCGGCGGAGGCCGAGGTGGTAATGGAGGCGGTTGTAGTGGGAGAGCTGGTGATTATAGTGGTTCTGGTTGTAATAGTGATGGAGGGGGAAGCTGTGGGGTTAGTGGTGGTTGTAGGAGTGAGGGTGGCGGCGGCGGCCAACAGTAAATTTTCAGAACTTTCACAAATTGTCTCCTGAGGCAATGTTCAGGCTGGGTTCGGGGGATCACATTTGTTTTGATCCATTGTTTTGAAGGAGAAAGCTGATTTTAGGGAATCTTCTTAGAGTTTTTCCGGTTTTTGTGATTTCCACTTCATTCCATCATAATTTGTATGTGGAGAAATTACTCCAAGAAGGGACCATTTTGAGAGGTTGGGAAGCGAATAAACGCATTGCAGGGCCTGACATCGCAACATACAGTGAGGAAGCCGTATTAAAATAAGTTGACTAAACAAACGCACTCACAAAATGAGAGCATGGATACAACTTGCAACTGTGTTGCAACCAGTGGCCAAGCAGTAGCTATTAAAACAGTCCCTTCTTATAGTTATCTCTCTGTACTAATATATAATTACCCATCCATCAAGTCATTAATTTCTGGTGTCGTTGGAAAAGCTACATATACGTTTTAAGATTCATGATAAAGAAAAATTTATCTCCTGAAAAACATGGATGTGATCGCATTATTGAATGCGATTGTTGTATTGTTATTTATTTCCCAGCAGACAAAACTGTGTCTACCACAGGATATTCTGACGCTTTGCGTACAATTGTCGACTTTGTTTTCGCGAATTCCAAACGTCTTGTAAAGTGTTGTTTAAGTCGCTTCACAATGATTTTTTATTTTCGTAAATTTTCATATGACTACAATTTTAATTATTTTCGTGAATATTTTTTTATCAAAGACAAGGCTCGAATAAAACGTTTTTCCTAAAAATATGAACACTAATTTTAATATTAGGTCTAGTTTGGATACATTAATTCAACCATCACTCATGAGAGCTACTTTTATAATTTGATATGTTCTTTTTAATTTGATACTTTTGATAAGTTTCATACGTTTTGAATGCATTAACAAAATATTAAGATAGAGAAAAGTGATGGCTACTTAAGAAATGTTCGTAGTTATATCACATAAAATAATGGTGGCAAAAGGGGACATTTTAGACCTTTTTTAACATTCCACTTTGAACACTGCAGGATCGCAAAACCAGTAAAATAATATTGTAAGAACTTTCGTATTTCATTCACTCCAAAACTGTTTGTGTGGTATTCTTCTTTCACTTTAATGCGCACGTATTTTTTTAACGAGTCAAAACCAATGTTTTGACGCAAATCTGCGTTGTGCAACAACGGCAGCGCATATTGGTATGCACATGATTTAAACTCTCCATGGACAAAGCCAGTGGTGCAGCAACAGCAGCATTTGCTTATGTGTATAATTAATAAAGCTTACGTAATATTTTATTTCAACAGCTATCTTACAATTCTTCAGTCATCGTGTAAAATACCCTTCAGTCAAAAATTCGAATCTGGAATATTAAAAAAAGTTCGTGTTAATAAAAATCTCACTCGAGCCTTATTTATTACCGCACATTTTATTACCGCACTTATTTATTACCGCACGTACTTTTAAAATAAAATAAAAATTTGACTTGCGAATAATACTCCGACGTTCCACTTCAAAGGTGGCAAACACAACGTCTGCTTGCATATTATGCAAGGATCATTGCATCACTTGTTATTGGCAAAACGTAACCATCTTCGACTCTCCCTGTATGCTATATAAGATTGTAATATTTAATTTGAGACACACTACATATTATTATACGAACTCAAAACCCAGTACAGTTTGTATTAGATTAACTTTGCCAGGCATTATGCTAGGCAAAATCGACGCGACAGGAGTTGAATGCCCTTTTCAAACCACTGCGGCGTGGGAGCGGTGGCGGCCGTTTTAAATGGGCGGTGCGGCCGGCGGGCGACCACCGCGCCGCCACACGACCACCGGCAAAAAGCGGCGTAGACGTTTATTTGCGATCCTTGACGCCAATTGGCTCCGCTGCGGCGCGATTCGCGGCCGCGCCCCGGATGGGGGCTCTGCCGCGAGGGCCTTTGCGGCCCGGCGCGCCCGCTCCGGTGACGGTTTTCTCTTATTGGGATTCAAAATAGATTATAGATTTCCTTTGTAATGGACAACGTTTTTCGATATTGCAATATTGGAACCAAGAGCTAATCGGAACCATAGATTAATTGGAACTATAGATTAATTGGAGCCATAGATTAATTCAAGCAATTAACTAATTCGAGAATAGAATAATTGAAACCATAGTTTCATACGTAATCATAGATTAATTGAAACTATAAAATAATTGCAATAACAGGTTAATTGAAATCATATACTAATGGAAACCATGTAGTAATTGAAACTGTAGATTATTTTGAAACGTAGATAAATGATATGGCAATACCCTACAGCGTGTGATCTGGTGAGTCAGTAACGTTGATATTCTGGTGCATTAATTTGTTGTTGGTACCCATTTAAAATATCGTGTCGATTCAAGTACACCACCACCTCTAAATGACATCAATCCTCCAATGGAATTGCTTTCTTCATCTACCCTTTCTATCCCATTTATTCCTCTCTTTATAAATCATTGGAGAAGTAAGATATTAATAGTATTGCGTTCATAAAAGATGAAAAATCAATAAAAATGATTATTTAGCATTTGAGAGGTAAAAATGACACGTATTTTGTGCGTAGGAAAAATTGTGCCACAAGGCCGATAAAATTGGCAGGCCCTGTAGCGTAATTCCACGAGCAAAATAAAAAAAAAATTATCACGTGTCATGCACTATTTTTTGACAAGCACGCTGACTTTCGTTATATTTTAATTCAAGTATACAAATCACTTAATGATACATTGCAATCAGTAGTAGATGAGGCAGTCATACAAAAAAGTTTTTTCATTCACAGGTATATCTGAAGAATTACTTTTATCACGCTATGCTTGCCCTGGAAGAACCGATGTACTAGTTGACTTGTAAAAAAATGTTTTACGTCATCTGTTAGTTGTTTCTTGGTTATTGTGTTTTTTTCCTGAAACGTAAAAGGATGCTATTGTACTACTGTATTTTCTGAATATATCTATCCTATATTGAAATAGGCAATCTTTAATTTTCAAATAAGTAATCAGCTTTCAATTGCAATAGAGACATCAATATTTTATTACGTTTGAAATTCCCCAGAAATAATGTGCTCAACTTGTTGTAATCATACTTTTTATTCATGTCTCGGAGTTGCCATAAATTCGTTCGCGTTAGTTAATCCGTCCGTTGTGCTGCTGGAGCTGTTGGTAGCTCTCGCAGCGCGGCGCCCCCTTTGATCGACGGCGGCTGAGGAAGCGCATTGCAAGCGGGGCGCATGGGGTCGAGCACACGCGGCAGCTAGGCCCTAACTTGAGCCTGCCACCTCTTCCTGTTTACATGTGCCAGTGTTTGCTTATGCTTCTTTTCCTGGAAACTTGTTTGTTAGCTTTTCGCGTTATGACTCTGTTCGAGAAAACGAGTCTTCATACTTGTGATGTAATAGACCAATTGTTCCGGACAGGCCATAATTCCGCAGTACTTCTCAGAAATAGCAGTTTGTAATGACGCAGTTCCTCCTTCATCACTTCCTAGATCCTCCATGATCTTCTAATTAAGATATTTATATCACGTCCTTAACTTCGCTTCTCTCCCAGAGAAGAGCAGCTAGAGGATGGGGTCGTGCTTACACAGAGCTTACATAACCGAGGGGCCTGCGCTTAATGAAATCCATTAGTTTTCTCTCAGAGTTCGTTTATTGACCAGTCAGCTGCCACGTATTTACTCATCAGGAGAATATTAGGTTGTTTTCTGTTCTGAATTCGGTGCATTTGTAATGCTAGAGAGAACCCTTTTTGCCATGTCGACTGCTAACCCAACGTCATGGTTTTCGCCACCTGCACCCCCTGCCTGCCTCGTCGCCCGTCCACCTGGCCTGGCGCTCTCTGCCCAAGTGTTCGTTCCTCCCCTCTCCCCACGCCTCTTCTCCCATCCTCCACGCCGGCTTTGGAGGCTCGCAGCATCAATTTACTCCCTTGCAGTGCCCGACCGGAGGCCCAAGGCGCCAGGATTTTCTCGACAGAATTGAGCCACTGGCTGGAGGAGAATGGTAGTGGCCGACTGCTTTGATAGGTAGTTTGCCATGGATTTTCTGGACACCACCAGGTGAATGCAAGAGCAGCACTCATACAAACGAGGCGCTCTTTTCTTGCTCTTCCTTATCTTATCTTCCCCTTATTTGCACACTTTTGTAATTACATTAACGTGTACATACCACACACGTCAGAAGACCAGTTGGGACAGTGCCCCGATGGTAGGAGATTCCTAGTGGGAGAACACCGCCACATCCCGCTATAAAACATTCACTGCACGTCCGCCATTAATGACCTAAACCGTTGACTCCCCAACCCCGTATTCGCCTTGCTGCCTCCCACTACCCAGCTGCACCGCGAGGAGACCGAGGTAGCAGGCGGGGTGGTTGGGCGGCCACCCCCTTCCTTAACTGAAGCAAGAGCCTGATGCAGCGAGTGTGGGGCGGGGCGGGTCGAGGTGGATCGCCCCACCCCCACCCCCACCCCTCAGTGCTGATTGGGCCACGCGAGCACGTAGCGGAGTTAGTGGCCGCAAGTGGGAGGGGTTGGTGGTCTCAGCAACTTTCAACAATACTAGCTTCAGAACATATTGCGAATATTATAGATTTTATCTATTCAGATAACATTCCACAGATTCGCTGTAGCAATTACGTAGTAATGACTGTAATGAAAGGTCACTTTCGTTGGAACGTATTAATTTTTTAGGCAAGCATTGCATATTTTTGTAACATTCGTGAAATTTATAATGATTTTCTGAAAGTGCGTTAAGTTACAAGTGAGTTAAAAAGAGTAGGTTTTCAGCTTAAAAGTTGTATTTTGCAGAAAAATAACAGCTTTTTTCACAGGTTTCAATGGTTCTTCGACGAAGTTTGGAAACATTACGTGGAAAATCAACACGAATCAATATTGACAAATCGTTAAAATGTATAAAACATTGTTACCTTTTTAAGTTAATGTTCCCTTTTATTTGTTCCAGAATAAACGAATTTTTATTCGGATTTTTATGAGAATTCAATAAGGCTCTCCAATATTTTATGTGAATTGTACCCACAAAACTTGCTTGCCACACGTACTAGTTCATTCAAATATAAAAAGCGTAATGTTTGTAAATGAACTGTTGTCAGATAACAAGTTATAACTCCATTAGAAGGCTATTTTATAAAATATCCTATATTAAATGTAATACAATAATAAATAATGCTAGAAATTATACTAAATGCAATAAATACCACTAATACCACTAATGGTGCGCAATTCTATAGTTACAGAAAAGTGTTTCGGCTGTTAACGAAGCAACTTAATTAATTAAACTTTATAATGCTTAGCTATTGTTATTATTCATAGTGACACAATATCTTCGGTGACTAAAATGACTTTGAATAATATAAAGCCAACTTTTAAAGAATATAATTAACAATTAATAATAATGTTTTAAATAATTTTCGATTCTACGTATTTACCAGGTGCTATATTTTCGAAAATCATTTTCTGAGCTTTTGTTCAGATGTATTTTTGAAGATGCAGACCAAAAGCACAATATAATTACAAACTACTTATTTTTCTGTGTGATCTTGAACATCCCTCAGTCATAAAAGTGTCAAATTTGGAAAGAGAACTAAAACTTAAATCCAAGTCTCCACCTCTCTTCCACTTCCATTATCATCTCCCACTTTTATCTCCACCTCACCTCCTTCTCTCTTCCTTCTCTTCCAATTCCCGTTCCGCCCCGCCCTTGTCCCCCATTATTCTCACTCAATATCACCTACTTTTCCTCTACCTTCACTTGTTCCTCATCCACACATTTAATCCTCTCCCTTCAAGGTCGCTTCGCCTCCTCTTTCCCTTTTGCTGCCACCTCCACCTCCATTTTTACCTTCTGTTCTACTTTAACCTCAACTTCTACTTCGAAAACCTTCACTTCCATTTCCATCCCAACTTCTCCTTCCACCTCTACCCTCACCCCCGCCTCTAACTCCAATTCTACCGCCACATCCACCCCCCCTTAACTTCCACCCCGTCCGTGGCAGCAGCCACGTGAACCGCCGTGTCCAGCCCACGCCCTTCTTTTATTCTCGTCGACGAATTTAGCACCGCTCGTCTCTGGAAATAGCCGGCGTCGGCGGAGGCTCTCGTGGCTGGAGGAACGGCGAGGGGGGGGGCCGCGAGAAGAAGGTGGGGAAGAGAGGGTAACGGCTAACACAAGAACAGGCACGAACATGCACCGTACTGCATTTTGTGCTAAACAATGGAAGATATTAAAAAGGAATGTAGTACACAAAAGAAAACGATACTCGAAGAAAATGACGCTTGTTAAAATGGTACACGTCTAGTGAGATATTGTCCTTGGTGAGCAAAATAAAAGAAAGATCTTTTGCTTCCCATCACAAAAATAACCATTACAAATTTAAGTAAATTCAAGATTGAAAATTCTGGTTCGAATTGGGTTAATGAAAATTAAATGATTTTGCAAATTATAAAAAACAAGTATTAAACAATGAGTTGTTCAATAAGTAAAAGGGCCGTAATCTTACTTGGGTTAACATAACTGAGTGTGAATCTACGACACGTTTTCGTGAAGTGAAATTACCTCATTTAAATACCAATCGTTTAAAAGTTTCAATATGCATGATTGTCATTGTCAGATTTCACTTCGTCGTTACATAACCTAGTATAATTCCATTTCCATAACCCTTGTTTTCCCCTCGCGGTGCCAAAAACGTGTTTATCTCTCCATTCTTAATTGGATATCCCGTGTTCATTGACGATTACGTTACCACTGCGTTATGCTTTTAAGATAGAATTTATGCACCTCCATAAAGAACTGCCAAAACAAGCAGAGAACACTGGTGAATGGAATTGATTTTCTTTTATGCAGAAAACACGAGTATAATGGAAACAAATAGGTCACTTGGTGAAACAATGCAGTTGAGAGCGTTTTGTGCCAAGCACGATGGACGCTAGCCAAAAGGGATGAGACTGTAACCCTTTACATCGGAAACGGATTTTTTTGTTGACCTCGAAAGATTGAAATGGAGCGCGACAAATGCATGTTGCACGATATGAAATGGAAATCCAGAGGAAACATATTTTTCCGCTTTTGCCGGGGAGGATTTGTTTATGAAAACATCGAGAGACTTTTTTTCATGGTGCATTGATTGTACAATTGCATGAAACGGAAATGATCAGAGATAACGCATTTCATTGTGGCGAATGTAGTATTTGCAACGTTTTGTTGGTTGGGCATGACCGCGCTGCATTAGCATCTTGGTGGTCTAGAAAAAGTTGAAAAGAGCGTGCAACGACTGTTTCGTGGGGAATGGTAATATTGTTGGATATCTACTAATGAAATGAATTTAATTTATGGGTAACTCTTCTAAAATCAACGGGGACGTCTCTTAAAACATTAACGTGGATATTGGGTACGTGGTCGCATATTTTCAAGAGACCTGTCTATTTCGGGAAAAAAAGTTTGATAGTTCATGAAATATTTGTTTAGTATTATCATTCTCATTTCTTAATATTGTAGTGCAGAATGTCTCTAGAATGCGACTGAAATAAGCATGTAATCTTGACTGCTCTAACAAAGGTATTATCGAACTGCATCCAAGAAAATTCGGAAGTTACCTCCTCTGAGTTTCTCAAATTGAAGTGTTTCCTCTTAAAACGTATGATGACGTAAGCAACGCCAAAGAGTCTAAGCTCTCCGCGTTATTTTTAGTACACAAGATATCGTAGTTGCTAGAAAGCCACAACGTAGTCAAGTATAAGAATTAGTTTCGCAGAGATGCAGTTTTCTCCAATATGTTCATATTTCAAAACGTTCACATTTTAGTGATCTTGATAAGTCATTAGTGCCAGTGAACATGCCGCTAAGTATTACCGGTACGTAAATCTACATTTTTTTGATACAAAAGTTTAATAAATTTGAACTGCGAATAACGACACCTGTGAGTCAGCCCAATTGTGTTTACCCTCCGCATGAGCAGCATCACGCTGTGCAAGGCCAATAAAACACAGGATGCAATAAAAAAAGAAAGAAAATTCAAAACTCTCTATGGAATTGGAGCAAGAAATATTTATTTGTAATGTGAAGAGCATGACGACGTTGATTGTTTTTTCTATTGCCCTGACGTAATTGCACTTAGTAGTAGCTTCCTCTAAAATGTCGAGTCTGTATTTGGAGCTCTTGGATGACCATTGAAGTTATGGTTGTGCTGAAGTGTGAGATTTTCCTGCGAATGAAGTTACTCGCTGAACAAAATGTTTCGGGTCCATTTGGCTGAGCGACAAGGTCAACTACCTCTGTTCCTGCAGATTACGCTGGTTATACTCTGCAGTAGCGCATAAGGAATCTAAGACGCCTTTAGGTTGATGATTACAATGACATAGAGGTTTTTACAGATTCTTTAGTCTGAATAATAGAGCAGGGTATGCCTCATGCTTACGGGCACTGTCTCAAAACCTCCCTTATTACTCGACGTAGACATAGGCCTAATTCAGTCCCTGTCTCAACGATCCTCGCATCCGGCTGCACTGATGATAATTTTGCTTCGCAGGCTTGCGTCCTCATTCTTGTTCCCAACTCTCTTCTAACACTAACTTTCACTTACAAAAACTATGCCAACACATACGCCATGAGAGCAGAAGGGAAGCTCCTTCAATCCGACGTGTAGGTCGACGTCGGATCTGACTCTTTAGTGGAGAGGAACTGCGCATCTCTTTGTATTTAATGCGCACCATATTTGCGGTATGAAGAACCAGAGCTGTTTGCGTCCCCAACACTACGAACTAATCAAGGAGTGTTCCAGCGGCCGGCTGCTCTGATTGGCCGGCTGCTCTGCTAGTTTTCTGTGGATTTCAATCCCAGGCGTTCGCCAAGACTGACCGTTCGCCATGCACTACCCTATCCCCATGTCGGGAGCTTAGAGCGTGTCCCGACTGGCGCAGGGCCCCTGCAGGAGGACAAGCGGATAGGGAAAGCACCGCAAGCCGCCGTCAAAATCTCTCCATCCAGTGGGACACGACCCCCGACACCTCCCATGGAAAAACATGTACTCCAATTACGGTTCCAATAGATAGATGGATATTTATTATTCCTGCAGCTAGAGTTATGCAACCTGGTGGCAGAAAACTACAATTTATATGTTACAATTAGGAGATTATAATACAATGTAACTCGAAATTATTTCAAGACAGTAATATTATTAAGGTATAACTTGCATTAACTCTCTCTCTCTCTCTCTCTCTCTCTCTCTATATATATATATATATATATATATATATATATATATATATATATATATATATATATATATATATAATGTCTGTCTTGCACAGATATTTTAAAATAATAAATACATGATATTTTAATCACACTCTACTACACTTCTCTTTCTACTACTCTATTGCACTACACTTCACAACAAGTCATCACTCTTCACATTAATGACCGTAGCAGTTCACGTATCAGGAAACACGAAATAATCTGTCAATAGGGAGTTTTAGTTCCCCCTAAAGTCACCTTACAAGCGGCAAAATGGCCGCCTAAAAACAGGAAAAGTTGAATTTTTCCAACTCTGGTAAACCGATTCTCACAGGTGAGGCAGTTACAATTATTCCTTACCAACTTCACAACACTGGCAAGAATATGTTGGAGAGGTGACAGGAAAGAAATTCTCGAAAAAAAGAGTTCAAATCATATCTTCGCGATAGGTTATGTCTTACGCTCATAACGAACGCCGTTTTAAGGTATTTACTATATTTTCAAGAAAAGCAGATTCAAAATTCCAGATTGCATACTCATCTCGGAGAGACACAAAATCTAAAACTCCATGCACAATGTATATTTGTTGTTCTGTTGAGTCGTAACGCGTTTTAAATGTCTCACCAGTAGCCTACACTCTTTGATATATTATGCATTTTCTCTCTTCAATGCTTGAAATGCTTCCTTTGTTATAGATGCATCACGCAATGTTGCAATTACTAAAACTCTTTTGAACGATGTTCATTACGACCGTATAAAGGTGTTAGTCACGTGATCAATAGAGTTTAAGGATATGTCCTTACGCCTGACGCGAAAACTCCCTAATCAAACCACGAACAATCGACAGCCCAATATCGCTGCACGGCGAAGACTCCGCGTCTCGCCCCGCGGTGCGCACGCGCCGCGCCGCGGCAGTGTCGTCACGCGCGGTATGGCCGATCCAATCAAGCAAGATCAACAGGCGGCCTCGCCCTGGGGGGGGGGGGGCTGCGACGTGGCCCCCCGAGGGCGCCGGGGCGGCCGGGGCCGTGCTAAACGAGCGCGCAAATAGAAATTTAGCGCGGACGTCGCGGGGGCGGAGGGGCGAGAGGAGACGGAAGAGGGGGACGGAGGGGAGGACGGGGAGGGGAAGATGTAGGCGGGATTAGCGCCGATCCGTCGCCTAAGCCCTGGCGTCGCCCCCGCCCCCGCCGCCGCCGCCGCCGCCGCCGCCCGCGCCGCTCAGAATGCTAAGGCGGCCTTAGGCTAAGGCTTATGCGCAGTGGGCCTCGCGGCCGGGTGTGTGCGCACAAACGAACAATTAGTTCACTATTGTGGGCTAAATTGCTGCTATTACGACGATACCGTTTGGCTGACCTTCGCGGCTGAGACTTGTCCTTCCAAAACTTGATCAGGATTACGTATCAGTCATCGTAAAAGTCTGAAGTAAGTGAGAGCGTATCAACTGATGTCATTGTCGTGCCTCTGAGAGGGAGGTCCCAGTATTCGTGTCTCGACGGTGGCAGGATTTTTGGCACTGACTCTACAACTAGGGCAAAGGTCTGGTCGACAATTCTAGCTGCCGACTACGCTCATCAGTATATTTTTCGTGGATTCTCCGATCTATACCAAGCAAGTGCCGGAGCAGTTACCTAATGAAGGGGCCACGATCCGAGCGCAATATATTCTTTCTTCACCTTGACCTATCCTGGACCCTCACTTACAACCACGTTTAGTTACACGCCCCACAACTCGTGCAGCGAGACCATTCGGTCGTGTAGAGTGCGCCTCCGCTGAGGGGGTGTCCTGTCGAGGGGAGATGCCTGGGTGGGGAATACCAACCAGCCGATGTGTTATTAATAATTTGATTTTGACGTCGGAAATTTTTGTAAATGTAACGGATTTTACGATCACCTCTTTTTTAACCAGACATTGTCTGATTTATTGAACGTTTAAATAACGATATTTACGTTTTAATTTGTTTAGCTTATATGAAAAGTGACGTGAGAGATGAGTGTAAAAATATCATTTGAATAGCCTACCTAAGAATTTAGCGAACTACACTTCGAGTCTATGTCACAAACTTGTAAGGCGGCCAGAAATAATAAAATTGACAGAAGAAAAAAATTACGACTTACTAAATATTGGTATTTTAGTACCAATAATTCTCTTTTAAATTAATGAAAGTTTTATAAGTTAATCATTTCATTTACTTCAAATTTTACACGTGGTTGCATTTAGAATGAAAAGTATGTTTGTACTTGCGTAACAGTTGGGAACATACGAGTTGTGATGTTTGACACAATGTTATACCACTTCATGATATTATATGTTTAATCCATCTGCATATATCATCACTTCTCACGCGTCGGATAATAATATTTTATATCATACTTATTTGAGCAAGCAATTGAAACAAATTATATGAATGTTAATGACTCATAACATGCACTCTGCATATTGAATCGTGTACATCAATTATGGGAACAGAAATAATAGAGTTTACCCTTCTGGGATTTATACGCGTGAATATACGAACCGTTATAATACATGTAGCTGTACTACGAGTATATTTCATAAGATAAAGTTTCTTTATTCTGTTTTTCCAACACTGCTGAATTAATTACTAAATGAGATCTCTGTAATGCGAGTGTAGATGCAATGGAATTACCTGCCTCAGGAGAGAAGGTAACAAGCATAAAATGCGAACCTAATTTTCTGGCTGTGTCCACACTCGCAGGTGACCGAGTGTGATTGCGAAGCGCTCTTAACTGCACCGGAGCCCTGTTTGCTAGAGAGGTCTCGGGTGAGCTCTGAACAAATGCCGGGGTGCTTTGTCTCACCTGTGGATCCATGGACTTCGCCGCTAACTCCACTATAGACCCCATTCTCCTTCCAATGCCGTTCCTCTGTTCGCTGCAATTTCTTCTACACTGCTCGCACTTCCATTCCCAGAGCTTCACAAGCAGCCCTTGTTTTTGGAATGAATTTCTAGGAAATGTTTGAATGTTATTATGGACGTAACTAAGAGGAGTAAAAGTGGGCAATTTGGACATTCCACTAATAATATCGAGCTTTGTCGAATTTTCACAATCATTTAAAACGTTTTAAGATATGAAAAATGTCAAAAACTTCTAAATCTTTATGTTGCTGATGTATTAATATTGCCATAGTGCCAATAAATGAAAGTGTGTGAAAACAATTGTATAATGAAAAATAAATTCGAAAACTTTTTCTATTTTATTCCATAAGTGTCCACCAACATTTCTCGGAAGGCCTGAGCGCGAGTGGCTTCACTGTTGCAATGACAGCTTCCTGGAAGGAGAGTTTCAACATTTACGGGTCAACATATTACTTTAAGTGATTGTTTTTCGAGATAAATTGCTCATTTGTCTGGAAAGTACTTGTTTTCCACGTGTGGATCATTAAAATGTTAGCTTCTGAATGAGTGACATTTGGCTCTCAGAATTCCCTGGGGGTATGTATAATGTGATGTTTGGCATTATTCCAGAACACGCATTAATAATAATAATAATAATAATAATAATAATAATAATAATAATAATAGTTTTCCGATCGAGGCAACAATAGAGTTGTAGCTTTCATTTAAAATAGTCTCAGTTTCTGAAGCTGTTCCGAAGAAAAGCCCGCGGCAGGCGGAGTTTGCTAGTTGCGGTGAAGGGAAATACCTCATGTTTACCTCATGTTTCTCTTACCCCCTAATCATGAATATTTAACTTGGCCCAGGCATGAGGGAAACAGCCAGCGGGCAAGTCGGACACTCGAGCCAAAATGCGCTCTTACATACAATAATAAAAATGATAATAGTTTCAAAATGTTTTATAAATATACTCAATTTTGTTCTCCATGAATAACTCAATTGCTCTCTTAATCTACTATTTATACGAATATACTATAATATATGAAATAGTCAATAATATTGACATACCTCATTATTGTTCTCTACCTGGTATCTATTCGATATATCGTGTCGATTCGTGTATTGTACCATTCTCAGACACCAACAGTCCTCCCAGGGAATTCCTTTCTTCATATGTACCTCATACTCATCATTCTCTTCCTCTCCGCCCTGTCTTTTTATATTCTTCTCTTCTCCCTGTACTCCCTTCCCTTTTCGTTCTCTCCTCCTCTCTCTCTCCTTCCCTTTGTTCTCCTACCGCCATCTCGCCCCCTCCCATTCCCTCCACGTCCATCCCTCTGGCCCCGACTTGACTGTTCTCGTTATCGGCCGGCGCTCGCCCCGGGCAGCGCAGGCGGAGGCGGAGGCAAACGTCAAAGCCAGCCCTCGCAGTTCGGGGCTGCTACGTCAAAGACATCCGCTCACAGGTGTGTTGACAAACGGCACGACGTGTGTTCGGAACGGGACCTCAGGGACGAGACCTCAAACGAGCCATTGCTTCAGGGAATGTCTCAACACGCCTTTAGGACACCATTTGGGACCTTTTCGGAATTTCTTCTATTAGCGTTAAAATATACATAAAATTCTCCAAACTTACGCGAAAATCTACTTTATTTAATACAAAAAAATCGAAAAACTCAATTCAAGTTTCAATACCACTTTTTCTTAATTTTTAACCAAAGAATGGGTTTCATGGAAATTGCTCCTTTCGGAAATTTGTTTCTTCCTTAAGGATAACGAGGTTGTAGATTAAAGTTCAAGGTGGGTGTGTATGCTCTTGTGGAGGTGGGGAAGGATAACTATGGTTACATAAATATTTAAGTTTTGATTTTATAAGATTTTGAGATTAGAAACTTCTTCTATTTTGAAACTTGTGTTTCTTTCGATTTTATTTGTAATGTAGACTATACATAGTAAATTTTCATTACAATAATAATGCTGTTTCTTTCTCGAAACTTCCCGAGGAATTTTGAAAGTCAACCATCAACTCTTGTCCTCTTATCTGCTCGGGTTTGGCAGCCACACGCTTTGCTGACCACCTGGTTTCCGTGGCGAAGGGTGGATTTTAATGTCAAAAAAGATGAACCCCACGGGAGGTGTGGAGACCCTGAAGTTACCACCGTCACCGTGCACTGTCTCGGAGAGTCCTCTCCCCTTGGACTGCCCACTTGGGGGCGAATTATCGCAATAACATTTTGCCGACTTGGCAGTTGGTGTCTGACAGGGGAGATGGGCTTCCGTTATCCAATTAGAAGCTCCAAATTCTGATGTCACTGCGGAGTTGCCGATACTTACAAAGAAAAAGCGCGAAGCAAGTGCAAATTGAAGGGCGCCGTTAATTCTTTCGTTGTGCATTGTGTGTGGGTCGTCTATTGTTGTTTGCTCTT
The DNA here is from genome assembly GCA_038098605.1 of Gryllus longicercus. Lineage (NCBI taxonomy): Eukaryota > Metazoa > Arthropoda > Insecta > Orthoptera > Gryllidae > Gryllus > Gryllus longicercus. The sequence continues at coordinate 1,138,665 of JAZDUA010000047.1, read as the reverse complement.
GCAGCGATATGTTTCTTGCTACTGGTGCTGTTGTCGTGATCTCATGCGAGAACGATCATACAACCACGTGACTGCCGAATGAGAAAGTGGCAACATCGCATTGCCCCACCTCAGCTGTCAAGAAGACAGAAATCTTATTCGGGCAACAGTTGCGGGAGGCAGAGGTGTTCTGGAAGCAATCACTCAGTCAGAGTTAATTTGAAGTTATAATTCGGATGTTTATTTAAATATTACATTGTATTCTGCTACATAACTTAATATTTATTGAATTACTTTATGAAATTACTATCATGGTACGTCTTACATGCCAATTTTTCTAGATGAAATAATTCTGAATTACGAATTTTATTTCTAACCTCGTTAATATTTCGTTAAAAACATTTAGGCCTGCGCAGCTGAAATCTTGACAAATTAACATGTAAACGGGTAAATATTTGTAATAAATTCGCTTTTAAAAGATTAAATACATTTGTTCAACGATACAATAAATTTTTGCATTTGCAAAGAATGTGTTATATTTACAAATTCATTAATACGTCAAAACACGTTTGTTTATAATAATGTGCTGTGTTATCTTTCGAAGGAAGATCGATTATATTAGATGTAATAACGAACTATTTAAACTACTCTGAACACGTAAATAAAGATCGTATAAAATCAAGCGAAAAACATAATATCCTTCTAGATCGAATACAATCAAGATATTACTATTCCCTCATAACGTGGCAACTTTGTTTGTAGAACGAAACTTCTTTCTTTCAGATAAGAAAATAAGTATTTTAAAAAACACATCAAACCACAAACGTCCCGTAAGGTGAAGATGTAACAGTATCGGAATGAATGCCTTAGTCGAACTTTAGCATATAGATTTAACGTCATCGGAAAATTTCGTTCAGATTATGTGCTGTTTTATCTTGAATTTGGCGATAATCGTATCCTTCTATCACCGTCGACGCTATTCTAGACTGTTGCTTCTCTCTTATAGCTTTTATTTCGTGATTCCATTTTCTTTAAGTGCAGGCTCTTTACACCAATCCTCTGCGAAGTAATGGGGGAGGTCATACTCATTTTCACCGTAGTGGAGATTTTACTTGTGAGTGCAAAGTTTAATCCAGAAATAACACTTTAGCGGCTAGTGTTGCCCTAATGGGAGAGAAGAGATTCCTAGGTCACTGAGGGTACTTGCAACATTCTAAATAAGTATTCAAGAAAATTCTAGAGCTGACCGTACTGGAGAATACATTCTTGATAAGTTGGGATGTTCCACTTTTGGACTTTAAAAATGCGACAGTTTTCACAGCACACGTATTCTTGTAAAAACGATTTTTTGTCAAAACTATTTTACCTATACATAAAAGTCTCACAAGCTTGTTGAAATTCTATTTCATTTGTCAGTGTTAGAAATGTACAATGTAGTGCACAATTCCTTTTTCTTTTTGGGCATCTTACACTTTTACTACTTCAATTAATACACTTTTTAAAAACTTTAAACCAAATGAACATGCTACAAGAACGATTGCTTTTTTTTCTAAATTTTGATCTGAAGACATTTTGGGAGAAATAACTATAAAATAGCATTGTAGGTAGGCTATTACACGCACTATAAAGTCATTTGTCAATTGTGAATATTTTTTTCTTAAAATACAAACAATTCAGAGTTGTTCAAAACGTTCCAGAGGGATATGAAGGCATGTCATGCAATTTGATCCACAAATATTTCGCTCATTTCTCTTATTCCATCAACATGTCTACTTTAAAGAAATTCCGACGTATTATTTTCCAACGCAACTATAGGAAAGACAAAGGGAACATAAACGTCTCGCCTGCTGCCTCTCTAGATTGTTCGTTTCACCCCACCCCACCCGAACATACTTTACACCTTTCTCTTATACCAGGAGACCACATTACACAGTCCTCCCACTAGTCCTGTTGAAACGTCATATAGTTTTGAAACTTCGGTCACGATGCTCGGTGGTTTTCAAAAAAAGGCGGAGGAACGTAGAAGAACGACAATGGGAAGAGCATATTCGTTTAAAGTACATGTAATGAATTGTTACACTTGTGTATAACTTGCTAGCAGACATTGACTACCGCCCTTGCGCTCAGACGTTTTTACTCGTACCTAGTATCCTCTCCCCTCATCACTGCTGCAGGAGACGCCACGCCCCTAATTGTGCGATTTAGTCGATCCTTCCGGAATTACAGCGAGGGCTAAGCGGCGGGTTGACCTGCCGCCCCCGACTCGCAGCCGCTTCCGCCGCACTGCCCCCGCTCCACCTACTCACCACCTTCGCCCCCCTCTTTCACGTCTCTACCTGGCGCCGCCCCGCCACACCACCGCTCCGCCCCGCCTTCCCTCGCCCCGCCCCCGTCTCCCCTCCTCCCCCACCTCCGCCCCGCTTCCACCCCACCCCCACTTCGCCTCCACCCCGCCTCTGCACCACCTCAGCTCCCCCTCCCTCCGCCACGCCTCCACCCTGCCTCCACCGCGCCCCCACCTCTCCCCCAACCCTGCCTGCGCCCCGCCTGCGCCACGCCTCCACTTCGCCTTCCTTCCTCTCATCCTGCCTCCGTCGCCGAGCCTTCCCCTCACCCACGGCTGTATTCGTGCTGTCACCTCCATCTCCACCTCCCCTCCCCACTCGTCCTCCACTCCCCTCCCCCGGCGGTGGCGCGTCAGCGGGCTCGCCTTCCGGGCGCAAGACGCAGCGCCCGCCGCCCAGGAAATTGCGCCGGGCGGCCTCGGCGAGCGCGCTGGCAGGCTCGGATCCGGAAGGCCAGCAGAGCCATACGCAGCAGTAACTTATTATTCATTTATCTGGCATTGTTGCATCACGTTTCCTTGATTAATTGAGTAAGCCTCAAAATCTGTTCCTTGTTCTGTTGGTAATTCGCGGAAGCAGAATGTGGGTTGAGCACAATCATTAATGTGAAAATGGTTATTTTGAACTGTAATCATTTGACTACAAACCGTACGTTGTATATTTTGAAAATCATAATCTTGTTTGACTGGGATTTTACTAGTTAGAGGAATTGTCATAGTGACTACACTAAATCGTGTGAAAGTAGAACTGAAGAAGAATGCCAGTCTAAAGAAATAAACTACATAGTTATTCGTAGAATGAAATGACTTTCAACAATCAGCGAGTACTATAAAATTCACAAAACTATTATTATGCACGTCTAATAACGTAAAAGTTGCAATAATTGTAAGTTAAACCTGGAAATGAAATTATACATTGCTAGCTTTAAAATCAATGTGTTTGGGCAGAAATGAACATTTTGCGATTGAAATATTCATCCTCTCTTCTGGTGTCGTGTCATATCAACTTTCGTATACACGTGGTGAATGCGGAAAAAATTCCTAGAACTCAATTTACAGAAACCGTGAGAGAGATGAAATACTATTTCGAATTGGAGCAGCACAATGCCCTCGAAGTAGCACAAATCAGTCCGGGGCAGAGGTGGTCCGGTGCGGAGCAAGCGTGCGGACGCCGTGAAATATGGCTCTCTGAATCTGGACTTCGCTTTGTTCCTGGAATCTGAAAGTGCGGGTATGTTATTGTGTTAGTATCGATCCATAGCGCGTGTCACGTACTACTCGTATTTTAGTGCGTTCGGTGCGAGTTTCAATGTTAGCAGTCTTACTATAAATCATTGCATCCATTGGCCATCAAAAATTTATAGATATCATGGAATGAATTGATGTATGTTGTAGATTTCTATCATATTTCTGAAGAAAATTAATATTTAAGAACGTATTGTGAAGATTATTTCAAATTTCTTTCTTGTTCTTTGTTTAAACATTAATTTCTTACATTATTTCGATTGAATGTTTTCGGTTCACACTAACTTATAATTCTCATTGATCGATAACTTGAGCATGTTTTGTGCCAAAAAGATATTAAAGACATTCTAATTAAAGATTAAATTATTTACATCGATTAAGTAATTATATTTTCTGTCACCGGTCGAGTCGTTAATGAAGGACAGATGGGGTGACGGCATATAACACCATTCTGGGGGAAAACAGACGTGAAACTTACTGTTTACCTGTAATTACAATTTCATTTCCGTTCGTACAGAACTTTACTTAACCTCGCAACAATTCTCATGTCTAAGCCCTGTTTTGTGAGATTTTCAGTTAATACACTTGGCAGATCAATATCGAATGATATCGAAAAAAATATTATTTTAAATATAGATATACCCAGTTATAGCATCTACTTCGTTCCTGAATAATTTTTTTAGGTAGATCTCGAAAACAGATATAATAGGCTCTCGCACAATAACATTTCTGAAACTTTGATTTAAAAGAACACCCTTCATTTTCTTCTTTTGATTAATTCATCTTACAACTTGATGCTCCATAATTTCGCAAAGAATAAGAAATTTTGCAAAATGCAAAAAAGTTTTGATAAACAAACAGACTTATAATTTTCGACACATCACAGCTTTAATTACCCTACCTTTTCTTTGAACTTCCAAAGATATGAACACCTATAAAACGGTTATTACATCCTTAGAGGATGTGGCAGAGAGTAGAAAGAAAATTTTCCATCTCCTAACTAACAACAGTGTGAAATTAAATATCTATATATTACTGCAAGAATGTATTACATCTTCTGAAGACAGTTTTAATGTCTTTATTCACTTTACTGTTTCCAAAATTGCTATCGTGTTTATTCGTTCGATTTTGGCTTTAAGTCCATCTACTTCTGCTGTTGTTGCCGTCAAAATAATGTCGAACGCTCTTTGCGCTTCGGAAGTTGTTGCCGCCACGGCTCCTCCCTCGCGTCACAGTTTCCTCCGCGGTGGAGGGGATGGACGGAGAGGGCGGAGACGATGGGCGATAACCCACTGTCTTGACAAGCATTTTCATCACCCCCACCTTCACTGTCCCTCCATCGTCTTCTCCGTCCTCCCTACCGTCCCCACCGACACCGTCTTGTCACCTTCACCGTCAATTCTATCATCACGATTGCTTGAGGGTTTAGTGGTTACGGGTACATCCACAGCTAAGGGCAGTATTATCGTAAGTATAGTGCATGTTTGTATCGCGGGAGGGGGCTATGACCCTCGCGCGCTGAATGGTGGCATTAGTGCCGTCTCATCAATCGGCTAACGGAATTCTTCCCCAAGCAGGTATCTCCCACCAGCGGGACACCATCCAAGCCGAGGCAAGCTCTAATACCCGGTCTGGTCTCCAGACATCTGTGGGAGAGTAGTGAATGTAAATATAAGTATAAGTAAGGGGTGGAGACAGGACAAGGAAGGGAAACGAAAGATCGCGCGCGGTCCATGGCCTTCTTGTTAGGGTACTGTTCAAGCATTCGCCTGGTGTGGATCGGACAATGCAAGGAAAAATACTGATCAGTACAGCCGACCACTATAATACACCTCCGGTCATTGGATAAATTCGACCTAGTTATGTAGCTAGTGTCGAAACCCTAGGACCTGCCGGTCAGAAGTATTGCAGTGGCATCTGTTGAGCCCCCTAAACTCTTCGACTTGCTCTTACTACAATCTCAATCGTCACTTACATCTTGATTGCCATCATCTCCATATACTTTTATAAAAATATGACACCCATTTCCATCGACTCCTCTAAAGTCACTACAATCTCCGCCCATTCGCCATCTCTCCATCGCTCTCTGCAAGCCCCCTCGATTTCACATTCCATCTCCTCCTCCATCTCCCGCTCCAATGCCACCTACACCCAAGTCCATCACCATCAGCACCTCCACGTTCGACTCCACCGCCTCTTCCAATGTCACCTTCACCCCAATAACAATACTCCATGGTTAGCGCGGCCTCCGCCGCCTTCCCCGAAGCCCTGGCGGACCTCATCGAGCGTCGCTAAGGGCCTGAGCAGCGGCGGCAGCTCGAGTATCGACCTGGTTAAGCGAGTTAAACGAAACACTTGGCGAAGGTGCGAGCGGCCGTGGGCGGGGCGCTGGGGGCCACAGGGGCAGCGACTGGCGGAGCGCGGGCTCTGATTCTGGGATTAGCTTTGTTTGCCGCTGCGGCGACCGCCGCCGCGACCTGGGCGCGTTTCTCCTCCAACGCCCCCGGCACTGTGGCAACCCCTTCGCCTCCATCGCTGCCACCGCCCACTGACTCCCCCTGCTCTCTGCACATTGGGAGAGTCCTTTTGCTTTCATAACGACCGCCTCACTGCTGTGCCACCTTGCTCTTTTATCCGTCTCCTCTCCTTCTGCCGCATCTACCGCCTCTATCACCTCCTTCGCCTTTATCGTCTCCATCGCTTTCATATCCTTTTTTTAGTGCCTCCATTGTCTCCGTCGCCCCAATCGGTTCATTGCCTTCATCGCCGCCACCTCCATCGCTTTTTGCCCCCATCGCCTTTAACTCCTCCGTAGCTTCTATCGCTTTCTTCCCATTTCTTCCTCTTGACCATTACCTTCACCATCACCATCTCCTTCATCATCACCATCACCTTCACGATCACATTTGCCATTACCTTCTTCGGTCACCGTCAATGTCCCCTACAACCTCACTTTCACAGTCGCCCTCACCACGATCATCATCAGGAACACTAAAATTACAACCGTTGCCATCATCACTACCACCACCACCGCCACCACCACCACCACCACCACCACCACCACCACCACCACCACCGCCCCACCGCCCCACCTCTCCGCCGCCGCCCGCCAACGCGCGCAGCATCGCCAGCGAGCAGGGAGGCGCAGGAGCACTTGGGCGCGCGCCGCCCGTCAGTCGTTAGCCTAATGAGCCGCCGCTGAATTAGCTGCAAGCGCCACCACCTCACGCACGCCACGCCACTGCGAAGGGCGCCTCGCGCCACCGTCTCACGCACGGGCGTCTAAGGGGAAGCCGCAAAAGGGGGCGCTACTTTGCCGAACAGGCAGCGCACGCAGCGCACCAAGGCAAAATTATTCGCGTGACTTGATTTTCATTCTCATTCTCATTTATTTATTACTTAGAATTTATTCACTTATTTGTTTATTATTTATTTAGTTGTTTGTTTTAATGTAATTAAAGCTCTACGAATCTGAGCAATCTAAAAAGAGACAGGTTTAGAGAAAAGGACTCTCAGAAAGACGTTGCTGATCGGAAAAGGACGGATTCAAAACACAGATGTATCGAATGGTACAAGATATAATTAGCTGATAAATATTGTGAATTAAATACTATTTTTACTAAGAGAGCTAGTTTAACTGGCTCAATTCAGCGGTCTTTGCATTTCCGTAAAATATCGTCAATGGTAAACCAACACTGTCATAATTTTGTATATAACTTTGCAAGTGAGAAGCAAAATGTATTCATATATTACTGAAATTTGTGATGTGAAACGTGTGAGTATAAATTCAGCTAAAATTTACAATCAAATATTAAAATTCACATTTTATATGTTGCAGTGTATCACAGAAGAACCATTTCCGCGTTACACAGAACAATCGAGTATAATGTGGGTCGGTGATTCACTTTCAGGAAATACGTCAAAAGGGAGGTTACACCCTTTTTTTGAAAAGTGGAACGATTTATGAAAATATTTGTATACAATTAAATATATCTCACTGCATCTGGAACATTCACTGGCTTTTAAAAGGATGTGCCCCATTTATTCCAAAAGAAAAATGTAATGGCGAAAATAGTTGGGCCCTTGTTCTCTAATCGTTTGGAATAATGTGCTTCTTTGGTTAATAAACAATATTTCAGTTAGTTGTAATTATCAGTACTTATTTAATTTCTTGTTGTTAGTCCTGGACGAAATCGAGAATCTACACTTCTTAGCGTTTTGACGAAACGGTAAGACGATGACAGATATGTATTGTAGAACAGAATATTTTGCCATTTAATAGTGTGTTCACACACATTATCACATTGCTAGTGTGCTGTTGACGGAAAAAATGAATTGAGGTGAAGTCTTGAACTTAGTAATACAAAAACGAAGTTCGCAGTCAAACTTAAATATAATGTCAATAAATACGTACGCTATTGAGTTTGCGTAATGCTCAATTCAACTACGTCCAGTGTGAAAGTACGTTCAGAACATTATTCCTTGTCCTAGTACGCTCTTTATGTGTTATCCTATTGCACCATGAATGCTGCATAATAGCATCAAAGTTGATTGTTTTACAGAAAACTTCTTATTTAATTTGGTTTTTTAAACATGCAAATCATGATAGTAAGCATCTTTTGCTAAGAAAACGACACTACTTTATCTGAAGATTAATTTCATAGCAAATTAATGACCAAGATGTTTTTCATTCACATTGGAAAATCCACTTCATGGTGAAAATATTTTAGTTTTCACATTAAGAGTGAATTTGATCCATTTTTAAGAAAAGTGCACGAAAACGTGTGAAAGTTAATAGAATGTCATAATATCCATTTATGGTTTTTCAATATGTTACGAAATACAGACCCAGCATCATGTACCTGTGATGTTACGTTTTACGACGCTGCTAAGCAAATATAACATATTCTAAGAAACATGGAATACAACTAGGCATTACATAAAAACATTTCGCCATTTTCTTGCTCAGGTTACATGATATAATTTAAAATTATTTCATATCAGCTTCTCGAGAAATTGAAACAACTTTGATGTTTTTTTATTCTCATACAACGACACAAATACCCTTTTCTTACGTATTAGTAATCTTATTATTTCACCTTTTTTATTTGCATTTACAGATTTTAAATCTATTTCGTAATATCTTTACTATGGTTCTCGAAAGTGTTTCATTGAAGTATGCTTAGGCAACTTAGCAGCGGAAACAACATTTCTAAGAATGACGTCACCTCATAAACCGAAACTGTGGCATTCCCGCTCTCTCCAGCTGCAGACGTGGAGAAGGCGCTCTCTCAGGTCGAGAGGAGGCTGTCCCTAATACGCCCGGACCACTTTGGCGACCAGCAGCTCTTTGCTCCCGCCCCCTGCGCCCCGCCCCCTGCGCCCCGCTCCCTGCGCCCCGCCCCCTGCGCCCCGCCCCCTGCGCCCCGCCCCCTGCGCCCCGCCCCCTGCGCCCCGCCCCCTTCGGGCAGCCGCTTAAGACGTCGGGCCCGAGACAGAGCCCCGTTTTTCCTCTGGCCCTTTGTCGTGGTGGAATGAATAAAGATGGCGGCGTCCGGCAGAGGGACGAAACGCGCGGTCAGAGCGGTCGGCCGGATTAACCGAGGAGCTGTGGCGACTCCCGCGACCGCCAAGATTAAATTCTAGAATAGCTCCAACGGGGGATGTGAGAACTGATGAAATAATTGCAACGTTCATTCTAATTTATACCACTAAATAATTCAGTGTTGTAGCGTACGTTTATCTTTGTATTGTGCTCTGTATCCGATGGATTTTGAAAGTATAAAATAAGGCAAAAAGAATGGACGACTACAGTTTTTAAAAGATTTGAGTTTTCGCGTTTCTGAGAAAAATTGTATTAATAAATAATGTTCTTGACCCGTAAATGGAACAACGTTTGATGTCTTCTCACTATCAAAAAGCAAATACTTTCAGCCAACTAAAAACCCAGAAAGAAATTCTGTTCGAAATGGCAGAATTGTTTTGATATTAGTTCACCATTAGTAACATTGTCATTCTCCTAAGTATCTACCTTGTTGGTAATACTAAAATGCACGAAAGGAGACATATCATAAATGAAACGTGATCGAAAAATTTTTAAGTAAATTATTAATTTGATGTGGGATTAAATTTATTCAGACGAAAAATATACTTAAGGTCATATTTTAGAAATTCAATGACTCTTATGTAATTGAAATAACAATTAAGCAATTTGTATTCATATCTGATTAAGATGAATCATATATTTCTTGTTTTTAATATCCCGACAATTGAAGTTTCATTCATTGGCTCATCCTCTGTTACGTTCTCAAATTGTTCGAAATATTTTAGCTCACAGTCTTCAGGCTCCCAGCATTGCAGCAGTACAATTTGACTCCCCTTTTAGCTGACAGAGACTGCCTCAACGGTCTTGGTATTTATCCTTTACTTGTGACGGTGTTCTCCAGTTTAGAAAATATGTGATCTGATGTGGACGGATAAGATCAAAGAAATCGCTTGTGGCAGGCATTTCCCAAGGATCTTTTTTGTGCCGCAAGCATAAGATTTTCCACGCTTCAAAACTGCGGTATCTTTTTCACGAATTGAGACGCTACTAAGCTCGCTCCTCACCTCACAAGAAACATAATGTTTGTTCAGTGATTAACATCAAAACATTGTATTAATGTAGTTTTTGAACTCCTAAAGTTACACGATCAAATTCTGTATAACTAATATTGACTATTTTATCTTCTGAAGTACAAAACTGTAGTTGCAGAAAGAATTACTTACCTATTTAATCATTTTTTTAAGTATTTATAAGTAGAAAATAATAGTAATAGCATATAGTAACAATTATAATTAAAATCATACTAGCAATTAAAATAAATAATAAAAAACTATTATTACTATTATTATTATGAAATGTAATTTTGGCACATTTTTCTGCAACGAACAAGAAACCTCTTGCCAGATGTATTAATCGAAGACCAGAAAATTATTAGTCGCCCTTGAATTCGAAGATATAGTAATTCTGTAGACATTTTTATGAAAACATTCTAACCATTTAGTTTCTGAACTTTCAGATTTTATTTGTAAAAATCAACAATTATATTACAGACTATGTTGTACCATCAAATTCTTTTTTAAACAAAGAAAAAATCGAATATCCAATTTTTCTTTTCTAAAAATTCCCGGCGATAGCAAGAAAGTAATACAATGACGAGCAGTTTTGAGTGACGCTACCCGTCGCAAGCAACAAGGGACAGCTTGCCTGTGGCTCGGGTAAGTCGACCTTTCTGAGGGGCTCGGCGGCGGCGGCGAATCTTTCAAGTGCTCGAGCATCCGCCGCCCCTGAATGACGCGTGGCCCTGCCAGCGCATCTCCGCCCCTCTTGTCTGTGTTGACTTTAAAGCACCCCTCCACAGCACACGATCAAATGCAAAACAAGTCGGAAAGCGTTTGAGCGCCGCCGAAGCTGCCGGGATGTCGGGCCGTGCGCATGCTAAGCAACAGAGAGCGCGCGGCTCGCAGGAAATGAAACGCAGAGAAGGACGAGCCTAATTTTTCTACAAACCCGGAGGGGTGTTTGGTCGTAAAGCTGCACTAGCAGTTTTAGTACCGCAATGTTATGATTCTTTTATCATATTGGAGTTTAATTAATGGAGAAGTATTTGCGTTAAGTATATATTCGCAATTCAATTTTGTTTAAGTTGCGTTTGTTTATGTATTTGTGTTATCAAGAAAATCGTTTTACATCTACACATATTACTTTCATTCACAGATTATTCAGCTGTTGTCTAAAGTACATATGTATGACATGACATTTAAAACAAACTTAGGAACTGGCCTGCTAAAGTAAATGCCTCAAGTCCTCCAGAATGAGGGTTGGAGCTCGGGGCATACGATCCATTCTTGGAAAAAAAGATGAAATGCAAAAAACTACAAGAGTGTCTTGAAACACACATTAACAGAAACAAGCTGCGGAAAGGGTATATAAAGTGTACTACTGTGATGAAGTGTACTACACGGGATAAAATATTCTTCGAGGAGCTCAAGAAATTAAGAATGTAGTAGTGGCAGTTGGAATTTTATGTGAGTAAAGAAAAAAGGGCAAAATGTTTGATATCGATTGCAGTACTTCAAAAGCACAGCAATGAGATTACCAAATTTGTCCAGGTTACTTAAGGCATTGCGTTGTTTGTGTAAGTTCGTAGGTCGCATTCTCTTAATTGTTGGGATGCATGCTTCAAATGACGACTCAACGTAAAAGATGAATTTTTAGGACATTTGCGGAAGTTATTGGGTTAATAAATAAATATAATATTATGATACATTTGGAAGGTTTTAATGGGCGTGGAGCCAGCAAATGTGATGGTAAGTTAGTGGGTAGTATGGAGGAAAATAATTAATGTAAGTGGAAAAATATTGAAGGAAATGCGTAAACAATTCTCAATGACATTAATGATTGGATTTTTTATTTGAATGGATTATGATTTCATGAAATTTGTAAAATGTCCGTTCGGCTAACAATAAACTTATTATGTAATATAACTTTAATCTAGCCTATATTAAGTAGTTTTGTTTTCGTATTATATTATCGGTTTCTTTTGAGACTTATGAAAAGCGCGATACCAGACTCCAAGTGCCAAGAAAGTGAGAAAAGTGTTATACACATAGTATTCAGACAGATGTGTGAATTTATATTGTATGATAAATGAAATAGCTCTGAATACAATTTTTTTAATAACGTAATAAATTTCGATCAGAATATTCCTAACTACGGGTATACGAATACTATTGAATTATTATTGGACATTTCATTAAAAACATTTCATTGTACTTTAATTTCCAGGACGAAATAATCCAATATTTATAAAGCGTTTCAACATTAATCTCAACAGTTAGTTATCCTGTTACCAGAACTATGGCACATCCAGGATACAACCAAATTTTCAATTTCTATGAGTCACATAACCGCTTAGAGGTATCACGTTTTAGTCACCCCTTACTCTCCGCCCATAAAAAATAATTTTGTAATATCCATTTAATAGGACTGACGGCCATGAGTCGTTAAGACTGTTAGGAAGAAGTAATTGCAATATTTCTCACAATACTGGGCAAACTTGAAAACAACTTTATATTGATTTTATACTTGCAATGAGTGAAATGCAAATTTTTAAGAGATGCATACTAGTTTGCACTTTGCAATTCTATTGATATAAACTAACATTTCAGTAATGTTAACCTGAAACTTATCACTTACTGCTTTACTTACGGATGAGTTTTATTTACTTTTCCTTAACGAAATTGTGCAACACTTTTGCCTTGACGCACATCACAGAATTCCACAAGTGTTGCCAAAAACAACGGTGCCATATCTTTTGCGCTATATCTGCAAAACGTTGCGTCATAGACTAGTCCCGCATCTGTAATATGCTTAAATTTAGTCTCGTTTCCTCTGGTAGTCAAGGTCAAACGCAGAAACGCAGCGTTGCACTGACGTTTTCCTATTGGTGATGTGTATTAGGTTTTCAGTGCGCTGAAACTAGTCTCAAAATTGTTATTTGACCAAACTTTAGTTATATCCATAAAAAGCTGTAATGCTTTACCTGAACGTTTCCCAAACTGATTATGAAGAAACACAAATATTTGATAACATTTATTTTTAGCGCTGTAAAAATAATTTCTTTGCCATATTTTACTACAACATATATGAACAGATCTTCGTAAAAAAAATCAATTAAAGTTTTAGAAACGTATTTGAAACTGGGTTTAAAATGAATAGGAACACTGGGATTTATTAATCAAGAATATGTAAATATCTTTAATTTGATATGATTTCAAGAATACATACTGAACATAATGGATCAACGGTGCTGGGGTTTTCTATTTGCGTGTAACGACAATGTGGAACTTTCCTAACTTTTCTACACCTTCTCCTTTAGTTTCTTTCACACCCAGGCTCAGGGTAAAGGGAGATATGTGAGGAGAACGTATTTTTTTCACCGTATTTAGCATAGTTGACCTGCCTGGGATTTCCTTTCGTCACAGTTCTGGAAACTGAGCCGATTGAAACGGATTGGCACTGCTCTCCCGGTGGGGAATCAAACCCAGGATCGGACCACTGAAAGCTAGCATGCTCTTCATTAGTCAACCAAGGAGCTAGTGTATAGTGTGATATGCCAGTTTACAATGCCAAATTATAATGTATGCTCTACAACGTATTTCAAGGTTTTCAAGTAATTAATACATTACTCTATTATGGGGATTAGAGTACAAATATTCTAGAGCTTAAATTCTCATTTATTACATGTAGTTTGCAAACTTAAATGATTTTTTCTTGTATTTCATAAACCCATATTTCATTACAATGTTTTCCTGAATTTCAATTATATTTATTAATCCCTTGAATAATTTTACCGATAAAACGCAACATAAAATATTAAAAAACGTCGACGATGGTTGTGAAAATAAATATTAAGTAGGTATCATTAAATTATGTGAATTACAACAGCCTCGTATCAGGACGCGTTCTCACATCTTCAAAGCAAAATGCAGGTCATCGAGCCCCTATCAGTAAGTGTATTCCCAGTGGTCGCCTCGAGTGCTAGAAGTCGCGTGTTATCGCAGCAATACACAACGACGTCGCTAGGGACGGGGCGATCCTGGCGGGACTCCAACTGCAGCTACGCGTCGTCTCTCTTGCAGGCGCCGCCTTCTCCCTCCTTCCTGTTGCCTCTGCCTCAAGCCTCGTCTCCAAAAACGTCGTCTTTGCTTCAACCTTCTCCAAAAACCTTATCTTCGCTCCAATCCTCGCCTTCAGATATATGTCACCGCTTCAATTATAGTCTCCAATCTTCGCTCCAATCCTCGGCTCCAAATATTCGTATGTGCTTCAATTCTCGTCTCCAGAAAGTCTCTTCTTCAATTCTCGTTTCGCAAAGCGTGCCTCCGGTTGAATTCTCGTCTTCAAAAACGGCACCTCTGCGTCAAATCCCGTGTCAGTGAAGGCCTCAGTCAACACATCTCCACCACAACTGAGTTCACGTCAACCCACGCCTTCTCCAACGTCACCTCCATCTCAATATCTAAATAGGCGGACGGGTAGGCGGACGGTTAGGTGGACGGCTAGGCGGACGGCTAGGTGGACGGCTAGGCGAACGGCTAGGCGGAAAGGGGACGGAAAGGTGGACGAGGGGGGGAGCGATGGGAAAGAAGACGGGGAGGCGGACGGAGCAGTAAGTGCGTGTTTGGTGAATAAATAAAACTACTTTTATTTTAAATTGCAGATATAATTCATTCCTTTTCCTCACTGATAGACGACAGTGGTTTGTAAATAATGCGACAATGCTGGTTTCTTCAGTTAGACATCAATAACTCGGTGGCAACGTTACGACCAGTAAGCGCAGAGGCCTGGAGGAGAAGGAATTCCCTTTACAAAATTCATGATTTCTTCTCCTCAATTTTCTATACGTTTTAAAATAACTCGCAGTAGACGAAAAATTATAGCATTCTACTACTAGATTGCTGATAATTACTTATTTAACAGTCCTTCACTCACAAATACATATGAGATAGAGATTTTCAAATATTGTTTATTCTTCTTGTTACTTATTTTTCAAATATTCTTTATCGTTGTTAAATTAAGTTTTTATTTCGATCTGATATTTATGCCACACCTGTCGGAGTGTTTGATGGCTGTTCGGAGGAAAGAGTAAGTATTCCACCCCGATTGCCGGCGGTGACGTCACCGCCGTCTCCGCCTCAGAGGAGTGGAGGGGGGAGGGAGGGAGGAGCCCCGCCTCCCCCTGCCTGCGCTTCCGCCGTGTATATTAAAGCGAGGAGACGAATGGGCGGCCGCTGGCAGCGGCGCCGCGCCGCGCGTCGTCGCCGAGTAACGCGGGCCGTCGCGCCCTCTCGACTGCGCGGCGGATTCCGTGGCGATCTCGAGCGCCCGAGTGCTCTGTGCGCTTCAGCCGTTAGGGCGTTGGTCCCGCGCGTGTGGCGCACGATTTCATCATGGCAGGTGGCGATCTCCCCTCTGGATGACGAGAACGTACGCATCCGCTTGCGGGTTTTTCTCGCAACCGGATATCTTCCAAAAACGGGTCACCCATCGGGTAGAAGCTCCAATCTCCCGACTGGTCTCTCGGCATGTGCGCGAATGCAGTGCATGTGAGTGTAAGTGTGTAAGTAAAGGCTCGGCCGCTTTGTTAGGGTAGTGATGCGGCATTCGTCTGGTATTGTTTGGAGAAACGCCGGAAAACTACAAAGCAGAGCAACCAGCCGCTAGAATTCTCCCTCAAGACAGCGGGTGAATACGAGCTTTCTAGACATTGTCGAAAATTCTGCCACTGTCAGGACTCGAACTCCAAGACCTCCCGATCAGAGGCACTGCAGTGACATAAATTGATACCTCGATCTACCTCAGCCGATGCTTATTAAGGAAAGCCTTAAGTAACTGTAAAGCTTTTGGTCTGTCCCTGTGTGATATGAGAGTTCGGTCTCTGAGATAGAAATCGTCGTGGGAATACACGTATACTAAATATTATATATTTAAATGGTTCATATAATTCTCTTAGAGCGTACAACGCACCGCGCCGGCGATATTTCATATTTTTTTGTTTCGTGCAAAATATTATGTTTTTCACAAACCCAGTTCTAGGAGATACTTGCGCTATGCTGGTTGGTCAGGATGTGGAAGACTCCACTAGAGGTTTGACGGCAAGCGAGGCTGTATAATCCTCGCCTTTCAAAGCCAACGTCTCTTTTGTCATCTGGACCCTGGCCGCGGCCGCGTGAACCCTTGTTTGAGGAAGTTGTGCTCCAACCTTGAACATCGTCTGCTAGGGTTATATGAGCCAAAGGACTCTTCACGATCCGCTTAGCTAATGAGGGGAGTTCGTCACTCTGGCAATGTTCGGCCCGCAGCCAACTAGATTAACATAGTATGTATCTCATTATATGAATAAATATAATTATAAGGAACAAAACTCGTCCAGGGTGGCTAGTAGACAACATGCACAACTTCCCTATGTGTTATCCTGTGTTCGAATCCCGGTCGAGACTGAAACAGTTCTAGCTTTCCTTTGAACTTGTCTCAGTTTCTGTAGCTGTGTAAGGAAGAAAAGCTGAAGCGCTTGTTGCGGTGAAGGTATTGTGTCCTGTCCGCCACACGTCGCTCTTACCCTCAGCGTGGGAATCAAACTAGGCCCAAGCATGAGGACGCCGTTTGCTAGTTGGCAAAGTCGGACAGTCAAGCCAGAATGACAATGAGGAACCAAAATGTTGCCAAAAGTCTCGGTTTTCCATTCCTCGCCAAGCCAAGCTCTCATCTACACGAAACTACAAACCAAGTGGGGAGGCCTTCCATTTTCTGGCCACGACTTATATATATTTGTATCCGTTAACCTCCATCCTGAGCCTTTTTTATTCGGGAATGAAAATCTACAAATCGCCACAGACGTTAAAATGTAAATGATGTCTGCAGGAGCCTCCAATCGTTGCTAATCAATTCTTTATGTAGGACTTCCTGCTTCTACGTTCCTAGGTTCGGTTACATCCCGCGAGGTAAGATTGTTTCTCCCCAACCGGAAGGTGAGAACTGGCGCGACCGACAAGTCGGCGAGGCACCACCCTAGTAGGGTCAAGACCTAACCTCCCAACTGTATTAGTACTCTGTAGTAGTATAGGGTCTAAGGGGGCAAGGTTGAGAAAGGAAACACCGCGCGCCGATCTTGGCCCGTTGAGGTACTGTTTTGGCATTCTTTGGTATTGGTACGGGAAACTAGGGAAACTATCTAAGAGGAGCAGAGGATCTTTATAATTATTTTACAGGGAGAAATTTAATTTGATCTAGCTATGTAGCTACTGCCGACATCGTTTACATTTCAACATCATTCGCGTTTTGTAGGCTTTTATTCCAAAATAAAAATGTTCAGGCTAGAAGGCAAACGGATATAAAAAGTAAAAGTCGGAAATTATATTTTTGTGAGGGTAAATATTTGGTAATTGATTATTTAATGAGCAGATGTGATGATTCGTTGCGCTCTGAAATCTAATTCAAGAGGATCATATTTTTCAACCTTTCTCGTTTCGTAATAGAGTGAAACTTGCATAAAAAACATTACTCCAAGTGACCTCTCGCCCTAGGAAATTTATGTTTCGCTTTGTTCTCTGAGGAACGAGAGGAAGCGGAGCCAATGTCTGGGGTCTGAAGGCGACGTTGGCGCCCTCTTCGGCGGCCCGTTCGCTGGCAAAGGTCCCACGCTGCCCCTGCAACTTTCCCCGAAGGCGACGATGCTTAGAGAACGGCGAAGAGTAGTCTACCCGACGCGAAAGTTTGGAAGGACGAGGGGAAAAACAGGCTGTAAACAAGACATGGCTCAAACGTTTGTAGAGAGGGGGAAAGAGAGTTAAACGCCGAACATAAACGGAAAGAACGTTTAAAATAAGATAGAAAATTTGAGAAATAGATGTCGTGTATCAATATTTTTAACTCTTAAAACCTATTCTATCGCACAGCAATCATCACAGCGAATCTTTCAGCGTCCGAGAAAACGAAGGTCAAGGAAACGAGGTTCACGCAGCAAGATTAACTCTGATGATGATGATGATGATGATGATGATGATGTCTACGCGATCGAAAAGATCTGAATAATTAAATTATTGATACTAGGCAACATTGCTTTTACAAATTATTAGAAGGTACTTTCATACCACCGGTATACTTGTAGGTGGAAATTGTGAACGATTTTTCTTGAAAGGTCTTGGCATTTGAAGATGACGAACGTTGTTGGTTGTTGGACTTTTAGGAGAAACTTCAACAAAGCAAAAGCTTGTTCAGAGACACACAGTCCCATGGATTTAGAGATTATATAGAAGTGTTACTGTAATTGGGTATCACTTTGACAGATCGGAAAACAAATGAGCGTCATGCAGAGCGACGACATCGAAGGAAATAGCGATGAGGCCATTTGTAAATGACCTAGCTGTACGTGAACGCGCCGTCAAAATGGGTGTATGCGCGTAACTTGCAGTGATTTTGACAGCAGTGACCAAGCAGTAGGTGTCAGAGTGGTCCCTTTATATAGTAATCTCCCAATATCAGGATACGTGAGGTGTTGGGTTAAGGGTGTTCAGCAGATTGCCTACGTGGTACTACAAAGGTTGAAAAAAATCGTCTGGATGGCCGAGATCGTTAAGGAGGTAGTGTCGTAACAATCTCGGACTGAACGATTGCGGGTTCGAGTCCCAAGTCTGGTATGGTTTTACATGCCATTTTCATAGTTAGCGTAATTCTAAATTGAATAGTTGTTGCTTCTGACCTAGAGTTGATGCGACCTTAAAAAAAAGGTTTCCAAGTCGCGTAATTTTAACTGGACTAAACTCAACTAAAGAAAATACGCTTCTGTTTTAATGAGGAAGCTTTAGTCTTGATAACCTCAAACATTTTACTTACCATTTTAGTGTCAAAATTATTTATTCCACTCAATTGAATTTTGCACCATTCATATGTGGAAATCATAGTTGTGTCATTATCTCCATCGTTACCGTTGTACCTCTTCTCGACCTCTGAAAACTCTCCAGCGCTCTTGTCTCGTTCTTTATGAAGTTGAGTGCGTCCGTGGCACTTGCCTTGCTGCCCGCGCCCAAGCCAGTCCCGCCCAATGACGTGGCGTGGCGACTGCCGCGACCTCAATAAAGGTCGCCCCAGGAATTGAGTTTCGCTTTTTTCTAGTTCTCTGAAAGCAATTACGCGGAACGTCACTGCACAACACTACAATGCGTTTCTTCCCTTAAAGAGCAATATTATTTTAAAATTTCGTTAATATTTTTCGTTGTAAAGCATTTACGTACGTTGTAAATTATTATTTACATAAATAGTTGAAAAGTTTCACGTAACTTTTTACGTTATTTTACGTAAATTGGGGCGTAGAGCAGAGCGATTCAGAGCTAACCGCTGAGGTTTCAGCCATGAGCGGCCTTGAGCGCTTTGAATAGAGGCGCTGCCTCAGGCCAGCGAATAGTTTTTGCATTCTCAATAATTCAGTATTATTTCATGGTGACATTTTTATATTTATTAAGCATTCATTTGGAATTCATGCTGCTTTTTTAGATTGCTTCACATGATTTCAATACAAATATTCAATATTTAGATTGTACATGAAATAAAGGTAAATTAAATATTTTTCTACTCCCACTGAATAATTCTCTTAAATAACTTGCTGTAGTTCGTTTTACACTGCTAATCGCATCGAAAATGCTTCATTATACTACAGGTTTTTGCTAATAACAGCGATGTTTGCAAACAAAGCATTGAAACGTAATTAATTATTGATCATCGTTCTAGTAAATGTTTCGTTTAATTGTATACACAATTATTGCTGTGCCAAAACTGCGTACCGAAAGGAGAGACTGATGCAGCAGAATAATTAAATTTCGAACGAAGAGAAATAGACAAATAATTGCAGAGAAGTATGAGAAAAATCAGAAATTGTAATTAAGTCCAACTTCTATTCGTTTGTATTACACTTAATATAACGTGTGTTGTGTGTAATGTCCGACACTATTGTTCATTAACCCTTAGATGCACCACATGGATATAAGACGCTCGGGAGACTTTTTAAGTGTTAATAAATACGCTAACGTTACTCAGAAGTGTTTCTATGTAATAAATATCTCTTAAAATTTAAATAATAATGTGTTTTAAGTGAAACATACGCAATAAAATGATAGATTTTGAAAAATATTGAAATATTCGAAGCTACCTCGCTTTAGCACTACATAGGTCTTTTAAGCCCGTGCGAACAAATATCGTCTATTATTGTTTTACAGTTGGCACTTCTGCTCTCTCCATTTAAACTGCAGAATACTATATACAAGCTTTGAATTGAAGCAGATAACCAACGGAAATAACACTGTCTTTTGTAAAAATCGTGATTGGATGGAAGGAGATAGGACAGAATTCATCACGTGGTATGATTTCTAAAAGGTGAGCGAGCCCTCAAATAACACCATTGAAAAGCACGATATTAATTTGCTTATACATATGGAATAGGGAGCTCTAGTAGCTTCTGGTACCTGTTTTTTCTGCATTTATCAGATCGTATTCACATTTCATCATTTATTTCTACACAGAACGGCGTCGAAGAGATTGAGCAGTGATGGCATTGAAGGGTATCTACTCGATTCGTCTTCAGATGATGAGTCGGAAGGACCAATAATATCCAGTGACAGTTGATTACAATCTAATATCTGCAGAATCATTGAGTCATCTGAAAATCCAAGTGTATCTTCACCAAACACAGGAAATAGTACAACTGCAACGATATGTGGAGGAGTAAGAGGTGGCAGAGGAATGGGGTGCATATTACAAGTGAAAGAGACCAAAATGAAGGTGAAGATAATTTCAGAACATCGTGCTCTGGTATTACGTGCACTAACCAGCAGTCTCTCAAACTCCTGCAAAAGACATAATCAGATTTATAGCGGAACCTGTCCGTCATGTCAATACCTCTGACGAAAATAGTACTCTCAATTTGTCACTAAAGAAATTATTAAATGAGATTCTACTGCGCACAAACTGCAAATACGGAAGAGTCGGCAGTGAGAGATGTTTTAGCAACGAACCTTTCATAGTTACAAAGATACAAGCATTCTTAACTAACAATATCTAAGTTGGAGTTGAAATTGAGATGTTCCTGTAAGTGAAATGTTTGCTTCTATTTGTTACATTCCTTGCTATCGTGCAAGGATGCAAGGAAACCGGTTCGAACCCTTCTGAAGATTTATTAGATTTGATGAAAAACGGAGACTTGAAACTAACAGAGTTGCTGCAATTCGTCGTATATGGAAACCGTTTGTTGATCAGTGTAATAAAAATTTCATATCAAGTGAAAGTCTTACAATTGATGAACAGCTTTAAGCATACCGTGGTCATGTTCAATTCTTTCAGTACATGCCATCAAATCCTGGAAAGTATGGTGTAAAGATATTTTGGTTACGTGACCTTAAGGACGCGTATACTTTCAATGCAAAGATTTACACTAGCAAAAAAGATGGAGACGAAGTCGGTCTTGCGGAATCAGCAAGTCACTCTTGTGTATCTAGTAGGGCGCATCATTTTTCTACAAATTGGTATTCGGTTTTCATAGCCACTTCTGTAGATAGCATTTACTAATATTCACATCAGCACACGAGCAATTTACGAGAAAGCAGGATTAGTTATGCATCGGAATCATCGTGCATCCGCTATTTAATCCTCAATTTGCACCATAAGTATAGTTTTAAAGCAAAGAGAATTCAGCGGGAAAGTAATATCAAGTATCCAGTTAAGCAATCTTTGCGAGCAATTTCATACCATGTGGTTTTCAAACAAACATTAAACCAAATGCTACCCAACTGTGAAGCGGACTTTCATCACCGACGGTTCAATTTGTGTAAGTGCATGACTAGCCACGCTTTGCGGCGCACAAATCCCTTTCAGAACTCGATCCGAACCCCTCATCGCCACAAGTTTCTTTCCGCCGACCGGGCTGCAACAGCGTAGCGGTTCGGTTCAGACACAGCGCGGCGCGGGTCGGGCGTCCGTCGCCACAGAGATGAGCACCTGTATCACGCACTACGCAAACAACGCACGCCGGCGCGCAGTGCGTGGCGCGCGGTGCGTTTGAGGGCTGCAACCGAACACACCGCCTAATCAGCGGACCCGGCGCGCGTGCGTGTCGTCTATTCGAGCCCCGTAATTGCCGGCGGCGCTCCCGCCCAACCTATTGTGCTTCGATATGGATGGGCGGGCCGCCGCTGTCGCGCTCAGGGGTAAACACAGGGCGGAGAGGCCTGGGGCGGCCGCCAGCCGGCGGAGAGCAGAGCGCCGATCCATGCACCCCGGGGGGGGGGGTGCGGCTGTTTACGTTCGGAAGATTTCCATTCGCTGTCTTTCGGCGCGCTGTGTGCCGAGGTAATTGGTGGTTGCGTCATAAATGGGCCGCGTTAAAATTGGAGATTACTGTTGCGACTAGTGCAAACTTCTGTGCGGTAACTTAATGCGTTACATTTCTGAGTAGGCAAGTTCAAGGTCTCTATTTCATCAAGAAAACAATTAGTATAATGGTTTATTAATAGAGAGGCGGAAGCCAGATAGCTGTCTCTTCGGTGCTACCTGCGTATGGGGGCCTCCGAGGACAGCCCATCACCTGTTTCTAAGAGTAGCTGTGATAAAAGGATGTCGAAGGAAGAATCACACACCGTACGAGGCCACATGCTTAAGGTGCTGTTAGGGTATAGTCTTGGTTCGATCGGATGCTTATCTTTTAGCTGGAAAGAAAAATCTTATGATTTTGGGCTCTATTCTTCAACTTTCTTGCAATATTTTACAATTTATCGATCTGGGAAGCTTTCGTTTTGCACCGAAGAAAGAAATTGTGTGTTTGTGTACGTTTCAGTGTGTGTGTAGTCCATTCATCCTTCATCATCATCATTCCATCATCAATCCCCCCTAGACTAGCAACCTTGGGGGAAAATTGGATTCAGCATAATACTGATCCCCACCTCAAAAAAGGAGTCACATACACTTGCCATGTTACTGAGGGTCAGTAAGTGCAGATTTATGTCCGCGTGGTCGTAGACGGCAAGTTCACGACAAAAATAATTGTATTAGTAAATAATGAGAAGAGTAATGGAAGAATATCACTGTGAACTAGATAAATTGTTTTGTTACATTTTATTTCGTATATTGAATAGTGCAGTCTTAAAAAAGACAATATATAATTATTTTTAAACTTAATATAAATAAACTTTTCAAGTTTCATAAGAACAGCACTTACTTTCTTACTATACAAGTATCTAGCAGGACATATATAAATATCTAGAAGAGTGTCATCATTTCGAATGTCTAAATTCATTTTGGAATCAATCAGAGTGTGAGATTCACCTTAGCAAACGTACAGGTAACCGTCATTTTATATAATATTTCGTAAAGCCCACGACAAAGTACGAGTGCGCAGTCAAGAAAAAGTCGACATCCGTTCCAACGCCATTCTCGTAAAACAGCGCGACATCCACTTCGTCCGCGTACTCCTCCGCCTCCCGGCGCCGCCCTCTCGCCTGCTGTTCGCGTGACGCAACCTCGCCGCAGACATCGGAAGGCTGCGCCGCGTCGCGTCTCGTCGCGCGCGGCACGCACGCCAATATACGCTCGCTGCGGACGCATTCCGGGCGACGCCGGCGGAAGCCTATTGCCCCGGGCGGAGCGACATCCGAAGGGCGCCTCCGCTACGCTCCACTGCGCCCCTCTTGCTAGCACTTCCCAATCGAAACTTGCCTTGTTTCCTGGCAGGGTTAATCCTCCAGGCCGTGATTGCTGAGCGAGGTTGTGCACACCCAAGAAGATGTGTAAGCAGAAAATAATGGTAAAGTGTTTTAGGTAATATCATTTGACCGAAAATTTACATACATTGTCATTAATGCGACAGTTAGCGCTGCGTTTAAATATTTTGAATTACGATAATTTTGCAATTTAGCTAATCTAATATACAATACTAATGTACTGTCTTTTTAATGGAATCTATTAGGTATCACGTTTCCATACAGTTACGTAACGCACAACAGTTACCATAGGTTTCATAGGAAATGATAGGAATAAAAACCTATTTACGTGTGCTAATATTCCTGAATCAAAATTCACCTTCCTTCCAGGGTTAATTGATGATCCGGTGGTTATTAACAAGGCTCTCGAAGTAATATTGATTTCTGCATAGAGAGGAAACAAGGATAATGAATATTTTTACGTCTTAGGGTAGTATTTGGATTGCCCAACGAAACTTGCTAAGTGGAACTTCAGTGAACTGGCACATAACGCACTTGCCAACGCAATACTTACTACGACTGGAGACCGGCTCAATCGCTGCTATTTAACGACGTATTTGAGGTGCACGGAGCAGTGGCAGTTTTTCTCTGGGATATCCCGTTTTGCATTTCTGTCATAGTTTCCATGTCATTGGTGTCATTATTGCTACTCACGCAATCACTGAACGCCTTTCTGCAAATGGCCATGTTTCATGTCTCGTGCCAATATAATCTAAAGTGAAGCAGAACGGCGACGTTCCTCCCTTGAGCCGAAATCCGATTGCTTCCGGCGTCGAATCAGCGCTATCGATGCGTAACAAAAAGCGTCGGAAACCGAAGAGCGCTGTTGGCAACGCACTACAAGTCGAATTTTCCTTCCCTTCTTTCCATACTTATGCCTTATATCCACTTCTAACTCTTGCTAACCAGAATTGCTAACCTCAAATCTCCAAACACTCTCTTGGAGGGCTGTAGGGCGAAAAGTAAAAATAAATGAAATTGAAGTAATATCCAAGAACATCAATAGCTTTGAGTTTAGGATGATACGAGAACATTTAATGTCATGAAACCTGTACAGTTGAAGGAGATTATCCGCAATGTATCTGCTGAAAATACTTTCGAAATAATAAATGTTAATGAACTCTGGCATCTATTGCGTCCTACATAAGTTGTTAATTACTTAATTTAACGAAGATTTGACCGTGGTAATCTGCTAGGTTGAATTCTAAAGTGTTATAGCCAAGCAACTAATTCATTTCCGACTGTTTACAGCTACGGATAGCCTGGCAGTTTTGTTAGGCTATGTCTTGCATCATAATGATATCACAAAAATATGACTTAAATAATGTTCATATTACGAACAAGACATAGTCTGATAGTTCGACCAGACTACTATGTATGTCTTGTTTGTAACATCAATATAATTCAAGAAGAATAAAGCGCTTTCGCAAGTGCTGAAACAATAAAGCTAGGGCGTACTAGTACCTAGAAAACCGCATTTCGTTACAACGGCAAACTGAAATAAATTTTAGCATATTGAAGACAGTGTGAAGAATACTGGGACAAAATATATTCCCTGATTTCAATTATTACGTGTTGCCCGAACAAAAACGGACATGATCAGATCGTAACATTGTCCACAGGATTCGTTTTGCCAACCTCGGTTTGTTTCACGTTTTCTGTATCGCTCTTTCTCGAAACCGCATCTTAACAATCACCCGC
This sequence comes from Gryllus longicercus, assembly GCA_038098605.1. Taxonomy (NCBI): domain Eukaryota; kingdom Metazoa; phylum Arthropoda; class Insecta; order Orthoptera; family Gryllidae; genus Gryllus; species Gryllus longicercus. Next base: position 1,113,050 of record JAZDUA010000047.1, on the reverse strand, counting down.
CTTGCATTGCATCGGCTGCCGTCCTTCTGAAAGACTTCTCGGGGCGCTGTTCCCGGTCGCAGATTCGTCGTCGAGAAGGCTGCTCGCATCAAGAAACCCTCGCCCACCCAACCGCCCAACTCAGCAAGACGACGGCCTCTTCGTCTCCCTCTTCGCTGTTCTACGCCGCCTCCGGCCGCCCCGCCCGCCCCGCCCGCCCCGCCCGCCCCGCCCGCCCCGCCCGCCCCGCCCGCCCCGCCCGCCCCGCCCGCCCCGCCCGTCCGCCCCGCCCGCCCCGCCCGCCCCGCCGCCTCGCCCGCCCCGCCAGCCCCGCCGCGCACCTGCGGTCGTCTGTACCGCAACCAATCACCGGCGATCAGGGCAGAACTCCGCCACCCCAGCCGCCTCCGCTACCGTCACCGCCGGAGCCCCCGCCGCTACCCCCTAATGCCGACGACCCCGCTGCCCCCGCCACTTCCGCCACCCCAACTACCTTCAACCCCGCTGCCCACACCCCCACGCCTTCGACCCCGCCGCCCCACCATCATGCATTCTACCTGCTCCCGTCACCTTCCCTGCTTTCGAACCCGCCTTTCCGCTACTCCCACTATGTTCGAACCCTGCACTCCCACCATACGCAATGCGTTCGAACCTTCGACCCCCCCCCCTTCCAACTCCCGACTCCGCCATTGACTACAGTGCCCTCCGCTGCCACTACACCCTCCCCCGATTATCCCCGCTGCCCCTGCCAACTTCGTAGTCGCCTTCTCCAGTGCCTCACCTCAGTTGCCTCTTCCACCTGTTGCCACTGCCAGCGTCATCTCTGCCGCTTCCGCCCCTCGCCGTCCCCACTATCCATCCGTTCGTCTTACCCGTCACCCACCGGTCTTGCGCCGCTCCCACCGCATCCGTTACCCGTTCCTCCTCCCTCCACCCTCACCACTTCCACCGAAATCCCATCTCCTGCGGACGCGAGGCTCGCAAATTCCCTTCGATCTGAGGATTTCTTCCGCGCGCCTTCTTTCCTGATTGTGTTAGTTCAGCCAGCATGTTAGGCACCCTTGGCTACATTCGGAACTGCTGCCATATCGATGAAGCGGGCGAGGGGATTCGATGGTGCCTCGGCTTCAATGCTCCCCCTCAGAGGCTCCGACTGAAGCGTTTCGCGCATAGATCGGCTCCTACGTCGCACCTACAGTCCACTCCGCGCACCCCAAGGCACCGCGAGCCTCGCCCGAGAGACGGCCTCTGCGAGCTGCACTGTCGCGAGTCCAGGCCGCCCCTCAACTCTCGCGCTCCCTTACCTCCGCCTTCTAGACGGTTGGCTCCTCTGCACTGCGGATGTCTTCTCATCCTAAATTGACCCTTTATTATTTTTATTCACATATTCATGCACATGTGTGAGTTTGATACGAGCCGCACGCGTGGTTTGGCAGCGCGTGCTTTTCGGTGGGCCAATCCAGCAGGAAGCGGGACTGGAATGACGAGCTACCTCAACGCGTCTGGGCGGTAAACCACGTCCTCTGCGGTTTATTAGAGGCCGCGGGTACCATTGCAGGTTAGGTTAAGACTAAGTGGTGTAGCAAGCACGAACTGGTATAGTGATTTTGCCCGCTTAACAATGAAGTGAATTGTGCACTGACATTTTCTTCTGGTAGAACTGTGCTATGTTTCTGCGAAATTTTCCGGTATTGTGGTCATTGCATTTTGGGATTGCATTTTTCCTAGATCTATGGTGAACTAACAGTGTTTGCTACTACAGTTTGGTTAACAAAAAATTGTAATGTTTGTGAAAATAATTTGTTATTGCTAGGTGTTACTCCTTATTTTGAATACCTACTTCATATGTTTAGATACCTTTTAATGTCTGAGGTCTTTGAAATCTTTTTGTGAAGATCTAAGAAACATTTCTTTACCTTTCACAGGATAGATCTTGATAAACTTGACCATGCATGTGAACAATGATAATAGATAAATAATTATGAATAGGATAGTGCTGAGATGGGATAAGTGTAGATAAGAAAAACATATTTACAAGTATACTTGTAAGTAGATAAGTGGTAGGATAGCCACCCCATAAAATCATGGCGAAGGCCCTCTTAACTTATACGGTACCTGCATCCTCTTCAAATGGCTTTCTTGAACGCTGTTTCAAGTTTCTTTTTCACCAATCGAGTCTCAGGTTTTATCAGCTCACAAGAAAAATGACACGGCTAAAAAAATTATAATTTTAGAGTGAAGTAAAAAATGTTGAAAACTCGCCCAAAAAGCTCTTAGAAATAACTCACAAAAAGCAAATAACTTGGTATTCGACCGCAAAGTATATGGCTCCGCTGAACGTAAAAAGGATTCTTCAGCAAAACCACTCTTTTTGCAACGCGCCACGTTAGCTGTACACCAACAATGTTACCTTAAACGGTCGTGCGCGCAGTGAGTACCTCACCTCGCGCGCGCTAGCACTTGTTTTGCAGCTCCTTGCTGCCTCGCGTACGTTGAAGCCAATTGTGTTGGCATCCCTGCTTCCTCCCTCTTTCTTCGCCTCGTTGCCGTCGCTGCCTGTGGGAACTCCGCGCCACCGCGGCACTCGCTGCGTCCGGGGACGAGATGCAAGCAATCCTCTACGCGTAGGCAACCAATCTAGACATCTTTGTGCGCCGAGGATTTTTTGCTTTCTGTGAAGGGAGAAATTGCTTTGCTTGTTCCCTGTTAGCTGTTCCTCTACAAGATGCACCACTTTTCGCAATGGGTCGGATGCTGTTTTATTTTGGAATAATACAAATTATAAATTATTTTCAAATTAATTGGTTTAGTTTTGGGATATAAAAATTCTTAGAAATGAAAGTTATTTACTGTTTTTGGTGTTAAATATTTTAAAATGTGAGCTGAAAAAATATTGTAATTCTTCTCTGAAAGTGAATCAACCGTACTTCATGTTACTAATAAAGAGCGTAAAGTACTGTGATGACGCATTCACTCACGTGTTTCATGGTAATTCATTAATACCATATGGAATTGTTTTTATTTAATAAACTAACAACTTCGCAACTTGGTACAAACAAACATTCAAAGTTAAATTACTCATAGACAAACGCGTTACGCGTTAATAATACTTTATGCGAAAATCATTGATGTTTACTACACTCAGTGAAAAATGGTTTCTTCTAATTATCGCCCAATTTTCGAAAATGAATTTTCATTTTATGCTTGTTCTTGTTTTATTATATTCACTGTAAAATAATGCAAATTGCAATGATCTTTTATATTCTTCTCTGGTGACGAAAAATATTTTTTCAGTAGTTGTAGATTCAAGTAGAAGCGGTATTTAAATGTGCAACATTTTCCATTACAAATTTACACTTGTACAATACCACTCTCTGGTTTACAGTTTTTTGTTGATAAAATTAGTCTCTGCTGAAATTTAGCTTCAATAGAATCATTACCAAATCAGAAAAGCAAGATCCGATCTCCAACACTGCTCCCACTGTGCGTGTTTCGATGCGAAAGAACCAATTTCTTGAATTGCAGAAGCTCTCTTGAAGAAAAGCGATGACATCTTCCTCCTTCGAAACATTCTTGATCTTATCCTGCCTTTTCTTTTAAGTTGCATTGGAGTGAAAAAGGTTTGGAAGGGAGAAGATATTAAATGTGCAATTGCGAAGCTTAAAGCTTGCCCTTTAATGAACATGATGGATGAAGAAAAAGTAGAGAGAAGAAATCTGTGAGAGTAAAGGAAAATTAAGCCGGAGCTGTTAACCATGTGTAGTTATAAACTCACAAGAAAAATTTCATAGACCATTGGTCCTAAGCTCCACTCCACGGTGATGGAGTTTCGACAACGGTTAAACAGCAGTGAAGGTAATCAGTGTCAAAATAAAAATAATATACATAGAGGCTGCCCTAATCTAAGGATATACTGAAGGTGTCGGTACCGTATGTGTGTAGAATGCCTGAGAATTAATGTTACAAACTTCTGGGAAGTGCAGAGGGGTCGAAAATAATACATTTTTACCAATGAATGTAAAGTGGAAAATTGCATTTAGTGGGATTATACGTTTTTGTATTGTGACATTTGCCTCTGAGTTTTTGGAAACTCTTTAAGCACAGGTGTTCTGCAAGTCACGTTCTCAGGCATTCGAGGCGTTTTCACCTTCCTGCCGTACATCTGTGCGTATGGGGTTGCATCCCACTCAGGGGGCAAGTATCAAAATATATAAATGCTTATACCACCGTTACATGCAATTTCTCACCGTATGTGCATTAGCAGAAAGTCATCAAGTTCAATTCAAGTGCACATAGAAGTTTATAACATTATTATAAAACGCTTCGATCACTGCTAGGTTTTAGGTTCGGGCACCAAAAGAAAGAGATTTCCGACACTAGCCAACTGCCAGTGTCAGGCGAAGCAACTCCCTGCAAGATGATTTTTTAATTTTTAATTGTATTTATTTATTTATTAGGGGAGGAAGAACATTTTAAATTCTTTATTGATTCAAACTATATAGTCAAGGACATATTTCCTACACAGTATTAGTTATTGTGTTTAAAGAATATTTGATATTGTAATATATGCTCTGAACACCATTTTATCTTATTATATTATATATTACTATTAATTTCATAAAAATTAGGCACTGTGCATTACAGAAAGAATTTGACGATTTTAAAGGAATACCCGGAAAATATGTGGCAAATTATTTTTACCGTTAGAGATTTTCCAACATTGTCGAAAGAATAGTTGAAATTGAACCACAGAACAATTTGGATACTTTTGGGGTGTTTTCATATATAAATATACAAGTAAACTACACGTCTAAAACACGACACTTGCATTTCCTTTACCATTTGTTTCATTTTTTGGTACGTACGAATTCGAATGGGTTGTTATTTATTTAACTATGTTATCTTCATGACAATATGACATTTACTTTGAATCATATATTTAAACTGATTAGTTGTACTACGAACACGAAACCCGAAAAGAACACAATCGAAAACACTACTTTTCCAGACCTCTCCAGGCTCTGAATTTTTTGGTTCATTGTACCAATTTCATATGTTTTAGTGAAGAGACAAAATAAAAATTGTCATACGCAATTGCCATATCGACGTAATACGTTCATAAGTACATCACGTTGAAATACAATAAATTAGAAAACTCGTTATTATGACCAAAATATAAGAAATAAAAGGTTAATTGAAATCTCTTCCTACATCTACGTATATTTTACCCAACATCAACACGAAAATATTCCAACATCGTTGGAATCCTCGTTGGACCATTACTTGAAACCAGCAAGCCCGTGTTCCCTTGCAACCCTATAATGTATTTCTCGTCAGGGAATCCTTTCAGGCCTTTCAAAGACCCCGGCAAAGACCCCGGCCCCCGGCAACGGTGTTGGTGAAACGAATAGTTTTGGATGGGCTCTCTCACGTGTTACATCCTTCGAAATTTATTGTAATTGTTTTTATAATGTGTGCATACTCAGAATGAGGTAGTCAGAGGGCTTCTGAGTCTCGAACTTCATATTGGTTCGCAACCCATGTGAAGGAAGGATACTTTTTTACATTATTAATTACATTTAATTATAGTATTAACAGTATTATTTGTATTTATAACTACGAGCATGTGTGGTAGTAATCGACACACATGTTGTTCTAACATAATAGTTTTTTAAATGTTGTTCATTAAATAATCTGATGTTGAACTCGTATTAATTATTTCTGGCGCTTAAGTAATATAGTTACATTCTAGTAATGGTTCTATTGAGTAGGTATTATTGATTTAAGAAACGTAGTAGAAATATAGTAGGATATAGTCTTTTGTTTTTTATTAAACCTGTTCAACTGTAATTATGAGAGTATCTTTCAAAACAACATTTCGCCAACTCTAAAGTTTCGTTTAACAGGTCGAACGCAAATCATGTTGATTTACAAAAGCCGATAAAACTAAATCATTTAGAGGCTACAATTTTCACTTACCTGACGACAACAAATACTCAGCCAACCGCATTACAATTCCATTCCATTCCTACTCCGATTGTCAACACCAAGTCGCCTCTGGTATATCAACTCTTTCTGGTGTCTTAATTTCGAACCGTAGCCCATTTCGCTGGCGTCTCTTTCAGGCGCAGGCTTCTCCGCCGTCGCACGCGAAACGGCGCCTCGAACGAGTCCTCGGGGAGACGAGGCAGAGGGGGAGAGAGAGAGAGGGGGGAGGGGGGAACGAAAGAGACGACGCTCCTGAGCCCCCCCCCCCCGGAAAAGGGGTGGAGGGTATCGCATTCGCGGCGCTGTCGCGCTGCTCCTCCAGGGCAAATAGAACAGTGCCGTGTGTAATTAGAGCTATTTTTATTACCCTTGCACACCGCGTTGGGGGCATTACCGTTTTCTCGCTGGTTACTACTACTACGTAACTCGGGCCTCGCGACTTCTTCCGCCGCCAGCGCTGTTCCAGTAACAGCGTCGCGCCGCCGCTGCAACCACTGCTGCTCCATTGCATCACGAGGGTGCTTAGCGCCGTGGTCGATAGTGTCCGGCTCCTGGCGGAGAGAGAACACGACATGACGCGTCGAAACACGGGGGAAAATGGGAAGAAACACCACCTCACCAACGTTTCGGAAATTTTTATTTTTGCCTTCAGTGCTTGCTGGAAGCTAAATGATTTCATTACGTTGGCATATGGAGGTGCAATGTGGGCGCAAGTGACGTTAGTGGGCATGAAAACATCACACAGACGTACACAAACACACAGAATATTATGCATTGTTACGTAGTAGATTTTAAGTGAGCCAGGAAGGTGAAAAAGCTGAAAATATGAAAGTTTGTACACTAGATACATTTATACTTGTCTTGACAATCGTTCATTTTTGTTGTCTCTGATTCTTAGAAATAAGTGTTTAAATACACGAGAACTTGTTTTGAATCCACTGCTGTAAACAATACAGGTAATTTTTTTGTGTGGTATATATTTTACTATTTCTTTGATATGATTCCTCTTTCTCAGGAACAACACAGAAAAAGTATTAAAGGTAAGAGATGAAATATTGTTTACAAAAGAACAGATTCTTCTTTTGTAAACGATATTTGCATCTCTTCGATTCTCTATCTTTCTCAAATAATGTGGGATTCTTAAAACATAAAACCAGAGCAACTATCTTTGAAAAGTTCTTGACGCGTATCTCTCGCAAGGTTCGTACACTTTAGTCAGCAAATAAAATATTCTATCTTTGATCAGGTGGTGCAACTCAAAGTTCTGGTTGCGCCATTGTCTATTTCTTCCACAACGCTTTGTCACTTCTTACACAACATCTAGGTTGTAAAACGCTTCAATATTTAATCATTTATTATATCCTATCCTCATTGCCATTGTCATCGCTAGCGGTTATCGTTTTAGTACTGTTTAGGACACAATAAAACATTTATTGCTTACACAACAATTGTCATCATCTCCGTTTTCTCAATTTTCACTGGTGTCTGCACATTCATCATTGACGCACCAACACCCCTTCCTTATCATAAAAACATTGCCCATTTTCACCTATTTCCTCATCTTGACGTCTCTCCAATTCTATTCTTCGTTTTCATTTGCGTTTCGCTTTTACTATCTCAATGCCTTCCCCACAGTCTTCACTTACTCTTCTGTCCCATCTCACCATCGCCTCTGTCTGCCTCACTCCTTATTGCCACTGTTCGCAACTCACCTTCGCCTCCACTCTAACCAGTTTCCCTGCCAGACTAATACCACCTACATACCTGCCTTCGACGACATCGGCGCCCCACCTTCTCATCGTTTCCACCGTCATCTTTGTCTCCACTCCCGCCTCCTTCCCCTTCTCTACCCTCTGCCATCGCCATCTCATGCTCTGAGCTCCCCTCATCCGCGACTGCCTTCGCCAAGACGCAGCGACGCATCTCGACGCCTAATGCCGCGTCTTATTCCCGGCGGCGCCAGCGGCCCTAGCGGTGGGCCGGGGAGATGGAGTCCGCACGCGGAGAGAGCGCTGCCTGGCGGCGCGAGCACGAAAGTAATAGCATAATTTTACTCTTTTGTTTCGTTGGAGCGGTAAATGGAAAGGACTTCTGTCCTTCTCCGTCCCTCTGCAGACTTACGCCTCTTTTTCTTTATTTCCATTCTCTTTTTCGTTCTTTTTTACGTTTCTAGATTCGCTTTTTGTAAGCCCGTTCTCGTCATGCTACTTGTCCTTTCAGTCGCCCTTAAATCCCTTTCTCCGCTCTTTCCCTTCCGACAGTGCGTAACCGCACGCGTGTTTCAAAAAAATTGGACCCTCGTCTCCGCCCGCTGCGGCTTTCGTGCTTGGCGGAACAGAGCGAAAATGCAGTGCGCGGTGGGGGCGGAGGGCGGCGGTGCAGTTGGGCAATATATCCTTGGGCTTCTCTGGCTTTGCTAAAGAAAGCAATGGTGGAAGAAAGAGAAATGAAATTTGTGTGGGATGAAGATGGCATTAAGTTGGATTGTGGTGTGAGGTTCTCGGTATGTCGAACTCGTTTGTGATGGGCGGATGAAACTGAGAGATGGAATATGTAATGGCAAGGCAGGTTTTATCTGCGGAACAGAGATTTCAATTGTTAGTAACTATTTTCCTGCATAATATTAAAGGCACGTAGTCGTAGATCAAGCACATTTGTTTGCGCTTCTAACTGATAACTTGAATTTCACACCGCGGTCCTTTATCGAACTGTTGATAGCAAGGAAGAAATCCAAGAAAATATGATGCTTTAACGGTTGTTTGGAGTTACCTAACAAACATTTTAGTTTTTTAAACATTAATTGACTCTGAACATTATCTATGAATAAAAATAAGTTTTGTGATAATACGATTAAGTTATTATAAGTACGTATTGTTTCTATTATTTTAATTAATATGAAGTGCAATAACATAAAGTAGTACAAAAAGAGACCCTCAAAAGATTCTTACTTCTTTTCTCGCAACTTTACGTTTTTATAACATAAATTAATTTAAATGAAGAAAAATATATTCGTTATTTCTCGCCAAACTACAAAATCAAAATTAAGGTGCACCATTATATTCCAAGAATTGATTTGGAATTAGTGTAATTATGTATTTATTGTATTTGCTGTACTTCCTGCACTGTTTTAACAATCATAAATTAGCCAGTCTCCTCGAACATAATATTTCAGTATAGATATTGTTTATGAGCAATAAGGGCATTTGTAGCACAGTGATTGATCGCACTTAATCCAACGTTGATGGCTGCTAAGGGCACGCGTCCTTGCTCTTGGCTCCTCTGTCAAGCGGCCAACGGCCCCGCGTTCCCTCCCCCCACTTCCCCACAGAACGGCCTCGGGAGCTGCAGCGCCTGCCCCGCCCTCTCCACGCCCTCTCGCCGCTGCCCCTCCGCAAAGCAGCCCGCACCACCCTCGCGTCCTCGCGTCTTCGCCCCGTTTCGTCTCCGACAGCGGTCTCAGCAGCTGCACACCCTCGACCTCCTGCCACCCCTTCCTCATCTCTTACTCCCATAAGGTTTCACTTCCGTTTCCGCTCCTCATTCTGCCCCGCTCCGCCCACTCACTCCCCCCTCGCCTGGCTCTGCCCTGCAGCCCCACCCGGTCTCGCGCCACCCATTACTCCGTCCCCGCCTCCCCACCCCTCCTCCCAGTCCCCGTTCCCCCGCCCCCGCGTCCCTCTCCCACTCGGCTCACCCCTCCACCTGCCGCGCGCCAGCCCACACTCGCACCCCGTCGCCACCCCGGCCACTGCCCCCGCGCCCGCCAACGTCCTCCTCCCAGTCACCTCCGCCCGCCTCTGTATCCCCCCGTGGCTCTCAGATTGCCTCCATCTCCCCCCCCCCAGCCGCACCCACTCTCCCCTCCCGCTGGGCCGCCCCTCCGTCTCGCTGCATGTCGTCCGGGGCTTCGGGGCCGGCATCAGCCTGCGGCGCCGCGGGCGTCTTGGCGGCGACCGCGGCCGCCCCCGCCCCCGCCCTCGCCCTGGGGCCGGGTGACAGTTTCTGGCCTCCGCCATCAGATCCTCCTCAACTTCCGGCCGGACCTCTTGGGGCCCCCGCAGACGACGCTTGCGGCTCCGCGCTCCGCCATGGCGGCGGCGGCGGCGGGCAGGCGAAGCAAGAGCTACAGGGCGACGAAGGGGATGGCAATTCGCAGTTGCAGGGGTTGCAAGACGGTGAAGCAAGGAAGAAATAGCACTGTCTACGAAAAAGGATTTTTCTACTATTATTTATTTTCACAATTAAAAAGTTTACAATAAATGTAACAAATGTTAGATCTAACAATATAAATACTAACATAATTTAAACACTAAAACACTAAAATAAATACTAAAAATAAATGAATAGTGATTATCACAGAGGGAGACAGCAAAAACAAGACTTGGATATTTACTCTATGATGCAAAGCTATTACTTGCAAAATGTTCTAATTTAAATTGTAAATTTCATTTATAAATAGCGTATTGCATTTGTGAGTCTTGCTATAAAGAAAACTAACTATTTACGTAATACGTATTGCGTAATATTGTAATATGCTTCTCATTTTACATCATTCTAACAAGTTAAAGTTGCAGGTGAGAGAAAAGGGTAATGATAACGAGAAAAATAATAGTGGGATAAAACATAGTGGTAGATTTCGTAAAGAAGAGACATAAAGTTAACTGCAAAGTAGATTTTATTTTAGAGGTGAGTGTTACAAAATGGGAAAATACATTTCAAATTGTGACTCTCTTTGCAAGCTAGTGTCGCAAATAACGATAAAAATAACCCCTATACTGTGGTCGAGAATTCAAGAGAGAAGATGGCTATAAAAATTAACATCAGGACTACTTCTATATTTATGACAAGCAATATATTTGCAGATGAAATACATGCGAATTTACAAAAACGTTGAACAGATTGTGATATGAACAACGACGTTGATATTGGGTTGTCAAAAAAATTCTATCACTGCAAGTCCAAACACACGTTAACACAGTTGAAAGTGCAAGGATTTGAAGAGTGTATCTAACAACTTGCATCAGAATTCGTGTACATGTTCAAACACAATTTTGGTGTATTGTGAGGCACGTGGGAAGAACGAAAGTTGGAAACAACTTTTTTAAGCAGTAGCGAATGTAACAGCAGGATAGTGTACGTGGGGAAAGTAAGGGTCCGACTGCGTGTTCCCCCCTAAGCGTCGGCGGCTGCGAAGCAGAGCGAGGGATCGGCCTCGGCTCGTTGGGACGCAGATCCAAAGCGGCGCGGGGCGGCGCGGGGCGGCGCGGGGCGGCGCGGGGCGGCGCGGGGCGGCGCGGGGCGGCGCGGGGCGGCGCGGGGCGGCGCGGGGCGGCGCGGGGCGGCGCGAGGCGGCGGCGCTGAGAGACCGGCGCGTGGCGGCCGCAGCGCCGGAGGCCGCCATGGAAGCGGGCCGTTGTCCGGGCGCAGACGTCTCCACGGCCCCCGTCGGCCGCCGCTGCTGCCTCTCTGTGGACGCTCGCTCGCAACCTCCCTGCCTCGCCGGGCTGGGGGCCTTTTTTGTCAGGCTTAGAGTGCTGTTGTGGAATAAGGTGGTAAACTTGTAACGTGACATCTTTCATCGGAAACAGCGTACTCAAAAACACCTTGACTTTCGGATTATTCTATTTTCAGTACATATCTATATCGTTTATCTGATATAACGGGTGTTTTTATTTTAGATGTAGTACTGACAACGTATTATGACTCTCAGAAAAATGTATACCAGTATTTTGACGGAAATAAAACATCGAGGTCTCTTGTACGTATAAAATTATACTTATTATAGAGAAGCGATTTTACCAGTCTGCTAACAACGCTATTAGCACTAATTTACTTGTGTGGGAGGTTCCTCTTCCAAGGAACTCCCTCTCCATGTCTGCCGCCGCCCATCCCGGCTGCTAGTCTTTGACCCTCCAAGTTGAGACGCCGTTTTATATCTCCGATATTGCGCCGCCAGGTGATGAATTTTGAGATCCGGCATCAGGTTCTCAAATTGTGTGGGCGATTGTTCTGAGATTGTGCGGTCGGATTGTGATATCGCTGCGCAGAAAACAGGAAAGGACGGGTGACGCAGAAGTGGGGTTACCTCGAAGATAATCTCCAGAGTATTTGAATGTTTTTACGTTTTGTATTTTTCGAACTAAGCGAAAGTTTTATTCCAAAACACTTATCTCCAATAATTTGATTAAATTTTTGAGAATTTGGACGGAGTATTCTAATTCAAGTTTTTTTACATTCACCTCATTTTGAATTCAACGTTTTTTGTAATAGCTGCGATTAGTGTAATATTTTTCTTCTAATATTGAATCTATATATCCCATTATTTTACCACTGTAATATTTAAAAGTATTTTTTATGTAAAAACTGTAATCAATAACAAATGGTAAACCATCGTCTGTGAATCAATAATTTTCTCTTGATTAATATTTTCAGAAATATTCTCCAAATTCAGCTAAATAGTTGATATCTAAATTCTGTATTGAAACTTATTTAGAATTGACAGACACTGCTCCCTCTAGTAACAAATTGTGACTCTCATCATCCAGTATCCGTAGCACGAAGATATTTACAAACAATTCCAAGTTTCTCAGCCTAATGTACGTCTTTACAATAAAGGGATGATTAAGATAGTTTACATGATTGATTACGATCGATTACTCGAATTGAGATTCAAAACAAGAAGTTTCTTGGCCGCTCCTTACTCACGTTTGGTGTGACGCTAGTTAACGCGTGGATTATTAAGAAGCAGAAATAAAAGCGCCGTCATCCAATGTGGGAACTTAGTAGGCAGATTGCCTTTGCCTATGTAAAGAGAGAATTCATCCTTAGGACCTAGAACCCTCGAGAGCGGAAGTAGCCAAAAACCCAGTACCATCCGTACAGTATGTATTTCTTACTATTATTGCTCTTCAGATTTTTTGTATACTTCGAAACATCTTTAAAAAACATTGCATAGAGTGTCTTTAGTGTCTATTGATATTACGTGAATCGTTTTATAACATTGAGAAGCAAAAATTTAGTGGGAAAATGATTAGGTACATACAGTTTTTGCATGATCATCATTAAGGAAATTTTACTAAGACTAGTAGGTCGAAGCAAAAGTAGAATTGTTAACATTTTGCTAACGACATATTGACGATTATTTTCTTCTATTGTATGAACACCCTTCTATAATGAATGTTTACTTGTTTCTTCTTCTCATTGTTATCGAAACAAAGCACCATTTTCGTTCGCCATTTTAGTGCGAAAAAGTCTTTTTCAGGAGACGTCGTTTTTCAGATGTCTTTAGAAACGAATACTAATGTGAGCGGAGCAATATGAAAATGTCCTCATTTATAAATCAGTCGTAAAAATGTATTTTAAAAAAGCTGTATTGTGTACCAAAGCGTTACACACACTTCTCGTGCTGACAACGTTTACTCACGGGATTGATGCAGACTACGGCATACTGAGGGCAACAAGTTACACTCCCATGTAAGGTATTGTTGTTTAAATCATGCAATTGTGAGGCTTCTCGTTCCCATGTATCTCATTTAAACCACACATTTCATTAATAACCACCCACCGTTCATAATTGACATTTCATGATTTTCATGCTATCATAGACTGGACGGCAAAAATGCGAGCGTAGATTGTGGTTTCTTACTCAGAAAAGAGGAGATATCGGCGTGAGCCTCCGCTCGCAGGTGCAATAAGACGCTCCGTAATTGGGCATCGCGCTCCTTACACAGTCGTATTATTTGCCGTGACTTTTAACCCAAGATTCCACCTTCAACACAAGCAATAAGTACACATCCCTCTCTCTTGCGCCGCCTGCCAGAGAGCTCGCCTGCGCTGCTGCGGGTCCGTTACGTCACTTGCCGTGTTGAGCGCGGAGAAGCAGCCGGCGCGAGCGCCTTAGGGCAAAGGGCCTTAATCTCGCGATTCATCGCCGCGCAGTTGAGCGCAGCAAGTTGCCCCGCGCGGGGAAGTGGCGGCTGCGCGGCGCGCAGACACTGCGCCTGGAGCCTCGCTCTCTGATTAGGTCGGGGCCCCTGCGGAGAGCGAGGGGGAGATGACGGGGCAGGCGGGAGTGGGGGTGGCAAATGGGTGGAGGCTGTTACGTATGATTGTGGAAATGCCAACTGTGGAATGCTGTGGATTGTCGAAATCCTTCCTGCGCCGAGATTAGAGTACGAGATAAGTCGGGAAGATGGGACATTCATAAAGGAGGCATGATTGGTAGGACATTTTTGTAAATAGAACGATAAAGGTGCAATTAGACGGGATGCTACAAATAAGTTATTGTGAAGAGGGTAACATGTAGAAATTGAGACGGGGGAAGGATTTGGTAGAGATGCAAAAGTGAGTGATTTATTTTGAAAATGCTTAAGGCAGAAACTTGAGACGCGGTTGACAATGCCTGAGCTCACTGTAATAGTAATTTTGATGGAGAAAATAATGAAGTGTAAGAGTCGAAGAATGAAAGTATCTTTTAGGAGTAATTTTGGAGATGGCAGTTGCAGCTATCACATGTACAGCTCTCGTAGAATTTGTGGTTTTTGCAATTAATACGGTTGCTCTAAAAATGTTTGAACCTCTTAAAATGAGAGATTTCTGGTCGGGGCTGTGATTTTTGCAGTGGTTGTTGTTATCGTGGGGAGTCGATAGACATTGAAGTGATGGCACGCGGTGAAATGAAACTGCTGGACCCCACCAATTTCCGTTAAAAGCTTTCGTATCCGTTCCTGAAGTGTGCGAATTACAAGGGGAAGAGGTGGGATGTATCGCGAGATGAAGGAGATAGTACGGTGGTGACGGTGGTGTAATTTGTGGAGGTAAAAGTAAAGAGCGGCCCTCGTGGCTAGCTGTTGGTGAGCGTGCTCGCTTTCCACTAAGCGGTCCCGGGTTCGATGCCTGGTGAGGCAAGATTATAGTGTGCGTTTTCTTTGCAATGTCCTAGTGAATGTTGCTGTATGACGATGAGAAAATTCAATTTTCAGGTTGAGAAGACCGAAATACGACATGAGGATGTCTACGTGCTAACCTCACGTATCCCCTTAACATGGGCACGAGGCAGGGACGTCGCCGGTAGGCCTGAAACTTGTTCATGGGCTGTCGCGCTGAGTACAAAAGTAAAGATCGAGGATGAACATGATATACTGATAATAATGTTGATAGGGAAGGTAATAATTGTTGCATTTTAAAAATTGGATTATCGGAAGATCAGTGGTGTAGAGATGACAGGGGAAATAATGGTGATCTAGAGGAAAGGTAGAGCATCTCCTGGACGAACCATTGTTTCAAGCGA
Source organism: Gryllus longicercus (assembly GCA_038098605.1). NCBI lineage: Eukaryota > Metazoa > Arthropoda > Insecta > Orthoptera > Gryllidae > Gryllus > Gryllus longicercus. The sequence goes on along the minus strand of JAZDUA010000047.1, from coordinate 1,097,794 downwards.
TCATATTTTTTTTCTTCCTAAATATAGAAGTACTTCTTAGTACTAGTAATTTCATATGTAAAACGTGTCTTAGTGATTGTCATGGTTGTTTTATTTTTCAGTTCTAATAGTGGTTGCTTTCCGAAATCTGCGGCTTTGTCTTGTAGTGGTTGTGGTGATTCTCGCTTAATTTGTGTTGAGCGTATGTTGTTTTGCACAACTTGCAATATACTTTTTAGTATTATTGTTGTGGTTTTCTTATCATTATAGAGATGTCGGTCATTATGTCATTTATATGCATCACTTTCAAAGAATTATCACTATAATTTTCTTTGTCAATTGTCATTTCTTTGTCAAAATTTTGTCCTTCTTTCAAGAAGGATTGTCATCCTTCTTGATACAGCTTCGGATATGAGGTAAATTTGCTGGCACTGGTACATCTCATGATAATGGCAGTGGTTTACAAAGGTATACTGCAATGAAATTTGTGATTTTCGTGACTGATTCCAAGGTGAGCCACGTGCAACTGCTAATTGTCGTCCTTGGAGCTGTTCCGTCGCGCGTAATGGCGGGCTAAGGGCGCGCGGGCGACGCCTCCGCAGCCCGGCACAGGCGCCCTGGCAATTCCCTTTGCGTTCCCATTTCCGGAGCCGCCCGCGCCGCCCCGCTCGTAATCTCGCTGCGGGGATTTCCGCCCCCCCCCCGGCGGCCTAGGTGCTCCTGCTGCGGCGGTGCGTGCGCTCCGCGCCGCGTGTGAGTAAGCTGCTCCAGCCCCCTCCGGCGCCGGCTTTGCGCACTCATACTCCGCCTCAGCCCTTGATGTGCGCCGCTGCCTTCGCCAGCCCTCCTGACACGGGCGCCTTCGCCGGGTCATCCGCCTTTCACGTCTCCTCCGCATCCTCCGACCCCTCTGCCTCTTCCGCTTCCACCGCCTCCTCCACCTTCACCGCCTCCACCACCTCCACTGACTCCACTGTCTCCTCCACCTTCATCCACTCCTCTACCTCTTCCTCTTCCAACGCCTCCTTTCAGTCCTTCGCCTCCACCGCCTCCACAGCCCTCTTTGCCACTTCCACTTCCACCGTCTCCACTGCCTCCTCCGCCTCCTCCACCTTCACCGCCTTCTCAGGCTCTTCCCCTTTCACCGCTTCCACTGTCTTCCACCGTCTCTTCCGCCTCCTTCACTTTTATCCGAACGACTCGACGACATGGACTTCCTCCTTCACCACTTTAACCTCCTCCACAACCCCTTTCCCTCCTCCGCCTCCTTCACATACTCTTCCGCTTCCTCCACCTCCTCTTCCATCTCCTTTCCTTCCCGTTTCCACCTCCAACTGTTTCCTTTCCCAGCCCGTTCTCCAACTGTTCCACCTATATCAGCAACAACGCCCTGTCCTCAAATCCTCCGCGTTCGCCATCATCATAGCATCATCACAGCACCCCACTCCACCACTTCAACCGGCACCTCCACTCTCGTCATAACCACAATGCGTTCTGCCTCCGTCGTTTTTCTCTCAACACATCACATCTTCTCCGAACACTCCACCGTCTTCACCGCTTTGTCTACTGACTTTTCGTCGTCTTCTGCACCGCCTTCGACGCCACGTTCTTCGCAGTCTCTTATCTTCTCCGCCTCCTATTATTTCTCTATCTCTACCACCTCCAACTTCATCGCGTATGCCACTTCCACTGCTCCCTCCACCGCTTACAACTCAGCCTTTTTGTCCATCCTTCCTCCGTTTGCTCTTCTTTCTCATCCATTCCCCTCAGCCTCTTTTCAACTTTTCTCGCTCCTTCTCCTCTCCTTTCCTCTACCCCTACCGCCTTCGCTGTCTGCTGCCTCTACAGCTCTCGCCTCTGTTGCGTTCGCCACCTGTACCCCCTTCACTTTGTTCACTCTCCGTCGTCTCTTCCGTCATTTATGTGTTCTCCTTTACTGCGCGTCCTCTTCCTTCGTCATCTCCATCTCCTTCACCGCGGTCTCCACCACTTCTATCGCCTCTGCCTCCATTGCGTCCTCTACTCCATTTCTCTTTGCCTCGGATCTGTAATAGCTTCACGATCTCCCCCTCCTCTTGACCCCTTTCTCCCCCTACGCCAATCCTTCCCGCCTCTGTCCCCGCGTTTTCTCCCTTTTCTCTCTCTCCCTGCCCCTCTCCGCGTGCGCTGCCGCCTCCGCCGATACACGCGCTCTCCGCTCCGCCTTCGGCTGACGCGCGACTGGCGGCCCCGTGCTCTGACAGGACGGGAGTGCCCCATTTTTCTCTCGATGTGCGCTACGACTTGTTTTTCCTCTGGCGCGGCAGAAGGAGATGCGATACATCGTGAAAAACATTCAAAGTTGGTTTAGATATCATGGGAAAGAGAATTCGTCACGAAGGATTTGCAGTTTTATTTGGGGTCTGGCGAAACAGATTGTAGGAATACCTTTTCAGGTTTGCTAGTGTTCTGTACATTTCACTAATAATAGTTCACTGTTTAAGTTTTCAACACTATTCATGCTTGCTATTGTCTTATTGCATATTTGTTATAATTTTAGTGTAATCAACCAAATTACTATGATACATCCGTAGATTGGATATACGGTTTATTCGTAATCAGTTTTAATTTCAGCTTTTGTATTTTCTAGAATTATGTCTTCTCCGTTTGCTCTTTTTACGAAGTCTTTTCTGAAATCAAAATATATGAATAAATGTAATGCCTTTCACTAAATATTCCTTATGGAATATTTATGCTTTTCAGATCAGGGTCTTCAACATTCGCAAATTCCTTCTTCTTTAAAGACATTTTAATGGTACAAATAAATATTTTTCATCTTTTATTAAGTTTTATTCTTCTTTTGTTTTAATAACTTGTCAATCTGTCATATTTTTCTCCCCTTATAATTTGCTTTGTGGTTTACTTTAGTTTACGTTAGTTACTAAATATTTTTACCGCCTCAACTGTTTCCCATTCTTCCTTTTTCCTCATTTAACTATTTAACTCTCTCTCTCTCTCTCTCTCTCTCTCTCTCTCTCTCTCTCTCTCTCTCTCTCATACATTTAATTAAGTAGGTAAGCTCGTATAGAACCTTCTTGAAAGTGTACGGCATGCGACACCCTGGTGTATTATCCTGCATTCGCACGTACTCGCGTATACACAGGCGCACTAAACTCTCCGTCTCGGTGCTGCTGAGCACGAAATGCAGCAGTTCTGAGCGCAGAAGTGAGCGCGTGGCGTTGACAGGGGAACAGAAATATTTGTAGAGAATGCAGATAGAGAAGGCACAGGGTAGAAAATAACTTTTTCAGTCTAATTAACTGTGAGGAAAAGGTCAAGAAGCGAATGAAGAGACAAAGGGGACGCTGGTGAGACTGTTTCCTGAGGTTGTTAATAATAAAAGTAAGCGCTAGCCATTAACAGGAAAGAAAAGTCACTGTACGTTATAAAATTACTACATGTCGATTAGCGTCATTATTGATATTATTGTTATTATTATTATTATTATTATTATTATTATTATTATTATTATTATTATGGTTGTCATTAGTTGTAGTATTAAAACAATTCATTATCGTGATAAAAAAACTCAGCTGTATTTCTCAGCATAAATGATCATGTGTAGCCAAGTTGAAGAGATAGTACTTTACCTAAGAACCCAAATATCCTCCTCTACCTAAAATATCTCTTCCCTACTACACACTTGGACCTTATTTTTTATTTCATTTATCAATTCCTTTACATTTCGAACATTCAAAATTCGTTCCTTCTACTTCTCTTTTATTTTCCTAGTATATATAAATATACTTCGAGATTACTTATCGCTCTCGAAAACACTCTTTCATTCGCTTCATGTTCCAAATTCATGACTATGTATATGACAAACAGTGCATACTAAAGACAAAAGTTTACAATAACTAACTGCTGCATTAGATGGTAATTGGAATATTTTGAAACAATAAAATTGAAGGAATTAATGAAATCATCAATAGAAGGCCATTCAAACATTGTAAATAGTGCAGAAGAAAACGAATACGAATTCGATGTAAAATGATTCAAAAAGAAACGTCAGTTCTCGTGAAGGCAGCGCGATTGGTACTGGAACTGGGAGATGACGGAAGTATCAAACGGTCCGAGAATCGCAACTGAGGCAGTTCTGGAAGTGAGGGGAAAGACGTTGCCGGAAAGAGAGTGTTTTTTGAGGCACGAAAACAATAATGCTTGCCGTGACAGGCACGTGTTGAGCCCAACGGAAGCGATTCGATGCAATGGCGTACGAGAGGACGAACGTGAAAAGGTGCCTGTGGAAGAGAGGACAAAAGTGGCTTCAAAAATGGAAAAACCTTCCGAATGTACCAACGGGTGCATTGACACCAACTGCGAATGTGTGGGCAATGGTCTGCGCTCAGGAATACGAAACCAATGAACAGCAGCGGGGCGTTGAGGGCAGTCACCTGCAGCGGAATCTGAATAAGAAGAATAGATAAGTATGCAAACAGGCGTCCGTCCATCATTATGTATTACTTTGTGTTGTAACTTAAAGGTTAAGTGCTATCAGATTTTACAAAGAATTACAAAATGTGTTCATAAATTCTCACGTTCAGGCATTTCTTCTTTAAAAACGCGATCAACGGGAGTTTTACGACTGATCATTTTCTGTTCACAATTATAGCAAGTAGAATAGAGAGAACTTCAGGTCAGGTATATTTGGTGAGAAAGAGGAAAGAAGAGGGTGAGAGTTAACAATACTATGGAAACCACCATTTTGTGTGTCAGATGGCCAGTCAGGGCTTAGGGATTGCCGCGAATGAGGCTGCTGGAAAGGAAAACCAATGTGTAGGTCGACATCGCATTTCGGGACCACAAGGGGAAGGAACATCTCCACTTTCCGGGATATTAAATGCACTACACTTGTGTGACTAATGACCCTGTCAGTTGACGCGTTTGGAAGCAGAAAGTAATTAATGAGTCACAACAACACTACAGTGCAATCAGAAGGTGACGGCTGTGAGAGCCGCGCTCTGCGCATCAAGACGTTAGAGATGAAGTATTCGTTGAAGTGGGTGCTGCTGTGGTGGAATCGAAAGGGGCGGGAAGAAAGACAGGAACGAAAGCGGTAAGGGTCAGAGAGGCTACGACTGGAGCAGGAAAAAGAGAGGTCAAACCGCGCCCGCAGGAGTTACTGGCATGCCTAAGGAACCCGGTGCTCCTTAGAGCACGGCAACTACTGCTGACACCGCACTCACTTCCCCTGAAAATTCTGGAAGAGGTGTACATACACAAGCTGGAGCGATGCGAGGTGGTCACATGTGCCATCACACGAAACTATATTTGTTATATTTTTTGTCTCAAGTAACCGAGAGTTGAATTATGTTTATAATCTTCACTACTTATTACTATTTCATGTTTATTTTCTTACTAAATTCTCCCTTATATTAATAGTGCCAGGAATGTTTGAAGGGTGAATTCTTCGCTTGTTTTCGTTTTGCGTTGTGTTATTAAATCATTCAGTAATTTATTGTATTAGCAATAATCTGAAATAAATTAAAATGTCTCTAGAAGCTCAAGATTCTCTCTTACTGGCGGAATGCTCTCTTAATACGCAAGAATATTTGCCTGTTAATCTTCCTAACCTGAATGTAGAATATTATTGCTTTTATAGCTCTTATGTAAACAGGATTACAAAATCGAGATACTTTTTATTTCATTCTTTTTTAAATTTTTCTCTCAGTTGAGTATTTGACATCAAACCGATGCTTTATTTTATTTTACTGAATCATTCTTTTACCTTAAAGAGAAATTTTGAAATAATATAGATACATTTGTGACAATAACTGTGAAGTAACGTTTCACAATGACTGCCCTGGGACAGGTATCCAGTGTCTTACCGCAACTCCGTAGCACTTGTACAACCTCTACTTTTAATCTTGCGTCAAATTACTTTGCCAGCACCTGCAAGCTCTAGTAAGGGTTTTACCTTGCCCGCAACCCTGTCACGTCTGGATTTGAGGGTAAATTGTAGGAAGAAATTAAGGTCGAATGGTATAGAGGTGACGAAGAAAGTGAAAACGGTCTGAGCAAAGATCAGAGGAGCTGCAAGGACAGTTGGATCAGCTGTACATGGAACTGCAAGCAATTGAACCAACTAGGAACGGCAGAGCACAACTGGAATGCCATTTTTTCACGCTTTAAAGCAATGCCCTTAAGTATACAAAAAATGACAAAAATATATTCTTATATATTTTTAGCTTTTTTCGTCGATTTCACCTGATAACTGATTTGTAACCTTTTTTGTCATTATCAATGCATTTTGCGCTTTCATCGATTTTAATATCATTTTACAGGTACTTATTTCAAATAATATATACCAGAAGCAAGAAATGTTCTGCACAGAACTCTTGAGTCGCCTATTTGATTTCTTCGACCAGAAATTGTAATGCAAGTCGTTGTAGGTAATCTAAGATTCCTTTAACGCCCATCAGCGCCAATGTCGATTCTGCCGATATCCGGATAAGCAGAGGCAGAGATTTCCTGATAAAGAACAGTCCGCATTAAACTGTTTTAAGGCGGCGTTCACTCGAACGGCAGGAAGAAGCCTCGATTCCATCAGTAATATCCCTCCGCTTCAGTTGTTCGCCTTATTTCGGCGTGCAGGCGGAGAGGCCGAGGAGGCGGCCGGGGAGGCGGAGCGCCCGCGGGCGCCCGCCCACGCGTTCGCGGATGAAGCGCTGAGTGGCTGCGTGCGTCTCTGCGCTGGCGCTAAGTTAGCGGCGGGAGGCGCTGCGTCGCGTGCAAGATTAGGCCTGCCCCTCCTCCTCCTCCTCCGGCTCCCCGCCTGCTCCTCTCCCGCGTAAAGGCGGCGAGAGCGCGCTCGCGGGCGCTGTCGCGACGTGGCGTGGCGTGGCGTGGCGTGGGATAGCGTGCGCGTCTACATGTGGGAGGTATGCGTGTGTGTGCGCCAGTGTGCGCTTGTATGCGTATGTGTGCGCGTGTGCTGGTGTGCGCGTGTGTGTGTGCGCGTGTGTGTGTGCGCGTGTGTGTGTGTGCCTGTGGGTGCGTGTGTTTGTGTACGTGTGTGTATGAGTGTGTGTGTGCGCGCGGACCGCACTTAAATAGGGCCGTGTTCAATTAGGTGCAGTTCAGGTGTTTGCAAACTTTGAACGGAAGAAATGACGACAAAATTGCGTGCAACCAGATGTTTTGCATGGAACATTTATATTACAGATTTCCAATGCGCGTGGAAATAAAAAGAAAACTATCCAGTCTCACGTCATGTGAGAGATATATAGTTTTGTTAGATACCCACGCACTGAGGAGAAATCCAACAATAAATGAACCGCTTCTATGTTTTTGTGAAATATTCCGTTAAGTGTCCGAGAAGTGTTGTAAAGCGCAGTTTAAAAAAAATACTTATTTGAAATTTATATGAATGCTTAATATAAAAAATTATGAAACAAAATGTACTTTTTTATTTTCGTTTACCTACGCCTCACTCATTATTGATGAGATACTGACTGTGATGATTGACGATGATTATTGCTTATGACTTAGCACCTCGCCTTTACTGATAGTTTTTCACAGTGAAACATTACCATTCTCTTCCACAGTGAAAATGACGAATGACTTCGAAGGTCATAATTGTTCAGACTTGGACGTGATTCTGTGAGAAACCCTTAAATCCCATAGTGAACATACCCATGCTTTATTTTGCACTCGAACAGGCAGCGCCCGTTACGTCCTCTTGAAGTACCTTGTTTCTGTGCATCTAGTCTACAACGTCGGCTTTCACGCTGTTCCAAGTCCTTTCGCCACCCAGGCAGGCACATTCTGTATAATGTATAAGGATAATGCACAAGGTGAAAGAAGCTTTTGTCCCTGGTTGACTTCCTTTTTTGATGAGTTCGTTATGCGCCTAGCGACAGTTTAAGGTTCTTACGTAACTGTCAAAGTTACTCAAAGTTGTACTCCCTTCATGTCAATGGCCAAAGCAGGAGGTTCTGCAAAGCAACTCTTGCATGACATTAGGGCTTCTTTACGATAAAGTTGTGAAAAGTTTAGAGTTGTGACGCATGTGGTAAAATGTCCCTCCGAATGGCTCTGAGAAAGTTCGTGTTTCATCTGTCGATCACGAAAGAAACGAGTCAGAGTTATTGAACGTTCGAGAAATAAGAATTTTGTGGTGGAGAATATGAAATGTTGTGGGAAACCAAATTCAGACATAAAAATTGATAACTTTCTCGATTTTGAAGAGGGAAATTATTAAATATATAATAGGTGTAGTCTATGTTAGTATTTGTATGTTTATAGACTGTTGGCAAACAACGAGAGTATATAAGTAATTCAGACTTTTTTAAAAATATCTAGGGAATGGAATGGAACATGAGCCTGAGCTCCAGTGAGACGAGCCCTAGTGAATGCATATTAAGGAAATAAAAACGATGAATATTGAACAATGCTATTTTAGTTGAAATTCTTTTCGCGCTTTTTATAGTTTGTGCAAAATGTATCGAAAAATATCAATGACTTAGTAACTTCAAAATTAATCATTACGTTAATTACTATAATTGACATTAATTACAATTAACGCAAGAATTAACTCTGCGTCAAAAATACATAAGCAGGACTTAAATTAACAACGTTAGTTTCATACAGACGAAAACCTGTATTAGAAATCTCGTTTCCTGAAGAGAACCTGATCTTTGTTTGTCTTCTTTACTCAAGTTCCTGAATATTCTAGAGAAATTTTCGGTGAAATATTTCTTTATCGAACTTACTTAACAATGAATCGAGTTCAAACTTTAAAATCTCACGCAGGTTTAAAACAAAATTTGTATATTAATGATTTTATCTCTTTCTTAACGCGTAAGAGACCCCATTGTTTCACAAATTAGTCATCGCGAAACGAGGTGCAGGTGAAGACTCAGTGTAACTCTCATTTGTAATGGAAATTATTTTTTATTTTAAAAGTATAATCGCATTCATTACATACGCACATTTATTAGCTTTCATCCCTTCCCGTTGCGTTCTACCTTTTTATTACCACACCGCGCAGTCTCGTGAGATAGTAGAGTTCCATCATTTGTGCTTCGTTTCACAGCAGCATCGTTCTTTTCTACTCCTGAATACTTTTTGTTAGTGGAAGTTTTGCTTTTTTGTCGTTCCCTTCCATCTAATTAATTTCTTCTACAGAGTTCTATTTTCAATTCCTATTCGGGAGCATATTGAAGGAACTTCTAGTAAAAGGAACTGAATTGCTCGGCAGTATTCTTGGACAAAGGTTTTAATTTAGAAAATGTGGTGATGTTGGTTAGATGAGGGTCCGTATGTCCGAGTAAGATATTTTATACAACACACACGCAGGTACCAGCTGTCACACTCTTATTTCATTCTATTTTGTTTTTGACCTGTTTACGTCATGTGTAATAATACATTTTGATACTGTGTGTAACTTTTTTTATCAAGTTTGTTACCAGAATTTCTGACACAATGAACATATTAACATCAATTTTTAAGTTAATATTTTTAATTGAATCTGAATCAATAATGTTAATACTATAACTTTTACAACGTCATTTGTTATCTTGAATTTTCGTTCTTCGTACATATTTTATTCAAATTTCATTACGCATATAGCTATTTGCATCCCTTTTGCACCTCTATTTCTATTGCCAAATGCGCAATTGCATATTTGTCATAGATAGATTTATTAAAGTTCGCTTTGAGCTAATGCTCGGTGGCCAACCTGATAACAGTTAGAATTAGAATTACAAAACAATTTTAACATTTACAATTAGGTTTACTATTAGAATTAGGGGTCAATATCATAGTTCCAATTTATTTCTAGCTAACTCTAAATTCAATTCTAGTTTACTTAACACTTCACTACACTACACTACACTACACTCCCTTCCCCTCCACTACGCTACACTTCACTTCACTGTATAAGGGACATGACGATAATAATTATAACAATAACAATATAAGAAATAATAATAACTTAAAAATTTCCCCAAAGCTAATGACAGTGTCAACAATGATGATAAATTTGTCCCTAATAATATAATAATAATAAAAGTAATAATAATAATAATAATAATAATAATAATAATAATAATAATAATAATAATAATAATAATAATAATAATAATAAGTCTCCCAAAGTCCAGCCCTACGTCCGAGCAATTGAGAACTTAGCCACGTGGGAGACGGGCAACGTCAGAAAATTTGGCGGCAAACAGGGCGATGGCACACCCATAGAGATATGGAGACACGGAATATGCGTCGTAAGGCCTCGGAAAAGCAGCCGCTGCCTGGGGAGCGCCGGGGCACCTTCGGAGCCACCGCTGGAGGTGACAGCATGCGAGCCGGTGGTGATCAGGAGCTGAACAGGCGGGCCCTGATCGGGGATAACCCCGAATGTACTACAGCCGAACATAGCAGCACCCATCCATCTCCACTTATAGCTGCACCTGCCGCAAGTGCTTCCCAGAGAAGCAATCTATTGCTTCCAGAGACCACTGCCGCAGGCAGGCAACGCAGAAGGATGAAGTGGACTATAGAGATAAATACCTTCATCATGCGTGAATACTACACCATTACCAAAATGGAGACTGACACTACGGCATACCGACAAAAGTTACATCAAAGATTTCTTCACCGTTTCCCTGATTCTGAAGTTAGTGAGCAAAGAATAGCGGACCAGCGTCGAGCAATTGTTCAGAAAAATCTCCTCTCTGCCCCAGTTTTGGAAGCAATCAAGGAAGAAGTGAGAAACATGCTTAACTCCTCAGAACCTAGTAATCTGAGGGCAGTGGAGATATCAGCTGTGCAAACTCACGATGACAATGAAACAAGCATGTCAGAAAGTATGGATGATAAGAGTAGAGAAGAGGTGCAAATTCGCAATGAATTTGCAGTCGCACTTGCGGAATTTGAAGGAACTGACCCACTGAACCGCTATCTCATTCCCAGACAAAATTGCTCGAAGAAATTAGCAAGAGCAATCAGCGTCTTGAATGAGAAAGTACTGCCACAACATCTACAACAAAGACCATCTTTCGAAGAAGTACACACAGCAATTTATTGTGCTGCGGTTGTGGCTTCAAGATGTAACGGTTCTAAGCTTTTCAGCCGCGTAGCAACTGCCCACAATGATCGAAGTGAAAAAAGAATGCCACCTTGGGAAAGACGGCTGGTGAATCGTATAGAAAGCACTAGGAGAGATATTGGGAGACTCACACAATTTAAAAATGGAAATACCTCAGAAAAACTGAGAAGAAAGGTGAATAACATCCTTATCAATACAAAAATACATACGAAGCACGAGCCCTTGAATTCAACAATAACAGAACATCTTGACACCCTACGACAAAAGCTTTTGGCGTTAACAAAACGCCTTCGACGCTACAGGAATTGCACTACGAGGAAGCAACAGAATTCTCTTTTTAACAGAAACCAGAAAGCATTCTACAGGAATATGTCAAAGGGCAAAGGGCTTGTAAATGATATGGAAGAGTCAAAGCTTCCCTCAAAGTCACAAATAGAGGACTTTTGGAACCCTATCTGGTCATCTGCTGTGTCCCACAACCCAGATAGGACGTGGATTGAAATGGAATATGACAGACACCGAGATATTCCTCTAATGGGTGAACCAATCATCACCGTAGAAATTGTCCAAGCAGCTTTGAACAAAGCACATAACTGGAAGGCACCAGGCAGTGATGGCCTGCACAATTATTGGCTCAAAAAATTTACCAGCACTCACCATCATATAGGTAATATAATTCAATATTTTCTTCACAATCCAGAAAATCTACCTTACTTCCTCACTGAAGGTAGAACATTTTTGTTACCAAAGGAGGGTGACACTAAAGACCCCTCGAAGTACAGGCCTATAACCTGCCTTCAAACTTTCTACAAACTCATAACATCTTGTGTTTCACAAATGATGATGACACACATTGAGGAACAGAATATCTTAGCAAATGAACAGAAAGGATGCAGACCTGGATCTCAGGGATGCAAGGAGCAACTCATTATAGACTCTGTAATTATGGGGCAAGTGCTTGAAAAACAAAGAAACTTGTACGCATGCTACATAGATTACGCTAAAGCATTCGACACCGTGCCCCATTCTTGGCTCCTTCAATGTTTGGATGTATACAAGGTCCACCCGTTTATCCAAAACTTCCTGAAAACTGCGATGAGTCGATGGAATACAAAACTGTATCTCTCTAATGGAAAACAATCCGTCCACACAGATACTATACACATCCGCCGAGGGATTTTCCAGGGTGACTCTTTAAGCCCTTTATTGTTCTGTTTAGCCTTGAATCCCCTCTCTACTCTACTTAATTCATCTAATTATGGAATCGCTCTTAAAAAGGGGAACTCAACTCTTCTTCGTGTCTCACATCTCCTTTACATGGATGACCTGAAGCTCTATGCAGACACTGAGAGTCATATGCGGCAACTAATAAACGTGACGGAGAAGTTCACTGACGACATTAAGATGAAATTCGGTTTGGATAAGTGCAGGAGAGTGAATATCATTCGGGGTCATATGCAAGTTATAAATTTGGAAACTGATAATGAACCAAAGATTACCTTCATGGAACCCCATGAAACTTACAAATACTTGGGTTTCCAACAGTCACTCCGAATCAAACACACTGTTACTAAGAACATACTAACAACTGAAGTGTGTAAACGATTGCATGGACTCTTAAAAACTCAACTCTCTGCTAGAAACCTTGTGCAGGCCATCAATTCATTTGTTATTCCAGTGCTGACATACTCCTTTGGCGTTATTAAATGGAGCAATACCGACCTCGACAACCTCCAGAGAACAATTCGAACCGCTATGACTCAACACAGAAAACATCATCCCCATTCAAGTACTGAGCGTTTTACCCTTCCAAGGTCGCAAGGAGGGCGAGGTATTGTAGATCTCATAAATCTACACAGCTCTCAAATTGCTTCACTTAGAAGGTACTTCTTGGAACATTGTGGGAGAGTTCAGCAAGCAGTGAGCGCAGTTGATAATAACTATAGTCCTCTGAACTTGAAAAAGCTTGATCCGCCTGTTCAACCAATCATTGAAACGGAAGAGAAGATAACCTTATGGAAAGCGAAGGCACTGCATGGAAGGTACCCTCACGAGCTGAGTAAACCAGAAGTCGACATCTCTGCGTCGCACGCATGGCTCCAGCACGGGGATCTCTTTCCGGAGACAGAAGCCTTCATGATAGCTATCCAGGACCAAGTGGTACCAACATTGAACTACAGAAAACACATTCTGAGAGATTCTACCATTCATTCCGACTCGTGTAGAAGATGTGAGGCTGCAAGCGAAACTATCCAACACGTGACAAGTGGATGTAGCAGCCACGCACAGGTGGAATACAAAAAGAGGCATGATGAAGTGGCGAAGCAGGTACACCAATTATTGGCATTGAGAACAGGCTTACTCGCCACTTCCGTGCCGTATTATAAATATGTGCCTCAGAATGTGCTTGAAAGTAGTGAGCACACACTCTACTGGGATCGTTCCATTATCACTGACAGACATGTCGGCGGCAATAGACCCGATATAACGTACATTGATAGAAACCAACAGCAGGTTTTCCTTATCGATATATCAATACCCAATACCCACAACATATCGGGAAAATATCAAGAGAAGATCCAGAAGTATGCCGATCTCGCCTATGAAGTCGCAACTCAGTGGAACTTCAGTAAAGTGACAACTGTGCCTATAATAATATCAGCTACAGGAGTGATCCCGAAAATGACACTTCGGGCACTGGAGTGTCTTCACTTGGATACCAGGAATGTATATAACATGCAAAAGACAGTAATTTTGAATACATGCCGTATTGTCAGAAGCCATCTGAACCTTCAGTAAAGCAACCACACACCTGGTCATCATACCTGTGTGTGGTTGACATACCGACCAGTAGATACTGTGAATAATGTAAGATAATAATAATAATAATAATAATAATAATAATAATAATAATAATAATAATAATAATAATAATAATAATAATAATAATAAAGATAAAAGTCTCAGTCAGTATTGTTTGAGCTCATCTAGATGGAATGAAGCATATTTTTAAATTTGGCTACATTAGAAGGAAGAGCCTCTAGTGCTTCTGCAGGTAGTTTGTTCCAATCTACTATAGTGCGATTCACAAAGGAGAACTTGCCTACATCAGTTCTTTGATTTCTACATCGTATTTTCCAAAGATGGTCTCCTCTGCTTTTATAATATGATTTCTGTAATCTTTTACCGATATGTTCCCATGCTGTGTCCCCTCTGTATGTCTTATACATTACGCATAAACGCGCCCGTTCCCTTCTCTTAGATAAGGACTCCCATTCTTCTCGTTCGTCACCAACGCACCCGTGATTTACAAACTTTGAGGCCCGTTTTTGAATTTTATCTAACGCTTCGATTTGCCCTTTTCTGTACGGGACCCAGCGTGCCTATCCGTATTCTAAAATTGGAGGAACAAGTGTAGTATATGCTAGGGATCGGGCATTTGGACTACTATTTTTTAGAATACGCATTACAAAGTGCAGCGCTCTCCAGGATTTCTTAACCGTATTGTTAATATGATCCGACCAACCTAAGTCGCTTCGCAGGACCAAACCCAAATACTTACAGTTTTTTACACGTCGTATAACGTTAGTTCCTAATTCATAACTGGAGCGTACGTTCGAGCGAGACTTGGTAAAGCAAATGAATTTACTCTTTTCCGGATTTAATTCCATCTTATTTCTGCACGCCCAGTTCCATAAACAGATAAGATCGTTCTTTAAACATTTTCGTCCTCAGACGAGCCAATACTCCTATATATTATGCAATCGTCGGCGAAAAGTCTATCTTTTGATTTTAATCCAGTTGCAATGTCATTAATGAACGCTAAGAATAGCAAAGGCCCTAACACACTCCCCTGGGGGACCCCCGAGGTTACATCGGCTTTCGATGAATATTTGTCTCCTATTCTGACTGAGTGCGCCCCGTAAGAAATTCTTTTATCCACAGGATTATTCGATGATCTATTCCCGTTTCTGACAATTTGGCAATTAAAAGGCCATGTGGAACAAGATCAAATGCCTTAGAAAAATCTAATATTATTGCGACATTACGTCATAATAATAATAATAATAATAATAATAATAATAATAATAATTATTATTATTATTATTATGACAATAATAAAAATAATATGTTTATTTTTAATTCGTCCGTTCAGTGAGAGAGAGTGAGAGGGGGAGAGAAAGCGAGTGAGCGAGAGGTGAGGTAGAGTCTGCAGAGGGGGCAAATATTATAAAGAACACCAATGAACGACATAATTCACCTGGTAGCGTAGACCACAATCACAACCCGTTCCGAATATCGGATGATTTGGTCAATTGGGTGGAACTAGTAGAAAAAACTCGACGTTCATGCAGCTTTTCCCGGGCTCAGCTGAGTATAGTAGTTTAGATATCCGTGATGATGGCAAAAACGGAGGGATGTTGTACGCTTCACTAATGTTTTAAGCAGGAATCGTCAATATTCAGTGTATAGGTGTATATGTAAAAACGATTTGTATATATTTCCTTAATTTAGTTTTTTCTTCCTTCTTATATTTATTAATGTCTTCTCTTAGCAATGTTTCATCTTTGTCGTTCATCATTTATATATTATATAAAAATAATTTTTTGACATCGTATTTAATGTTTATATTTTCTCCTTCTTCGTGTGTTTATTTTGCTACTGCTTTTCTTCATTAGAGTTTCATTTTTCCCGCTGTTCCCCTTTTCTCTCTCACTTTCTATCATTCTATTTCTCTCTCTCTTTTTCTCTCTCGCTGTTGCTCTCATATCGTGGCCACGCACGGAAGCAGCATCGACGGGCGCAGTTGGGGGGGGGGGCGGAGCGGGTGTGGGGGCGGGGGCGGGGGCGGGGGCGGAGGCGCGGGCGGAGGCGGGCAAGTGAGAGGCGTTCGAAGTGCACTCGTAGCACCACCGCCAGAGGGTGCTGGCGGACGCCTCCGCCGTCCAGTTAATTACACGTCCCTCTTAAACGGCCGCCGGCCCTCCGCCCTCGCCCTCCGCGCCGAATGCTCCCTGGCGGCCGTCCGCTCCACCGTCTTAGGCGTCAAGCGGTCACTCCCCCTCCGCTCTCGGCCGTTGCAGGCGAACTTGGGCGAGGTAGTTGAATGCCTGCGTGCATGTATGTGGGGGAAAACTCTACATGTCACGTGACGGGTGTAGTGAAGGAAGTGTTTTTTGCAACATTCGACATAATTCGCTAAGGGAATTTTGTTATATTTTATTTTCTTCAAAAATATTAAATTTATCTTTTCTTGATTTCAGTTCACATCCTCAATCATGTTTACTTTTTCCACTTCGTAAGCATTACTTTCTCGGTCTCGCTTCGTGTGCCGGAAAACGACGAATTTTCGACAGAAGAACTCTTATAACCCGGTCATTGTAAGGCAAAAGTGTTTAAATACTGTTGCTGTCAATAATACACTACTTCTTCTAACATGTGGTGTAACCAGAAATCATGTTTTATCATCCGTTGACACGAAAAATAGATTGACATCAAAATGTCCGTCGGTCTATGATCTCCGGTAGCGCCTAAAATTTTCAGCTGATTTTCTCTAAAATTGATATTCCCTGATCGATGTAAACCATCTCGAGGCTTTGGGAGTTTCAATCGGTTTTTATTTTATTTTTGGAGGTACTTTACATGAAGCCTCAAAACATTTCAAAAGTTTTTCTCAAATATGACACCAATTTTGTATTAAACGTTGTCGTCGGATAGCGTAATGGATGCTTAAGAGAATAATGTACTTTATTAAGAATTATGATTTTTCGAACACTGCAAAAGTTCAAAATGTTTTTGGCGTCTTCCTGCAACTACTAAATAAAACAGATATTTTTGGTTTTGATGAAATCAGTCCCTTAATGATTCAATTTTTACAAAATATGAGTAGTTTTTGCCTAATTTTGCCGTAAATATGGGCATTCTTTTATTTCTTGTTGAAATATTCTTATATTTTACTACCAGTCCTGGGGATAGAATAAAAATATTCCTAACGTCCACAATTTTTTTAATGTCTTAATTCACTCCGATCTAATCCTTTGTTCTACATTTTCTGTATCCAACGTTTGTTCAACTTAAAAGTACATACCTTTTCTTCTTTCTATTTATTTTGAGGGTAGTACAGTTAAAGGCAAATTTCGTACAATTACATTCATATTAAATTACATTCTTTCGGATTCGATAATATGATTTTCAACAAAGAGCCGACTAAAATGTTCTTCTATTATTATTCCATTGTAAATTCTAGGAAACATTTTCGACTTTACCTCAAACGGTACACTTCTCTCATTACTCACAAAAACAGTTTGGCCAAGTTAAAGGATTTACCCTTTAAATTATAAGGTCTGTATCGCCTTAAGAAGTAAATTTGGAATGGAAATTTCTTTCAGTTCTTAGAAATTTTTGTTAGAGTTTTTAATTATATGATACTTTCATGATCGATTATTTACTACTAAATTTTATAGTCTCTCTTCTATTACTTGTACTGTGTTTCAACTAACTACTGCAATCTTGAAAATGAATACAAAACAAATGCATCAAGTGGGTAAGAGTGATAAAACAATGACCATAAAATACTAAATATAATTAAAAATATATTCCATAATTTAAAAAAGTTTATCAATATATAATGTAACTAAAGGAAGGGCAACATCAGAAATGTCTTTCAGGGGGCCATCCTCTGTGTCGAAGCCACTGCATCTGTTGGTTGATGTATACTGTACTTCGCGCTGCAACGGTAGTCGGGTACCAAACCGTAATTTGTAAGAGAAAATCCTTAATACCCCTACGTTCTCGCACTGAACGATCCCATCCTACACACGTTTTGCCGCCTTGCTGAGCGCCCGCGCGCGCCCCGAGGCGCCCCAGCGCAGGCGTCGAGGGCAGGTGCTTGGCGGCCGCCGCCCGGGCAGTTATTGCGGCGCCGAGAGGCCCTCGAGTGCGGCGGGCCGGCCGCAACAAGGCGCCGGATTGCGCGCCGCGCATGTAAATACGCGCCTTCACGCCCACGCCGCCCCTCTGCCCCGAGGCCGCCCCGCCCGCCCCTCCCGGGGCAGGCACTTGCCTGGTCCTTCAGGCCCGCCCCGCCCACTACGCTCCCTCGCCCGCCCTATCCCACTCCATGCACCCGCTCTGCTTAACCCGCTCTCCTGTCCCGCCAAGTTATCCCACCCCATGCCCAAATACCGCAAACGACACCTACCCCGCCAACCCATCCCGCCCACTACACCCATTCGTGCTGCCCACTCCGTCCGCTCCGGCCACATCGCCCATTTCCCTCCCTTTCTGTGTCCGTTCTTTCTCCTCGCTCATCCTCTCCGTAGCGACCAACCCTCCCTCCCGCCCTGCCTCCCCCTTCTCTCTCGTCTCCCTTTCACTCCCTCTGTCTCCGCCCTCTCTTTTTGTCCCACCTCTTTCAGTCACTTCTGTCACTTCGTCCATTTTGTACGCCCACCCCGCTGCACCCATTTATCCCACCCAGTGAACCCACCTACCCTCACTACTGCACTCACCCGTCACGCCCAATACACTCAACCACTGCGCCTACCTCCCCAACGTAGTCCATTCCCCTCGCCGAACTCGCTCTTCCCCTCCGTTGCGACCACCCTTCCTGCCCACCCACTTCACTCCCTCCCCGCCCACTCCTTCTGCCTCACCTCTTTCAGTTCCTTCTGCCACTCGACCCACTCTGCTCCACCAGCGGAAGAGCTATTTCCGGCGCCACCCGCGCCCTTCGGCCGCCCTTCGGCCGCCCTCGGAGAGGCCCTTCCCTTCCCTTCCCTTCCCTTCCCTTCCCCCCCGGCCCTTCTCCAGCGCGGCGGCCCTGCGCGCTCCGCGGTTCAGCTGCTCTCGCTCTGTTGCAGCGGAATCGCCTTCTCGTGCTAAACCTCACCAAGAAAGTGTGATCAAAAGCCCAAATCACAGCCTCTCACAGTTTTTAGTGTTAAATCTTATGTTGTACAATACTATCATTTCAATGTTTTGCAAACTCGGTTTTAATGTGTTCATAACAGGAAATTGGAGATAATTTCGTGATTATTTTCGACTTGAAATGTTGTGATTTTATTTTGGGCCTGAATATTTGTTTTGATTTACGTTCGTTCTCAATTTGAACTCATGTTTTAGATATGCAACGTGTCAAATGTAGTTAAAATTTTCAATGTAACGAGTGTAAATTACAATATAATTACGATAACATAAGGTCATTTACATTGGTTGGCAAAGAAGGTGTGTCGTACTATATTAGTTGAAAGCTCAACGTGAATATATTCTTGGTTTATAAGCAAAAATGCTTCTACGGTGTTTAGACAGAACGGATTAAGAACAGATCATACGGAAACCATAGCAAAGCGTTAAGAAGTCTGAAAGAAACCTGTGTACTGCTTGGCAAGCTCTTACACAGTATCACAAAAACATCGAAAGATCCAGGAACGAGAAGCGAGAGGAAATTCTTAGTAGAGTGCTGTTTCCATTACTGTTTATAAGTGCTCTTTTCGTGATCTATATTCAGTGCCTGTTCTCCATTTGAAATTCTATATTCTTGAGAAAAATATACATATATGAATGTTTCCCATTAATTCGAAAATACTCCAAGCATCGGTGACGCAGGAACCAATTCTAGGAAAGTTAATCTGTTCTGGTTCTCTTTCCATGCAATAAACATTTACTAACAGCAAATGAGTATATTTATTTATGTATCATCTATTGAAATGAATTTTTCTATGTTTTACATTTTATTTAAATTTAATGCTTATAAAATTTAAGTGTTGATTTTTTGAAGCATTTGTTGTTTGTTTCTAATTTTGATTTGTATTGCTTTCAGGTGAGTAACATCTAACATTATTTTTCAAAATGGCTTCATTTTATAGGTAAGTGTTTTCAAGCTAGTAAATGTATATCTAATTATTAAGTATTATGTTTTCAAATTTACTGTATAATGTGCAATTTACAATTGATTTTGAAATTTGTAACGATTCACATTAAAAAAATATTCCTATGTGACACAGAATTCGCGGCATATTCTGTGTCTAATTGGAATTGAATAAGACTATTGTAATTAATAATATATTAATAATGATTAATTAATACATTAATAAATAATATTGTAATTAATATTATAGATAATTTTGCTAGTTAAAAAAATAATCATTTCAAAGGAAATTGGTGTGCTCAGATGGATTTTTATGCTATTGAAATTTCGATGTTGATGTTTTCTAAGAAGAATTTTAAGGTTATAAATAAAACGTTACTCTCCAAGTATTTAATGTACCTTGAGATATGCAAACTACATGCATAATGACTGGATAACAAATTTGCCTTATTCCTTTCCTCCTTTCCTCCTCCCTTTATTCCTTTCCTCCTCCCTTTTATCAGCATCATTCATAAAACTCTCCGTTTAGGAACTCGCTGGTAAACACAAGGTTGTTTCGCAAAGCGTCGTAGTTTAGACATGAAAAGTAGCCTCAAATAATTTTTTGCAAATCGTCCGCTTTCATCCGACCAGATGCGGCTTAGCGCTTCTCAGAGCAGCGCGAGAGCTGTTTAAATACTTTGCATCTTCCTCCACAATTCGCTTCATCTTCCTACACCGTCTGCCCCGCAATCACATCGCACCATAGACCCGCCCTACACACAACCAAAACCACAACCACCTCCCTTTCATCTCTCTCCAGCTGCTCTCGCCTTTGCTCTGCTCTTAACTTCCACGCCTCCTCCCCGTCATCACACCCAAACAAATAATATTTGTTTAGCTCCATCACTACCACCATTACCATTCCATGTGCTGAGTTTTATTTTGCGTCAGACCACATCCTCTCTCAACCAGTTCAGCATTTCTATCACATTTGTATTACGCATCATTCTTTACCATTGTAGCTTCCTATCCACCAGCTATGCCTATCGCACTATGAACCCTAATCTCAGGCCCCTTCGCTCTAGCAAAGCATGGTTGCTGCTGCTTCATTTCTTTTCCAACTTGCTTCTGTGTCTGTCTTTTCAGTCAAGGCTCACATCCTTCTCGACCGGTCCGCCTTTTCCTCAATTAATCAACATCATTTCATTACCTCAATTCACGCATTCGCCTTCTCGATTTCATCTTCAGGTAGTCTTCTTCCTGACTCTTTCTCTTTGCTCATCGGACGTCATAGGCACTACCTTCCCTTGCCCCGCAGAACTTCCTTCTCACTTTACTCTTTCATCTGTGACACTAGTTGTTGCCCTCAACTCCGTGCCGTGAGCTAGCCCCACTAACCTCCTCTGTAATGTCATTCTTCAACTCCATCACATCTTCCTCTTTACGATTTTCTCTACGAAGATCGCATCTTCTCTATCACCAATCTTATATATCCTCCATCACCATACTCACATCCTCATCGCCGTCATTATACCTCTTACACATCCATCATTACATCCTTCTTCACCATCATTACAACTCCATCATCGTACTTCCTCCAACACATCTCATCCGTCACTTTCACCATCTCCAACACATCTCACCCAATTCCTTTTACCTCGTACTGCAGCCGCCGGCGCCGCCGCAGCCACCGAAACCTTCCCTCCCCCCCCCCCCGCTGGCCCGCAGCGCTTCCGAGGAGCGGCTCAATTAGGGAGCGTTTATTTGCGCGGGAACGTGCGCGAGGCAGCGGCGCGGCGCCGGAGGAGAGTTTTCAAAGGCGTCGACGTGCACTGAGCAGCGCGGGGAGGTCGCGCTTCGGTACGTTCGCCGCCCGGGGCGCCACCTGCGCCGTCTGCGTGCGCGGCATCCATTGCTGCTGGAATGCCGACGCCTGTTGTTTTGGATGTTGCGCACGTTCCAAGGTGCGCGCTTCCGAAGTCGAAATGAAAACTCGTAGGTTTTTAAACTCCATTAAATTTATTTGGATAATAATAATAATATAAATAATAATAATAATAATAATATAAGAAGAGGAAGAAGAAGAAGAAGGAACAAAAAATATTTAGACGAATATTATAGAGTAGTTTTTTAATACATTGGTCCGCTATTCTTCGTGCCGACGCACTGCTTCGGAGATATCTAATACCAATAGGGCAAATTCACCTGACTGAATATAGTTAATCTTGAGATAACTTATCGTTTAGCATATTATTATTCTGGGCCAAACATTAACTCTCCTGAAGTTATTATTCAGGTGTATTACAACCTTTAGATTGTTTATCCTCTATTCTTTCAATTTTATTTTAATACTTTCTACATATTTCTAACAAACTCGTATTGAATATTTTTCTTTAAAACATTGATAATATCTAGGTTATTTGTTTCATGAGTGGCTTTCATTTTATGATAGTGAATAACAGTTCTATTTTCGCTCATCTTTTTAATTTATATATGAGTACATTTCTTCCTTTGGGATTTATTTGTTGTTAATACCAAAATTGTACTTACATCCACATTATATAAACAACTTCTCTTTCTATGTTACCCACATTTTTCTTAAATTATTTATTTACATATCTTCCTTCCTTTTCTCCTTATTTCGAACTATTTTTCTCTTCTCCCTTCATGTTACTTCCTCACATTCACAAACGTTTTCTATGTTCTCGACACGTTCTGAGTTTCGTGGAGTCTCCTTGTACAGCGACATTCCCACATCTTTAAGGTCCTTCATTTCGCTCACCACAGAAATCCATTTCGCCAGACACTTGCGATAAGTCAAGAAGGCGCCCGCCCCAGAGGTACAGCGTTTTGCGAGGCGCGTTGAAGAGCCGTGTGGGCGCAGAGGGAGCGTGGGAGGAGCGAAGAGGGGCAGCAGGCGCCGGCTGAAGGCGAAGCGGAGCCCACGCGAAGCGGTGCGCGCAGGTGCGGACTAGGCAGGGCCGTTAGGAGGGGGACAGGGGGGCGGGAAGGAGCAGGGTGGAGGGGCGGGAGCAGGGGGAAGGAGGAAAGGAGATGATGGGTTTAAGTGGAGGAGGAGACTGAACATGGTGAATAAAGGGAGTTAGTATACGGCGGTTAGACGGAGGCGGGAATGGTAGGAGCAGGGAGAGTGTAGATTGACCTGGACATGGGTGAGGCTCTAGTTCTCTGAATTGGACGCAGCGCTTCTGGCAGGGAGGTCCTGGGCAATGGCTAGGCAGCTAGGTCGAGTTCCCCCGCTGACTGAGGGAGAATTCTAGAGACCAGTTTCTCTGATCGGCAGTTTCCCTGTTTCTCAGACCAACACAAGTAGAATTCCGGAGAAGTACCCTAACACAGGGCGCGGGCCGCGCGCGATTCCTCGCATTATCCCTGAGGACGTTCCCCATTTACACACACACACACACACTTACACGAATTACACATGGTTGCGAAAACCTCGCAAGCTGATGTGATGGCCAGCGCCAGATGTCGCCCTCTCGCGGGGGAAAACACCACCACTGTCCACCACGTGATAAAACATAAACTACATTTACAGAGCTAATGACCGAAGAAATTGACACGTAGTGGAACGCAAAATAAACGAACAAAGTTTGTGGTGCTGCAAGTGAGGCTTGGCAGAGGAAATCGTGGTGAGGGGCGAAGCTCTCAGGGGCAAGGCTGGCTGGATAAATTGGGTAGCTCGGTCAGACACTCTACAAAGTGCATGCAACCCTGCGAGATGCAAGAGTCTTGGGAATGCGAGATACAGAGTGGGAGATATGCAAAGTGATAATAATAATAATAATAATAATAATAATAATAATAATAATAATAATAATAATAATAATAATAATAATAATAGTAATAATAATACGCGAGAGAAATTGGCTGACGCGAGTATATCATTACATTACCATCACATTATCATAGTCCACGGGCCCTGTAACTCTCCCCGCCCCCATCACCCCCATCAGATTAGCTACGCAAAGCACCGGCTGACCCGAAGGGGCTTCCAAGATACATAAAATGACGTAGGGCGACAGCATTGCTCTTCCAAAGTCACCCTTCTACTTGCAACAAAGAGACCGGAGACATCCCACCTCCGGGTCTCCCGCCCCAAAAAGTAAAGAAACCACTCGTCCTTCATTAAACCGTGCCTCATGCACTTGACACTCCCGTTGCCATGGAAACTCTGATTACCTTAGTCTCGCAGATGCCCCTTCGCTAATCCTTTGGGACTAGCTGTAATTCTTCACCCAGAGTGTCGGCTCCTAGCATATGTTTCCCCTAGCATATGAGCTGCCACCCATAGTCAACAGTAGCTAAACAATGACAACCTATTGGATCGATCAAATTATGTGGGTCATCAAAGTAGGAAATGGGCCGATCAATAGGCATTCACAACTCCGTAGAATATTCTAGATGTAGCTAAGCGAACCAATATTTGCATAGGGCGACACGCACGTGACTCAAGTAACCGGCGTATTCCGACGGGCAGATTCGTCACAGGTATGAGAGAGAGTTGGCGATGCGAAAAAGAGTCACGAGAGGAGATCGTAAGACGCGAGAAGCAGCTTAACATATTTGGAAGTTGAGACGCGGGAAATACTGCGAGATGCGGAGAGTTTGAAAAAAGCAAAACGAGAATGGGAAATAAAGCGGTCTGAAAAACTTAGAAAGAGCCTGCAAGAAACAGAGACTGGTTTAGACGAGAAGTGATTGGTCAACGTTGATTGAGAGTAATTTAGGCAGGGGAGGCTGAGACTTGCGGGAAGAAGCTGGTAGAGGGTAGGGCGAGAGAATTAAGAGACTCTGGAAATACTGGGTGATGCGGAAGGATGTTAGGGGAAGCAAAGCAATATTAGGAAATGGAAGGGGATGGAAGATTCAAGAAAAGCCTGGAAGATACACAGATTGATTCGTTTAAGCGATATGAGGTTTGGAAATGTGGAATGAGGCTGAATTAATCGAGTGAAGTTAAGACTTGCGGGACGAAGCAGGGGTAAGAAGAAGTTCAAATACTGGGACATACGGAAAGAATGTGAGGGAAGCAAAACGAGAAAGAGAAATAGTGGGGTCTGGAAGATTCAAGAAGATCCCGGAAGACACACAGAGAGGTTAGTTTGGGCGAGAAGAGATTGCTAATCATGGAGTGAGGCTGAATTAGACGGGGAAGACAGTCTTGCTGGAAGAAGCTGCTGGAGGTGGGAGAAGTTGAGAGACGCGGGAAAGCTGGGTGATGCAGGAGGGCGTTAAAGATATTCGGATATAGAAGGCGCTGGAAGATTCAGGAAGAGCCTGTGTGACACACAGAGAGGCTTGTTAGACGAGGAGAGGTTGGTAAACGTGGAATGAGGCCGAATTAGGCGGGCGAGGCCGAGACTTGCGCCAAGGTGCTGGGGGGGGGGAGAGCGCGGATGTTTCAGGTGGCCGCAGGCGCTTTTTGGGGGCTTAATCCCGCTTTTGAGGCCGCGCGTGCCGGGCGTTTTTGCGAGCGTTCAGGAAGGGGCGGGGGCGGGGGCGGGGCGCGACTTGCTTCCGCCCTCACAGCCGCCCACGAAACTGCCTTAGATGAAGGCGAGAACGTTCCGCGGCGTTCCAGTTTTGACTTGCGGCACCGAGTTTAAATAGCTGTACGAGAAACACGTGCTTTGCGGTAATACGCGAAATGTTCGCTATTTGTTGACTGACGTTTTGCATACACTGCAACTTTCTTATGTTTTAATAATGATTTACTTGGGGTTTTGACAGAAGCTGTTTTCTGCGCGAAGTACTGTAAAGTACCATACTCCGAACATATACAGAGTTGAGAAAATGTAACACTGTAAACAGATATTGTTATTGACGTTCAAAAATCATATTTGCTATCCATCATTTTCTTAATTGAAGAAACAAGATTATTTCAAAATATGTCAATAGTGGCGCTTACTTCAATGTGGGAATTGATATTAAGTTTGTAAATTTGTTACATACACACATGGAGTATTGATCACGATGAAAATCGAAAATTTTTTATAAAATTATATATTAATACAGTTACACTGTGGCATTTATAAATTTTCAAATTTAAGAGCCTCTCCTTATCTTTTGCTTACGTATTCTTTGAAGACTTTTGTATAAGAAGAAAGTAAAAGTTGTGGAATTGTTATCGTGCCACTTTTTGTATAGCGGACTAAAAATGTTCGACCCTTATCAATTTGACTCAAACATTTTTCTCTCATTTGCTTGATTAAATTGAATTCAATTCAATTGTTTAATTGAAATATAAGATAAGAACCGTTTGTTTGAGAAAAAATCTTTCATTTGTCTAAATTGGTGATTTTTTTGAGAATATTAATTGAATATAAAACAATAAAACTATTTTCAAGACGTTGTTGACTTGTGGGTGAATTTATTGACAATTATGTTTAATTGTATTTTATAATGTTTGCTAGCGGAATTAACTTAAAGATACTAAGTTAGTTTTACTATCATTAATTAACTTATTTTTAATCGAACTTCATCACAATTTATTGCAAATTCCTTGTAAATTACGAAATTTTAATGTGTAAAATGCTCATCAATTATTTTAAAATTGCACATATATTACAGCCCATTAAAATCCGATTGTATTTATACGCTCTCTTTTAATTGCCTAACAAATGTTTTACCCGTCACAAAAGTGCAAGAAAACTTCTTCCGCCAATTTTGCGCCACAATAACGCGGCGTGGACCGCACCGCCAAACACATAACTTTTCCGAGAATTTCCCGACCTTCACCTCTAACCTTCAAACAAAGTCGTGCTCAATGTTCACAACACTCGACTGTAGCATTCTCGAGGAGCTCGTGTTCACAGTGTCGCTAGAAGCATGCCGCGTCACTGCGGCATCACACGTGCGGTTAAATTGTAACACAAACGACACGCGACGAATTTCGCTCGCCTTCCGCGCGGCGCGGCGCGGCGCGGCTCGGGGCGTCTCGCTCTCTCAAGGAAGCCGCGCGGCACTTGCGGCAGACAGACGGGAGCGGAGCGCGCAGTGCCAGCAATCATCAGTCTGCATGGCCGAAATACCGAGCGAAATGGCTCAGGCCGTAAAGCTCTGAATACGCATTCGGAAGGCCCAGGTTCAATCATCGTGCCGGCCATCCTGATCGGGGTTTTCGTAGTCATCCTGACGTACTCTAGGATTTTTCTATTGAAAGGTCACGAACGGGAAGGCGGCGTCGCTCGCCGAATTCGTTCACTACGCCGTGCAGTCACGGAGGTTAAGCGAATTCGAGACCCTGCGGGTTCCTGGCTGAGTGACTGACAAGGAACCCCAGGGTATAACGGCGTCAAGACCAATTGCCCTTTACGGGACACATAATGGCTAAATCCAAATCCAAATCGAAAGGTTTTAAATGTCGAAGCGAGTATCAATGTTTGAATCGGCAGGTGCCGTAGGTTAATTCAGAAGTAAGCGCTTTGACCACATGTTATAGGTTTCACTTATCATTCAATTCGTATACTTTAATTTTTCTCTCAGTGGTGAAAATATTTGTGATGTACGTCCTACAATATTCCAGTTCAGTGAACAAAGTAAAAACATAATCCAGTATTTTGTAATAAAAATAGATTTATCGATGTTCATCATTCAGATACTACTTAACTGGTAATTGTATTACTACAGAAAAATAGAAACGAGTTAAAAGTGAGTTCGAATTGAGCTCGAAATCACTTCGGGTCCTAAAATTTGATTCCAGTAATGGAACGCAAATTCATATTTTTGAAAGCAGACTTATTATAAACAAAGAAACTGTATTAGCCTGATGTATCATTTTGCGTCATCAAGATATTGCATTGACCTCACTCTACGATTTAACTCTCTCGATGTTAAAACTCGAAATTGTAAGTGTCATCGTCTGCAAACGTATACACAAAGTCTCAAATGTTACTAACTTCGAAGGCGTATAAGGAGTTGATAATGATCAAAGTATGGCAATGGCCGTGCGGTGGAAAATATACATTGAAATCACACTGGTAAAACGTAACACTGATTCGTAGGCAAACTTTCAGTGCCGAACAGGTACGTAAAATCTGACTGCATTAGAATGTAACGTTACAAACATAAATGCAGTGTCAACTGTACGTCAGTTCTGCGGGTAGAAGATTTCATGTGATATGCGATGGTCTTAGATAAAACGAATTGAGTTAGGAAAACAAATATAATCCGCTACAGTAATTAATGAAGATACGAAGAAGAAATCGTTCTGTGGGTTCACATAATAGAATAAAAAAGCCTATTAGTCTTTAGGGGCTGCAATGCAATACTTAAAGTGGTGCAGTACTTAAATTTCTGCATTCCTTGATTATTTTCATGATTTTGATTTTCTGTGTTGACAGTTGCACTGAAAGATTTTGCGTATAGAACAATCTAGCAATGCCATATTTTTGATGATATTAAATGACAACGAACTATTATTAAAACTCAGTCCAACACTGTAAAGGACTACTGATGGTACACGAGCATACGTGAGCGACGGCAAAGTGTAGATTTAAATAATATATTTTTCCTAGTCCTCAGCCAAAGCACGTGAAAACGTGATTGTAGTGGTGACAACAGTTTCTATCCCTAAGTACGAAAGTAAATTACGTGACTACTAGGGATAAGTTAGTAATTGTCTAAGTGTATATAATTACTTACTGCGTTATTTTTTGTGACCAAAATAAACTTTTTGAGAATGTAAGCATATGATGTGATTATTTATGACTATGCGATTATAATTGATGAAATGAGTAGTTATGTAAAGTGTTATTTGAAATTTTATCACCGGCACCATGTTCCTTTTCTGGAAAACCCATAAAGATTTCGACCGCAGCGTTCCCGCGACCGGCCCACTGGGCACCGCCGCCACCAAAGAAGACCACAGCGAGCGACGACGCCCTCCGCCTGTGACATAATTTCCCGCTCCACTTGCCTCTTTCGCATTTCTCCGCGACGCGGCGCCGCTCTGCAAGTCGCCTGTGTAATGAGCTGCCCTCCGGCTCCGCACCACTCTCCACTCCGCTCCGCCCCCTCCATCCCAACACGCTCCGTCCGTCTACCTCATCCTCCATCCCATCCCGCTCCACTCCTCGCTCCGTCCCGTTTCGTCCACCTGCATCCCACCCCACTCCGTCCCGTCTCGTCCCCCTCCATCCCAACCCGCTCCGTCCATCTACCTCCACCTCCATCCCATCCCGCTCCACTCCTTCCCGCTCCGCCCCTTTCGTCCACCCCACTCCGTCCTCTACCTCCACTGCCATCCCATCCCGCTCCGCTCCTTCCCACACCGTCCCGTTCCCACCGGAAGGGGTCTCTCAGGGCATCCTGTTATCACTGCAGTGCGTCGGACAAGGAGGTTGTAGCTTCATGTCCCGACGGTGACAGCGTTTTCGACACTAGCTTGTCAGTTAGGTCGGATTCAGTCGCTGACTGGAGGGGAATTCTAGCGGCCGGCTGCTCTGATTGATAGTTGCCTATGGTTTCTCTGATCAACCCCAGGCGAGTCTCGGAAGCGCCCGATGTTTCCTTCTCATTTTTGTCCTATTCTCACCCCTTGCACTACACCGCCTACTTACGCCGGGAGACCGGTTGGGAGCTTAGACCTTGATCCGCCTGGGATGGTGTCTGACTGGTGAGAGACACCTGGTTGGGGAAAACCCGCCAGCCGACGGTGGATTGGCGCCGGATCTCGCCATCCAGCGGGGGAAGAACATACACTACACTTACGGGACTGTCGACTACGGCAGTTGACGCTCCGGAAACCAGTAACAAACAATTGATCATCCATCCTATTCTGCTCCATCCTTCCCGCTTGGAACTACCTTGCCCATCCACCCTCCAACTGCGACTCCCCCACTTCCTCTCCCCACGCCACACTACCCTGCTCCGACCCTCCCCGGCTCGCACCATTCTGTTGAGCTCTTCTCACAACATCGCGGTTTCGTCTAGAATTCAGAGCCCAGGGACTTGTGTTACATCTGGGGACGTGGGTTCTGCCTGCATTACGTTGCGCTTGTGTCTTGAGCAGAAGCGACTGCTGAATTGTATTTGGAGTGGCTGCATTCAACACTAGAACGAAGGAAACGTTATTTTACCTAAAACAACGGAGAGCAGTCAAAAATATTCTTCAAATAATTATATTTTAGTTCTTTTAATTTTGAGTGACCTTTGATATAATTCAATCCCTTAAAATTCATTTTAGGGTAATAAAAATTCTTTGAAGTAAATCATTTGGATGATTCAAATATATCGAATTGGAAATTTCCTTCGTCCTATGCTAAACATTTACACGAGTGGAGGAAAGAAGAATCCTACTTTTACTGTGGACTATGTAAGTTTCGATCTTTTCATAGATAGCACGATGTCTCTACTTCTAGAATGGAAATGCTAGAGCATAAATGATGGCAACTGGCAATCTAATAGCACTTTCCACCTATTTCGTGAGTTCGAATCTTGTCCGAAACCGATGAATTGTTTGCATACGATAATTCACGATACGCAAATTCATTGATTAATTCAGGTGTAAAGAACCTTTATAAAGTATTTGAGACCCCTCGACAAATTATATTAGGCAGAATAACCTCCCGCAAGGGAAAAGGAATTTGTCTTCTATTTAATAGCAGCAGACGGATCGTGGAAATTATCTAAGAAAGTAAAAAATCTCTTGCAACTACTTGACAGATCAAAAATCAATTTACTGGATTGTTGATGCAATAAATAAAGCATAGTACAAAATAAATATTTGTGGAGAATCAAACTTGAACTTTCATCCCTATCCACTGTGCTTCTCTGCAGAATACAACGGCGTGGAGATCGCGCAGCGATCGCCGCAGACCTATTTATAAAGAGATATTTAGGTGCAATATTATTAATAGGAGCGGCATCTTAGTTCTGTCGTGTGCGTATTCAAAGCGCAGGAGGTCACTGTGAGATGAAATCTCAGTTTATCTCATCGTATGGCTCATAAGTTTAAATTTAACACAATGTTGAAGAAGGAAAATGGGAAGTCTGGGTGTGTGAGAGCTGGGTGTGTAGGAATTTTGTGTGGAAGGACAGTGTGTGTCAGAAAGAGGTGATGGTAGACGGTGCGTAGGGAGGTAACCCTACTGGTGAAATCTATTGAATTGCCTGTCTAATAAATAATTGCATTAAAAATATACGGTTTAAGAGTTATGGTGTGTAATACGATTTCTGCCACTATTCGCTTTACGTGTATAAAACTTAATTCCCATTATTACTCATCTAGTTTATAGAAACTCGGAATAAACCAAAGTGCTTTAATTACTTTAATGATAGTGTCGTATTCCTGGAGGAATAGAAGAAAAAAGTATGAAACATTGTTCCTATCAGAATTTTCTCGTCTGTAATTACTAGAATTAGTTTCCGCAGAGCCGAGAGAATTTTCGCCTATCCATCCATCTGCATGTATTTCTATCCGTCTGCCCATCTAATCGTTAGTAATTTTGCCGATCTGTCCCTTCTTCTTTTATTCGTTCATCTGCTCTTTTGTCCATGCATCGTTCCTTTCGCCTGTTGTTTTGACTGTCTACCCTTTTGTTCGTCCTTCCTTTCGCCCGTCTGTTCTCCCGTGTCTGTTCTTAAGTCCGTCAGTCTGTCCTTCCACCCGTCTATCTGTCTGTGCGCCCTCAGCCTGTCTGTCCTTCAGTCCGCCCTCCGTCAGTCTGTCTGTGCTTCCGTTTGTCTGTGTGTCCTTCTGTTCGTCTGTCCGTCCTTCAGTCCGTCCATCTGTCTGTCCTTCCGTCCGTCTTTCCGTCCGTTTGTGCTTCCGCCCGTCTGTGCTTCGTCGTCAGGCCGTTCGGTCTCCGTGCACTTGCTTTGTTTGGCTGTTGCGGCGCCCGCGTCGACCACGCAACACCGCGCCGCGCCAGCCATAGGAAGATTTCGCCCGGTTCAACCGCGATAAAGCGAGCTCCTCGCCCGCCACGGAGCCCTAAGCTGCTGCCGCCGCGATATGTGCAGTTCGTCTCGAATCTGCCGTCTGTAGCGTGAAGTGGGCTCCTGCTACATTGTTCCACGTCTTTCATTATTGTTGGCGCGCATCTTCCATTACAGTTCAATTTACAATTTAGTTTTTTGTATAAGTTTACTTTTGTCTGAGACATCTGCGGCTCAGTCAATTTTCACTCCACCATTCTTCTTTACTCTAGTCGTTTCATTCTAGTCATTTCACTTCTCTCTATCCACCGTCATCCTTATGACCCTGTCAGCTGTAGGCAACCCGTGCCTCACGTCACTCATCCACAGGCGGTCTTGATAAATCTGATCAAAGTGCCATCTTCTCTTTTTATTACATTTGTTAATGTCATATACTTAGTAGAATAATAATATTGTACATTATATATTCTTGTCGTAATGAAATATTGTATGCATGTACATTGTATTCATCACCAGTATAATTTTTATAGTTAGCGTTTTGGGCCTTTCTCTACCAATCGACCTCAATAGACGAGGAGTCGAACGATAATTTTACTTAAAGATGAATTGAACTCTAAAAAAATGATTTGTTTATTAGAAAATGACACAAGTAAATAGGCAGATTTAGAATCTCAAACACAAGTCGCATTCAGTTTTGTTCATATCTTTGTTCACCAACGAACAGCGTCGTAGGTGAGTAAGGATATTTGTGGCCACACACTGAATGTGGCATTCTACAATATATAAAAATATTTTGTCTACTCCCATTTATAATTAAGCCATCTGATGACTGCAACACGTTGCATAATGATACTCACTACGATACAGATTTCTTTATGGTACAGGTTCATGACCAAGCCCAGAGAAGTTTACAAAACAAGTATTGAGACAAAACTAATCATTGAAAATCGTTATAGTAAATGTTTCGTTGTGTACATTAAAATTCCATTTAATATTGCATTATACTTGTCAGTTTTAATTTCTTTCATTATTAGAAACTTTTTAACTTTTTACGTGGAATATTATTCATAATAAATTGGATCGACATTTCAGTTTGATCCTATTTGACTAGCACAGTGGAAAACCAAAGCCTTCTGCGCAGTGTTGGGTAGTAGAGAGCTGTCTGCGAGGTGACCTTGGTCGAATCCGCTTGTCACTTGTCACGAAGCGATTCAATGTGAAGATTGAACTTGTAAAAGTTATCATAAGTCATAGAAGAATCACCTAATGAAATTCAATGTAATAGGGATTAATACACTCGTGAGATGATTACGATAATCGCTCGTCCTTCACTTGTATTGAAATATCACCCATTATGATAGCATCGTTTCAATTTGTACTGTTTTGGGCCTTCAGTTACATTTTAGGAGTTGGGTTCTGCTTGATTAAACTGAAGTAATGAAGGGGATTGCTGTACCTTGAATTCTATTAAAACACATATTTCGTTCTTAATTCGAATATGGAGAGAGAAGAGTCGAGTTTCCATAACAAGAATTCTAGAAAGATTCAGTAGTGTCACACATTTTACCTTTACTATTTTGTTAAAATAATTCGTTTATTTATTGCCTGAGAAGTTTTTCAAACACAGTGAATTGATTGATGGCTTTGATATGTGAATTGATTCATTTGTGTTCTCAAAATAGTGATTTAAATGAGTTCATACACTTTTTTTCACACAAGTAGAGGGAGTGGAAATAAATGATACATTTTGTGAAGTATTGTATGTTTGTTGCACACCCCTGAATAAAGTTTGCATTAATTTACAATTGCTTTTACGTCGCAGAATATCGCTGTAACGCTCACGACCCCTTGGCCTAATACCGTGCGTCGTCAGTTTGGCCACGTTTCTTTCGGCGCAGCATCCCAACGCCTCCCCCTCCTCCCCCGCTCGCCTCCCGGCGTGTCCGTGCCAGCCCGGCGCGACGGCGCTCCGCGCGCGGATAAATCTTGTTTTCTGCTGCGGTGGGGGGGGGGGCGCGAAACTCCCCGGGGAAGAGGGTGCGGGACGCGGCCAATAAAACCGCGAGGGTGGAGCGAAATAAAACCACGTCGTTGCACTGCGAGTCAACCCGGGGGACGCCTCCCTCCCTCTCAGCCTCTTTCTGCCATTCTCCACGCGACGCCGCGGCGGTCGAGGCGTTGGAGGGGGCGGGGGTGGATGGCCTGCAGTCGGATAGGCGAGCGGTTGAGTACTTGGTCTCTTAAGCGGTTAGGCGATTGGGTTTTTGGATGGGTGGTTGAGAGAGAGGTTAGTTTGTCGGGCGGGTGGAAGATTGCATATTTTAATGTGTGGGTGGTTGGCTGGTTGAAAGGGCAGGAGGTTGCGAAATATTGGCGCTTGAGATTTGCGGTTGAGTGGTCGGACGTTTGATCGGTTTTTGGCAAGCCTGTTGGGCTGTCAGTCTAATGAGAGGTCGGTCACCTGAGTGGTCAGTCTTAGAGGCAGTCAGAGTAACAGGCTGTCAGTGTAACAGGCTGTCCGTCTAATGGGCGGTCAGTCTTATGTGCGGTCAGTCTAATGGCCGATCAGTCTAATGGGCGGTCAGTCTAATGGCCGATCAGTTTAATGGCCGATCAGTCTAATGGGCGGTCAGTCTAATGGGCGGTCGCTCTATTGGGAGGGCGGTTCTGAAGTCGGTCGTTTGGGCGAAGGATTGGGCGGATGCTTGGGAGAGCTGTTGACCTGGTGGTTGAGCGGCTA
The DNA here is from genome assembly GCA_038098605.1 of Gryllus longicercus. Taxonomy (NCBI): domain Eukaryota; kingdom Metazoa; phylum Arthropoda; class Insecta; order Orthoptera; family Gryllidae; genus Gryllus; species Gryllus longicercus. The sequence continues at coordinate 1,063,234 of JAZDUA010000047.1, read as the reverse complement.
CTTAAGTGCGGTTTGGGAACGTAGTTGGGCAGGTGGTTGGGCGGAGGTTTAGCCGTCGCACGGCAGTCGAAGAAAACGGGGTGATCGCGAGCGGCAATAATATCCTTTGGGGGAGCGAGGCGTTCTAAACTGGAACGCAGAGGGCGTGGAAGAGTGGGGAGGAGCGCCGTGGGGTTGGGTGTGCTGTGGGGGAGGATACTATGAGTGTGACGCGTGTTATACGGAGCAAAGGAGGGCCTTGTGAAGATGTGGAAAGCTTGAGTAGAAAGGCGTAGACGGGTGCGAATTGGGTCTGTGATGGGCCTACTTGAAGTAAGACGCCTGGCGTGTGGTAACGGAACACGGTGTGAGGACGTGACGTGCCCCCCACGCGACGACGAGCCTTGACGGTGCTTGACGTGTCGCATTCGCAGCGTGGTGAATAGAAGGGGCGCAGTGATGTCAATGGGAAGAGATTGGGGGCCGAGGGGAAGGTGGGTGGGGCCGTTGCCAGGCGGATGTTGCGCGGAGGAAAGGGGCAGCCGGTGGCCGGCCGGAGAGCGAGCGCGTGGGCGCGTGGGCGAAGGACGCTGCACCGGGGGAGTGGGCGAGGCCCCGCTCGTCTGAAAGTGGATCCGACGTCTGGAGAGCGTCGCGTGGCGCGAGCCCTGGCGGATGTGATGCTGCGCGAGATGGAGCGTGGCACGTTCGTGTCAACAACTTTCCAGATTTTCTAGTGGGATGGATGTTTTTGTGCAGTTGTGAAGGATGTGAATTTGTCGCACTAGGACTTGTAACTAGAGCTTGTGTTAACAAAATCATGAATATAACACTTTTGGGCGTGTAATGTATAGCGTGTTCTCATAGAATTAGGAAAGTTAATTAGTGGAAAATAAGATTTTTTGTACTAGTGAAAGTGCTTTGCGGCCCACCAGTGTTTGGAATCCAGAATGAAAATTTTAATAAATGTTTGTCATCTATTTACTCATAGATCAATAATTCACAACTAAGGATCTTTTTCTATACAAAAAATTTACTATTTAAAAACAATGATATTTATTATATTATATTATTATATTATATAATAACAATAATAAAATAACAATAATAATATATTATTATTAATACAATTGTTTCGTAAATTAAGACTTTTATTTCTCATTTCAAGAATGAGTGTTTTTAACATTGATATTTCTGTTGAAAGAAAAAGGGCTTTAGTCTTTCGCCTTTTTATTGTATTGCTAATCAGACGAAACTAGGATTCAAGCTTAGAACATCCCATTCTTCCGTTCTCAAAATTCTTCTATAAGAATTCAAACCCAGAGCTTCCCGTGAACAGAGCTCACTGCTAGAACCATTCGATCACGTTGGTTATGGGCGTCGTGCCCACAAGCTCGAAGATGCCGGTCCCGAAACGTCTTTCAAACCAAATAGCGCCCGCCCGCGATTCCACCGAGATCCCCATCTCCGGAAAGGGGAAGGGTCACCCTGCAATAGAGCTTCCCACTAGTGCTTCCGCGGGCGATTTGCAATATCCCTTTGACGGCGCCAACACCTTCGCCCCTCGCGGGCCAGCTGCTCTTCGCCTTTCATTCGCTGTGCCTTTGCTCGCCGCTTCTTGGGGCTTTCGCTCTCTCTCTGTACAGTCGTTGCTGTTACGCCGGCAACATTTTGACCAGTTTTGCTCTGTTAATTCTTTTATTGTTTCAAATAACTTCCTTCACATTTCTATTTCTACATTTATTTGATAAATTGTTTTCCTTCTTAAATTGGTTTCTTTCTCTTTCCTTCCGCGAATCACAGCATGTTTCAGTATTTTTAAAATGGTTTGACGTTGTTGTTTCAAAGCATTAATTAAACTCTCATATTAAATTCTTACCACCAGGTCAAAAGTTTCATATTTATAATACAATTCGACTCATGTTGAAGATTGTAATTTCTTTCCAAAGTGGTCTTATACATTAGTGTCATATCACCATATTGGTCCAAATGGTTCGATTTGTCACATCTATAATTCACATTGCTTTAATTTTACATACTTGGTCATATTAAATTCTGCAATTTGATAATTGTATTTCATAAATTCACTATTTACATTATTTTCAGCCGTGGTTCCTCACTGAAGTTACGCTTTAATTAATAGTTTTAAGATAATTGCATGGTTGTATTATATATTATTGTAATGTTAATTATAATTTACTTTATTTGAATACTAAATTTTTTATTGCTTCTTTATACTATTATTTTATTTTACTTATATATTTCATAAAAGAAATTATTCACTTCATTGTTTTAATTTAATTTAAAAAATTTAACTTTCTCAAGAATTAAACCATATATTTAAACATTTGTATGGACCGGAGTAATGAATAAATTATATATGTTCGTTTTCTTTACAAATGAGTATTTTTGTAAAATGTAAATGGAATGTAAAATTTAAATATTTTCTAAATTGTAAAATTGGTATGAACATGCATTATAAACACTCGCTAAAGTGATTGCACAGTCTCTTTGCAAACATAACAATTTACCGTCTCTTTGGAAACACACCGCAACATAAACAACAAAATAACACACACATCATTCGAAATAGCAAATCCCACGTGTCGGGAGAGCAATCTGGAGCTCTGCAGTATTCCCAATTAGGACAATGACCCGCTGGAGGAGATATCTGGGGGGGGGGGGAACTTTGAAGCTGACGTGGTGTTGCTAAAGAATTTAGTATTTCAGTGGGAATCCTCACCACCTCTCGCGCTATAACTTGCTTTGAATTAACAGGCAGAACTGAGTTTTGGAGGAAACGCTCGAGGACAATTCACTTGAAAATGTGAATGCTCGGAAAGATAATTAGTAATTTTAAAAGGCAGAGAATACAAATATCTATGACGGCATTATCAAAACAGGTAAATAACTTTGTTTACAGTTAATGGGTTAGTTCATGTACCAGAAACTGTTTTAATGCTAATTCTTAGATACGTTATGTAATTTGAATTGGGTACTTGTTTACTAAACGGCACGTGATCAAATAGGTTAGCTTAACATTCTTACGGCTATTATTTGTATATTACATGTTACAAAAATGTCTTTAAGAGAGAACCACTTAATTCTTTTCAGATATTTGGATTTGCTTCCAAGATTAATGAATTAATCCCGGTAGTAATTAGCGTGCTCGGCTCAATACTCACTCTCTCATCTCCACGAATGACGCCCTTAGTAGGAAATTTGCGATCCTGAAACAGTACGTGCAGCAGAAACCTCCATGAACTGGACAGTTAATTTCTTTTCCACTTGTATAAAAAAGAACATTTTCCCCCATTTGAATCCCGTTCTGAGGAGTGCGACTGCTTTCTCTCGTTCGCCCAGTCCGCCTGCAAGCGTCCACTGCCGCGGCCCCCGTAGGGCAAGGAAACGAGCGTTATTAACAGCACGAATCTCCGCGCCCTTTCGCTCCCCTCCCCTCCCCGCCGCCCGCCGCTCCGTCGCTTCCTCTTCCGGCGGCGGCCGCGCCACCGGAAGCGCCCGGGTCACGCGCCCGCGCCGCCCCCACCCCTCCCCTCCCCTCCCCTCCCCAGGCGCCCAAGGCGTCAATTTCCGTGCCAGCTCTTTACAACCTCCTCTGACACTGACCCCCGCCTCCCCACACCTCGGCCCGGAGCGCGGCTCTTGTCTTCTGCATGGCGCATTAAAATGGGGAAAAGGAAAAACGACGGCGTTTGGCACGGAAATGGTGGGAGATAGATGCAAGTTAATGAGTGTGACATGTATGATATTGTAATTGTGTAAAAAGGAAAGTTGGAAAATAAGTAACGCCTATGTTCAATGAAATAATTGTGGCCATTGTTTATGTTGGTGATAAAAGAATAAAAGTGACAAAATCCCAAGTAAATAAAAATTTATTTTTAAACGAACCAATGTTGATAGAATCCCGACTCTGCTGGTCACTGTTCCTTAAAAAATGTGTAAATGGTGTCTTTACCAAAATTACACACTCTATAATCCTGTTAGTACGGTATCACGCTTACGAAATCACCTTATCGAAAATTATTGAGAACTTCAAATAGTGTTGTATTATTGTCATTACGTAAGGTAGGAAACGTGGTCATCTGCTTCTAATTCTTCGTATTCTACGTTATAGGTGCGGAGTTATTACAAACCAACAAATATAAATATAGAGATTTTTCATAACGATCTTCGTTTTAACTCTAGTTCAGAACTACTCTTCGTGTGAGGTGTATTCTATTAGTGATAATTTAAAATATTATAACTCGTGTTCAATATAATCGCTGCAAGTCAGAATATGAAAGTTAGAAGGAATAAGGAAAAAGGACGAAAAGAAGGAAAATAAGATGAAGAAGAAGAAGAAGTAGAAGAAGAAGAAAAGAAGAAGAAGAAGAAGAAGAGGTAGAAGAAATGCATATTATTTTCCTCTTCAGAAATAACGAAATTACTCCCTAAATAGTGGGTGAACAGTAAACATGAACTCGTATTTCTTGAACCGAATTTGAAGACTTGCTCCTGCGTGTAAGAATGCCAAAGCCTTTCTTTCCGTTGCCATCTGTATATGATTCCAAAAATGATTTCCACATAACCCTCCACATTACTCTACTTCTCTCGTAGCAATCCTCCTCTTCCCACGTCACCCCACCGTTCCTTGCTCCTCGATGACTGCCGTACTTGTCTCTATGTCAACGCTCTCTAAACGACGTCGAACGAAAGAAAAGCCGTTTGACAGCTCCCCCAGCGAGAAATCGACGAACATCGGCCTCTTTCGGCCAACTGGAGGCGTCCCAAGTCACGCGGGAAGCTTGCCACTTTTCTTTCTGTGCCTCCCGACACTCGCTTTGGTAACTACACCAATGACAACATTGAATAATTTCTCTCTCTACAGCGTGCTAGTAAGTGCCGCTAAAGCAATTGCCGCACTTCATTACACCCGAGTGTCGATCACGAATGAGTGATTACGTTATAAGAGGTGCTTTGACGGCGAGTCATAGTCTCCACTACCATTAAGGGAGATTTACTGTCCGTAATAGAGTGCAACTAGCACGATTCATTAATTTTGGATGATGACCTTAAATTGTTCTCATGCAGAACCACTGCATCCCCCTCGGAGGCGCATTAGACTTTACTATTGTGTTCCGTGTCGGTGCGATTTACTCCAGATTCGTAACGATTTTGACGCACGTAGAGTTAATTGCGTTATCTTCATTTTACGAACGCGTTTGTAGACCTAAGAAAATATTTGAAGAAAGTTAGTCTTAACTGATTTTCACTGACGTTTTCTCATAACATTATCCGAAAAGTTTGTTTTAAAAGTAAAGTTTATTTTTAATGTATTTTCAAAGTTTTTATAGTGAGACATGAAAATGTAAATCCATGTTAAGGATAAAAAAATTACATATTCTTCAAATGCGTTCATTAACTTTTAACAATCTTAACAAAATGTTTAAGGAGCGAACGTTAACTTTTCAGTTAATGCAGTAAGTTAAGTAATGATAAAGATAAATAGGTAATAAATAATTAAAAAGTTATAATTTCCAAAGATACAAAGAAATGATTATATTTCGAACAATATCTACAGTGGTTGGTCAATTGTTTTTCTATTTCTTAAGTATTTTCATCATTTCTATACTGGCTGACAGATATGCTTTTATGCAGAACAATAAATTAATGCGGGCATTAGATTATACCAGAAATCTAATACATTGACTCCTGCCGTTGCAAATCTTGGCTGATCGCAAGCGGCACACGTGGAGACATCCTCATCGTGTGATGCGAGTTGAATAGAAAGCAGTTACGCGATCAATTTTTTTTAATGCAGGTATGGGAAAATGTTGATAAAATATTTGCATTTTCAGTAAAAAGAAACTGTTTCCTTGTTTTTTTCGTGTTCTGGATATCGAAAGAAAGCATAAACATTTATCTAATAACCGCAGGCTGCATAGTTGTCTTTCAATTTGTGGGCACATGGAAAATTATTAATTTAGATTTTAGACATTTACCAGTAGCTAAGAATTAAAAAAAAGCTTCTAGTTTTCCCACAACCCTCCTAAAAAATCTGAGCATGTCTTGTCAGAATCGTCTTGCAAGAAAATACAATTAATGCAAAAGAAATATCTCCGCTTTGAAATAATAAAGCAGAATTTCTACTTCCTGACGAAAGATAAAACTACTACTACCTTGTATAAGAGTCACTTGCGGAATACAGAATACAATGCATAATACAAGAATACTACCTTGTATAACCTCCACGTGCAGAATGAACTGGAATGTCTAAGCGAGGGGGTCAAGCCAGACGAAACCCTTGCTAACCGTCGCACTCGTCTGGATAGCTAGAGCCGTTAAGAGAAGCCCCATTCAGATATAGGCAATCTCGCACCCAACAGAAGCCGCGGCGGTTGTTCCTTCCGAATCCAGCCATTCCCAAGCGCTCGTTCCAGAGGCTTCGTGGCCCGACGCCGTCCCCCCTTCGGGGTTATCGGGCCACGCGTCACAGGCGATGGATGCGGCCGGTCTGTTACAAGTCCGGCCTGGACACCACCTCCGCCACCTCCGCCGCCTCCACTTCCTCCACCATCCCCGCCGCCACTACCACTCCACCACCACCACCACCACCACCATTTCTGCCTCTTCGCATTCTCCTCCATCTCCACCAGCTCCGCCACCACAATTCCAACACTACCACTCCACCATCACCAATCCTCCACTACCACTCCGCCACCACAACCACTCTATTACCACCACCACCACCATCACAACCATCAACACCACTCCCCCATTTCTGTCATCGTTGCCTCCGCCACCACCCTGCAGCTATCACCACCTCCAGCCCCATGGCCGCCGTTATCGTTGCCTCAACCACCGCTACTACCCTTATCTCCACCTCCGCCACCAACACCGCTATCAGCACCACCAACCGCCTCCCCATCGCCTCCGATAAAAATAAGGGGAACCGCTCGGACGATTGCGGGCGCCCACAAAGGCGGGAGCGAGGGCAGGACGTCGCCGAGCCGACGCCGACGCCGACGCCGGAGTCGCGGCAGCAGTTCCGCCGCCGGAAGGCAGGGCCAAAAAAGAGGAACGGCCGAGAAAGGAACTGGCGAGAAAAGGCCGACAGAAGAGGTAGGGAGGGCCTGCCCGGATTGGCCGGCCGCCGCCGCCGCGTCGCCCGAGATGGATTGTGCAGTTGTGGAACGGACATTTCTTCGGGGCCGACCGGCACGGCGCGGGGGGGGGGGGGGGGGGGGGCGACGGCGGGATTACCGTCCGAAGTCGTGGACGGGGTCGGGGGGAGGGGACGAGGACAGCCGCGCCGCCGCCGCCGAGAGGTAACGCGGGGATAGGACCTGCCGAGGAAAGCGCTGGGGACAGTTTAAGTTGATAGGGCACAACACGGCACACATGGGTAAGGACGGCGGCGGAGGCGCTGGCCCAGGGGGGGGGGGGGCAAATAAAACGGACCTCGGGGAGAGCGGCGGGGCGGAGATAAAGAACGTGGATAAATAACGCGGTCGGTGGGCGGAGCGCGGGTGGGAGGAAGCGGAGTGAGTGTGACGTGGCAGATACGGACGGCGGGAGACGGAGAGCGCTGATGCGCGGGTGACTGCCGGCTGGGTGAAGTAGAGGGTCGCGGTAGTTCAGGTGGGTTATGGATACGGGCAGTAAACATATACGGGACGTAGGTATGGCACTAGGAATATCGGAGGATGAAACAAATATCAAAGTCTGATATTTGTTAAATAGAGAATGCCGTGTAAAGTGCAGTATTATTTTATTGGTAACATTTTATTTTCTTTCTCAATGCCTAGACGAATTTGCAAATTTTAACTTTCTACGACAATTGAATAAGTTTATCTGCCGATAATTTATAAATAGTGTACGTCAAAAATGCAGTATTTGAAACAGTTTTTGAAAAAGTGAGATGCGGAAACTTTATTGTTGTTTTTGTGTGGTGAAACATTTTATGAATTCTCTGAAATATATTCAATTTTCAAATATAAAATTTGATGCGAATATTCTATTTTTATCACATTTTCTTATTATTCTTTATTATCGCGCATGAAGTTTTTAAAAAGTGTGGAAAGTAAATAATAATAATCATATTTCACATTGCGATGTTATATTTGGATTAAGCGTTCAACCGCATCACTTTTTTATATAAACTAAAATTATTTCCGTAGGTAACAAGCCTATAGAATTAATAGTGGGTTGTTGTATTAAATGAAACATTTCTATACTATATGAAAATAAACTGATAAGTTTGGGAAGATTCCTTTGAAAATGTCTTGAAAATATATTAAAAAATAATTGCGTAACTAAATCTTATTATGCCGATTGAATAGACAATTCTACTTCGATAATTTTGTACATGAATCACATTTGAAGTATTTTTGAAGCTATAAATTTATGCTGCATATCAAAACTATTCATCCTCGGTTTCCTCATTGGAAAATGTGTTTCTTCACTAGCCATATTATCTAATTTATTATCATAATGTACCATAAACAGCAGTAGACCTCTCATCACACGATAAATCTATGTTTGTACTCTAGCGATAAATCTTGTTCTTTGCACCTAGAAATAAAAATGACCCTTGAAGTAATAATGTATGTACGTATTTCGCACTGAGAGTCGATAGTTGGGCTTGGCCGGCCACCTAACTGTTCCCCCTTGCTTGGGCGTAGTTATATTTCCATGCTTGGGGTAAGAACAAGACGTACCGCAACTAGCGAGCTCCGTCAGTCTGAACTTTCCTTCGTTACACAGCTACACACACTAAGATGATTGTAAAAGGAAGCAACAAATCTATTTTTGTGTCTTCTGGGGATGAAGTAACAATAAAATACTATTTCAGTTGATATTCATTTATTCATAAAACGTTATTTATGAAATAAGTATTCCATCAAAATTATATATTAATGTGTAGAAATGTCATAAAGAAATGTATATTCATATGACTACATTAATCTATTGAGCCTTGTAATATTCTGAATCGAGGTAACGTGCGGGTGCCGCAGTTGTTCTTTGAAGCATTGAAAATGTGTGTTTTTGGCACATTGACTCCATTCGTCTCTATAACAGCAATGAAAATGAACTCCAATCGCTCTAAATAATGAACATTTTTTTAAAATCAACTAACTCTAAAAATGTCAAACAATATTCGCAACGTTTTTACACTGTAAATATCAATGTTCTGTTAAATATGATTTCGTTTAGTTTCATGTAATACATTGCGTAAATTGTTTTGTTAAAACAGCACTTTTTTTTCGTTTTCTCATATTTTTCTCTTTGAAGTGGAGGCCTGAAATATGACTTTAAGAATATTATAGAAGAGAAATCTTGGTTCTTTAGGCAAATTTTAATTTAAACACTTCCACAGCCATTTTTGAGTAAATTATGTTTGAGTGTATATGTAAAACATGAATTCATTTTCACGAAAAACTTTTAAAATCTTCGAGAAACTTCATGAGAACTCATTTGAAACACTTGTACACACAAAATCAATTATGTATAAGAGTTGATAGAAATGTAAATATTAACGCCATTGAATGTATTCAAGAAATACATTTGAGTATTTTTTGTAAAACAGAAGAAAACTTCAAAATGGCGTTTAAGCCAAGTTATAATGTGCATGTAGCACTAGAATTACAGCAAGTGTAGAGAAAAAATTGGAGATTTGTTAATTAATAGTTTTTCGAAAATTGAGGGTTAACAGTGACAATAGGACTTATAAGACCTTTATAAGTTTATCTCACTCTATTCTTATAAAATATTAAAGAAAAATGTGATCATTTTTTGAAAAATTTTTAAAACGTCTCAGGAACTTTGTACTAAAAGACGAAAGTACTTCAAGAATTTTTTTCAAAACCGTAGGCTTCGACTAAGGTCATATTGATCGGGGAATATTCAGTTTGGAAAAATTCCAACGAATTGTGTAGGCCTAAATGCTAATTAAATGTTGTTCACAGACCGCACAAAATTATTGACTGACTCTTTGAAACACGTGTGATATCAGGAAATCCCAACCTATATTTTTGTTAATATCTCGAAATCTATTTACCGTGGAATGCATAACTATCTTTTATACTTCGTATATTACTACGTAGACGAGTAGTATACAAGAAAGTAACTAGTGATGCTACAGAATGACACAGACATTTCCGTATAGTTTTCTATTTCCGTTGGTCTCGGCTAGCTATTCGGATTTGCCACATACTCTTGCAAGTAGCCATTTATCGCCGCAAAGAATTTTTTTTTAAAACTCTTATTAATTTTTCAGTTTCCTAATAATAAAATAGAATTATTACTTTGAAAATATTAAAGAACAATAAAACTTCGTCCTAAATGGCAATTTTCATTGAAAAACTTGGAGCCGTTTTTAAGAAAATGACATTTGAGTACTACTGTAAATTCGAAATTTGAACCTCTTTTCACAGAAAACAATTATTTTTTTTTAAACTTCATATGTCGTCATTTCAAGCACTTCTAGTCACAAATGCAATAGTGTTTACAAATTGCTGTCAATATGTATATTCAAGGCATGAGAGATCTTTAAAAGATGTCACAGTTGTGTAATTTTTGAAAAAAGCAATGTATACAAAAATATTAATTCTATGTCATCGTAAACAGAGAAATTAGCACTATCTGTTGGAAAAGTATGAAGCAAAAATTTGAAGCGTTTTTGACAAAATGGTGTTTGAGCGTTTCCGAAAATGCCGAATTTTGAGCTCGTATTCACGGAAAACTATTGAGTTTTCGGGAAAATTTATCTGAAATAATTTGAAGCTCACGCACTCATAAATACATTATGGTAAAGAAATTACCGCCAAAGTAAATATTAACGACGTGAGAAATGAGTCAAAAAATTAAAGTTTTGTAATTTTTCAAAATACAAAAGAATAGAGCAATATGGCATTTATGTCATCTTGTAGAGAACATCTAGCACTATCGCTACCGAAAGTTGGAAGAAAAGAGTTAGAGCTGTTTTTGAGAAAATCTTGTTTTTGTAATTTTTTGTTTAATAATTGCACATATTACACTCAATATTGCGTGAAAACTACTAAGAAATGAAATAAGAATTGATGAAGAAATGATACTTTAAGAAATGTGCATGTCCTTAATTAAAGAACTCAATATGAAGAACAAATTTTATAGAACGAAGAATCTCTACCTTCAATTTTGTAGTTGTGAGAAGACGCCCGAAACATTTTCAAATATCGACATTTTGGAAAATTCAGAGTGAAACCTAAAAATCTGACCTAGGCAATCTTTATAAGTATAATTTATTCTATTCATACAATAAATTTAAAAATAGAATTTGGAGCCCTATTTTGAAAAAAAATGAATATGTCCGAAGGGCTTCATATAAAGTACTCCAAAATTTTAAAGATATTTTTTTCAAAATTCCAAAAATTTGGCTGGAGGCAGGTCGACCCGGGTTTCTTCAATTTAGAAAAAATCTTACGCATGGTTTAGGCACCAATAGTGTTCACGGACAGACGGACGTTATGAAAAAAAAACACTTTTTCGGGATCAGGGGATCCCAAAGTGTGTGTTTCCGTTGAAATTTCAAAATCGATTTCCCGCAGCATGACATAACTTTCCCTATAATGCGTATATTACTCATAAACGAACGTATACTGAAAACTAAAAAGATCATTTGTATTGAAACATTTTTAGGTAATTTTCAGTCTTCGTTAGTTCTCAGACCAGACAATTGTGCTAGGCTCTTTCTATTTATTAGAAACCTATCTCACAAATAAAAATGTTTAGCACGAAACGCTTCGATAGATGTTTCAATGTGTAATGTGAAAGAATCTTAATTAAGAATTTCCTCACCAATTTTAATTAGTATAATCTGATATTTTCATGACTCGCTCACGCAAAAATCCGCACGAATCTCATTTTAACAAATGAACTTTAAGTATGCGAACTTATGTATTCCACATTTTTCGTTTAAGCCGACGTCTCCTTTCCTTCCCCGAAGAGAGAGCATACGGGTTTCGTCTTCCGTTCACTTTCTCTTTTAGATGCCGGATGTCTTCTCCGGTCTCTCCAAAGTCAAGATGGCGGAGGTGAGCCTCCGCCTTTCGTGGTACTGCAAAATGCTTTCCGAGTTATTAAAGATGCACGTCTCTCCTGGAAATGTGCTCCTTTAGGAATTAATTCGCGTTACTGGAAGATAAGTTAAGTACGACTCTTCAGTCTATTTATACTACAGTTTAAATTAGTTTAGACGAATCTGAATTGACACTTTTTCGAGCGAGTTTAGAGAATATTACATATTTGCGACATATTTCCTTGCGAAACATGTGTTCTTTTGCAAAGTTCATGATCAAGATTCAAATATATATATATATATATATATATATATATATATATATATATATATAGAGAGAGAGAGAGAGAGAGAGAGAGAGAGAGAGAGAGAGAGAGAGAGACGTTTTGCACTACCTTTTTCTTTAGTTTGAATAATGAGATATAAAGTAAACACGGTCAAATCGTTTATATAACTTTTACTTTTTACACGAACGAGATGAACTAGTCGTGCTGCAACAGCTCATTCTTTTTGGTATTATTTGCAATGGTAAAATAATATTTTAATACTACTTCCTACACAAAAATTTAGATGTATTTGTGTAATGTGGATTTAGTTGATGATACTAAAAATAAACATTATAAAACATTTAAAAAATATCGCTCAATTGATCTCGATTGCATTATGTTATCGCAGCTATCGACAGCTTACATCAAGTTGGGAACGCCTCCATGAACAAAAAAGGCATCTAGAGGTATTTTTAACTCAAAGATATTTAAATTTTGAGTTGGTATTTAGACTTCTACGTACATATTCCACGAAAAAGAATCTTCTCCATTTTAATATTGACGTGGCTAGGAATATCAACAGTCGCGACGCGTCTGAAACACAGACAATTTTGTAATTTTTGAAATGGCAGAGGTTTTAATGGAAATTGGTTCAATGCGTAATATCAAGCAGACTTTGCGTTGTCGAGCACAGACGTATAAGGAACCCTACCTAAAAATATTGTTTGGGAATTTTTGTTACGATTTATGCCAAAATTTTAGACTTTTGCGATTTGGGAAACTCAGATATTTTACTGAAACCAACATTTATAGAAGTGCACTCTTCTCTATCCGAGTAAAATGTTTTAAGAAAAACGTTACAGCTATTTTTTATAAAATAGAGATTTTGTTTACAGTGTCACCAAAAATTAAAAGATGCATTTTAAATTCGAGAAACCATCACATGGCCTAGATTGGCTTGTAAATAATTCGTAGGTAAAAATTTCGCAAACGATTTAGACGCTAGTATTAGTAAACGTTTTGGCAAATGATTTTTCGGCCATCACAGAGCCCAAAAATGGTTATTTCAGTTAGTATCTCGAGATATATTTTTAGAGAAATTGCATTACTTTCCCCTACAATACTTACGCGAGAACACGTAAAGAGAAACAAAACAGATGTATGTAAAGCAGAATTCATTTAAATATCAGTTTGAATCCTCAGAATATTTTATATAGAATTCTCTCCTTACATATGTGACTGATTCTAAGTAATAACGTTCATTCATAATGTTAACAATTACTTCTAAATTTTGTAAAACTTCTTGTTCTTACACGAGAATAACTTACAATACCCTCAAAAATTTTCCAATTAATTTGCGATAACTTGGAAGTGATAAGAAAAATTTTAAAAGCAATGTGATGTTTCATTTGGAAAAGGTGACTGTTAGTAGACAAACAATTCTTTCATTTAAAAAAAAGATGTACATAATTTTAAACTTTGTTTTGAACAAGCGTAGACGCAATGTCCCACTACTCTAAAGAATTGTTATTCAACGAATAGCATTGCAGTTGTCGTTTTACGGTTGTTACTCTCGGATAATTATTTATGAAATATTCAATTTAATAGTAATCATGTTTACAATATCTCGGAAAGCTCAACATACAAAATCTAATTTTTCTATCCTATCATGTTTACTTACTGATAATTTGCAATATATTTCACTACTTAAGAAAACATGTTCAAAGCTCCAAAATCGTTTTATAGCAATCTCTTTCAGTTCAGAATAATACACTCTGATTTGAGAACAAACGAAAACAATAGCAATTTTATGTGATTAAAAATGTACTGAAAACAAACAAAAAATCCTCCAAAACATTGCCAGCTTTAATGGAAGGCAAAAAACCGATGATAGCCCTGTTTCGCTTTCTGACGGCTTGTAATATTTACAAATGTATGAGAATATGATATAAGTATAATGAATCTATTTGAATAAAGGGAATCACAACATCTCGAAAGTTACAAAATAAAAACACTCCGTCATATTTGTTAAATCAATCTTAACGGTAGTGACTTCTCCCTTTCTATAATAGAAAATTATATACCATGATTCTCTTTCGAATGAAATCAACTCGATGACTTTATAGATGTTTAAAAAAATTGAAATGGTTAATTTTGTGTGGACGAACGTTTTTAAAATATACCCGAAAACCTCTACTTCGCTTATTTGAGTGGGATCCTGTGGACCTATAGTTCTCGAGACGAGCCGTCTTGGGACGTGAAGCGAGACTTGACGGAAGGGAAGATATAGTGCAGAACGAACAGCAACGGGTGCACCAATGATGTTTTTCAACGGGTTTCTACAAATCCACCAATTAAAAATAGTTACAGCAATAGCATCTCGGAAAATATAAAAAAATAGAAAATAACACATCAACTCTATTCCACGTTCAATATCGCATTCCCCTGCATGTAAATTCACACTTGCCTTACTTACAATAAATATAATAATTCATAAGAGAAAATATCAGCTAACTCGGCTGATTTTGTGTTCAGGGTGTCAGTTTTACTCCCTGTGCGAAATTCCAACCACAGCAGAACGTCGACCCGAACGTCTCGAGAGGAAGCTTGAAGGCCCATAGCACTCGAGAGAGGCCTTCTGGAGACAGCGCGCGAGTCGGAGCGCAGTGGGTGGCGGCGGGAGGGGGAGACGGAATGGGGGTGGGGCGGTCGCGAGCTCGGCCGCCGATGACGGCCATGCATCATCCAGATCCAATTCCTGGCGGTTCGGCAGCATCTGCCTGCCCCCTCTCTCCCCCTCCCCTACCAACACCCCCGCCGCCCCCGCCGCCCCCGCCGCCCCCGCCGCCCCCGCCGCTCCCCCGCCGCTCCCCCGCCGCCCCCGCCGCCCCCGCCGCCCCCGCCGCCCCCCGCCGCCCCCGCCGCCCCCGCCGCCCCCGCCGCCCCGCCGCCCCCGCCGCCCCGCCGCCACCGCCGCCCCCGCCGCCCCCGCCGCCCCCGCCGCCCCCGCCGCCCCCGCCGCCCCCGCCGCCCCCGCCGCCCCCCGCCGCCCCCGCCGCCCCGCCGCCCCCGCCGCCCCCGCCGCCCCCGCCGCCCCCGCCGCCCCCTCTGGCGGCGTCGGCCCCACCGCAACTGCCTCCGCAGGCATCGCGGCCTAATGGGGAAGCGGTCGGACGCGAGCCTCGCCAGCGGTTTGCCCACATCTCCGAAAGGAAAACGTCGAAGGCTGGAGGTTATTGGGTGGCGGCGGCGGCGGCTGCGCCAGTTGAGCTGGGCGCGCGCGAGATGAGCTGGGAATTGGGTGGGACGCACGCAGCGCCCGGGCCGGGACGCTGGAACAAAGGCGGCGCGGAGTGCGTTATATTGCCGAAGTCTCTACCATTGCCATCCAATTTATGAACCAAAGATGAAAAAAAATTGATGTGATATTTTTACGTAAGTTGGACGGTTTTGGGTTTCATAATAAGAATAGATATTGTAAATATAATATAATAATGAAATTAATAAAATTAAATTAGGGATGTTGCCATATGCTATAGTTTTTCTGTGTATACTACTCGTAACTACTTCTAAAGTGTTTCTACTTAATTAAAATCCCACATCCCACATACGATTTATTTCTCTACTTGGATATACGGTGTGTTACAAAATACTCTCCGAGAGGAATGCGTCTCTCAGGCAGAGTGTAGACGTTAGTTTAAAAAAAAATTAGGTTAATAAATGTAATAGATTTAGGTGAACTAATAGTCAGAAGCCCGGTACGCCATCCTCTGGATGCCCCCGCAATTTTTTATTTATGTGTACGAACATTGCAGTGTCAAGTCCGCAATCATTGAGCAGTTTTTCTGGGAGAAGTGCCTCAGGGCAACTACTAAAGTCACTGCAATGCTTCTGGGTAGGAGATCTTAGGGTTTCACTTCCGACGGTGGCAGGATTTGCGATATTAGCTAGGTAGCAAGGGGGAGTCCTGTCAATATTTTGCTCCGATCGGTATTTTTGTGTTTCCTCCAATCAATACCAAGCAAATACCAGAGCAGTACTTTAAACGTGCCACGGACCATGCGCCTTCCCATTCCTTGTCCTATCCTACCAGTTTCTTACTTACACACACACAAACACACACAAACACATATACACTTCAGTACCCAACATGCCAGGAGACCGGTCGGGAGCTTAGAGCTTGTCTGCTCGCCGATCTGGTCGATGTGGTGGGAGATACCTTAAAATCCCTCAGGCCGAAGGTAGGTCGGCGCGGGATCTTAACATCTAGCGGAACAAGATCATCGTCAATTCTTGAGCAAAAACATACACTGAATTTACGGGACGTGTCATTTTCGTGAAAATTGACTGTCACCTAAATATTATTAATTAAATACTTTCTCTTTCCCACCTCTCTCTCTATTTTCACCTCTCTCTGTTTCCCCTTTCTGTTTCCCTCCCTCTCTCTTGTTCCCTCTCTGTTTTCCTCTCTCTGTTTCCCCTCTCTCTTTTTTCCCATTTCTCTTTCTCTCTCTCACTCTCTCTCTCTCACTCTCTCTCTCTCTTGGGTATTCCTTCTCTCTTCCTCTATCACTCTTCTCCCTCTGCCTCTTACTTTCCCTCTTTCGTATTCCCTTTCTCTCCTCTCGCGACTCCTCATTTCGCACCGCCGCGCCGGCTTCTCCTGCCCATCCTCGGCCTCGCCCCGCGTCACATGGCTACGCCTAGCAACAATGACGCTCAGGAGGATTGCGAATTGCATTTACCTAAAGTGTCATCTTGGGTTACAGCGCCATCTACAGGGGTACGTCAAAATGAACAGCATAAAAGGTTTCTCCATGAAAAGCACGTAGATGAGCCAGGTGTAATGGAGTACTGTCACGTTTTTCACATTATAGCCAACAGGATGAGACATTCTATTAGTTTTGCCGACCGGCGATATAGATACTATCAATACCACCTATACATGGAGGAATACAAAATATATTTCTCCATGACCTCCATTTTAAACCCTTGGAGCTGAATTGCTTGGTGGCCATCTTTGTGACGTCACACTTACAAGGCTTAGATTCCCCTATCTTGTTTTTACGCTTTCTGTGTTCACGCAAACTTTGCGCAAACTGACGAGGTTGATTTTCAAAATTATTAATTCAAGATTCGCTCTCACATCCACAACTTTAAGTGCTAATGACAGTTACTTGATACTGATGATTTTTCTTGTACTTGTAGTGCAACAAATAATTTAATATTTTGCCGTGGTCTACAATTGCAGGAGAAGGAAGTACGATGGAAAGGGAGCACATGATCCCGTATTTCAGTTTCACTATACTCTTACAGACAATTAGGCTGAGGTTTAACATGCGCGAGTTCTCGCACGGGTACGCTACTTAAAATTGAATTTAGCAAATGCAAGTGCACTAATTATTTTACTTCGGTTTCTAACGCGGTAGTGATATTTCTCCTCCCTTGGGGTCTTCAATATCCGCCTCCGTCGCGGGCCCGGCCCTCGGCACGGAAGAGGAAGCGAGAGGGCGCAGCGCAGGGCGGCGCCACCAAAGGGCCGAGCGAGCGGGGGGGGGGGAGGGCGTCGGTGGACGGTGTCGCCCGGAGCGCCTTCGCACCGCCGCCCGCCGCGCGCGCGCCTTTTCTTTCAAAGGCCCCGCTGCCACTGCCGCCGCCTTCGCCGCCGCCGTCCATCGCGCCGCGGGCATTGATTCAGCTTTTAATTTAGTCCCCGCGACCCGCCACCCGGGGCGCGACGGGCTCCCCAGACGAGTCGCTCTGCCACACGTCCGCCCACACTCGCACTATAATAGGAAACGTTCAAAAGGAGGCATGTCCATTTCATGCTCTTTCAAGAAAAGTGAAAAATAGTTTTGAATCTTGCAATGTTGTCTAGATCTCTATGAAAAAGCTACTTCTCTGAAATCATCTTAAGACATCTTGTGGTTTTACTAGAAATAAAATTCAAAACCAAATTCAATAATTTAACTGTAGTACAACTCACGTTTTACCAAATGGACATTCATTGGTTTGAATTTTGCTTTTCCCAAAATGTCCTTCATCTTCTCTCCGGTGCTATCGATCTCCTCTCCATTGACGTGGCTTCGATGGTGTGTGGTATTAACCATTTAAATTTTTGAAAACAAATTGTTCGAATATAAGAGAGAAATAAGAATTAAGGTTGCAAACATTCGACGTCATTGCATAGGTTCCAGCAAACCGCTATATCTGAAAATCTATTTGATCAGTGAAGCTAAAACTTCACAGTGTCTCTTTGGAAAAAGGGAAATTTCTCCAAAAACCGTGTGGTTTTCCTCCCCGCTCCCTCTCTTCCTCTCTCTCTCACTCTCTCTCTCTCTCCCTTTCTTGCTCTCTCACTCTCCATCTTCCACTCACGACTTCTGTTCTCTCCCCTTCCATTTCCGCTCTTTTCCCAATTTCTCACGCTCCCTGCTTCCCCTGTCTTTCCACATTTCCCTTCTCCATCTCTCTGCCCACAGCTTTCTTTGTCTTCCCTCCACATTCCCTTGACGTTTCCACCCCGCTTTGCTTATCTCCCACCACACACCCATTCCTTGCCTGCCCCTTTACGACTTGTCCCTGCCCCTTTGCCTTTCACATCACCAACCGCCCTTACCTGTTCCTTTACCACCCTCTTCACCATCATTTCCCACCTGCCTCCTTAACATCCACCACTTCATCACTCACCTCTTCATCACCTACCCCTTCGCCACCGCCTCTTTCACCAACCGCCTCTTTCCCATCTGATTCTTTACCATCTGCTCCTCCACAATCGGCCCCTCCCCCTCCTTTCCTCCCTTTCCTCATCCGCCTCTTTACTACCGGCCCCATCACCACCCGCCTCTTCTCCCCCCGACCCTTTATCACACGACGCTTCACCGTCCGCCCCTTCACCACGAGACCGTTCACGACTCCAAGCTTCGCTCCCCAAGGCCCTGCCGACTACCTCCTTAGGGCTGCATTCGTCTCCTCCGCCGTCTTCAACGCCTTCTTTCCCGACATCGCCACCAGAGGCGCTGCCGCCACCTAGCGCCCGACGCCGCGCGCTTCTCTTTCTTCTATTGTTCCTTTCCAGAAGAAAAAAAGGGCGTCGTTTGACGCGCCGCCTGTTCATACGTCGCCGGAGCCAGGGGCTCTGCCAGCCTCCGCCGCCGCCGCCGCCGCCGTCGCCTTCCCCCGGGACGTTATTCGGTAATGAAAATCACGCGGACGCCGTCAACCGGATGATTGGATGCGCGCGAGAACGTCCCGGGCAAAGGAGACGGCTTTGCGTCCAAGGGGAGGAAGAGAAACAGGGAGGAAATGCATATTTTTTGAGATTTGTTTTCGTGATTGTGAGCTGGATGTAAGGGCGCTGTTTTGAATACTAATATGCTGTCTTGTCCTTACTCAACACTTCCATGTTTCAAATAATTAATGTGCTTTCTTTTTTCTTGTATGAACAGCTTGTTTATAAATGGTTGAAATAAAGATTTCATTCTTTTAATTGACCTTTGAATTAAGATTTCAAACTGTAAACAATAATAACCAAAATATAAAAATCAGTTATACAAATTATACAACTATTGTAGCGATTGTGTCTAAGGAATGTGAACAGGTTTCAGAGAGAATTTGTGATAATACAATTTCATCTCTTTGCTCTGTTTAAGTATATATTTTCTACCTGGTGTCATTAAACGTTCTATATTAAGGTTAATTTGTAACTAATCCACATAAATGTAATAATAATAATAATAATAATAATAATAATAATAACAATAATAATAATGCATTGCTTATGTTTAAAGTATCAACATTTTCAAATGTAATAAACTATTTTCCCCAATTTGAAACCATTAGTTCAAACATCATGTCTAAGACTTTTTCATTTGTTTGCTACAAGAGTTGCAAATTTATTTCGAAAATAGGTGCATCATTAGGAAGTAGTGGAAGCTGACACGCACAGAAACAAACCTCTCTCAGAATATCCAGAACTCCTAAGATAAAACACTCCTGATGCTCTCTTCGTGTTGCTTCAAAGCATGGAACAGGATACATCTCTACGATATCGCAATTGAAATATCCTCAACGAACTGACCACCCTTTGAATCACTCAAAGAATCTCTTCGTGAGAGCGGTCGAGACCTTCGCAAAGGAAAAGCGAAGCGGCCTCTAAATCGCTGTTCGGCCGAGTCAGCGCCTATATTTGTCGGTGACGGCTCCGCTCCCCACCCGCCGAGCCTTGCTCACGATTTGGATCCGCCACCCTCGCTCTTCCTCCCATTGCAGATCGCCGCCCCACCACGCCGTGCTCACGATGCGCCCCCTTCCCACTCATGGTTATTCTACCCCCTGCTTCTCAACTTCTCTGCTTCCTGCCCGACCACATTTTGCTCACGATCGGTATCCACCTTCTTTCTCCCACGTTCCCCTACTCTTTCCTCTTCACTAATCTGCTTCTCTCCCACCTCACTGTTACTCCCAGCATTCTCCCCACCTCCTCTTTGCCGCTCTTCTTTCGTTTGACTTCATCTCTTGGGTATTTTTTTTGACAAACAACTGAAGCAATTGGAGAAATAGACGCGATAAAATGCACTGTTTAGCTGTAAATACATTTCAATGATTGAGTCATAACCGTTTCCGGGCACGTCAACTACAAAGGTCATTATTGCCGTTATTGTAGCTCATATATGTATCGCTGGTAATGGCGGTGATTTTCCCCCACTGGATAGCGATATTCGTCGTCGACCTACACTTTGGCTTCCAGACTTCCCTCAACCAGGTATCTCCCACCAGCGGGACACCGCCGCGGGGGAGGGGAAGCACTAAGCTCCCGACATGTGTGGGTGTGGGGGTGGAGAACGTTGGTACGTGATGATGTTGTGCGTGTAAGTGTGGTAGTAAGTAAGCAGTGAGGATCGGACAAGGATGAGGAAGGTGATATCGCGCGCTATCAGTTTCCCGTTTGTTAGGGTACTGATTCGGCATTCGCCTGGTGTTGGTCAAAGAAACCACGGAAAACTACCGATCAGAGCAGCCGGTCGCTAGAAGTATCTTCCAAACAGTGACAGCATGATGTGATCACAGTGATGTGATCGACATAACTGTATAGCCTCTATCGAAAATTCTGTCCCCGTCGGGAGTGGAACGCTAGAACCTCCCTGTCACAGAAAGTGCAGTGACACCAACTGATGCCCTTTGCTATCCTTCCCGGCGTGGTTATTCAAGAAATACTACATATAATGATAAATGAGTTAAGTTATCTTAGTAGCTCAAACACCAATTTGCGTAATAGCAATCTGATAGAGCCAATTTGACACGCTACACTGGCTCTCCACGTCGACGACGAGGCTCTAGATTTCGACCTCAATGATTAACATAACCATCTTTCAGTTCAGTCAGTGCAAAGTGTTAAAGGTTGCACCAAATTATAGGTATGTTTACAGACGTATAGTCGCGACTGAATGCTTCCTACGTAATTAAAGACGTGCTTTGCACACGTGTTCAATTTATGCACATGCATTTGCTGTTCCTCAGAAAAAAATTCTTGCATCCAGCGTCACTCCCCCTTTGCTTCCATCTGCAAAACTGTACCGGATGCCACACCTCAGTGCTGTTTCGCATCCGTCCGCATCCCTCGCCATCCCCTTCCCATCTCTCGTTTCCCCACATCCGTTCTCATCTGGACACCCCAGGTTAAGTTTCAATCTCACCTACCTTTCCTAATGCTGTAGCGATCTATTTTGCCTTTCCGATGACTATCCCTCACACGTTCTATTCATTTATTTTCGGCAAAAACAATTACAAAGTCTTTGTGACGTGCTTCGCAGATAAGTGTATTCTGGGCACTTTTTCTTAACTCCAGGACCTCTAGGTTTATACAAGTTGAATTATGAATACAGAGAGAAATGACCCTTTCTGGCAAAAATTGATAAGAATTATCCTCTCCGATGTAATAAATTCTATATTAAAATAGATAAGCAATACATTTGGGCTCTTATATCTCATCATGTCCTTGCACGACAACATGAATAATAATTTGAATAATCATATATCCCAATGAACTCCAGAAGACGTGCATACATATTGTTAGTTAAGTTACATTCAAGTCCAGTAGCAAAACGAGGGCCATCTCGGCATTCGCTCAAAGGATTAAGGAAGCTGGACGAAAAATCATTGGACATTGAACCCCACATCCTCTCCACTGTCACCGCTCTTCCATTTTGGTTCCTTCCTGCACCCACCTTGCTCTCATCATATTCTCGTTCTGCTCACCGCTTAGATTGTGCGCTATTCCCGCCACATCTCACCAATATTTCTTCAAAATGTTCTCTATTGTTTTCCATCCGTCTCATGCCCATGTCAAATTGCCGTTCTCACACTCTCTGTCGTTAATTTAATTTTACGTCTCCATTCCCGATTTGTTTTGTATCATTTTACTGTCGCCTCACACTCGTCCCTGTGGCCTCGTTCTTCTTTAACGCTCTTCCATGCTCAACACGGTATTATTCAGTGTGTACCTAACCCTATTCACATAATTTCTATTTCCATTCGTTCCTAGTTGCTATCATCGCTTTATGTTCCCAATCAGTTTTGTCTAAATGTATATTCAACTTATGCCATTATTCATCGTACTTACGTATTGTTTTCATTATTCCGAATCCATGTTTCCTTCCATTCTTTAACTCACACCACCATCCTGTCTCTGCTAGTCATTGTACAATCTTCCGCCGCTTCGATATCTCTCATCTACCAACCTCCCGCCCCTTCCCATCACAATCCTTCCCTACATTCTCTCTGTATCGAGCAACATCCCATTTCCTTTTACTCTCGATTCGTCCCACTTCCAGCTTACTTCTTCTCCGACTTTTATTTCTGCTACCCTCCTTTCACACACCACTCTCGGAGCGTTCCTCTGAGCCTCCCAAATCCGCGTCCTCCCGTCTCCCAGCGCCCCTCGTCCTCACCCGAGCGCCTCCCGAAGGTTCGCCTCGCACGCCGTCATCTCATTTGAATATCGCGAGGCCTCCCTGCGGCCGTGCAGCCCTCGTCGGGCGCCGCTTGTCCTACTGCCGCCCCGCCGCCCCGCCGCCCCGCCGCCCCCGCCGCCCCCGCCGCCCCCGCCGCCCCCGCCGCCCCCCGCGGCCCCCCGCCGCCCCGTCGGCCCCGCCGCCCCCGCCGCCCCCGCTGCCCTCGCTGCCCTCGCCGCCCTCGCCGCCCCCGCCGCCCCGCCGCCCCCGCCGCCCCCGCCGCCCCCGCCGCCCTCGCCGCCCCCGCCGCCCCGCCGCCCCCGCCGCCCCCGCCGCCCCCGCCGCCCCCGCCGCCCCAGCCGCCCCCGCCGCCCCCGCCGCCCCCGCCGCCCCGCCGCCCCCGCCGCCCCGCCGCCCCCGCCGCCCCGCCGCCCCCGCCCCCCCGCCGCCCCGCCGCCCCGCCGCCCCCGCCGCCCCCCCGCCGCCCCCGCCGCCCCCGCCGCCCCGCTGCCCCCGCCGCCCCGCTGCCCCCGCCGCCCTCGCCGCCACCGTTGCCCTCGCCGCCCTCGCTGCCCTCGCCGCCACCGCCCCCGCAACCCTCACCGCTCCCGCGCCGCCACGCCGCCCCGCCGCCCTTGCCGCCCTCGCTAACGCCACCCCCGCCGCCGAGCACCGCGCCGCTTGTCCCACTGCCACCACCGCCACCGCCCAACTGCGCGACAAAACAAAGTTTACGCAGAAGGCGCGCTGGGTGGCGGTAGGCCGGCCCTTCCCGCAGGCAGGCAGGCAGCCGGGCGAGGGCCTAAGGCCTGCGGGCGAGTTGGAAGCCTTTGGGACGATGGAGGATCGTTTTTCGCACGAGAACTGCGCGGGATGGATTTTACATATTGTGGCGGTCGCAGAACGACTCGGCGAATGCGAGGAAGGAAGAGATAGCAACAGGAGGCACTTCTGCCCGTCGCCGTCGGAGTGTAAAGTTTTCGCAAAAGATATCTCCGCTTTTGACGGCAAGTTTCTTATTCATTTGAAGAAAGAAAATTGGTTTTAACATATGATTCTCATGCCAAGTCATTACTATTATTGTTATTACTGTACTTTATTTATGATTTGTGACCTGAAGCAGCAAAAATGCTGATGGAACAAAACGCACAATGTTTTTTCAAAAAGTAGCATGTAAACGGTTCAAGAACAAGAAATAAAATATTGGGGCATACCCCTGCTTTAAATGAAATACTTTGTCAAAAACAGTCTTCACAAATACATTGTGTAGGATATACAACAAGTGAATGGAAAATATGTACTGGTGGATGGTATATTCCTTGCAGCCTTGTTTTATCTAGGCTCTCTGGAACGGGCCGCGTCACTGACATGGTGGCTAACGTTTCGGCCAGCGTATTGTGGCCTTCCTCAGAGCGCACTCCTCTTCAGCAGTACTAGCCTACTCAACAGTACGCTGTGAGGAAGGACACAATACCCTGGCCGAAACGTTAGCCACCATGTCAGTGACGCGGCTGGTCCCGGGTAGCCCAGACAACACAAACTCCGGCTGCGGAAGTCTACGCAACCATATCGTTGCAGCTTTTCGTTGCATGACGTCAGACACCGTGTAAGCAAAGAGGAACTGAGTAGAATAATTTGTATCTGCTCGTAAGGTATGAGAGTAGGTGGAAGAACATAGTCATTTTCGCATTTACAGTGCAAATCGAAGTTTCATTGCTTTTGTTAGTTTTCTCGAGTTCGTGGAAACAACTAGCAATTCTTCATGGCCGCAAATTACATAGTTTGTTTTCAATTTTTGCGTGTATGAATACCAAATTACTAACAAAATCAAGTAAAATAATTCTACGTATTGAATAAAAAATGCATTAACTTTCCCATACTCCATGAAATTGTTATCATTGCTGATTTTAATTTTAATTTTATAAAATTAATCCTGGTTTAGGAAACCAAAATAACGATATAGCATATATTCTGTTTTGCAATGAAATATATCACATCACTAAAGATTGGCTGTTACAATCGTTTTGCGAGTTTTATTGTCACCTATAATTGTAGTTAGACCAACAGAAAAACTCGTTTTAACTTAATCTTCTCGTAGACAAACCTTTTTCAATTTTTTGTATTTCTGCGGGAGTAACCCCAATCATTTGATTTGATTAGTTTATTTTCTGCTGGACAAATCTCTTCCTGACCACCAGTAGTCCCAAACGCATACGGTTCGCACACGAACGAAGGAGAAAATACGAATTCTTCTTGAATTACCCAGCTCATATTATTGTTGGTCGATTTTTTCATTAAGTTGATTAGTCGTAAAGGCCTGATTAATACATACGAATATTCAGCGAGGAATTGCAGCGCGTGCACTGCTTAATGGTGACCGCTTCGTGAAAAAAAATCATCAAAAACCCACATGGAAGATTTTCCGATTCCAACTTGCCCGTAGATACGAATCAATAACCATTATCGCACATAGATATGGAGAGATGAGCCCGCATGCAGAACAAATAGAGATCAGATTGGGCGCTCAGTGGTCGTGTTGGGAGGAGAGGTGAAGGGGGAGAAGGGGGGTTACGCATCGCTCTGCGTTAATTAATTTACGATCCGCGCCGTAGCGCCACGGTTCAGGCATCGACAGTCATGACCACAGACTGGTGGGTTCGGAGGAGAAATTATAACTTGGGAGGAGGCATTGCTATCGTTGATTTTGATGTCACTTAGATGTGTGTGGGCAAAGAACTCGAAATAGGGAGTAGTAAATTTTGATGTCGTTATCACTAATGGAGGATTTTTGATAGTGGTGGTAAAGGGATTTGCTTGAAATGGAGATTGTTGTATTTGTGAAATAATTGGGACACATGGGTTGTGATAGTGAGTGTGTTGTGGTGATGTGGTGAGGAACGAAATGGAGAGTTGTTACAAGTTGAGTGTCGTCTAGAAATGTTAATAGGGATGAATGTCTATGGATGGAAAATGCAATATTTATTCTCATGATACTGTGATGATATCTATCAATAATTTATGTTGTTGATAGTTGTCACAGTTTTTTAGTCCTTTTGTTTAATATTGCCCGTGTAGTAGTCTTATTTTGGTGACAATAGTGAACGGTGAATCAGACTAAGGGGATCAGCGAGTTCTTCCAACCAAATTCACACGATCAAGCGATCACACCCACAAAATTCGAGCAAGGAAACAAAATTCAGATCTTGGGAAGTTTTCCTTTTGTAACAGAACAATTAGAGATTGGAACAGTTTACCTGCAGCAGTTTTCAAAGCTTTTCCTCTCAGTGTCCGAAGTTTTAGAAATAAGTTAGAACAAGATAACAGTAACTGATATTAAATACGTGTTGTGTAGTGCGGTGTTGTGCTGTGAAGTGATGGTCAGTGTAATTCAAAGCAAAAAAGTGTAGTGTAGTGAAGTGTAGTGAAGTGAAGTGCGGTGAACGCGATCAATGCTCTTTTCAATGCTGCTTTTCGTCTTGTACTGTATTGTACGGTATTATTATTATTATTATTATTATTATTATTATTATTATTATTATTATTATTATTATTATTATTATTATTATTATTATTATTATTATTATTCATTTTTGCAATTATTGTCACTTAACTGCCACCGGGTCATACCCATTTGCAGTTCTAATAAATCTAATCTAATAATCTAAAATTGAGTAAACTTTGTTCAGATAGAGTCTTCTGAAGTTTTGTTCAGACAAATTCCGTCTTAATCGCAATTTTCTACGGCCATCATGGATTTTGTACACAACCTTGTTGATCTGTTCAACGCGGAAACGTAATTATTTGTCTATCTTGTGAGAAAAAAGAAATTCTCGTGGATGTAATGCAATTGGTGGGTTAACTGTGGTGAGTCCCTGATCCTGTACCCTTCCGATTTCGCCTAGAAGCAGTTCAGCTGAGGAGAGGGAGCTGGGGCCCCGCGCCACCTGCCCGGGGGAGAGGTTTGCTGATGTCTGGCTGAGGGCAATTGTTTAGTAGTACTCAACAATTATACAGTAGTGAAAGAAATGTGATGTTTGTTAATTTAATATTAGTAACTACGAATTTTTCATATAAATATTTAAACATCGTTAATTATGTGCACGTGGAATGTGGAGTATGCAATTAATTCGTGCCATCGTAATGCAGTAATGTTTTTTGAAGTTTAGGTATTAATAATACTACAAAATTGTACAAAACACTGAAAATTGAGTGGAAGCGAAGCATCTCTAAATCGGAAAGTTTTTGTACAGAGAGATTCCTGCTTAAACAGTTTTTCCTGCATTAAACGTTGGTGAACCTGTTTGACTCGAATCAGGAGATCAAATATTCTTGCTCGGTTGAGACAAACAATCAAGCGTCCCAGAGTATTTGTCTAGCAATGGATACGTTTAATTCAGACCCATCTAACTCCTGTTTTTGCCTGTCGCGGATAGCTGATTTCCCCAGATCGCTATGATTTGGCTTTCGTTCTAGTACATCATCCGAACCAAACAGAGACTCGAGAGAAACAAATTAATTCACTCTCAACAGTGTGAAAAAAGACGAATTAGTGACAACGATAGCACTGGAGGAGGAAATAATGTTTATGAGGTAAATTCAATGAGGCCAAAAGAAGGAGGACAAACGTTGTTACGTACTCTTAATGGGCGAGGGTTTCGTTGGAAGAGGAATAGAAGAGCTCTAAGGATTCGTGACGTGTTTGCAAACATGGCTGCGTGGAAGGATACAGAATCTGGTTTTAAATGTGCGCGAAAGGGGAAATGATGTTAGATAAAATTGCGGAATGAACACAAGTAGAATAATAACTAATAATAATAATAATAATAATGATAATAATAATAATAATGATAATAATGATAATAATAATAATAATAATAATAATAATAATAATAATAATAATAATAATAATAATAATAATAATAATAATAATTAAAATGAAGAAGAAGAAGAAGAAGAAGTAGTAGTAGTAGTAGTAGTAGTAGTAGTAGTAGTAGTAGTAGTAGTAGTAGTAGTAGTTTTGATTTCAAGGGAATTCAATAATATCCATGATGGCCTCATATGTATAAGTCTTACTTAAAGCCGATTCAAATAAAAAAAACTCTACCTTAGTGGATCTCTTCTAATTCGAATCCACCGGTGGATTTGGACGTAGAAGAGTAGAAAATAAATAGGCTGCCGACTAGTTCAGTATGGCCTTTAAAGTGTGCAATGGTAGAAGAAGTGGAAGATGATGTATGGAGCGAAGGTGGAAGTTGGAATAATGGTAGCATTGTTGGCGAAGAGAGGTAATGTCTAGCGTAGCCTTCGTTAAAGGTAGGGCAGTGTACCATGGAGGATCTAAATAGTAACGAAGGAATGATAACGAAACGATAGTCTATAAAGTAAGAATTGGAGAGCTCAATAGAACAAGGGACTATCCCACATTGACCTAGTTCTGAGATATTAAAAGTTTTACTTGAACTTGCAAACTATAACTTACTATTCTTTTAAACTGTTAAACACAGTACACTTACATTAACCATCATATCGGATTTAAATAACATATTACACTAAAGGAATAATATTTGAAGTTTTATTTAATGCGAATACGTCAATTTCATAAAACATGTGGCGTACCTACCAGTACTGCTGTGCCTCTCAATTGCATGAGTTTGGGGTAACATGTGAAGCAAGACCTACGGTGGAGGGTTAACCACACCACGGAGCTCTGTTCTGGCTCGAGTGCGACGCTGGCGACTGAGCAGGCGTGCCAACCGCAGAACAAAAGGGGCGTGGCGTTGTATGCACACGCCTCGCGCCCTTCGCTTGCAGCCGCCGGCGCCTAACGCCCTCCGTGATTCACTGCCCTCCATTAAGTTATCAGATAGTAATTTATCTCGGGTTTATTCCGAGCTCCGCAGAAGTCCCTGGCCACCGCGCGGGGCGCCGGCCGCTTCCCCCCCTCCCCCGGCAGGGACAGACTGCGCGCAGCGCAAGGGGACGAGCAAACGACACGGGGCGAGGAATTTCAGTCGCTTGGGCTCAGGTGTTGTTTAAAGCGACGTTAGTTTGTGTTACGATGGGGGGGCAAAGGTTAAATGTACGGGATATAATCGTCTTTCACATTGCCTTTGCCACCTACTTTTAAATAAATTTCACCATTTTTCAGACACATATTAACCC
Source organism: Gryllus longicercus (assembly GCA_038098605.1). Classification (NCBI taxonomy): domain Eukaryota; kingdom Metazoa; phylum Arthropoda; class Insecta; order Orthoptera; family Gryllidae; genus Gryllus; species Gryllus longicercus. The sequence goes on along the minus strand of JAZDUA010000047.1, from coordinate 1,033,817 downwards.
ACTACGTGTTTTTTTACTGTCTCGTAGACTTCTTACGTAGTATAGAGAAAGCATTGAAATGCTGCAGCTAAAAACCGCAATTTTTTAACAGAAAAAGTATTGTGGAGCCCTGATATCAAATAGATGGATAAACCATGTTACAATATGTAGTAAGTTACTTCCACTGATAGTTGGTTTGCCAGAATCCACGTCTTCTGGGCCCTAGATACAAAAAACTGGTTTAGTGCAAAAGTCCGTCTGCCGACTGTGCTTCCCTCCATCTGTCTTTGATCGATCCGGCCAAACTCGAGGACGTACGGATATTTTGATTTTTGAGAGTCCTTTACATCAATCATTAACATTTACTACATTTTCTCAAATATGGCTCCCAATGTGTGCATTAATATGTTTCTATGGATAGGGAAGAGATTGCTTAATAATGGGTATGTCTCATTTTAGTTGTGTTGCAAATTTTTAAAGATGAAAAATATGATTTTTTTTCGGGGTCTTCCTACAACTATAGTATTGAAAATAGAGATTATTTTTCTTAATAAAATCTATTATTTATAATAGATAAGGTCATGGATTTTTTCCATATAGACACGAGTACGCTTAAAAGTGTTTGGTTGAACTCTAAGAATTTTCGAAAATTATCAAAATTACAAATACAACAAGAATATTGTCGTAGAACTACACTTTCTTCAAGGTTTCTATCATAATGATGCACTTTATTTGAAGCTTGTGGTTTTTCTTTACTTGTACTGTTAGATCCTTCTCCTAAATACCCCACAAACCAACTACTACTATATTTCGAAATTTGATGCAAAATAAACTAAAAATAGAACGCTTATTTAAATAGACATTTTCTTGGGTATTAGGCCAAATGTACACACATTCACCAAACAATTAGTATGATCTTTCGCTTACAGCAGAAACTGTTTTACTAAGCAAATGAGTGATACGCTCAAACGAACATAAACATATAAAATTAATTCAATACGCTATTATGGAAACGCAGAAATAAGAAATATTCGTGCCTAGAGAGAAATCTATTAATTTTTGCAAAATTTCAAAAGAAGTTACATGCATTGTAACGCATTCTGTCTACCCCGAGGCTAAACGCTGATTGATAGGGGCAAAGTGATGAGGCGGCGATGGTCGAAACGTGGCTTCGTAGAGCGTGGCGGGTAGGCGTGCGAGGTGTGGCACGGCACGGAGATTAAAGGCGCGGCGAGACGTGGCGAGCCAGGGTGGGGTGGAACGGAGAACTGACCCTTAAGTGAGAGGCGAGTGCGGTATGGTGCGACTTGACGGACGTGACCTGCGTGTTGGAATGTGGCGAGGCGGGAAGTATGAATTGTGTGGCAAGAAGTGGGAGTGGCGTGGTGAGGAGGAGCGAGGGAAAACACGACGCGGTGGAACGAACGTTTGAGGTAGAGTGAGGTAGGAAATCCCGGCACGGTGCAAATAACGAGTAGAAGCGGGTCATGTGACAGGTGCGTTGGACACATCGGAGCGGGACTAAAAGCGTGGGAGCGAGTGGGAACGGGTGGAAGCGGGTGGGAGCGGGTGGGAGCGAGTGGGAGCGGGTGGGAGCGGGTGGGAGCGGGGTGGGAGCGGGTGGGAGCGGGTGGGAGCGGGTGGGAGCGGGTGGGAGAGGGTGGGAGCGAGTGGGGGCGAGTGGGAGCGGGTGGGAGCGAGTGGGAGCGAGTGGTAGCGGGTGGGAGCGAGTGGTAGCGGGTAGGAGCGGGTGGGAGCGGGTGGGAGCGGGTGGAGCGGGTGGGATTGGGGTGGGAGCGGATAGGAGCGGGTGGGAGCGGGCGGGAGCGGGCGGGAGCGGGTGGGAGCGAGTGGGAGCGAGTGGGAGCGGGTGGGGGCGAGTGGGAGCGGGTGGGAGCGAGTGGGAGCGAGTGGGAGCGGGTGGGAGCGGGTGGGAGCGGGTGGGAGCGGGTGGGAGCGGATAGGAGCGAGTGGGAGCGGGTGGGAGCGGGCGGGAGCGGGTGGGAGCGAGTGGGAGCGAGTGGGAGCGGGTGGGAGCGGGGGGAGTGGGAGGGAGCGGGGGGAGCGGGTGGGAGCGGGTGGGAGCGGGCGGGAGCGAGCGGGAAAGAGTGGGAGCGGGTGGGAGCGGGTGGGAGCGGATAGGAGCGAGTGGGAGCGGGTGGGAGCGGGTGGGAGCGGGTGGGAGCGGGTGGGAGCGGGTGGGAGCGGGTGGGAGCGGGTGGGAGCGGGTGGGAGCGGGTGGGAGCGGGTGGGAGCGGGTGGGAGCGAGTGGGAGCGAGTGGGAGCGGGTGGGAGCGAGTGGGAGCGGGTGGGAGCGGGTGGGGGCGAGTGGGAGCGGGTTGGGGGGTAGGAGCGGGGAGAGGAGCCATCGCGCATGTTGGGGAGCGGCAGCGTCTGCGCGTCTCAATTTATTTCCCGGCGTCGCCGCACTGACGTTTATGTGGCCTTTTATTAACGAGGCGCGGCGCCGCGGCCGCGACCTGACCGGCGCTGCCCCTGCCCCTGCCCCGGCTCTGCTCCTTCTCTTGTCCCTGCCCCGACACGTAATTGAATCACGTGGTCACGTCACATGACGCCTCCGAGGCAGCTGCGCGCTCTTTGAGTCAGAGAACGAACCACTTTCGCTGACACGAAGGATAGACTGTCGAGGAGTGGACGAATAGTGTCGGTGATGGCCTTCATAACTCTGAAAGGATTTCGTTTGTTTTCACTTGTCAGTAATATGGCCTCATCTTTGGAATTGTGTGATTGTCTCCGTTGCATAAATAATTCCGTAACAATTGCAGTAAAATGATATACATTATTTTCGGAAGAGAATGTGACTATTTTAAATAACAATATTATTTTTATTGCATTCGATTATGTTGTCGTAATCGCTCATTACCGCTTTATTATTGCATACTAATACATCACATGTAAAATTCCAGTCGGTATAATCTTGAAGAGTTTGATTCTAAATGGATTCAACGGTCTCATATGTCTGAACGGTGGTACCCATAATAAATTAAACAAAAATAATAACACATAAGAACTAATAATACACGTACTTTAGCTATTCTAATTTTGTACACGTTTGTGTTGAAGTATTTTCAGTTTTTGAAGTGTGGAAAGAACATATTTAATCTTAAAAAGATTCTGTATCAACGATCTCTCTTACAGAAGGACACGTCGGTTGTAAGAACTAGTTAAATATGTACTATGTTTACAGACTTTTTTCAAGAGTCTCCGCGTCCTAGACTCAAGTACTCAAATTTCGGCCATCTTTTTGCGACCTCCTACAGGACAAAATGCGCAGACGTGGACTAAACAAGAGGTTATAAACAATGAGTTTTTCCTCTTCCCGGAGGCCGGTTGTTGGGACGATCGGCCAATGTGGAGAAAGTATCGGCCAATCACGCAACTATGTCTTCAAGCAGAGTGCAGAAGAACCACCCGTGGTCGGACGGTACGGAGCAGCGGAAACCACGCTCTGACGCATCCGGGTGTCGCGGTTCGATTGATAGCTACATGACTGTCTGGGAGATGCTGCGACCTAGGCACAGTTGCCAACGTTTCGACCGCCAGTCTGCGACCTTCCTCAGGGAAAAATGACGGAGGGTTGCGAGAATGGCGGAGAAACGTTGGCACCAGTAGGTAGGTTGTTGCGACTCCCGGAGAGTCATGGTACTGACTCGGGCCGCGGACCGCGGAAGCCTCCATTTTCATGGTAAAATGGTAGGTGTATCCAGGTCTCGTGGGCACATAAGCCACGGCCATCATTCAAGTTTCGGAAAGTTTGATTGATTTTCATCTGCTCTTTTACTCTTCTCGCTTCTCGGTGATCTTCCTGGGCAGGCGACAGGTATTACCAGAAATTGCGTGGCCAGTTCTTCATGTAACAAGGGCTGCATCTGTTTTATTTTTAATACTGCATGCTCGTTACGGCTAATGTGTTTCTTGACGTCGCAATTAATGGTGGGTCTCGTCTCACCGATGTAACTGTACCCGCAGCTGATGTGAGAAGAAGTGGACGCAACATTTGCCGAATACTATTTTCCTGAATTTTCAAGTGCTTCGCATACTTTCTTAATTTCGTAGCGGCACATATGTTTGCCAATTTTGTCTGCAACTCCTGAAAAAATATCCATCTTCCGGTTAGGTTTATCACTAGATGTGATTATCCGAAGTACTAGTAGCGTAGTTGATAGCGTTACCATTGTACCTTACAGCTTGACACGTATCCTCGAGGAACTTCATTTCACACATTCAGATTTCATCAAGCCCCCTAGTTACTCTGATGGAACACGTTTTCAAAGCCCCCCGTTTAGTTGCCGTGTGATTATGTGATACCATGTGCTTTTTTAAAATTAAACATGGAAAACCAGAGCTACCACATAAGGTTTAAAACAGTTCTAACACTAAGTTCCTAAACGAACCAACTAAGTCCATACTTAAAGAAAGAAAACTGCGCTTGGGCATGACATGGCATGGCACCCACTCACCCCATTGGCTTGCGACCTGTTAAAATAAATTCTGAAGGCGTAGCAATTAAGATTCTGCAACAAATATGAGAATTTACATAAATATTATAATACTTGTTCGATAAGAATGGGCAAGGAAATTGTTCGTTTTTGATTCATTTATTATCGAGCATACATGTTTGTTCGTTGTCTCTGATGTATGTGTTGTCACGGCCTCGCGTTCTGCTGACCCTAGATCAAAGGAGCCCGCAAGTGGTTTGGTGTGCAACGTATGATCCCTTCGGCCCTTCGGGACGTAAAATGTACCTGTCTGTTGGCGTTAAAGGCCCTAGAATACAGTCGTATATTACAGTTTATCATACTCATGAGTGAAAATTATTTCAGAAGTAGAATTGTGAAAGGTTGTTTATTTTATATTCAAATATAGAGTTATATACAGATTTATTTCTTTTTATATTCAAATGTAGAGTTACATACAGTTTGATGAAATTACCAAAGGCAATGGTATATAGTATTTTAAGGAATTTACCTTTGTATCTGTCTTACTTTAAAGCAGAATTTAAGTAAGCATTTTTCAAGTTTTGTGAGAATACTCCAAAATGATTACAAAATCCTCGCAAGTGCTTAGTAGTGAAACTAAAGCTCATTGCATTTCCTTCTAAGTACATTTTGGTTCATTTAGAAGACGGAAACAGGCTTAGGCTCCTTCAAGGTCAAAGACGAAAATTAGTTCGGGCAGGGAATGGGAGTGGGTTGGTTAGCGGGCGGGCGGTGGGTTTGGGCGGGGAAGTTGCATTAAAATGCCGTAGAGGAGGGAGAATATTCAAATCAAATTTACATCATAAAAAATGTGCGTATAATGTTTTAAAATCAATATCGTTTCTAGTTTCGCTAAGGGGAATATTGTAAATTTACTTACTTCTTTTCACGAGCGTGATGACAATCTTAAAAAAAATATACCAAGTAAGGATATTGGAAACAGTCTGTTGCTTAATTAATTGTTTAAAAATATAAAGAATAAAAAATCAATTAAAAAAAGACAGTTTAATGAGTAACTATTATATGTTTAGTTTCATGGATTAGTACCTTTTAAAGTTCACTTTAATATTTAAATGTAAGTAAAATGCTTTTGAATTACTCACTGTATTGTTAGTCGTAATAAATATTAGTATAATAAATCAAATGACTTGGAATAATACCAATATTTTCAACACGTAATAACCATTCGCTATGCCCATCTCAAAATCTCACACAGCTCCAAGATGCTCGCTTTCCCAGTCCGAAGGAAACGCAAACACACCCTCCTCGTTCGTCTGGTCTAGTGGGTGTTCAGGAGCTCAGATTGAGTCGGAGCACGACAGACCCCCATTAGGAAGTCCGGGGGAGGGGTTCGAAGTCGGCCCTGGAAGACTCCCTGCGCCTTCCTCCGAACAGGGTCACTCACGCGAAGCCAGCGCCCCCCAGCGCCCCGCCCCCTCCTGCCGCCTTCGTCGCGCCCGTGCTCCTCCATTGCTCCTCAAAATGGGCTGCGCACTCTCTTGGTGGGTATCGAAGGTGTTGTAGCCCTGGGAGACACTGATGGGTTTGTAATAAATTAATAATAAGTTTGAAAATTTTGAACACTTGATGTGTCCATTAAACAGTGTATAATTAGAGGTTCTGTAAGTACTTTTAGAGGAAATTGTAAGTCATACTCACAAGCAATTATCCAATGCAAGTCACGTATGTTAAAAACTGTAAAGAGACGGCTTTGATGTCCCTCCTATTCGACGTCCAGTGCGGGGTTTTAAACAAGCAAGGTATAAAAAATAGAAAAGCATTAGGAGTGGAGGTCACTATATATTGAATACATTACATATTTCCGTTGTTAATCAAAAGTTACGAAATCTACGTTATTTGAAACACGCGGCTAGAATGGAAACATGAAGATGCATGAAGCGCAACTTGGCACGTTCGCGGAAAATGGAAGAGCAGTAGATCTTGCTTAGAGAACATCATGTTGTGTAAAATTGTGTGTGACTATTAATTGTACTTACTTATAAACATTTGTAGTGATGTATACGAAAAACACATGAAAGAGGTTGGGGAGTTTTGAATTACGTTTGGTAATTGTGTTTCATAGATTTTATTACATACATTAAGGTAAGGTTGATAGCGAGAATTGCTGTTATAGGTTTAAACAACATTCATGTACGTTTAAGTGAAGATGTTGGTAAATATAAAACACAATCAACGATATTCATGGATATGGAGTGTTTTCTCTTGTAACTTTTATACATCACTTCCGTTTGCGTGATGTAATCGCGTGGGTTCAGTTAGTTGTAAATTTTCAATTAAGTGAAGTGTAGTCGTGCCAAAGGTGTCATATGTAGACAGAAAAGTCTTTCGTGGTATCTGCTGTATCCAACCGCTCCTTGGGATCTAATTGGATTTATTTCACTCAAAAACATCAAAAACTGAATGTGACGACTGGGAAAGTAGTACAAATCTGCATACGATTTCTTGAGTTCCTCAATCCCTTCCATGCTCTTTTAAAAACATAGTGAAACGAATAAAATTTCAAACACAACGATGTTAGAAAAGTTTGGGAACGAAACTACACATTTATACTACCGAGATTTATAAAAACTATTTGCGTCTGTAAGAAAGCAACACATTTGATTTTACAGTGTGTATAACAAATTATTACACACATACATTCATACCACACCAACAACGAAAAGAGATCTCAAAAATGCGATTATCACCCGATTGAAATATAGTGACTTTCTTGAGATATCAGCTGTAACGCGGGTATCCTATCTGTACCTTCGTTACGACGAACCTTTGTGGTACTGAAGCTCCCGATTGAATTAGAGAGTTTTACTCTCCTTCCAGCTCCCGGCCAGGAGCTACTATATTTTAATCAGGCAAAAATGAAGAGACAAGTGTGTCCAGAAACAAAACAAGCGCCCATCTGGGTATTTTTGGTCAGTGGATTAGAGAAGCGATAAATGTCAGTGAATTAGAAGAGGGAATAAGTGGACAATAAGCCTGATTAAGATATGTTATTGACCCAGAGTTAATATACTGAGTAGGGAGTTCACGTGATTAGCAAATCTTATGCCAAGGTAGTATCTAGCAGGCTCGGCGGTTAATGTGGGTACAGTGAGTAGCTACACTCACACGAACAATTTCTAGTGAGTAAAACACCCACTTGGAATTCGGGGTGACAGAAATATCCCGTAAACGTCAACTTCCAGACGTTAATGAAGTTTCTCGTTATTTCGTCGAATCAAAACTGCATATATATGCAATCAACTATGTGCAAGAACGGCTCAACTGTATTGCGATTTTACATGTTTATGGCGACATGACAACAAAATCGATTTGCAAAAATTGTTAAATGTGTTTATGTCAAAAAATACAAAGTGCAATGCTGTTTTTGCATTTTAAAAATGAAGTGTTGAAGTAAAGTAAAATAAATGCCCTAATTTAACATGATAAACAGCACTGTTGGAAAAAAATGCTTTGTATTTTCCTCTTGATATACTTTTTTTGGAGGGAGGAGGAGAAGTTCAACTACCCACTCAGACTTCACATCAATCTCCGGCCCTGGTCTCTAGGCCCATCTTGAAGATTCTACCTCTTCAGTAAATCAAGGAACCAGCTTCTCGATGAATACAAGATCTTAATAACGCACTTGTTACTCATGTGGATAATTTGGAACGGAATACGATTTAGAGGTAAAACATAAGGGACTGAGAACGCCACCATACCCTCAACATGCATGTCTCACGAGGGTTTCGATCCCACTGTCTTCATTTCCCCCTCTTGTCTCAAGCCCGCGCACCCCTGGGCTGACAAGAAATATTATTGATGTAGTATATCAGAAATGTTGGTTACCACCGTGTTACCTTCACCTCTTCAGAAGAAGAAAAAGTTTGCTATTGTAATATAACAATTGTCTTTGCCGTCTTCTGTCCTTCTCTGGGTCGAACCTCGTTGCAACGAGGAGTGTCATGTCGCCTCTTCGATTCGCTCCTTCTGCTGTCCGTTGCCCTGGCAACGACTGCCGAGGGCATTTTGTCACGCCTGCGAGAGATAGTGTTTCCCCGCAGGAGAAACAGCAGACGCGCGGCAGTGGAAATGTCGCCAAGAAGAGTTCTTGTTCTTGTTCATTGGTCTTCTTGACAGCGCCGCATTTTTTCCTTTTTAGATCGATTGCACACTTTCTTCTCTTATTACCTAAACCTCCTACCTATACATCACGAGGTATTAAAGGCAACGTCATTTACCAGACAACGGAATTTTGGCTCAACGACAATGTTACCGCGGAGCAAAGTAACTGTTGGCTTCTTCACCATACGAGAAATTTTAATATTTTTAGTGCCACTCTTATTAATCTTACGAAATATAAATCTAAATTTTTATGAAACAGTAGTAGCAGATACTTATTCAGATTGAAATATTTTTTTCTTAAAATATTAATGTTCAAATGTCATGTTCAATTTTACAAAAAATAAGAGTAGTTTACCCATTATTTTTGCTGAAAATAAAGGGTTTTAAAATTTTTTCTCAAAAACCACTTGAAATTAAAAAATAAATATGTAGGAGTACAAAGTTCATTAGTAAAAATACGGCAGGTCTCATTTTTATTGAACTTCCTATTTTTTGGAAAATTTCAAAAGATACAAAAATGTGAGAAATGAATGCCCATTGCAGCACTACTAGCTTAAACCAAACTGATTGCTTCAAATTTCTCGAATAAAAGATAAAGATTTAGGACCTTTTCTAACAGGTAACTTTGTACTCGAATGAATAATTTTATTGTATTAAAATATATAAATGGGTCTTGGTTAACTTAACGAAATTTGTTATTCTCATCTTCTTTTATTTTTGTGAAAACCTACATATTATTTTTCATTCGTATGTATTTTTGTGTCATATCAGCTCATGATCAATCTAGAAAACCCCGTTTTTATGAAGATATACTACGTAGAGAAGTATTCTTTAGAAAAAGAGGATAGATCCGTGAGCTTGCAGTGCGACCCGTATCACAACTTTGTTCGTGACCTCCCTGCTTCGTGTTGGCGAGAGTTCCTGGAGGAAGCGGCCAATTGGGAGAAGTAACCAGCTGGAAGTAGAGCAGGCAGACACTTTTTCTCGCCACTAGCTCTTGATATTCCAAGTTAACTTTATAGAATTCTAGGAATGGTTTCGACCTGACAGTACGTTTGTGTAAAAGACAGATTTCTGATCTCATTGTTCAAAAACCAACTCTTTTTTTATTTCATCATTTGTAATCTGAAAGCCCATTCGTGACATTTTTCTAAATTATAGGTTTCATTAAATATTTTTGAAATAATGGATGAAAAATATTCAAAATACGACATTTAGTGTGGACTCCTATTGTTTTAAAGATCTTTCAATATTTCCGACGGAAAGGATTTGCTGATATCCTTAATTGTTTGAGAAAACATGCTGTGTACTTTTGTAATTTATTATTTCGCGCTCCAAAATACAATATTTTCGCTTGTCGCTGCCAGCTTGACAGCAGTGGAGCGACAAGCGTGAAGATTATGCCCTATTTTCTGGACCGTTCCAGTGATTGGGAGGTCACGGGTTCAATATTTGCACTCTAATCTCGTTTTGTTCAAAATCGTCCACCAAAGCAGTCAAAAAACAGATTGTCAGCTCCCTCACAATAGCTTATACCTCAAAACGAAAGGAGATTAACACAATAAAATAATGAAATAGTACAAGTTTTGAGAAACATTTCCCTACCTCTGCTACTCTCATTAACACCTATAACAGAATTGTCTCGTGTTGGAAATTTGCTGTTAAATAGAAAATAATTTTCTTTGTCTAAGGTTGTTTAAACTCGACGAACATTGGACCTACAGAGAGAACATCCTAAAGTCGTGTCTACAAATGAACACCATACATACCGTGCACATATCTGACAATAACCTCCGGAAAAATCCAGGACGTTAGCTTTATAAATGAAAAGTCATTGAGCAGTGTGTCGAGACCACAATGACAGTGATTTTAACCCTAGCAATGGAGGTTGCAATAAACAGTGACGTCTTTACGTAAGGGGGAGGCTTGTCGAGCCCATTCCTATAGTTAGTACCCAAAAAATGTGTATATTCGTATCAAGACAAAATATAATTTTCCTTCTCAGGGATTTTTTTTAAAAAAAAGAGTGATTTAAAAAAATATATTTATTTATTTCTTGTTTATCATGCGTTTCAGGGAGTCCCCCTGAAGACGAAAATAGTCTAGCTCAAGCCCCCTTCTTTATTTCTTGGATTAATGCATGGACTTATAGTACGAATAAAATTAGAATGAAGTCGATATTTGGGGGTGGATGGGCAAGCAGTGCGACATACTGCACGCTCTTCGACATGTTTTCAACACTAACAAGTCTAACAGAAGAAAGCAATGTGGAGAAACTCGTAACAAGTTTGTTCGTAACATTTGTTACTATTGTTTGTAACATGTGTTTGCTCGTAACATTTATACACTAATTGTAGGTGCCAACGTTGTGCAAATGCCGAAGCATCTAACTCGCTGTTCTCTAAGTAACGGCGCTGGCGTCATCACGTGACCACGGAATGTAACCATATTCTAATTTTATCCGGACTTCATTTGCGCACCGTTTGCGGCGCAGGAGTCTTACTTCCAGCGGCACCCTGTACCTGGAGAAAGCGCAAGGCGCGCGCGGGGCGTTTTATCTTGCGGGTGCATTATCCCGGAGGAAGCCCCCTCGCGCGGGCCTGCGCGGGCCCCGAATCGATAGCCTCGCGATGCACTGTTGCCAGATGCCGCGGCCGCGGGGGTGGAGGGAGGGGCGGAATTCGGCGGAAATGGGAGCTAACGCCGTGGACGACGCGATCGCCGGCGCCTTCGCCGCCGCCGGAGGAAATTCCTGCTCTTCCAGCTCGCTTTGCTTGCTTTTCCCCTCTCCCATCTGTTGTTGTTTTTTTTTATTGTAGGGTGTCACTCTTTTTCCAGCTATGCGCCTTGTTGGGCGTTGTGTGCCGATAGAAAGTTGTGATTCTTTGTTTCGCTTTCTGTAATCCTTCTGGTGATCTGGAGGTTTTGCGAAGATTTCTTCAAATATAATTATTTGCATTTGTAATTTCAAAGCTTAGGAAACCTTACAAGGAAATAAAATTCCAATTTTTTCGTGGGATTTTTTGTTTTCTGTTAAATATTTTGCTATTAAAATGAAGACACAATTATTGTGAATTGGCGGTGAAAGCTCGTAAGTCTTATTTCAAAGTCGAGAATTTTACAAGAAACTGAGAACAATCAGTTCGTAAGAAGGTACACTAACATAATATCTTGGTAATAAATCAAAGTCAATTTTGTGAATATTAGAGCTGAGATTTAAGTAAATAAATGTAGATTAACAAAATATATTCTGATATAAATTTTTTTCTAAAATCCTTCTAGGATAAATTATGAACCAACTACGAGTTAATTTATTATCTCTTCACTGCATTATTGTTTTGCATTTTAAGAAACTTTCATTGAGTAGCCACTACGTTTCAAATTATACTGAATATTACTTCAGAACGTATTTCATTACATACTCCATTAGGCAATGTAAATAACTTGTTAACGATTTCTGTGTATTGATCTAACGATTTGAGTAGAAATGACAGATCATATTGTACGCACCTCTATTTTAGAACATAGAAATGTCAATTAAAATATTCCCGAATTATTCTTAATTATATTCGTTATATTTTTTCATCCTGAGCTTAAAGAAAAATATCGAAAATGTAATAACCACATTACATCTATTTATTTATAATCATCGACAATTTATTTCGATAATAAGTTGCTAATAGGGGGGAAACCTCCGTCTCATTAAATTTTTCAGTCTCCTTGGATGCACCATTCGTCGCTCCGTTTCTTCTTTTGTCTACTTTATTCCTCCTGGGAAACACGTGGCGGTGTTTGTTTTCAACTGCGAATTCCTCGTCGCTTCGCTCTTTTTTGTGCGCACGTCTCTTTCCATTTTTAACGAACGAGAGTGCAGCGCGGTGCGGCGCATTATTTTGAATAAAATTACACCGGCGTTCGACTCCGGAACGTGCATAATGGAGTCAAGCGCAGAAGGGGCTCAGCTGATAGTCTCCCCGTCTCTGGCAAACTGAAACCGCTGTTTCACGGAACCCAAAATGTAGATTCTCACTAACTGTCAAATAGTGAAGAATTAGAGAGCATGAATAAAACATGAGGCAAGGGGTGTTTGGGATTTTTCTTGCAAGAGTGCTATTGTGTATAATGTGAAATTTGTATATTAATGCTTGTTAATTTAATAAAGGATGTAATGAAATTGAGGCGGTGGTCAAGGTGGTGTAGGAAATATCCACGAAACTCTTCGGGTTCATGCGAAGGAGTGTCATTGTGCTTTAGAATAAAGAAATTCGAGACCTTCAGGTACGCTTGCTCACATTTGTATCGTATAGGTGTGTACATTGCACATTCAAAAATGTTTAAAAAGGAAGATAATTATAAAAAAAATTAAATTAGGTTTATTTAAAATATTCCCGCGATTATCGCCTTACTGCGTACGTAAGTAGCAAATAAATTGTATTGTAATTGTATAAAAAAGAGCATACATCTATTTTCCGTTATGTAGTAAATTTCTTTCTCTAATACCGTGTGTAGTCAGAATGGATGTTTTGCAGGTCCTTAATACCGAAAAAAATGTTTACGAAACAAATGCGAAACGTATGTCTGGCGATCTGTGCGTGGTTAATACCAGCACGTAAACTGATCATCAGCTTTTGCCAAACTTGATTTGTCCGAAGAGATCTTAACAAATTTAAGGCTGTGTGAGTTTCAGAAGGATATTTTGATTTTAGTGGTTCTTTTCATTAAGCTTCAACTATATTTTGAAACTTTTCTCAAAAATTGCCTCAATATTTTTCATTCAACTTTTTCTTCGGATGGCACAAAATACGCAGGTCTCTTTTTGGTTGAAATTTCTGAATTTTTAAAATTCCAAAAGCTAAACATTTTTGAAATGTTTTCCTACAATTATAATATTAAAAATATAGATTTTTAAAAATAAATTCTGTTTTTCTAGACAGAAATTTAAATAATTTTAGAAAAATATGAGAAATTTTCGCGTATTTTTTGGAAATTGCAAGAATTTACATCGAAAAATACAATTTTGTTGATGACATTTTTCTAAATGAAATCTGTTTCAAAAAATTAGGTTTTTAATAAGGTTAGGTACAATTTTCTTGAAAAAAGTAGTTTTTGATTCTTTTTTCTGGAAGTAATGGCAATTTATGAGAAAGAATATCAAAAATGACTTCAAATGTATCTAAATTTTCCCTCGAATACACCAAAGGACTAAAAAATTTGGCATGCATCATTTTCGGTGAAGTCTCTGTATTTAAAAAAAATTGCAATATATTAACACTGAAAACTAGAATATTGATGATTGATATTTTTTCCTTAACGAACTAGTATGTTCTTCAAAGTTAGTTCCTGAAAGTATGGAAGTAAAAATCTCTGAATTATTGAAAGTTGCAAATGCAAATGTTCAACTTTTCTTTAAATTCCGGAGACGTTGAGTTTAGTTGGCTCACACTGGTGATGTAGCTGTACTGTGAACTGCGTGCCAACTCTACACCTTGAACATGAATCTCATTGCAGAGGTAAAATGTACGCTGTTTGGAAACACTTTTGGAGGTACATGTAGTATTATAGTATTACGTAACAGTTACAAATATTGCCAGAAAGTATAAGCTTTTTTATCAAAATTACTTTAATATGTATTATGTTAATACGCAACTTAGCAGAGAATGTTCAAACGTGTTATTTCGTGACGTTTTTCGTGTGCGAAGTACTTTGTCGACTACGTGCTAATTGACAGTTATGTTGCGAAAGACCTTGATGTTGATAAGACAATACATTTTTTTTAACTTGCAGAATCAGCAGTAGCAGTTGCCTTTCTATATTTTTGTAGTATACGTCTTATCGTAGTTCATTGCAGTGCAAATTCATTAGACAATTTGGTTTCACAAATGCTGTATTACACAAACTACAATGCAATGTTTGTCATCAAATTTGTTACTTCCTAAATATATATTCAAATTTTAATTAACCTTTTGAGTTTCTCGCTCAATTGATTGTACTACGCTTATTTGGTTCATACATTTTCGTTGTGTTTCCCGACCTAATGAGCTGAAACCTATCCAATAAACGATGTGGAGTTTTACATAAACGTCGCTTGAACATGCATTCAATGTTCAATTGTCATATTATAATTTTTGTGAAATTCATTTTGTACATTTTCTAGAATAGAATTTTTTTCCAATATCTCGTCGAAGAATCAATATCACCATTTCGTAATTTTTCAAATGAAGACATCATTTAATTTTTTGGGAAAATTTCAAAATTTGTCTGAATTCAAACGAAAATGTAGGTTAAGTCCAAGCGATTACATACTAAGTACACGCACTAAGATATTACAAATGGAACCAATAAACTTTCATAATATCAAGAATTGAATTAAGTCTTTCAATAAGAAATTTACGTGTACTTATTATTCCTTCTTTCATATCAGATTTCACACTCTTTCGATTACTGATTGATTAGTTATTCCGGGCGCGTCCACTGATAAGGCCATTAGTCCCGCAAGTGTAGTGCAGTTTTTATCGCGTGAGATGGCAGGGATATTCCTTCGCTTTCTGGCGAGATCCGGCGCTGACCTACGTCGCCTTGAGGGGACTTTCCCCAACCCATACTGTTCAGGCAGCGAAATAGCTGAATAAAAGTTTGGGAGAGCATAGCATTGTTGATGAAAATAAAACTGACAATGGAACATCGCTTCTTCTATCGCAGTAGTCTTTTCGTCAGACAAGAATGTTCTGGAAAATAAATGACACACAATTTACAAGTATTGTTACTTGGCGAAAGAAAAGAAGTGTATTAAAGTTGTCACAGTTACCTCTGCCCAACGAAAATTACCCTTTCCTTACGAATTCTGTGGCCTTTAGCTACGTGATTCTATCACATACAGTTCCTGGCACACTCTGGGTAGAACCTTGAAGACTTTCCAAAACGCTTTTCACGAAGCTTTCCGCACTCCTTGTCGTGACAAGGCGATCAGCCGTCTGATATAGAAATTCTCAGCATTTCGACCGTGCCGAGATTTACGCGGGAGTGTCCGGTGGATGTTCTCCAGGAGCTGGTGCGATCTTTCGGTGACGCTCCGCTCTAATAGAACAAGTTGAATTCGACTTTAAGGAACTTGCAAAAAGAAATGAATGTTTCGACACCAAAGAAAGAAATTCGCGCGGGTTTTAGGAGAAAATTAAGACTATCTCGAAGGCGCCAAGTTTAAAATGTATGATCCTTTCGTTTGAAACGCCTTCAAAGAACATCAAACGCCCTGTTAAAGAAGACAAGGCGCCAAATTCGAAGTAATTTGGCCGGCAATGTGTCAACACATACCTTCCAACAGCGGAGCACAGCTTCAGCCGGGACAAGCCATAAGCTTGACTGGCCTCCCGACAAGTGTGGTATTGTAGTGCAACTGAGTGTAAGCGTAAGGTAGGGATGAGTACTCCTACACCCCCTATTCTCGTTTTAACCCTTCAGGTGTCGCGGCAGGAGGGGCTTCTAGCTCTTGAGTGGTCTCCCGACAAGTGTGGTTGTGTTGCGCGATACGTGTAAATGTGCGAATGAGAGGAAGGATAGACAAGAGTGGGACAGACGATGAGGAGGTGGACGGTGTGAAGGTAGAGATGAAATTTCCAGACTTAAGACAAGCGCATTCTGGGTGGTGCCCACTTGCCACATACAACCTGCAAATCTCTATTTACGAGTACATTATATTGTCTTCTTCAGATGCGTACTCTCTTTTTTAGATACTCATTAAAAATATTTAGTAGAGCTTCAAATTTATCAGATATTCTAAAGTACTGAAATACTTTCTTTCATCTTCAACCAGGTCTGGACATAATATGTGAAATGATCTTTTTGGCATTCTCGTTCTGTTTATACTATAAACACTGCATCTGGGGTTTCGTGAATTTTTTACCTTATTTTGTTCCGCTATGAAAAACGAACACAAAGCATTTGCTTCTTTACGTAACTCTATTTGGGAGCAGTCGTGCACAATACAAGTAACGGAGCAATGAGTCAAACTGACTCCAAAACTCCGAAGTGACGATTCCGTTGAGTACGTCCGTCTTGTCCAGACCTAGTGTGCGGAACCCAGACACAACTTCTTTACGCTTAGTTTCAGGGGTTGAAGTTACGATTTTCGTGGCGTTAGGCTCTTCTTTCTTTCTATGGGCGGCGTCTCGCTGTCAATTCAATGCAATGATGCCTTATTTTATTTGGTGTGACTTGGCAGTCCTGAGGTCATCAGGACTGCTCTTCTATCTGTCACGCAAATTTTGCAAATGAAGGATTATTTCACCTTTAAAACACCACGGCTTCGATCAGGTTTGAACCCGCGAACTTTGGCGTAACTGTCTGATACGCTAAGCGTTCCACCACCAAAACGCGGTTCCGTCGCCCCAGGCCCAGAGCACGTTGCATGCGGCGGGTCCGCCCCCGGCCACGTGAGGCCACTTGACGGGCGCGTGGGCGGCGCCCTCGAGACAGCGGCGGGGCGGCGGCGGGCAACAGTTTACAGCCGCCACTTCGGCGCACTCCTGTCGGCCGACGCCTCGCGCGAACAGAGGCGATTTATGAGGCGCGAATGGAGGTTTACGGCGGCGGCGGCGGCGGCGGCGGCTGACGACTGCCGGGGCGGAGGCGGAGGCGGAGGAGTGGAAAAGGGGTTGGCAGATGAAGAGGATTCATATGAGAGATGCGGTAGTGGAGGAGGAGGAACCCGAGGTCGAGGGAGGGGCAGAGGAGAAGCGAGGTGAGAAGAGAGCAAAGGAGTGGGCGGAGTTATGGAGAAAGGACAAGGCTGAGGTGAAGAAGAGTATGGGGCATGAAATGAAGGGGGCTGAAGAAGAAGATGGGAAGACGGGAATGAAAAAGAAGGGAAAAGATGAAGAGGATTCACTTGCGAGGCATACGATGTGGGGGGAGGGGGTCAAGGCAGAGGGATGAGGCAGAGTAGGTTTGAGTTGGAACGAGAGTAAAGGAGAAAAGGGTGAAGACATGAAGTAAGAGAAGGCTGAGAAGAAGAAGATGAAGGGACATGGAAATAAGGTGATACAAGAAAGAAGAGGTGAAGAAAGGAAAAGAGTACGAGGGAGACTAGTAAAGAGCGTAGTAGAAGAGGGAAAGGGTGTGGATGTGAAGGAACGAGAGGTGAGGAAGCCGGTGGCGAAGTAGCTCGATGAGATGGAAGGAGCGTTTGAGAAGGAAGAATTGATGACGAAGGAACGAGGAGAGGCAAAGAGGTGTGCAGAATACTCGAATCTTAAAGGTTGTGAATCGAAGAAAGAATCGGAGTGGATGAGGTGCAGCATAAGAACATAGAGCCTTGCTTCAAAGAGGCGATAGATGAAGTGAATGATGTGATGGTCAAAATTCAAGAGGAACGTCATGCAAATACAAAGTTAGGCTTGAAAGTAAATACGATCCACACGTGGAACACTAAGAATGGAAGGCGGAAACCTTGACGAGAGAGGAAGAAAGGCATGTTGAATCGTTCTGGGAAAAATAACACGAGCGGAAATTTAATGGTAACGAAGGGGGATGTGCAAATAAAAGAGGGCTGAAAACAATAAGCGAGGAGAAGAGTGTTGAAGCTCACGTACCAGCAAACAAAATCGCGGTAGTGATGATCCAGTACGAGGCAAGTAAGGCGGATGTAAGTGTGAAGCGGGAAGTTGGTATTTTAATAATCCTTCAGTATGAAATGGAAAATGTGATAAATTAGAAATGGAACCAGGGATTAACGGATTATGCTCGGTTTGTGGTGTGTGAGAAACTGGTTCGGCAGAGATGGAAATGGAGGCGATTGAAGCAGAGGCAAAAAATGACGTAGAACTACAAAACTAAGAGTATGTGAAATACTCGTATGTGTACTTATTTGTACAAGTATTCCTACGATAACATAATTAATCTTCTCATTGATCCCAGAATTAGGGCAATTTATTGCGTTATTGTGCAAGGATCGTGACGTCAGCTTAAGCGTTAATTAGACAGAAATAGTAAGACCGATGTTTTGTAACTTTGTACCTTTAATTTTGCCATGTGTGTCAGCCGCATTTTCAGTGACAGCAACAAATGAGCGACCTTAATTTGGGAGATAATTGCGTATCAAGAATTTTTGCATTACAGAAAATTTAAAGATACGTTTGAAGATTGGTTCCTATTTTTTCCAAAACAGGTTTTTCGCTTTTTAAAAATGTAAATCGTGTAATTGCAAGTGTATACTTGTATTATTTTTTTGCCTTTTTATTTTCAGTGAAAAGAAGTAGATGAAAACATTTGAAGAGTTAAGTCTATCGGTGGAGATTAAATCCAAGCAAAACTAGGCTTGAAAGAGAACCGAGTTTCCGTGCTATGACATAGGAAAAATTTGTTTGTAAACAGCGTGTGCTGGTAATCATCTGCGGAAGACTCGAGTGTCAGGCACATGCTGTGTTGAAAAATAAATATCTTTCCAAATTGTCGACTCATCTGGCGTAGTGTTGACGAACAATCGCTGATAGCCGGTGCTAAAAGAATTTACTTTTAACCGTATTTATTTGTCACCTTTATTTTATTGTTAAATTAAATAGTCGATAGCGTCTACCAGTTGACAGAAAGCTAAATAATTAATCTATGTAAAATTTGCGCAGTGTTCAAACTGTGAAATTATGATATAAATGTAAATGTATATATTTTTAATATTTAAGAAATGGTCTTTGAAGAGCCATCAAGTTCATTTTTAATATGGTTCGGAGGGAGAGAGGAGAAAGAAGGAAAAGAGTAGAGAGAGAAAAGAGAGAAACAATGAGAGTCTGAGAGAATGAATGAGGATGAGAGAGAAAGAATGAGTAAGAGTGAAGGAGAAAGCAAGAATGAGAGTGGAGGGATATAGAGAATAAGGGGGATGTGAAAGATAATGAACGAGGGTGTGAGAGAGAATGAATATGGGGAAAGATAGAGCAAGAATGAGAGTGGGGAGATAAGTAATGAAAGAGGGTGAGAGGTAATGAAGGAGGGTGAGAGGTAATGAAGGAGGGTGAGAGGTAATGAAGGAGGGTGAGAGGTAATGAAGGAGGGTGAGAGGTAATGAAGGAGGGTGAAAGATTATGCACAAGGGTGAGCGATAATGCTAGACGAGGAGGGAGAGAGAGAGAGAGAGAGAGAGAGAGAGAGAGAGAGAGAGAGAGAGAGAGTGGGTGGGTGGAAATTGATATAGGAAAAGCGAAGAAAGGAGTAGTGAGAAAACAGAGCGAGAGAGCAGGAGACTGAGAAAATTTGGGGAAGAGGCAACAAGAGGACAAGGGTAGGAGGAGTTAGTGCCATGCAAAGCAGGTCTCTCAGCCGTGCAGTTGCCCTGCCCTCGCCCCGGGTCGTCTCCGTGGCCACCTCGCCCTTGGGCGCCGCCAGGCTGCTTCCGCTCCTCGGCCGGGCGGGCGGGCACACTCGCTGGGGAAACAGTGTGACGGCGCGGCTACACATGCTATTCATCTCGACCCGGCCCTCGCTTTGATCCGCGGCGCGTGCTACGCAGACCCCCCCCTGACCCTCCTCTCCCCCCCAGGCCCACGGAAGCCGTTGCGCAACTGCCTGCCTGACGGACGGCCCGGCCCGCGTGGGTTCCATTACTTTGCGTGAAGTTCGTCTAAATAGCCGCTTGCTCTCCCCCCTGGCCTCTGCAGGGTAGGCTGAAGCGCCTTCGCTTGAAAGACGATTGCCAGCGCGCTGCGTTTGTTTGCTGGAGCTAATTCTTCTCGCGTGGCAGGTAGGAACATCATTTCCGCCCCATTACTGCTGTTTCTGTCTTCGGCTCACGATGTTGTGCTCTGGCGTTGATGGTACGTAAACGATCTAATGGGATCCCGTCCACCATCTTTGTTCGTTACTTTGTTTATAAAATTATTTTTAATGCAAACAGTCTTAAAAATCGGTTTTCAGAGGAATGTCGTTTGATAACATGTTAGGTTATCATCGCTTGTATTCGTGCAAACGGGGTACCAATGCGTTTTACTAGAGTGTCGTTTTATATTGGACTGAAACCGCTATTCGATTACGCTGTGTCGTTTTTGTAGACGACAGATTTTGTAGACGTTGATTAGGAATACTCAGCTCAATTTAGTCTCACACATGGCATTCCTAGAGACAGATCCGAGCAGGAACAGTCTCGTTTGAGGAAATTCGGTCCGCCATAGACGATGTAATCCTGCAAAGTGCAACAGATGTGGCTGATCGACTGACGTGGCTCAGTGACATTGTTAGCTGCCGCTCTAGCGCCTCACTTCATTTTCCTCGGTATAGGGCGAATACTAAAACAGCAAATAGCATCATGTCATTCAACGAAATTAAATTTGTATTAATAAATTGTTTACATATAATTGCAATCGTATTAACTGCGACGCCTGCATTGGTGCCGTTTTGTTCAGAAAGCTTAATTTACCATTTATGTTTCGCGTGTGTTGATGGCTCTCACAGTAACAAGTCAATGCAAAAGTTTGACAGAAATGTTAAAATTAGTTGCAGAAAAAAATGTATGAAACACAATGTAATGGGTATTAATGCATTCGGGTGAAAATTTCCAAACTCTCTGGTTCCTCGCTGTTATCTTCACATTCCTGAGAAAATACCAATCATTACATCATTTCAGAATATCCTTTTATCACAAACGATTAACAGGTGTTGAAGCGAAATACCGTTGAGAAGCCTTTTAAATTCAGGATAAATTTTAATTATATTTCATTTGCAGACAATATATGAAATATATTTGTATGTTGTAAATAAATATATTCCAGAACCCTAAATAATATTTTTAACTAAATTAATTTAAGTTTTTGAAAGGTATTGAAAAGTGTTGATGACTTTAATATACAAGTGTGCACTTTTATTCATTTTTGTTTACTACACATCTTAACATTTGTAATATGAATGTAGTAAAACCGAAATAATGGTTGCTTCCAATTTTACTCAAGGAATAGAAAATAACGGATGGAAACAACCACGATTGTTCGGCGCAAGCCAGAAATCTCATTTTGCAATCTGGTAGTTAAACTGAGAACGAGATGCACAATTACATCGTTTATTTTAGACAACGAATACAATGTCTTGGTCAATACCAAAACGTTGCGGTAGCAATTAATCTGCGGAGTTTGTTTTGTTCTTTTCTAATCGTGTGGTCAAAGCTTCTGTTATTGTTTATTTTACACGCAAAAAGCCCGCAAAAAAATCAAGAACAATAGAAGCGTGTTGAAATTTTTACATCTCGCTGATGTCGAACATATGCGGGGCGCGATTCGCCGTTAGGATATTTTTAACGCTTCGGGAGATTCATTGTTCCGATGTGTGCCAACAGAGAGCGCCCGCCGTGGCTTTTATTCAGGCGGAGCGGAAAGAGAGTAAATCAATGGCCGGCTTCTGTGTTTTGAACGGAACACGATCTGTGGCTTAGAGCGACGCACAGAAAGGGAGAGGAGAGGTGTTCTCGGAATATTTCCTTGCCCAGTGTACGGCACGTGCAGTATGTGGTGGCGTACGTCGTTGAGAGTGCGGTTTGCGGCGACGTCGTTGTTAGTGGCGCGTCTGTCGCCGCATGTTCAAATCGCGGCGAGGGAGCCTCTTAGCCAAGTCCAATCCAACCGTTGTCTGGAGGGTTCCAGCGGCTGTTTCCTCCAATCCAAGTGCCGGAGCAAGTGTCACTTTTTGGACCGCGCGCGGCCTTTCTTCCACGTACTTGACCCCTTACACTTACCAGCATGCTCTGCACTGCCATGTACGGCGATTGTGCAGTTGGAAGTTTCGAGCTTGTCCCGCTGCCACATTCCTGGAGGGAGCGACCCATGTAAGCCGACGAGCAGCCAACGTTGAAGCGAACACCAAATTTACGGGACAAGTAAATAAGTCATTAAATAATAAGTAAATAAAATATCAAATCAATAAACAAATAAGTAAACATCAAATAGTTACATAAGGACGTGCGGCGGGCAAAGGGGAGAAGATGATGTAAGCGCAGAGGCGATGGTGCGGACGATCTGCTGTGGCTGTGGATTTCAGCTGCTGAGGAGGCCAAAGGCTGGAGGGAGGATGCGTGACGTCCGCGCCTAGCAAAGTCCTGTAGATTAGTTTATTCTCGGATGCTGACGGCAGATTCCTCTACCACTTCCGGTTTTCCCCTCAGTTGTACCTTACGATCTCTTTTCCCCAGCTTTGGTGCGATGGAGAGTTCATTTGAAGTGAATGCCAGAATTAAAAATGTTAGAACGCCGTAGGATGTAGTTTCTGCAATGGCTTAAAGGCCTTGGGTCTATCCACATGGCATCGAAATTGGTTCCTGTATGGAATAATTACCTTTTAAATGAAAATAAATTTACGAGGCTAATGAACTTAGTAGTCGACGATCCCCTAATGAATACTCCCTCACTCATTGCGAGTTCACAACTGAAATTTCGTGGAGGTTCTTGTCTCGACAAGACACACGAGAGAGAGAGAGAGAGAGACGTCGAGAGAGAGAGACGTCGAGAGAGAGAGACGTCGAGAGAGAGAGAGAGACGTCGAGAGAGAGAGAGAGACGTCGAGAGAGAGAGAGACGTCGAGAGAGAGAGAGACGTCGAGAGAGAGAGAGACGTCGAGAGAGAGAGAGACGTCGAGAGAGAGAGAGACGTCGAGAGAGAGAGAGACGTCGAGAGAGAGAGACGTAGAGAGAGAGAGACGTTGAGAGAGAGACAGAGAGTGAGAGAAAGAGAGAGGGAGACAGAGGGAAAGAGAAAGAGGGAGAGAGAGAGAGTGACAGAGGGAGAGAGACAAAGGGAGACAGGTTATATTTAATCTATATTTACGACGTATTGTGGCCTTTGTCTAAAGGAAGAACTTTCCCAAACCATTACATAATAAATAGCCGTTTTGTTTCTGCATCTGAACATTCGAATATGTTTACCTTTTCTTTTTTACTTTGCGTCTTCAGAGCTATTCAATCCTATTTTGTTGTTCTACTGTATGTTATGCGATCATTGACAATTTCTGACTTGCTCCCACCTAATCTTGATCGTATTTATTACTTTTGCTTTTCCAAATAGAACAACTGACTTTTTCATCCCCTGAATCATTATCTCTCCTCTTCTTGTGATGATGTAATGATCCGTACGCCCTTAATATGCTCAAACCCACTACACCTTTTTGTTTTATCAGACCATTAATCAGGCGAGAGTAGTTGAAATATCAATGTATTCAGCATTACAAACAGTTAAGTGTATTTTTCTTACTCTGATTTAAAGAGAAAAAAAACAAAAATTTGAACTTTTTCGTGATTTGTGTGATAAAAATTCCGGAATTATGTTAATTATTTAATTAATGTAATAAATCAAGTTCATACATTTACTGCGAAATTTACTTTTCAAATATAAGAGATTAATAATATTACCATTTACTTACTTTGAAGTTCAGAAATTGTAACTAAGATATTTTAAAAATGATTAGAAATTTTAGATGAAATATTTAGTTATCTGTGAACATTTTATTGTTGTGCAGGTTCGTCCTCATAAAACCAATACGATTTGTGAAAGTCGAATGCATAGAAGTACTTTACTGAACTCTGACTCCCACCACACCAAAAAGTTTTGAACTAATATTTGAATTAAATTATTGGTTTGATTTGGAGAATTAAAATAGTTTTCAACGTGGTTGTTACAAATTTATGATGAACGTTGCTCATTATGATGGGACTGCACCTTCAACGACTGACAAAATCATTGAAACGATTTTCCGAGAACTGCTTTTAAAGAACAATACATGCCCTATTTTTTTACAGAGATAAAATCTATTTTTATATAAAATTAGCTGACAGCTTTAATTTTGGTGTCAGATACTTCTATAGATAAATAAATTTTGCATATAAATAAAATAAAATGCATGTTAGTGACCAAATCTTAGTTGAGGTTTCTAGGCCCATAATGTAGTTGATTGTTTGTTTCATATATTCGCTGAGTGTTCATTATTTAATTTAATATATAATTGTTCACTTCATAAGATCAAATACATATATTTTTTACTATTTTAAAGTTGTTTCGTTGTTTTGAATCTTTAATTATGATTGTATGAAACATCAAGAACTTGTCAATGACAGGTGAGATGCGATCTTTTAAGTGGGAAGGATGGATGAAGACCTCTCTGGACATTTTGTTCTGTCCCTGGCAGGAATTTGTATCTAGCTTTGAATAAAAACAATATTATAAATAATATATAAATATAAAGCATTCAATGGAAGATCCGAGAAAAAAATATGAACGCTAAATAAAGCCGTTTCGCCTTATCTACGTTGTCGTGTATATACTACAAATTACGACGCACAAATAACTTAAGCGCTGGTTAGTATACAAATAGCAGAAGAAGATATTTATGATGATTAAAAAACTTTATTATATTGTACTTACTGTCATTATTTTAATTCTCTCAATTTTAATTGACGGACGTTAAATAAACCCAGGAAATCAGGTCAGATCACTCCGGGACGGCCAAGCGATTCGTAGCCCCAACTCAAAGGCGATCACATTACAGGCGTTTACAAGCCAAGCGATTTGTCTTCCGCGATCTAAAACTCCGCACTCTTGTTCCCTCCTGAACCAGGACAAGGTCCCCCTCCTCTGCCTCACCTCCCCATCCGTATCACTCCCCTCCCTCGACCCCAACCCGCCACACACCGCACCCCCATCACCCTCCCTCAATCCCGTCTCTGCCCGTTCCATTCCTCACCTCTGTCCTTTCCCCGTACCCTTCCCTCTCCCTCCCTTCCGTTCCCCACCCCAGTCCCCACCCTTCCCCCTCCCGCCCTCGCGCGGCGCAGAGAGAGTTGGGCGGGCGCCCGCTGCGAAGATCGAGACTGATAACGGATCGGCCCCTCGCGTGCACAGACCCTTGCCTCCCACCCGCACCCCACGCCGGCCCGCGCCTGCCGGCCGTAACAGGTGGCCACGACAGCGGACGTGCCCCTCCCCTCCCCTCCCCTCCCCGCCCGCCCCGAGCCGTGCCGAGGGCGGAGGGCGCTGGGTCGCGCGGGCTGAGCAGATACAGGGAGGAATGAAACTAATAATTGCGGGACTCGTGAACAAATAGACCGATCCCCTTTCAGATTAAAATTAGTTTATTAGTTGAGTGAGGAATAAGACTAACATTCATGATGAATGGGGATGAAACTGACAACGAGCGCCAGAAAAAATAATTCATATACTTTATAAAGAGTAAAATATTTAAAATATTAGTACTCACGGAAAACCATCCATAACGAGAAAATATTCTACATTTATGGTTCCAAAACATTGTGGTTTAATAAATTTCAATTTTAGTGAATGTGTTTAATATGTATTTGTGTCTTAAATACTTAATAGTCAGTTTATGACACATTATAAGCTACAATTTAAATCATGCGTTTTAGATATCACCGTGTGTAGTTCAATACATTTTATTGTGTGTACCACTGGGTTAATATTTCATTAATGCGTCTTCGTAACAACAGATTTCCCACCGAAAGTGAACTGGCAAAAAAGTGATTATCGGTATCTCCTAAGAGTTTGTTTTATTCTGAGACATTCTACATAAGATATTTCGTCGAACTCTAAGAAATCAATATAAAATGCTTACTGTATTACTCTTCTTTTGGTTGTCAAAATTTAATACTACTTACAAACTTGAAGGCATATGAATGTAATGTCTGAATTGTTACAAAAATTGTCATGAAAATTTTGGAATTCAAGCTCTTAATATGACCATACTACGTTGTTCCATGAGTATGGTTGATTGAAGCAATATCCATTCGCTACGGTCTGCAAGGTCTAAATATTTTAGATGACGCCCTAACCTCTTGGCACGCTATTTATTTATATCGATATCAGACTGCAAGTTACGGGTAGCGACTAGAGCAGGACACTATTTCGTACATGCTCAAATGCAGTGTGTTCCAAAACACTGTAATGATCGTACTTTACTTTTATTATAACCTCAGGGTTTGTAATAACATAAGAGTATCATTATATTAATTGTATGCAACGGCCTATCACTAGAATCCAACATCACCCTATGCAGACTTTTTCATTTTAACCCGTGGGTAACGGCACATAAATATACATGAATGCGTAAGATTAGGTCACATAAAGAGCTGTGTGCAAGAAAGAAATTATGTAGATTGTAATTAAGTTCCCAAATCGAAACTCTCCCTAACCGGAAAGAATGAAAATGTCATTGCTAGATTGAAAATTGTTGCCTTACAAACTATAACAAGCTGGAGAAAGAGTATTAGACGAAAATGATTCGGAGAAGATTAGAAACTAAATTGTGAAGTATTTTAATTTAAGTATAGGATAACTATATCAATATAATAATAATTTTAAACAAAAATATTATAATGGTAGAAGAAGACTAAAAAGGGACGAGCAAGAAGGGGAAATAGAAATAGAAGAGATGGTTGATGTGTTGTGTTGGAGTGGATCGTTCTCCACTGACTCAAATATAAACATTTTTCGAAATTTTATTATTCACATACCCTTTCTGGGTAATATGTGTTTTTGTACTCATGCCTTATTCTTTCATCTATGATTCAATATTGTTACATTACTTAATATATCCTTCTGCAAACCTTCCCCTGATCTGGCGTACGTAGCCGATCATTTCACATTTGGCTATTAATACTTAACTAATTGTATTGGTCGAATATATTAGAACTTTCTTCTGAATCTCTTTTTACTAATAGCCTGTCAGAACTTGATTATATATTTATAATATGAGTTCGTTTAATTTAGAAGAAGAATTAATGTAAATATTCTCTATCGCCCAATTGTCGTTTTCCTAAAATGTACCAACAATGTTCCAATGAGAATTGGACATTGTAGACATGTCATGGTGACATGGGCAGCCACTTTGGACATACTCTGATTTTCTCAGCTTAACTAATTAAGCCTCCCACGCAGTAACGTACAACAGTAATCAGTAAAAGGTAAAAAAAAACAGATTCATTTCTTTGCCCTTTTCCCCGCATGTTTGGAAATTCGGCCCACTGTACACGGCGCAGGCATTCTCCAAAGAGGACGCGAACCGCGCGCCGCCTGGCGACAAATTGCCGCGCCCGATCTTTAATTGAATAAACGCGCCTCACCAGCGACGCCCAGGTGACCTCGCACGCAACGCGCCGAAGCCGCGCTGTGCAGCTGACGGCCCCAAAGTAGGCGCGTGCTACAGCGACGTGCAACGTTTGCCAATTTATCCATTCAGTAAATCTGTGCGTACACTGCTGTGTTGAATCATTATTCATCATGAATCAGTGTTTGGAAGCCACGGGTTATTTACAAATTTATTCGTTTGAAGGATCTGTGCACAGACTAGAATGTTGAATGGAGGATTGTTCATATTATCGACCTGCCCTTCTAAGAGATGCATCCAGAAAATAAGATTCCCTAGATCGGCAACAAAATAAAAATACAATTGCATGGGAAAACAAGATTATACTGTTATCAGATATTATACGTGCACGTTTAATTGAGAACAAGAATATCTACCCCCACTCTTTTACTAACATTAATTGAATTAAGAATAAACGATAGCAACAAGCTTTGTTGACAAATTCTGATTGCCAGAAATTCTCGCTGATAATATGAAGTATTTTTGTATCTAAAAATGAGATACAGATCTCATGTAATAGTCTTGGCGACACCCCTCCCACTCTTCGCGCATCTAGGGGAACCAAGGTTCAAGAAAGCGTGCGGGGATAACACAGCACGTATGGCGTTATGGGGTACATAAGCTCCACAAAAACTGAGACCATTGGAGCAACATTTGTATCTCTGCGATGCATGTAGAAGTCTCCCAGTAAAGATCGATGCCAGTGTTTGACAGCTACCTGCAACTTAACGTCACTGATACGCATAATGAAGACGGGTCAGGAATCTCTTGAGGCGTAAAAAAATGTAAAAAGGTTGGGGGAAGGGAAGCTCGCCTCAACAGATTTTGTGAACAGTTCCGCTGGAAGATGCTTGGCCATCCAGCCTATAATCCGGATCTCGTCCCAGCGATGTCCATCTTTCCTTTCTTCTCAAGAGATTCGTCACCTTTGCGATTCCTTACCAGAATCATTGTGTTCGTTACTCTTCAGTGATTATTGAACTTGAACAACAGAATTTTAAAGAAACAGCGATGACTAAACAATCAGAATGCACTCAGGCATTTCCAGTGATTAAATTCACATATATAGTATTTTTTGAAATATATATGCAGTCAGTTATGAAGAATAACTGAGTTAGAATGCACATTGATGATTGTTCCTAAGTTGTGAAGCATATTAATAAAATGTCCGTTTTCTGTCAACCGCAAAAAAAATCCTTTCTCGATTCATTAAATTTTTATATCGTGATGGGGGTAGTTTTGGGGTTCAACATCTGTCCCTGACATTTACAAATTAATTTATATTTGTATGCTTTCATGACTACATTGTGGAGCCAGAAATTACAAACTTTTGTATCTACACTAGTATTCATGCGACTGAGTAGTTTTATTATGTAACATTTTATTATGTTCTAATCTTTCTGAAAAGTTCACAATGATATTTAATGAACAACAGTCCACTACAAAATATTTCGTCTCCTTCTTTAACTTTTTACACTATAAAACGTTTGATTTACCTAAAATGTCCGCAAGAGCATGCAGGAGTATTTCAGGGGCATTTTAGCCAATTCATGGAGTTTAAATATACAAGAAAATACGTGAAATTAAGGTAGACTTTTTGCTAGTCATTTCAGTAAGTAAAATAATTAATCGGATACAATCAATGCTACTAAAGTAAATAGAAAGCTCCGGAAAACTAAATGTACACCTCTATATCGAAGGGATCAACTGTAATGACGCATGTACGTAACATTTCATGAACTTGATTTTAGAATATTAGCTAAGCAGTCGCAGCTGAGTTCCTTTTCTGGTAATTTATATTTCATACTGGGTTGTTTTATGTAATATTTTACATTTGTTCCATATGCATATCACAACTCGTTTTCTCATTCGAAAATATTTCTCTGGGCAGCCCCTTGCAAAATAGATTTCTTTAAGGGCGCAAAGTGAGCTTAAAGTTCAATGATTAGCACTAGAGCTAAAAGGAAGACGATCACTAAATGTTCAGACAAAACTGTACAACAAAGATAAGAAATACTTTCGTGTGATTGCATCAGCTACTAATCAACTTACTGAAACATGGTGATTATTAGGCTAAAATTAATATAAAATTTATCTCAGTAATGATGTCCAAAAATAGTGTACGACATACGTGGTAAAATGTACTTTATTTTTCTCATGGGATCGTAGATAACATTTCCTTCTCGCAAAATAAAATGCCACTTTTATTATTTGTTTCATAAATAAAGTTTCCCTCAAACATTTCTCGCGTGAGTTCATTAGTGACAGAAGAAATATTTCAAAATCTAATATATTTAAAACGCAATTTCATTCGCATTCTTATACAATCATCTTCTACGCCATACAGAAAATCGTCTGATAGATATTTCATTGAATTTTCTACTGTAATAAATAGTACAATGGTTTTAGAAAGCTATTCCTAATGATGGCAACGAACGGTTATAGTTCTTTGTAGTTTATAAGCATTAGAATATTTGTAGTGTAAGTGCTTTGCTTAACCGTTTGTTTTCAGTCAGAAAGCATTTTAGAACAGTTCGTAATATGTTTCTTCCAAATCATCTTCCAAGATGATGTGGTATCAACCTAGCGATTCCTGGACACTCAAGCTACACAGAGTTTTGAAGAGTGTTATGAAGCACTTTTCTCAAATAAAGAAAATATCTTATTCAATACCAGTAACCTACGAAACAGAACATATAAAAAGCTTTTCACACGTTCGTTTAATTTATCGCTAGATAACTACACCGCTAATACTCCGTTTTATTGCTAGGTCTCCGAATATCTACACTTTAGGTAAGTTGAACTCTGCTGGAAACCTTCGTTATTGGAGAGAGCACGATTAATTTGTCGTAGTCAATGTGGAAATGCAAAAAGATTGTCCTAGAAACGTACGACTGTTACACTATCCGTCAATTTCACGGATTTTGGAACCAATTAAAGCTTTACAATTTTCAAGACTTTAACAAATTATCCATTCAATAAATACACTGTCTCAAGAGCCCAGTCTCTAGTGCTCATTGCTCGAAAGAAATTGTTTTATTTCCAAGTAGCCGTCAAATAAATGGCGTCGGATATTCTAGCGTTAACCTTTTTAAACGTCATGAAGTAAGCCATTCCATCTGCCTTTGGACAAATTAATCATGATTTATAAGAGAAATGGAAAACATATTATTGTATATTGACACGAAATAATTAATTAGCAGCAATTCAGTAATTGGTACATAAATTAACAAAAAATTCTTGTTTTCTTATCTTAATTTTCCTCGCGTTTCTAGTAATCTAAAAATAAAAAATCAGCGTGAGTGTTTTAGATGTGTTCATATGAAAATAAAAACGGATGTTTATTCACTCTATTTCTATTAATTCGCTCTATAAAGATCAAAAAGCAAAACACGTACCTACATCTTATAGGTAAAAATTGTTATTGTTCATGACGACCATTGGATACTTAGCTTTAGAACAAATTTAATGTAGATCTACCCTTCATTTTCCTCCACATACAACACTTTAAGCGAAGTTCCCTTTCCATCCATCCCCAACCGAATCTATTACTTCAATTGAATCTCTTGAAAGTAGTCTCATCTGGCTGGGTGAGATCAGCGAAATCAGGTCGCGAAACTTCCTTGTTCTAGGTTAGCAACTGCTCTATTCCTCTCACCTAACCGGCAGGAGCAGGGGTGCCTAGGAGACGAAATTTCTTTACAACCGTTAACTTCGAAAGCGCTTCGGAGCAACTGCGACCGCGCCGGCGCTTCCCTCACTGTGCTGATATAATTGCTCCGCCCTCTCCTTCTGCGACCATTAAAGTTAATTCGCGGAATAGCGAAAGTTCCCGCGGCGGCGGAGGAGGACTGCAAAAACCCCACCACCACCACCACCACCACCGCTCGCCTCTGCTCCCTCCCCGCCAACGACGCTGCCACTTTCTTGCCTTCCCCTACCCTCCCCTCCCCTCCCTCCTCTCCCCTTCCGACATTGCCTCTCCGCCAACTTCATGCTCTGCGGTACCACCTACCTGCTTCGCGCAGACTGCCCAGACTCATTACGATTCCACCTCCTTACGTTCGAGCCACTGTACGTCACCGAATCCTTGTCCCCCGCCTCGGGACTTTCCCACCCCCTGACGTTCCCACACCCTCACCGCACCGCCTCGTGAAATCCCCGCCTCCTGACGTCCCCACCCCCCTCATGTCCTCGCTTCCTGACGTCCCGCCTCCCTTCCGGTCCCGCCCCTTCATGGCCCCGCCTCTTCACATCCCCGCCTTTGATTCTTTACGCCTACGTCCTTCCTCCTTACGTCCTCCTTGTTACATTTTTGCTTCCTTACGTCACCGCATTATGTCCCATTCTCCTTAAGTCTCATCACAACGCCCCTCCATCCTGCAGAACCTCGCTCTGCATCCATTCTGCCTCCTCTTACCTACCTACGCTCAGCCCTCGTAGTCTTCCCTCCCCTGTCACGCTATTATCCTTGCTCCCGACGCACCAGGCTCTCCTTGTTCAATCAGACTCGTCACACTCCATTCACACTTTTTCAGGCGCCGGTCTCCACTTTCCACCGACGAATTCTAATGCACTTCTTCGCTATGGCACCTTCTGGTGTAAGTATTATCTGGCGTTATTTCTAGAGCACTTTTCTGTCACCCATCGAGAATCTACCTTCTGATTCCATCAACACTTCCTTGGTGCTATTGCCTTTCAACTCGTCCTAAAATCCACTACTAAAGCTAAAAGATCCGCAACTGCTCCAAGTCTCACTGCAAAATATGTTTAATGTTTCTCATCATAAATGATAAAAGAAGATGCAACCCATTGTTCCTTACATACAAAAATATCGTTATCTATATAATTAATATCACGTCTCTTTGTTCTGACCACAACGTCATTTCCATTGCCATAGCTACAATCACCATCGCCACCCGTCACTTGCATCCCATAATGTATTAAGTCTCTTAAAGTCACCTTGCCATTAACTTCCCCTGTGCCGAGTCGTTGCCTTTTACTACTTGTGGTTTTGACCTATGAGAAGGCCCCACTGCTGACCTTGCTTGAAGTTCTCGCCTGTTGGCGTAAGATCTTTCTAACGGAATAGACGTAATGGAAGATCAAGTTGAATCCAAAGAGCGTGACCGAGAAGGGAAATGAATTTCTCCTTTTGTTTCGTTATTCACTTCTAACTAACGTTACATTAAACCCTAGAGTAATTTCATGCTTAAACGCTTTGTTGGTTATATTAACTTTGAGGCTGCTTGTTTCCCGCTTCCGGTAATGAAAGGTGATGAGAAATGATATTGGCAGTTTACAGGAGACGTAAGTGATCGTGGATCGTGGAAGTGGAACTTATGGCAAATGGGAATTTTTCTTCATTCATCTCAAATGATATTGTAATATTAGAGGAAATTTAAATATTGTAAAATATTACGTTTCATGATGCTTATATTTACTTTTAGATTAATCCATATCATATAAACCAATTCGTATAACACAGGGGGCATGCCGTTAAACATTGCACGAAAATATATAGAAAATGGTTTTAATATTAAACTAATGGTATTATAATAGCATTATTCCTCGCATTATTTCTAAATATCTAATTTTCGAAAAATTAAAGAGGGTTTAACGGAAATTAGACTTACTTTATTATTTTAAAATTCTCTTTTCTATTTGTGGAAAAAAGTAAAAGAAAAATATTGGAACCGTTTTTGGAAAAAAATAAACTTTTTTAATTCTTATTTATCACCAAATTACTCGAAAACTACTCATATGTTCGAAACAATGTGCCTGAACTTATTTAAAGATCTGTCTTTAAAGAGAAAATTTCATTACGAAAAAAATCTCTG
Source organism: Gryllus longicercus (assembly GCA_038098605.1). Lineage (NCBI taxonomy): Eukaryota > Metazoa > Arthropoda > Insecta > Orthoptera > Gryllidae > Gryllus > Gryllus longicercus. The sequence continues at coordinate 1,000,264 of JAZDUA010000047.1, read as the reverse complement.
TCATAAATATTCTAGTTGTAGGAAGACGCCCCCCAAAACATTGAATTTCTGCAATTTTCTGAAAGAGTGGGATATCAAGGAACATTAGACAAGCCACCATTCTCTTAAGAGCCCTTTACGCTATCCGAAGATAAACTTTTATAAAAACATTTCGTACATGTTTTTTAGAAAATGTTGAGGCTTTATGAAAAGTATTCCTGAAAGTTAAATTATCCGTTTGAAACTTCTAAAGCCTCGAGTACATTCAGATCGATTGGGGATAATCGACCGAACGATCTAGGCACTACCGTTGATTGCAGGCCGTCAGATAGATTAGTTTTTCTGCTGAAAAATTCGGCGTTTTTTCGGCGCATGATAACATAACTTTCTCTTCTTACAAATTCCTTTCCTAAGGGCGAGAAAGTAAAAAAAAATTCAACATTTCTAATAATTATTAAGAAAAAATTGGGTTTATTTTCACAGTTCAAGCAGTAAAATAAAACACTAAATAAGTCCCTAAACAACATTACTAAACACTTTCTGTGATAATATAAAATGACAATATATTAAAGTATAACTTATTTAAAATACTTTAGATAATATGTTAAGAATAGTTATATGATGACGAAAATTCTAATAGATTTGTGCCTTTACGTGTTATTCCTTCAAAAACAATACGAGGAGTCATTTATCTATGGAATAATCTTTTAAATATAGCGCCTCGTCAACATTAGTTAATGGTGTACTCTTTGTCTCTTGATGCCGTAGTTCTTATTCTGTTCTATTCGGTTCCGTTTATTATGTTTGTAAACATTCTCATACGTTTCAACTGCAAAAATTAAAAGAAATTTTCCCAGAATCGAAACTTTTGATATTTCATAAAAATGTGAACTATTATTAGCAGTGACTATGAGTAAAAGAGCAGAAGAATATTATTTTAACTCTTGAGTTTCAACTTGTGCAGACTGCCTGTATGTGGATGTTTATAATAAAGTTGAATTTTATATTGTTTTCTTTATTATTTTCGTAAATCTATTTCCATTTCCAACGATCTATATTTTCTCAATTGTACCTACAAGATTTTTTATTCGTTTACTTTTCAGTCATTGAAAATAGAATATGATAATTTCCTAATTGGTCTTCATTTCAACACATACTAGGAAGACTCATTACTTCCTACTTTCTACACACTACTCCTTTTAGTTATCTCACGTTATCCCGTATTTAGTATATTTATTTGCGTTATCTGAAAATGTACTTAGCGAAATATTTTGAAATTTTAGAGTTTAGCTTTTTAATTTCTCCATCCCCCAAATTCGAAACTCAAAATTCACCGACTCACCGGGGAAGCAATCACCAAAGTTGAAAGCAACACGTGTTGGAACCCCTCTCTCCGCGCTCAACTCTCAACGATTCTGCGGTGTTGCGGCGTATTAACGTGAGGATATCGCGCGTGCTATGGAATGGTGTTGCCTCGGCTTAGAAGAAAACTTTCCCGCTTCTCCACCACGCATCCCTGCCTCCAACAGCAAAGCACTTCCTTTTCCAAGTTCCGCTCTTTTATCTCTCGCACTCTTTCCCTTCTTTCTGTTCTTTTCTTTTTAAGCTTGAGTGGACTATACAGGGTGTTGGAAAAGGTGAATAACTTTCTTCCAGATTTTAAGCCCATTATCCATTTTGAGCTAAGAAATTCTCTTTTTCGATTTTCACAGAATTGAGAATGGAATGGAATTTCTGAACCGACTGATAAATATAAATGGTAAGTTTCAAGGTGACTGTTAATTACATCAAAACGCAAGAATTACATTTCGTTCAAAATAATAGTATTACAAAAGCTTAGAATCACTATATTTATTAGTTAAATTCAAAATAAAAATTGTAATCCATAATACCCTGTATTAGGAGGCCAAATACACGTTACAGGGCATTTAATGGATAAAAATAAAATAAAACATTGTAATTTTTAATACTATTTTTATAAGCGAAACAAATAATGTATGAGTAGTGTTCAACAATACTTGATATCAGATAAAGAGCGTTATTAGCGGTAACGATAATTATATCGCGTTCCTACCGCATAAAAAAATTGTCATGTCATTTTGTATGCTCTATTCCATGTAAGATGTGCAATTTACAAACCTGAGCTATTGATTACAGACGTGTTCAATTTCCCTAATGCAGTTGTTTTCGAAGACTGTGGCTCATTCACTTTCAGATTATGAATATTCTCAAGTCTATAATTTATTCTCGGCTTTTATAACATTAATAGTAACAATAATATTTTGTCTTGATTCATTTAAATATCCCTACAGATTTTTGTTTATTTTTTTGGAATGCTTATTACAAAATTCATCATATTATGTGGACTGTAAGATGGAGAGGCGTTAGTCCAGAATTCCTTCAGGATTCCCTATTTTTGTTTTTATGTTTTTCGTGAAAGTTTATCTGTGAATTACTTTTTAAATAATTAGATTTTTATTTAATTTTAAAGCAACGTACAGTTAATCGAAAGGTTTATACAATAATTTCCGCAAACTGCAGTCTACATTATCACTGGGAAGGCAACCACCACAGAACATCCATTAAAAACACCTGAAAAAGTCGTCTCATAACTCCAGAATTTCGAATTATGACATCCAAGTGAAGGAACCCCATTTCAAGACCACTCTGTAGAGAAGGCTCTGCGAAGTCACAGAAGTCATTTAGGAATTTACTTTCCTAATTGCTATTTTGTTTCTTTCTCCGGCTGCGTAACAGGGCTGCCTTATTATTTTATCTGGTTACTCTCGTACTTTCATTTAGAAACTCGTCTCTCTCTTTAGGCTTTCGACTGCCTTTCGAGGTGGTCTCACGTTTCGCATTCCCTTATCGTTCTCTCCCTCATTCGCGGCTTCGCCTGTCGTCAGAGGAGCAGCACCGAAGGTCACGACTCTTCCCGCGAACTTCGTTCTTTCGAGTCGCCCGCAGAGGCCTGCCGCTGCCAGCCTTTACACGCTGCTCTAGACTTTCTGGGCTTCGCAGCTGGGAACGTCTGGCCCAAAACCTTTTTGTACGTGCGCGCGCGCGTGTGTGTGTGTGTGTGTGTGTGGGAGGGAGGGTGGGTGGTTGAGCGTTGAATGCGTTTTGGCCCCCTTCGAAGAGGAGTCTTTTGTTGCGTTTCGAGATCCTGTTAGGGAAACTGATGCATTGAGTGGCTTGTGCGCACCTGCGCTGTTAGGTAAATATTCATGTTGGTATAAGAAGTTGTCACCAGTTTGCGGATCAAAGGATAGTCGCTTTCCTACCTCTAAGAGTCGCATTTGGGATTAAGTTACTAAACTTTGTTGAAAGTTCAAGTGATATAAAAACTGATGCCATTACAAGAAGTTTTGGGACTTAATTTTCAGAATATGTTATAAAATATATTTTCTTCCATTTTGAGCGCAACATTATGGTGCATAAAATGCAATAACATATGTATCCTAAAATAATATTGATGAGTAAAATATACTCAATTGCATATATTTTTACAGATGAGATCACTGTTGTGATATTCCAAGATACTATCATCTAATAGTGTAATATTAATCTTCGTTGCATGCAATCTGCTTTGTTATAGTAATGTCTAATTCCGTAACGGAAATACATAATACATAGTCATTCACACTCTCCATAGATCAGTACATTGTAAAGCATTCTACGTACAAATATTTTTTACATTTTCTATTTTAACACATAGATTACGTCCATGAAACTCTTTGGAGTTTGTATGTTGAAGTAATGATATGCAATGTAAATGACTCCAGCACTCCAGCTAGAGTCCCATCGTCCACATTTGGCCGATCCCTGCTCTTTGGGCGGCGATTCGACGCTGGGCTTAACTACTTTCAACGCAAACCGATGGGGAAGTTGGCGTTTTGTTTGAAAACGGGCAAACGAGAGAGGGAGAGAGAGAGAGGGCGAGGGAGAGGGGGGAGGGAGAGAGAGAAAGAAAAAGAAAAATACAAAAAAACAACGCAGCGGGGAGCACCGCCCGAACGCGGTTCTCCTGCTGTCAAATAAAAACAAGCGGCTTTTTGTACAGCTTTGTTCATTAAATCCGCATCGCCCCCTGGCAGGAGACTGACGCAACCGCCCCGCACCGTTGCGCTGACCGTCGGAAGATATTTGCAGCTGCGGAGAAGAGTGGTTCTCCTTAGCCATGCAGACTTTGCGCTACTGTACCAAACGTGGAGAACTTAATGGCCAGCATGCATCTTTTTTGATGCGTGATAATGATTTTCAATTATTAAAAACATTTGCTGCGCGATGTTATTGATATATATATATATATATATATATATATATATATATATATATATATATATATATATATTTGAATATCCATACAAAGTACTGTAATGAGTTAATATTATCGAAGATTTTTTATATCAAGAGGACGTTCGTGTGCACAGCCTACCTGCACAAAAATTATATATTGGCGGTTACCATAGTGACAGACAAAATATACAAAATGGAAAAATCAATAACCAGAGGTAGAATGAACGTCTTACCGCACGGAGTGTGATACATGGTCAGGTGGACGACAATACTATATGGAACAAAAGACGTTGTTCAGTCATACGTAAAGACTGAATAACTTAATTGTCTATAAGAAATGTATGTCTTGAAGGGACTGTAAGATGATTAATGTAGAATTTCGCGACTTGTGCACGTGATCAGGACGACATATATTAAAAATACAAACAGACTGTAAAGTTTTATTTTAGTTGTTTGTGTAAAGTTCTTCTCTTTGTTACTCTTTCCTTTTCTGAGAATTATTTAATGTTGCAAATAAATGTTTTATTTTTATTTGAATTTTGAAAATGTTCTTTTTAATCAAACGGTAAGTGATTTCATTCAAGTTTACGGTGTATATCGTAAAATAATCGACTCTAAAAATAAATAAATGATTATTGATGTTTTTCGTTATTAGTGGATTTATTTCATTGAAGAAAAAATTAGAACGATCACAGTACATAAGATTTGTTTGTCGTGCGGGTGATACCATGCAGGACATAAATGCAATATGAGTTGCAATGCATTTTCACTGTTTCTGGTTCTGGTTATGTACAATTATATGAGTCGTCATTGCCAACGGTATTATTTATATAAGAGCAGCTTTCGATGGCTTATCCATCGTCATCAGTTTTCTAGTACAAGAAAAAACATATTAAAACGTGAGACAAAATATCATTAGAATAAATTGATTACTAATAATTTATTGCTCTTATAAAAACAATATTACTTCTCTTATAAAATGGTGCTATTATAATAAACAATACTGTTGGCAATGACGACTTCTATATTTATTTAATTGTAAATGCCAACGAAAACTTACCACAATACCAATATCTAGTTATGTAGCCAAGAAGACCGATAAGAAAATAAATAAGGAATATCTAAATAATTGTGGCATTACAATCATTATACCAACGTATTACAAGTAAAATTGGATATATATTTACAAATTTGGAAAATTAATAATTACTGTCTTCATAACAACCAATATTTCAAATGGCAGACATTGCAGAATTAAATTTTGTTTCTCTGAAATATTTACATTTCACGTTAAAAATGAGTATGGTGAGTAATTGTATTAAAAAGAATAACATTTAAGAAAAGGGTTTCATTCAAACAGTGAATTCATCACTGAAAGTTTCTTGAAATTCATGTAAAACGTTTTAATTCCATTAAGTTCTAAGAGAATCCCATGAAGATACGAATGAGAATAGTTGACTAGTTGACTTTCGCCAGATCAAAGCAAAAATGTTTTCATTTATTGTCTGCACGTAAATATTCAATATTCATCGAAACTTATTTATTCATTTTCTGTCCCTAAAATAATCTAAAATGTAGATTTTCGTTTCTATTAGAATATGTTTCTTTTTAGGTACAAGATTCTAAAGACAATCAAACAGACAAATCAGAATAAAATATTTTAAAATTTACATAAACATTACTTTAATACTCATATTCTGAATTGTTTCAAATTATCTGCCGACACATGCCAGAAAAAACCACGAGATTCAAATATTATTTTTAATTGTGCAATCCACCGAATTCAGAAAAAAAGCAAATTTTCTAGTTCCAGACACACAAAATAATAAAGGCTGTGCATTATTTCAATTTTGTACTTCTCGCTGTACGTTTTCAAACCCGCAAAAATAGTTTATCAGTTACTTAACCAAAGAAGTTGAGTTGTATGATTAATTCGTAAAATATGTGAATATTTTTAAATGAGCATTAATAATTCAATAATTTTATAGTAACTCATTGAGAGTTTCACAAATCATGATGGCTAATGACAGTTAATTTAATTTAATGAGACATAACAATAAGTATATCAACAACAGCCAGAATGTTGCGTCTCATTCACTTAGTAACATGCATGCACAATAGCTGCGTGGCTGCCCGGGATGTGTCGCGCTCTAGGCACAGGGGCCGACTTTTCGGCCGCCATTCGGCGCCCCAAGCCCTGAAAGAGGGCGCAGAGTGGCGACCGAAACGCCGGCATCTGTGCCTAGGACTCGGCGTCTCCCGGCCGCAGAGGCCTTTGCTCGCTTCGTGATCAAATTTACTTTTTGCCCCTATCGAATGATGAAACTGTATTTTGAGTTAGAAGTAATGTGAAGTAGAAGTACTATTTTAATTATATTAAATTGTACATTAATATCTTATTTATATTTTGTTTCAGGTAAGTGGATATATTTATAGAGAAATCTTTCTGCACTACACGTAAGTATACAAATTATTCATTATATTTATATATACACACTTAAGTATTTGATATTATATCCGTATAAACAATTTACAAAGTATTTTTTAATACAATGTATTTTAATGTAAGTTCTAAAAACTTGTTTTTACTTGAAATATATGAACGAATCTACTTTGTTTGTGTCAAAATGGGCTAAACTTTTAAATTTACTTTTGGATGTAAATTAGTTTCTGATCATCCTTGCCATACAGAGAGAGTACCAAGAAAAACCTCTTCGTCAATATGTAATACAAGCTCTCAAAATATTTCATTTTTTAGATGACGGCTTGAGAAACGTAAAGAATTTTATATGCCGAGGATGCAATATCGTTTTAGTAATGCGCAATCGATGTTTCAGAAACGCGGCGTTCGTTTCTGAACACTCGTTCCGGACAGTCGCATATCAATGGGGGATCAACATTCGACACCAGTGTAGTTTTTCCCTCTCTCTTAATTTAGACTTATTAATGGCCTTAATCGTTTAGGACTTGCATTTTTAGAACCGAATTTCGATCAACACCAGGCGAATGCCGGAGCAGTACCCTAACAAACGGGCCACGGAACTCTTGCGATCTTTCCTACCTCTTCCTTGTTCTATCCTTTCCCCTTACACACACATACACAAACATGCACAACACAACCACACATACCGGTAGACCGGTCGGGAACGTCGAGCTTGTTCCGGCTAGGACTGTGCCCCGTTGGTGGGAGATCACTGCATGTGGGAAACCCCGGTAGGCGACGGAGGCCGGTTGCGGACCTCGCCACACAGCGGGGAAAGACCACCGCCACCTCCCGTTGTACTGTACGTACGGGACTAAGACCTTAGTAGTTGACGGATTGTAGTTGATTATTAGGAATCACTAATAATCTATCACATTAGAACCTAACAGAACCCTATAGTAATACGTAGTTTTTCAGAGTTATCCGATGTTTACAAAAAAATGTTGAGAACCATTACCATGCATATCACCTTAGTAGAAACTTCGGCATTTTCTTACAAACAGATCTGTCTGAAAAATCACATTGCTTACTTATCTTTATAACTGTCGATGTATTAACAGTTGTGCAATCAGAGTAACGTCTTGAAGTTTGAACTACTTCTTCAAACAAGGACCTTGTCCAAACGAAAATGAATGAGTTCATTCATTCCAATTATATTCAATACCGTGAACCGACTTTAAGTCTTTATTCAGAATATATTCAGGAAATATTTGTGGTATTTTTGTCTTCATAAAATATTAAAGTTTTAAATTATATTAAGTTACATTGGCTTTCATTTGGTTAGGTTTTGTAATTAAATAGAAATGCCAGAAATTCGATAACTGTTCAATTTCAAAGCCAGGAATTAAAAACGTGTATTGTTTAGTCATTTTCAGTAAATCAAAATTTCCAAATTATAGACGAGAGCAGGCCGGCCCCTTGTGGTTACATAGTGTAATATATGTCTCTGGTCAACAATTTTCAAAGACAATTCAATGAATCCCTGCATATGCTTTCTTTCATATTATTTTCATTAAAAATAATTCATTTATTAAATACGAAAACATAGTGTAATAGTTTTATTTATAATTATTCTTTTGTAAAATGCGCTTTTTAGAGTAGGATCTTTTTAAAGTAAAGATGACAGATGTAATTATGGCGATGAACCGTGTGTGGCAACGGGTGGGAAGATCGCGTGAGTCGGGTCGAGTCGAGCGGCGGGGCGGGGCGGGGCGGGGCGGGTAGTGCAGCGCTGGCCGCGGGCCAGGTGAGGGCAGGGCGGGGTGGGCGGGCACGGCCCGCTACACAGCCAGGCCCCTCCGGGCCTCGTTACTAAGGTGCGTTCTCCCGTCACGTTCAAAAAGTCCCCTCGGGCACCGCCCGCGCCTCATGGAACAGACCATTTTGGGTTCGCTTCTCTTCCCGGCGCCACTAAATCGAGGAAATATAAAAGAGCCTGAGTGGAAACGTGGCCAGCCACCTAACGAGCAACTTCTCCGGCTGCGGTGAGAGATCGTTTTTCTAGCACACGCGAAATTTGTTTTTATTGTTTTGTCTACCGGGCGCGTCTTTTCATGTGGCTCACAGCAGGTACTTTCAGAACGTGTGGTATATTGTAATGGTTCATTGCAATAAGGACTCTTTGCCAATACATTGCGAATTCTACCGTAATATGTTTATATTAAAGTGGTCAATGAAGTTTAAATTAAAAATTAATTATTTTAAAAGATCAAATCTTGTAAGAGTTTGTAGGATGTAACAATAACAAAGAGAGGTCATTACGTGTCAGTAGTACACTGGATTATTTAGTATGTTTCAATTTGATGACCCGGAAAATGAATTTTTGGACTGTCGGTAATTATTAATTTTAGTGAAAGTGCTGAATTTTCAGTACAGAAAAATTAAGAACGGACGCAATTTGCAACGGTTGCTTTGTTCGTGTAAATGAAGAAAGGTCGAGTTTTTACTTTGTGAAAGATGCACGTGTCCAAAATGTCTGTTTGCATTGTAGATCTCTCACTTAAAAACGTTGGCGTTAATATATTAGAGAGCATAAATAGAACTATTTTGAACGTACCTATGAATGGAAAGTGATGTTCTAATCGAGAAGAGGTAGTGACTCTAGTCTCAACGTTTATCAGAAGATTGTCATACGTTAGTGAAAGTAAAACAAAGATAAGCGTAACAAAATACATGCAAAATGTATGATGTAGTTATTTTATAGTAGTAATTGTTTCAAAATGCACTTAAAGATTAAATTATGAATAACGAAATTTAATTTACAAACCATTATATTCAATAAAATTAACTATGATTGTCTCATTCAGTTCAGACAGATATTAATGTAAGCATATTAATGGAGTTATTTATTCAACATTTCTATTATTATTGCAAATACCCTGTATTGTATAGTTGTATACCCTTAAAATTGTTTTAGTTGTTGCTCGTTCGGATATCTATTTTCTCTAATATACGGATCCTAGGAATTTATAATTTGTGCGGGTCGACGATCTTGCCTAGCACAAGATCTCTAGCACTTCATAAAATTAGCATGTAAAATGGTAAAGATTGGCATTGACAATAACACAGCTATTTTGTTTTCGACATGAAAGTAATGTTAAATAAGAAACATTTTATGTACGTTTAAAACGTAGAGTATCGAAAATACAGAAAGTTACACTCGTTTACATAATTAATATCAATAAAATTAATACATACTATTATTAATTTTGACAATAAAATGTATTTAACATATTAAAATCACTCACACTTCATAACCCAAATAAAAATATCAATGTTGATCGTACTTGCCACATATTTAAGAATTTTGAGTTTGTCATTGATTTTGAGATGTCATTTCAATTTGTCTTAAAACGAAACTTTTGTAAAATGTGTTTTGTAAAATGTATAAACGACTGAGGTTAGTTGCCACATCTTGACTTTTAATTACTCTAATGAATGACATACTAACATTAACAAGTACAAAATACCGTAATGTAATATATGAAATGTGGTTTACATTGATAAATCCAACTTGTAAAAACAAAATTTTAATTGCGTAAAGAAAATTAAAAACTACTAATTGGTGCCAACGAGGCCCTGCATTCTCTACTAATGTCTCTCCATTATGTATCATTGTACGTATGCAAGTATGTATGTATGTATGTATGTATGTATGTATGTATGTATGTATGTATGTATGTATGTATGTACGTGTGCATATATGAGAAGTAAATTGGGTCTGAGACAGCTCGTAATTCTTGCCCTTGCAAACAACCCTCCCATTTATGAAATGCAAATTGGCAATTCCTTGCTTTGAAAATAGTTATAGATAGTTTTCTGTCATAATAAAACATATGTACAACCCGTGAATATGAGTTTGCATTTGCGTACGATTGTTTTTTTGTCGTTTCTCTCTTGATGATAAATTGAAACTTGTACATCTCAAACATTGGAGAAATATATTGTTTACATTGTCACGTTTGATATTCTGCTTCGTGAACAAATTCTGACATTTACAATTTGGGTTATATTAACTTTACTTTTGTTTTTTAGTGAATGCGTTTGGGGATTATGAGATCATAATACCATTTTCGTCATGAAGAGATTGCTTTTTTATGTATATATTTTGAAGCATATCGTATTATTTGCAATAGACAATGTAAACCCCCCTATCATTTGTTCGTACAGCATTTCACACACACTTTTAGCATTTATTTTTATTTCTATCGAAAAAAATCTGTGGACTATTTTTAATTCCGCCGAGTTCCTAACATTCTCATGGCAGGGCGTGTGTGAGAGCGTCATTCTAGCGAGCGCTTTAACGCAAAGCGTTCAGGGCGAGGTTACGAGAGGGGCAAGCGGTCATTCCAGTGCGCTACAAGTTTGCAGGGTGGCACGGCTGGCAGTCGTTTGTCAAAGAGGGCTCTCGCAAAGATAAACCACATGACGGGAGTCGTTTTGCAAGGACGGGAGAACGAGAGAGAGTGGGGAGGGAGAAAGAGGAGAGGAAGAGAGATAGAGAGGGAGGGAGAGACTTGTGGAATGGAATGAGTAGGGATAGAGAAAGCTTGTTGGGCACGAATTGTTTAAACTGATGGAATTTGGTAGAGGAATTTAGATGTGCAGGGCACGCTACCTTCAAAGTGACAGTGTAGGCTACAGGGCCTCGTCAGCCCGCAAGCCATGCTCAGCGAGTGCGATGGCTTAGCAGCAATACCGTTGACTCTGCAGTATCATTGACCGGGAGGTCCGACGTTCGAGACCCGACGGAGTCGAATTGTATCTCTATCTGTGTGGAGTCTATCGTTTGCCTAGAGGATAATTCTAGTGGCCGTCTTGCTCCGATCGGGAGTTGTCTGTAGTTTCTTCTATCAACACGAGTGGGATGTCGGTGCCCGGAGTGCGCACTACCATACACGTGGGGGGGGGGAGCTTTGAAGTTGCGCGGCTGGGAGAAGGCAAGAGAAACCGCGCAGGTGGGCGTGGCGGAGTTCCGGCGCCGGAGTCGAGGTGTCAGCGGGAGAAGACCACCGCCGACTTCCAGGCACGCAGCTTTTAGCTCGCACGTGCGGCCAATTTGCGAATAAGAGCTAGGGGTGGGGGAGAGACATGTTGCCATTTAATCACACAACAGACACGTACTCGTTCTTGTCACATCAGATCGCAACAACAGCAGAAGTAGCGAGAAATAAATCACCATGAGAGCACACAATAGTAGACGGCATAGAACTGCATACACAGCACCCAACCAAATAAGTAATGGCGCTCTGTGATTATCAATTATTTCTCGCTGAAAGATGTTTTTTTAATAAGCATCGGTAACTCTATAGTTACGTCATCAGAACTTGACGCTTCTAATGGGAAACCGGAACCACCTCTCCTCTGGCTGCCGCTATCTGTCAAATAGACAGAATAGAAGAATATTATTAGCACAATAATGACGACAATAGATGTCCCGCCCGAAATCAATCAGCCATTTTCTGCAAGCCATACGCTTTCGACGTTGCCCCCTAGCCTTGCTAGAGTCGCGATTGAAACGTGCAGTAGAAATTTCTCATAATGCAATTGAAAAGCTTTAAACTACTAAGAAATATGTTAAAGCCAGTTATCTCCTTTAAATGTAACAGTACTCTAACCTTTTATTAAATGACACACTACAGTATTATGTTTTTCTTTCGCACACTTACTGACGTAAGAAGAGTAAGTATTGTAATCGTGCGTCGGAAAACCGCGAAGTTTCGACTCACAAACTCTTATTGTCGCGCCTTGGTACGAAAAAATCATAAATCCTGCTAAAAATAGAAAAATTTCTCTAACACGTGATGTAGCCATAATCCATATTTTGTGTGTCCTTCATACTGGAAAATTGAGTGACGTCAAACCTCTGTCTGTCTGTCTGTCTGTCTCTGTGTCTGTCTCCGTACGTCTCTGCTCAACGCTAGCGCATGAATTGTTGAGCCGATTTTGTCCAAAATTGATGTTTCTGAATCGTTCTAGGTGATACCGTGCGCCCTGAACTTTAATACCGATATTTTAATTTTGGGGTGCAACTTTACATAAACCCCTTAGGAAATTTTCAAAATTTTCAAAAAAATAGTCCCAATTTTTTTACCAAATTTTGTTGTTTAATAGGGCAAAGGACATTTTAAAAAATGGTGCAGGTCTCATTTTTGTTGATACCCCTAATTTTTTGAAAATTGCAAAAACAAAGCCAGTAAAACAATAATTTTACAAAATTGAAGATAGAGATGTTTGCCTGAAACAAAGTCTTTTGTACAAAATTATTTTTTTAGACACTCCTTGTCACATTTTCATAATGTGACATTTTTTTGTAAAAGTTAGTTTTTCGGTAATTTCTGTTTGAAATTCATGAAATATATATGAGCGTTCCGTCGTACATAACGATAACATTGTAATGTTGCAAGAAAGTATGTTATAGCACCTGTTATAGCAATACTAATATAATAGTTTATGAATTTGACGTTTGGATCTTATTTGTTTGTTTTTTTCTCAAAATATATCTGGTTCAAGTTTGTTAAAAGACTTAGTTAAAACAGGTGGAATTTTATGTAATATCAGTTTGACCTTCTGCATCATCTGAAACTCTTATGGGCTTTCGCTTTCAGGCCACTATTTATTCTTAATCGACCTCCTCTTCCCTCCCGGCAGCCGGCTGGCTTGGCTATGAGAGGTCGTGAAACACCCAAGGGATCGTCCCGAGGGGCATGTGATTGAATGAAAGAGAACAACTTTTCTCTATGCTGATTTATTAGCTTTGGATCTTGAACGATTGGAACGATTCCTTTTCTTTAATTTCTTTCAGGACAAGATTGAATCGATCTCTAAGACTTGCATGGGGACGAAACTAGTCCTGCTCCCCTTGGCGCTAACTCACCATACCGACAGCCCTCTCTATGGTTTCCCCGCGTAGGCCTGGTCTCTCCACCGGCTCCCGCCTAAGTCCCCGACCTCTGTGTGCCTGGCCACCTCCTCGCCCCCCCCCCCCTACTCGCCTTCCTGGCCCAGCGCTCCGCCCTTCCGCACGGCTTCCCCTCGCAGTAAAATAGTCGATTTTATAAAAGAGACAGTTTATCAATGTGAACTGGCTAACATAACCTGACCAACTGCCCACCACCAACTAGTTAACTTACACGAGTTGGCCAAGTGACATTAACCAGGTCGCATTCACAGACCAATATACTTTATGATATCGACAATTTTTGTATAAAATGCTACCTGTTTAAAGTCTTTTTAAAACATCTGAATCCAAGTTTATTTGAAAAAATACTCTAATTAGGATCAAAACGTTAAAATGAAGAAAAATTAGAAAATTAACAAATTATTTTTTGAAACAAATTTAGTGTCTGCTTTAATAAAAGATCAGAATACTATTAATATACTAGTTAAACTATTAAACATAAAATAGGTAAGCAACTCTGACTATTTTGTTATTTATATGAAACATATCAATTTCTCTAATCACTGTTCTAGAATTTTTTTGTAGTTTTTTGTAGTTTTGTAATAGAACGTTTTTTGACTGAGTTTTATGGAATGATTTATGAACACAAAACGTTTCGCCAGCGGAATTAAAAAATTCGTTGAAATCCGTTAAAAAAATTCTCTCTTGATTCGCTGATCCATAGAAAGCTTTTATTTTCCAGTTTATTGATGAAATGCAGGGTTGGGAGTGAATCCCACAACAGAATATCTCATGAATAACACACAAAATGTTGAAAGTTAAAACACCATTTTCAATTACAATTATGTATACTTGAAAAACAATACGTTCTTTTCACTGTTGCAGGGGAGTGTATGGAATCGAATTAAAATTGAATAGCATAACGAAATGCTTCATTTCTTCATTTCATTAATTGCAAAAATGTATAATTTCTCCATATATGTATATTTCTCCTTTGTTTGGAATCGCGTTCCATTTATTTAGAGATGTTCAGTTTAATATTCCATTCTTTTTCAATTGCTACATTTTGTGAAGTGATATATTTCGAATTTTGATATCCAGTTGTTGGATATGATATTGACAAATAACGTTTACACGAATCATTTTCTGTAGTGTACGTAATTAAAATATTATCACGCATACATTTGGGCCGCTGTTGGGCCCTTTGTATGCAAGATGGCTGTCTTCGATCGACGTTCTTAATATATGTAATATTTTTCATAATTTTAAATTTCTCTAATTTTTTTTTGACCTTGCTGTTGCAATGACTTGAACATCATCTTATATGCGAATTGGACAGACGAGTGAAAGGGACGGATGCTTTTACCGTGTGTTTAGATGTGTGATGGATGACTTCTAAATCTCATTTTAATCATTATCGAATAGATAATTATTTATATCCCGTCATTCACACATGATTACGACTAGAAGCGGATTTTGATGACTACAAATCGCCAGAAAGATCAAAAAAATAATCTTCAAGTGTTCTTTAAAACGACCTAAAAACGAAAAATGAGGTTAAAAATGTGGTCAAAACCAGCTCGAATGAGACTCTCAAGCCATTGGATGTGATACAGATGTAATCTTTGCTTTTTCGATTCGCTCAAGTGAATTCAGCTCAAAACCTTTTGGTTTGAATGGTTCTTTATCTCGGTCTTTAGTTACCTCTAAAGCATCCGAACCGACAATGGTGCTGATAGACGTCACATGAACACATTAAGTAGGATTCTATAACATCGTTCTACTGTATATATATATATATATATATATATATATATATATATATATATAAAATATATAAAATTATATAATATATTATATAATTAATATATATAATTAATATATATATAATATATATAATTATTATGATGGAATCTACCACTACATCACATGAAGAACTTATATAGTAGAACAATGTTATAGAATCCTACTTAATGTATATATAGTATATAAAATCAATGTTTGCTTCTTCGTATCTGAGGTGCTGTCGTACTTTTGATCCAAATGCAATAAAGTATCTTAGTACTCTTATATCTTGCACTTGCATGAATAACATTGGCATAGTACAATGGTAATATGCGTATGTCTGTTGCTAATGCACGGCGATGATGATGACAATTTTATGCATTTACGCTGATTCAAGCGCCCCTGAACACAAGCTCAACGCAACCCGCACAACTCTAAGTATTATGTGCGTCTTCGTTGCATATTTTTCTCTTGCGATAGTGAAACATCGGCCGGAATCATTATTTGAACGTTGTATCGGACATCTAAATCAAATTTGTACATGACAAATGTCATAACGAATGTATGCCCAAACTTGAGGAAGGACGTTTTAACAACAGGATACTTGACAGCCATGTCCAAATCAGAACATAGAACAAAACCATACTCGCGAGAAAGTATTTCATCTATTAAACGTTTTGCTGAGCATAGCGTAAACGCGATCATCAGTTATGTGACCAATAGCGTGTCGGGGTAACTTCTCCGTCACCTGAGACTCAGAGTCGCTCAGTACTGCGCGCAGAGAAAGGCAGTGGCACGAATGACGGTGCTCATGGACAATCGAATGTTGGAATTGTCTTTACTTCCAAAAATACGCACATCGTTCTTATACGTCTACGTCATTTCCACCAAGAGATCATTGGGCTCTTGGTTTCCTCTTAGTACAATTCTTTACACAATTTACATTAAAATCGAAGCGTTCAAAGTTCTTCTTCTAAGATATTTCACATTCAATTAATTCAGTAATATAACCAGCATTGATATCTATTTTCTCTTGCAGCCGATAGTGTATTAAATGCGCATTGTTTTTGACTGCCGTGTCCGATTGCAAAGGCGTATGCCAAGGCAGCAATACGGAGTGAGGGCAAGTGCCACTCTTTGGAGATTTCTCTCCGGATGTAGGCTCTGCCCTTGTCGATTTTTTAAAACCATTTGCTGAGACGAAGAGTAAGTACCCTCGGCTCTTCTTTCCCTCCGTTGGCACCCCTAAGCGGAGACGGCCAGACTAGAGTTGACGAGCCAGGCGCCACGCTACCACGATAAGTCATAAAGGTTTCAACACACATTCAAAACCCTAGTGATATAACTTTACTTCTGGTAAAATGTCAGTGTATAAGCAAAGCTATGTTGAATTTCTTTATTTTCGTATCTTCCAGTCAATATTCAAGAATACGTGACACAGTCTCAAAGGTTCTCGTATTATTTCCATCATTTTGCCTCTTCTCACTATCACGGTAATATGGTTAACGAAGAAATTTAACATTGTTTATCGTTTTTTGAGGTAAAATATGAATTTACATTGCTATACTCTCAACTTATCTTCATTTTCTCTGTTTTCTTAATAGTATTAATAATTACAAATATATGTGTAATAAATAGTTGTAATATTGAAAGGTATGTGGATGTGATATTAAATAGTATTCTGGAAGTTATTTCTTTTTGACCTACTTTTCTTGGTAACTATATTTTTTGTACAATTTCACGAAAGCTATTCGTACGCTACGTTACACATATTTTATGTTCACAATATTTTAAGCAAAATGCATTTCGCATATTTCATTACTTCAGATGTAAATGAGTAACAGTTTCCGTCCCCCCCTCGCGTCCCTTGCCGCGCTGTCCCCTGGGCCAAGAGGCGTCGCGGGCATAGACGTGCGCTCCCCCGCAGGCGGGCGGCGGGCGGCGGGCGGGGAGCATAATCGTCATACATTAGCCGCCCCTTGTCCCAAAGCCTCTCTCCGGCTGATCACCTCATCACCTCGGCGAGCCCCTCCCCTTCCGATAAGCCGGATCCACGGCTGCTCCTTAGCCACCGATGCGCCCCGCCCCGCCTCCGCCCCTTACCCCCTGCTCCTGCCCTAATCCAGCCCACCCTGCGCTTCACCGCCCCCACGCCTATCGCTCCGTTACTCTACCGCCCGTCCCCACTACTTTTACCCCACCTCTCCACTCCCTTTTCTTCCCAGCTCCTCTATCCCCCTCTCCTTATCATTCGTCTTTTTACCATCACGAACTTACCATCACCCCTTATCTCCCCTTCCTCCTCCGTGTCCCGCCCCGACCCTTCACTTCGTCTTTTCGACCAGTTTCCATGAACCGTTGAGCAAACGCTGGGATCAACCCTTGTTTTGCTTCTGAGCATAAATATAGGTTAATTGGGTGCTTGTTTTGTTGAGCTCTTTGATTAGCTCTTTTATTACTTGTTCTGGCAGGAGTAGATAGAGGTATGAGGTAAGAATATTAAGAATACTTTAATATAACTTAAAAGACAATATTAAATATATTTAATTGCATTGTAGTATTTTATATGTTCGTTTTGCAATGAAGAAACGTGTAATAAATCTTTAATTTTATTATAAATAGGTTGATTTATCTCGAGAATGTTTTTTCCGAATTGGGAAAATAAATATTTAGGGGTAGAGAAACGTTCATAGGTAGTGAAACAGCAACCCTGAGTGTAATCCAGACAAAGTGAAGCAAAACGACCCGGCTGAGCGAGCTGCAGTAATGGGATGCTAGTTTGTGAGTACGGTGGGGTCACGGAACTGCGACTATCTTGAATGAAGGATGAAGTTCAACAGAGCACTTGTGAGAGACACAACTGATGTCTTCAGTTACCAATATTTATACTCCCTAGAGGATTATTGTGGCAGTATATGTTCGCGTGACTTGAAAAAATCCCTCCCAGTGAAGAGTGCCATGTGTTCAAAATCTGCACCACATATGAAATAACTAATTAGCAGTAAGCTTACAAACCGTTTCGCTTATTACGGTTCAAATTTTAAATAAATAAAAATATTTCAAATATTTATTAACAGGAGCAGATTTTGATGAACTAAAACATAACCAAAATAATAGATAAAACTCTCTTAAAATGCTTTAAAAATAACCTAAAAACAAAGAAAAATTGCGTAAAAAATGCATCAAAACCACTTCATATAAACAACTCAAACTCAGTTTTAAACCTTTGGGTTTGCACTATATTTTAAAAGAAAATCTCTGCCTTTATTTATCGCGAAATCTGCGGAACTGACAATAGCACTGATAGTCGTCACAGAAACGTGAAATTACATAGTACTCACAACGGCTGACATTACAATAATCTAATAGGCTATTCAGGAATTCTGTGTTGAACATTTTTTGCACCTCGTAAACAATGTTTGAAGGAAGTAGCATTAAAATTATATTAAAATTGACGAAATCAGAGAAAATGCAGTAAACATGATGTAAAAAAGTAAAAAAAAATCACTTCTTTGGCGAAATGGACGAAAAATGCAAAAAAATGACATATAAATTTGTATACTAAACGTCATAAGAAGAAAAAAGTCTATACTAGACGTCAAAAGAAGAAAATGACATTTCATTAAAATCCACCACCTATTTATTAACAATGAATTTGGCTTAAAGAATGGAAATGAAATAATATGTTACAAAGTGTTAGTATAATTTTTGCTAGCAACTATACGAATGTTCAATGCTCGTATTACACTGTTACTAAGAAATGTACTCGTATGGTGCCATATGACCTGAGGTGATGGCAGGGCACCCAAGAAATTATGTAGTGAGGGAAGAATACTGGATGTACTCGTAGAGAGTTGTTTTTGTGAATTAGTAACTTGATCAGATTCGTAAGTTCCTCAGAACCGAAATTCCATAGTGCCGTACGCTGTATTGGAGATTTAAGAGAGATCCCTTCTATTACATCAACGGCTGAAATATTCATGGCAAGGACATTCATGCGCCCAGGACGTAGATGACGCCCAAAGCGTAACAGAGAGAGCGGTAGCTGAGATTGGTTTATATTCTCCGCTTGAACTAGAACAATTGCTGAATCAAGTGAAACGATCGAATGCTTATAGAGTAAAGGAGATGCGAGAGAAGGATTTCAAAGATTTTGCTGTAACAATAAAAATGCTCAAATCCAAGACAATACAATTAATTCAGGGTACATGTCTTAAATTAGGTCAGTGCCTGCATAAAGTGAGTTATATCACTCACTGAGCATACTGCATGCTTTAAATACAATTAAAAAAACGAAGAACTTCTTTCATCAAACCATCTGCTCATCTTAGAGTGTTTAAAGTGAAGCCGAAGTGTCACAACGAAGACCTTGGAATATCTGATTTCAAGAAGAAGGATATAAAATATATGTTCTCGTCAATGCCCTTTGAGGATGGACAGTACTATTTAGCAATTTTACAGTTATAACATCCTTGTAGGAATAACATTTATGTACGATAAGAGTTGGGAAGGTAGTATTAATGTAATATAGATGATTAATTATTATTTGTACGGAATATAATTTTATTTCTGCAATGGAAAGATTAGTGGAAAGAGAGAATTTATCCGCTTCAGCAATTGTTTTTAGCAAGTTATCAATATTTGTATATATTGTATATTATTATAAAACTTATAAACATAAACGCATTCATTGCATAATTCTAATATTATGCAATAGTTATGAAAATTATTGGTTCCTGGTGATTCTTAGGTTTTTAATAATTTTCAAAATAATTTTGTGTTAATAATGTTGTTTTTAATAGTATTAACTTCGATGAGAGCCTCCATTTTTACATAAATTGATTACATGATCAAGAATTTATGCCCGAAATTCAATTAGATACAGGGAATATACATGGAAAGAATAACAAGGTCCGTAGTAGAACTTTGATGTGTTACGCCGCTGTCCGTGCACTTTGTTTTGCACACAAGGTCCTTGTGCTTACGACAACACTGGACATGCTCTGATTTCATTTTCATGAACTACCACTTTTCATGAATACGTCCAATATGTTCTCAAAAGTCTACACTGCGTAGCCGTTGCTCGTCATGTTTATGTGTTCACTGTTATATTCAGGCATGTTAATATTTCGGACAGTGTTATTTACTGCTCGGAATATTCTGCTGATGATGTTCGGGGCAAATGCCCATGCTGAGCCTGCATTGGCTGACGATAATCATTGTCCTAAACAGAGATGTGGTGTTGGTTTATCATGATTCACTCTCTAGTCATAAGTTCACATGTCAAGCAAGTGCTTTATATGCGTTTATTTGGTATTTCGAGGATCCACGCACTTTGCCTCCTCTACTGTACCTGAAGGCCAAATTCAAAATGCATGTTAACGCAATTGACGTGTTAAATAGGAGGAACATAAACGGAAATCTTGTTTAATGTGATGTAAGTTAATGAATGGAATCATGAATAAATAAGGGAATAAACAAATTATAAGGTCCGACGAGATAGTAATAAATATGTAATTCAAAGTAATGTAAAATATAAGACAAAGAAATGTATTTTAATAAATAAGAATTTAAATAGATGTATTACAAAGCATTTTTGAAATATACCTGAAAAAGAAAGAAAATTAAGACAGAGGAATAGTGAAAAAGATGTGTATATCACATGACTTATTGAACAATAAAATTAAATACTATGTTTAAAGTGACGTTGATGTTTAGAGCAGATTCAAATTAGAAGATATACTTGTTAAATAGTAATTTGAACATTAATATTATTGTAAGGTTTTCAGTAAAAGGGTCTAAAACAATTAATTTTAATTATAGTTATGATATTATTGTCGTTTATATTGTCGTGGTAAACTGAACTTCAAACACAAATAAACTCTACCTTATATGTAATTCATACACCACCAGCGTTTACTGATGCCTTTTATCCATTTCACCGGTTCGAAACAAGACTTGACCTTCAGGTCTTTAGAGCTTCGAGCTACGTGATCCCCGCAGCGCAGCTAAGAGGACACGGGCACGCGTCACCCCGCAGGCGCGTGGGCGGCGGTTAATATGAATATTCCCACCTCCGCCGCCTTCCCGCTTCGTTCCCCTCTGCCCCTCCCCTGCTTTGTCCTACACCGCCTATTCCCTCCTCCACGCACCCGCCGCACATGGTCAGTTTCGAGTCTGCCCAAGCTTCCTCCAGCCTGCGTTGGCCCCTTCTCGGCCCTTCCCAGCCGTCCCCGGCCCTCCTCCGGCGCTCCCCGCAGCTCCCCGGTTCTCTCCAGCCCACCCGGCCTTCCGGCTTTCCCGGCCCTCTCGACCATCTGCAACCCCTTCCCGACTCTCCACAACACGTCCCCGACTCTCTCCAATTCCCCCTCGCCCCCCCCCCAA
This sequence comes from Gryllus longicercus, assembly GCA_038098605.1. NCBI lineage: Eukaryota > Metazoa > Arthropoda > Insecta > Orthoptera > Gryllidae > Gryllus > Gryllus longicercus. The sequence continues at coordinate 978,431 of JAZDUA010000047.1, read as the reverse complement.
CTCTGCCTGCACTCTTCGACCTTCCCAGGCTCTCTAGGCCCTCCCCAACGCTCTCTACGCTCCATTCCATTCGTAGTCCTCTGCCGTTCATCATTCTCCCGTCATTACTACTTGCGCCAATTCACCTTACCCTCTGTCGCTCCGCTCTGCCCTGCCTTTCACATCAGCCTTCTGTCCCTCCCCACCCAACACATAACCCTCCCCGCCCCGCTGAGTTCATCTTGCTTTGCTTTGCTCCATACCGCAATAATATATTTCGCTCCCACTCTCTCACTCCCCTGCTTCGCTCTGCCCTTCCCGCTCCCTCGCCACCGTCCCGTTGCGTTCCCGTTCTGCCCCTCCTGCTCTCGCCCTCACCCCACCCCCGCCACGTTCCACTTCCGTCCTCCCCGTCCCGCCCCGCCCGCGCCACCCGACGCGAACCGCGCGTGTTCGCACGCGTCCGCCCCCGCCCCCCTCTCCCGCGTGCTCCGCGCGTGGGCGCTCTTCACGCGCGCTCGACTTCGAAAGCCGCTGGCGCGCGTCGGCCCGCCCCTTGCCCCGCGGCGCGGCGCGTGGGCGGCTGCATTGTGGGGCGGCGGTTGGGGTCAGATAAACCTGTCACTCCTCATTCACCCTTTCGCTGCGAGAGACCACCTTGCGGAACACCGTTTCAACTGGCGACGACTAGGTGACGCTTTGAGATGCTGTGTCTCTCCGCTTTTCACCGGTTGCGGTTCCTCTAGTTCTCCTTTCCTAGGTGGCTTTCTACCTGTATTTATTTCGGACTCGGTGTCCAGTTTTTTTATTATATTGATCTCTACAGGTTGTTCTAAATAACGTTATTGACAACAAACTCTCATGGCAACGAAATTCAGTTCATTCGCTTTCAAATATGCACTAAATAGTTTGATAGGAATGTATTACATTTGTAATAAAAGTTGATTTATATGTTGCATTTTAATCCCATATTCAAAACAGTGTTTCTTTGAAATATGTCACTTGGCTTTCTGTTCATGTATAAGTGGATCATTGCATATCCTCTCCTGTATTTGGAGGATTACTCTTCGAACGTACACCGACGCATGGGAATCTGATTAATCTTTCCTAACTCCTTTATTTCCCTCCTCTATTCCTTTTATTCACTCCCTTACACTCCTCCCCTTTACTATCGTCCTTCACTCTTGCACCTCTCTTCCATTCCTCCCGTTCCATCCTGCTCCTCTCCTGTCACCTCCGACTCCCTTCTCATCCACTCTCCTTCTCTGCCACCGCCTCCTCCTCGTCCTCCTCCTCGTCCTCGTGGCCCTGTGGTGCGGCGCTGCTCGCTCTCGCGGCGCGCTTCGTAATTTATGAACTGAGCTTCGGCCGGGACGCGCTCCCGCTGCGTTTAGCGCTCAACTTTAATTGGCAGAAATATGCGCGTCCCGATGTTATTGTGTCTATTATCCTGGACGGTTCACGCGTACCGAATAATTTGCTCGTAACCTCCATTGCGAAATTTTCGGCGATGTATTTACGGGTTTGCTCCCTTTTTGTGACGCTGCGCGGCGCCCCGTCCCCCTGCTGGGGCGCGGGCGAGGCCGCGGCCGGGGGCGTCTGTCCGTTCGTCTGCGAGCGATAGACAGCGCCGTATTTTTGCGTATTAAAAACTCGCGTGCTGCGATTTTCCTGCTTGTCGTTTGTGCCGCTTCGCTCGGCACGTGGCGCTTTTTTAAGTTGGCCTGCGTAAAACAAACGATAGCGAGAGGTCAAAACGTGGCCAATGAAAACGTCGAGTGCATGTGACGCGCGGAGAGTTAGTGGGTTTGTTATGTGACACTCGGGCCTCAACTTCATCTGGAAGGCCATTGTGAACGCAATGCGAGTGCTCGTGGGATGCATAGAAGTCGTGTTTTCGTGTAAAACAAAATGCGATAAAATGATTGTTGGCTTCCGCACATCGTGGAAAAAAATATCAGAAATATGTCACGCGAATGGAACCACGCTAGAGTTCTTTCCGTAATCCAAAAAAATATCATCGGAAATATTATGAATAGAAATATTATGAAGATATATGTGGTAAAAGTATTAATTTTGAATACACTCCAATTATTTTGAAAGTGATAATTTCAGTTGCCCTCACAGCCTAAGTTCGCCTTAATATTGCGAAAATGAAATGTAAGCGACGATACATGGCGAGTCCATTTTTGAAAATTCTTAATATTTTAAAAAAATAATACATGTATATGCAATATATTATTGGAAAATGGTTACTACATTGCTAGAATATACTAAATATATAATCTAATTCTACATATGGTATGATCTGCACTTATAATGTTCAAGAACTGGTGAAGTTCATTATAAGCATTAAAAAAATTAAAACATGTTTACATGTTCACATAACTTTTGTACGTGTCGTATTTACGCAGGCAGCTAGAAATTAACTGTAATATTTAATTGTGTTATCTACTATAATGTCTTGAAAATAGTGAGTGGTGCGATATATTTATCCAATCTATGGATCAGAAAAACCATTGTAATTCGCCCATTATTCTGATGTATGTACATCGGTCGTCAACATTTTATCATATAATGGTTGAGAGGTCAACAACTGATTAAACTATTCTAATTACGTCTCATTGACACTGACTGATACTATTGTACGTACACTCACTTTATGGGTCAATGTCAGTTTAGTACCTCTGACCGTTAGGTACGTAAATGGAGTTCAGTCGCTGTTTGGAGGAGGAATTCTAGCGTCCGGCTGTTCTAATCGGTGGTTCTCCGTGGTTACCTAGTAACCGAGCCACGGACCGTGCGCGATCTTTCTTTCCTCTTCCTTGTCCTTTTATCTCCTCCTCATTTACACTTATAAACACTTCACAACCACAGAGTGTGAAGGGGATCTTGATTGTGCCGGCTGAGACGCTGCCCCGTAGAGGACGATACATCGAGGGTGAATTCCACGAGGCCACATATCGTTTCGGGACGTAGCTCGTGTTCCAGTCGGAAGGAATACCGCCCGCCTAAGGATATACAACGGCCCTGCACTTGCATAGAAGTTGATCGCATAGTGCATAGTTGTCGACGCGCCAGGAAACCCGAAATAATGCCAATCTTTCCGTAAGGCCACATAAAATGCTCCTTTTCGGCAACACCGCATTGCGTGTTTCCGTTTGCTTAGAGCTTGTCCCCACTGAGGCAGTGCCCCGCAGAGGATGACACCTAAAGGGGGAAACCCTTCAAGGCGAGGTGCGAAGGGATGACAGGATCCAGGGGACGACCACCGCCTGCCGGAGGAAATGTGCTGCACTTCCGGTACTCTATCCGTAGACGCTACAGGAAACACTAAATAATCAATCGATCTTTGCGTGAGATCTCATGCAACACAAGTGCTCCTTTCGGCGGCGTCGCATTGTAAGTTTTCCGCTCCGTGGGCATTGTCACCGCACTGGCGCTTTTCGCCTCTGCGGCCGCCACGGCCCCCCCGCCCCCTCGCCCCACACCCCCCGCTCCCCGCACGCCAAGTTAGCCATTGTGCGCTGTAATAGGATCGAAAAGTTTCCCTGGGATAAGTTTCTTCTTGCACTAAGCTTTCGCTTCACGTAGGGACCATCAAACGCAATTACGGATGAAGTACAGTTTGGGGCGGCGCGAGACCGCGCTGCCCTGAAACGTGGATGGGTGGTGGTGGTGGTGGCCGTTCCTTCTTGAAGCCCTTGGGGTGTACGACTAAGTGGCTGCGGGTTCGATACTTGGTGTTTAAGGTGTTCGACTGGAGAAGCAATTTTTTTTCATGTTAGAAGACTTGTCTTTTTGATGGTGAGTTGCGGAGGATTTTTTCTGAATGTTTTTTGATGAGTGGTCTTGTGATCAATATTTTTTGGATCTTTTTTATACTCAAGATTAGGTTTTTGAGAGTTACTTACTGAGAGTGATATTGTGCATGAGCTATTTTGACGAAGAGTGATTTTGGGAATAGATGTTTTAAAAAATATATAATTTCTGTATTGTTTTTGAGATCAAATGCAATGATAAGTACTCTTATATATAAGCATTTCATTTCCAAAAGTACTCTATAAGTTGCTCAATTAATGATAATTACAGCACTTCTATCAGCAATGATGGATTTCCTGACGTTTTGTCTTGTAAGTTCCAAGTTTCAATCGACACTTTTAGTAGATGCTGCTTTTCAGAATGAGAGTATTATTAATGATATAATAGATCAATATAAGATACTAAGATATATTTTTAAATAGAAAATATTGCCATCAGATTGCAATTGCGACAATGAATGCAAGATTACTAGCACAATTCCTCAGAGAACAGCAATTGTGCTATTGAATTTTTCGAGAATTGATTTCAGTATTGAAGTCTGATAGGGTTTTAGTTGGCCATCACTTCAGATAAAAACATATAATTTTAGTACAATAAAAACCAAACACCTAAAAACACTATATTCACAATATTTCATAAAGTAAATCATTATTTATCTAAAAAGTTATTTACCTAAAATGTGGATAATAACTAGTTTGAAAATAATATATCTTTACTTGGCCAATGAATCAGTAAAAATACTTTTTATTATTGAATAGTTTGAATTAAGTGAGATCCACATAGCCTTTGTAGTTTTAATAATGGTGATTAATTTAATAAACCCGTGGGAAAAGTAAGCCACAGGGTTACAAATACGCGAAGGAAATTTGATTTAATAATTTTACGTCACATCTTCAGACACATTTTAGGGAAGTGCGTATTCTTTAACTCTTTGTCTCTTCGTTTTTTCTCCTCCCTTGCTACCGCTCCTTTATCTCGTTGGGTGAAAAAGTTTCGTCTTGCTACGGTAATTGCTTTAGCGAAATTATTCTGCTGGTGTGCTCGGAACAGCAATGCAGTGTAATCCTCGTCCACCCTGCAGTCTACCAGATCTTTTTAGCATGGTCGGAGTCGCCTCAACTACCCGCATTTCTCCATTTTTGTTTTGCGTAGCCGCGATGGAAATAAAACTTTCCCGTCTAATGTTGTGTGTTTCAAGTAGCGGAAATAAATATCTTTTTCTTTTCCCTTCGTGTACGCTTTGTGAGGATCTCGTGCCAAAAATTCGTCTCTGTTCTTTATGAACCGTTTTCTCGTATTCGTCAGACAATCTATTTAAGTTGTATATATTCATACCAACGGTTTTTCTTTTAGTTTCGGAATTGAATATTAGGGAAGTGATTTTGCATATCAGTTTGGCTTGAACATTTTGTGGACTATTTTATGCTATTTACAGAGGAAGAACGGACGTCACGATGTGGAACATACACATGCTTCTAATACGTGCATTTTATATTATTCTCTCAATTATAAGTAAATTATATTTGTATTATATTATCTTTAAAAATTTGTATATTGAAAATATGTATATATCTACATAGACTTATATTGTTGATTGGATAGCACATTAGTATACAAAGATTGAAGGTGTTTAAAAATCATGAAAGTGTGTTATAAAGACATTCTTTTACTTCTTTGTTGCAAATTCACCAAAATAATATTTGCTGCGTATGCAATAAAACCCTAATTATTACGTTGATGTAAAATATTGTAGGCAACATTACATTTTATTTTTAAAGAAGTAAGTACGGTAAAATTTTCTAGAGAAAATTATTATTCCGGGTGGTAGTAAAATATTCAGCGTATAAATCGCTTAATCGTTCGCTGCAGAAGCAGACGCGAGTGGATACTTTGTTCTTTGTCGCAGCTTTATTAATGGAAGATAAAGGTAACGAATAATGAAGAAAACATCAAGATAAAATTTTGTTTTTTTTTTATTTCTCAGAAGTTTTGAGTAGACAAGTGCTTTAAAAAATAAGCAAAAACGAGATATTTGCCAAAATTAATCGATTTTTTGTATAAATTACTTAATGCTGCGAGAAAATAGATCACTCTGTTTACATATTCACTACACACAATGTCTACCTGTACTTGATAGATGTTCTATGCAAAAATTATATTCATTTGAATTGAATTTATATATGAGCATATTCAGTAACGAAATTTGCAAACTTACACCACAGCTGAGGATGATTGAGGATGTGAAAAAATCGAAGTTAAATTAGTTGAACGATTGTTTCTCAAATTGGACTCGGTTAGGCGTAATGCGGGCGAGCATTACGTCTGCGACAGAAGCGTATGACATCGGACTCGGTTGATATACGTTGCCATTTTGGCAAGGGTGACAATATTTAGTATTGATAATGATAAGTTAAAAACCCATATACGTATTGGCGAGTCAGATACCCAATAACCTAATAGCTAAAGGGACAAGTTGGTAAGTGGATTAAATTAATAACATGGAAAGTCGCTTCACATATCCTATTCAGTAGCACACGCATTCAAGTCAAGCAACCACTGACTCCCGAATGATAAATGCCCTCAGCCTGCAAGCAATTGGGGCAACGTGACATGACAGGGAACGCGCTTGTACTTGCGTCGCCCGCAAACGCGCTTCGCCCTCTGCAAATTCCATGCGGGTTCGAACCTCGTTGCGCGGAGGTGAAAAGGCCGGCGCCTCTCGTCAGCAGGCGAACAGCTCTGAACAGCTCCAGGCAGCGGAAGCCGGCTCGTGCGCGTACGCCACGCAGACGGACGTGGGCCGACGAACGAGTGAGCGGGCGGGCAAAGGCTGGCTAGAGCGGGCGAGAACGAGGGTGAGTGCGAGTGGGAGTGCGAGCGAGGGGGATTCAGAGGGTGAGTGCGAGGGTGAGTGCGAGGGTGAGTGCGAGGGTGAGTGCGAGTGGGAGTGCGAGCGAGGGGGATTCAGAGGGTGAGTGCGAGGGTGAGTGCGAGGGTGAGTGCGAGGGTGAGTGCGAGGGTGAGTGCGGGGGTGAGTGCGAGGGTGAGTGCAAGGGTAAGTGCGAGCAGGAAGGGCAGAGGGTGGAGGGCGGACCGGCGGGCGAGCATTACGTCTGCGACATAAGCGTATACCGTGCGACGCGCTGCCTTTGCCGCATTAATAGTCAGCGCTTTTAAAAACAGCTACGGGGATACTCATACTTATGATGCGGCAAGGGTGCGAATTGTGCACAATTCAGCGATTAGTCTGCATCGCACGGTCCTTTTTATTTTCTCGTCTACTACGTACTTAGGTAGTAAAGAATGTGATTCTGCAGAAAAGTGGCGATTTTTCGAATAAAAATCTTGTGTTGTGTAATTGTTATGACACATTGATACATTTGGCTGTTTTTTGTTGTACATTACAAGTACTTCCTCTAACAAGTGGTGTTTTTAATATACCATGTTTTGTAAATCCTAGACACGAAAAAAATTGTTTAGTGCAAAAAGGGTGTTTCACTGTCTGCCTGCCCCTGAGTGGTCAGTGCTAACGCCTCCAAAATTGATAATGCCCTAATAAATCTGGCCAAACTCAAGGCCATACAGTTTTGAAATGGTTATTTTCATTTTTTTGGGTGGGTATACTTTTCATGAAACCTGAACAATGCTTACCAAATATTGTAAAAAATTGCTCCGCATTTTATATTTAATTTTAGTTCGTTTTAAAATGGCACATGCATCTATTTTGTTGAATTCTGAATTACAAAACAATAAAATCAATATAAATATAATCCATTTAAATTTTCTAATCATTTCATTGTCGAGTCTATTTTGTGGCTTACCTCTCCGGCCGAAACAAAACCGGCTCTTGTTTCACCATGCCACACGCCCTTTTCTATCAGCCTGGAATTTCAGCGAAGAGCCACCAACCCAACAGATTTATCCACCGGTCAGCAGACTCTGCGAAACAAGACACTATCCTTTCTTGCAGCCTCACTCGGCAAGGCCGTAATTAAAACGCTCGCAGTACCATGTTCGTGGCTAGCGCAAATTCGCTTTCGCTTGTTATGGGCGCTTTAAATCTCACTCTCTCCCCACGCGGTCTCGAGGTTTATTTATAAATTTAATCGCAGAACCCGCGATTAGGGCGCCCCTAGTGGCGCGGCGCGAAGCGATCGAGGTTTCTGCAGCTGCTGCGGCCTGGCGGCGGGTAGCGCAGTTCGGCTGCCTCATTATTAATGACACAGCCGCAGTCGTTAGTCATCTCGGGAATTTAGATGCAGCACCGTTTCGAGCGCGCTTATACGCGAGCGGCTGCAGGCCGAAGCTCCATTAATATTTTTTGCGAGCTGGCATTGACATGTTTGGCTATGCCAGAGTGTTGCTTGGTTGGTTAGTGTGTTATATTCTTGGAACTTTGAACGCAGGAGTAATTGGAGTTGTTTGGGGGATGCGGTATATTAGCATGAGAGTTACACAGAGCGTATTTTATTGTGTATATTTATGAGGTTTTTGACAATTCATCACTTGGTGGAATTGGATGGTGCATCTGTATCTCTTCTTGTAATTATAACGAAGTAATTTGGGTGCATTAAAAAAACTCACATCTAGTTTGGGACGTAATGGATACGATTAGTTTTGTTTTTATTTCAGTTCTAATAGAACTTGTCTCTTACATTTACAAACATGGGAAGTACTGATTCAAACTTTTTGTGCAAAATATTACGATTTTTGTTATGTATATAGACTTATAAGTGCAATAAAAAAATTGATTCATTAGGGGACTGCTGGGGATAAATCTGTCATTTAAAATCTCGCGGCCTCAGAAACGTCGTTTTTTTCGTATATCATTGTTCAAAATCAGTGTATTGAAGAATACTCCCGACGAGGAGTGTACCATTGTTTCGAAGTGTTCAGTAAGGAACAACTGAAACATATCCCATTACTGTTATGATCAAACGTCCTATTCTGCTGGCAAACCAACTGATGTTGCTGACTACAAGCTTCAGTTGTGGTTGCAATGAGTTAATACAAATATTTCGTTCTAGGTGATGCGACGTAATTATATTCTGCGTATCAAAATAAATTGGTAAAAACATTAGGGAATGCCAAATCTATTTATTTTATTCATATATATGTTTATGTATTCACGGATTCTACATTCACTAAAATATCCGAATAAGTATGTTTCTAGAGCATATGGCTCTCCTGCTTCATACAATCACAGGATTTACCTTATCATTTTACGCCTGAGACGTAGTACATGCTGCATAATGCACATTGCAACAGCTAATTGAACCTCTAAGCAACGCCACGAGCCCTAGGTAAGCCCTTTCTAGAGGTGAGGCTTAGGCTGAACGGGAAATGCTGGAACTGTGGCTCCTGCTGCGATGGCAACCGGAAATGATCCCTGGAAGGTGGGGATGTGGGGCGTTCTCTAGCTTCTACGTCTAGGCTGCGTTTGCAGGATCCAGTGTAGCCTAGCTGCCTCGCATTCGAAACTGCAACAGCATGGTCATCTACTTGATTATTTGTATTTTATCACTCAAAAAATAGTTTTTAGTTGGGAATACATTATGATAACCCATATATCAGCCACCTCAATATTTTAATATACTTTTTTATGTATGTGTGTGATGATACATCGATTCCTTGTGGTTCCTGTTTGGAATGGCTGCCAGACAGTTTGCCCGTCGCCAACTTCACCGCCAGCGTAATGCCGGTTGTGCCATGGTCCTGCCGAGGTTCTGCCCGCTCCCCGTCTCAGATCTCGCTGTGTCCCGGCGGCCGCTTCCAATCCGCCCAGAGCCCCACTTCCACCCGCGCTCCGGCCACCGCCGCTGGCCGCTTCACGTTGCCGCCTCCACTGCATTCGCCATCGCCACTAGTCTGCCCCCCAGCAGGTCTTCTCGCTTGCCCTCCGAGGGCGCCTGAATCACTTAGCGCTGTGGCGCTCGCCGCAGATGGTCAGATGAATGCTTTGCCGTGAACCATTTTTTCTGGAACAAAGAACCACGGAACGTGTATTATAGTTACACGACATGTTAGAGGAAACAGCATCCTAAATATTCCAAACATTTTTATAATTTTTTTAAATGTCATGGCCACACAATATACATTTTAATGGTGCAGCAGAAAGTGCGAAAAATCGCCACTTTCGGTTGCAGCATTTCAATAACACTAATAATAATAATAATGATAATGATAATGATAATAATAATGATAATAATAATAATAATAATAATAATAATGATAATAATAATGATAATAATAATAATAATAATAATAATAATAATAATAATAATAATAATAATAATAATAATAATAATAATAATAATAATAATAATAATAATAATAATAATAATAATAAAAGCCATTGAAGCCAGCGTTGCGCAAGGCCTCTCACAGTAGTGAGGGGGCTAAAAATTGGATTCCCTTTCAGGTGAGCTAACCCTATAAATTGTTTTAATAAAGCTTCTTGACAACTGACCATATCCTTAACTAATGATTACTTATACACATTATCTATATTGTTGTTGTCTACTATCCATATTGTTGGCACTGACCATATTATTGTTCCACTTGTTGTCCACTGCCCACTGACTGCACCATCACTGTCCTCTGCCTACTTATTGCCCGCTCGCTGTCATTTTGTTCGTTACTGTTCACTGTTGATCTCAATCCTCATCATTATTGGCCTCTGAACCCGTAACAATATTCATACGTATTACCTTCACTGTGTGTAAAAGCTTTCCAAAAACTTCTATTTCTCGTTTTTCTTGACCACAGCTTTCCGGCTACAGCACTTATTTCATCGCCCCAGCGAGTTTTTTGATCTCTTACTTTCCTTTTGTTAATTCTTGGGTCCCATATATCTTGATGTTCCTACCTCTTCGGGACCACACGCATTATGTGACCTGTCCATCTCCTTTTGATCTTTTTTGCCTCTCTGAACATCTTTTAATTTCGTTATATTGCGTTGATATTCATTTCGTATTCTGTCCCTTAACGTGATCCCTAGCATTTTCCTTTCTATTCTTTTTGAAAATCTTTATATAATTGTTTGTTTTGGCATTTAAAGACCATGTCTGAGCTCCGCATAGTAGAACGGCCAGTAAACTTGAATCAAATATCGCTTTCTTGTTCTTTATGCTTTCTTTTTATTCCTCGAAATAAAATTTAGGCCCCAAAATGTCTGCATTAGAATACTTTCTCTTTATTACATAAATACGTAGAAATCCACCAGCGCCCGCTTCATAGCGTTCCCCGTACCCGCTTTCACCTCTACCGGGCGTCTCCACCTTCACGTCGTCCTCTCCTGCCCCGCGCCTCCGCCCGCTGCCGCTGCGGCTTCCCTCGCAGGGCGCGCTCGCTTGCGGGCGGCAGAAGGCAGCGCGCCGGCCCCGCTAATCACGGCAAAATGCATAATTAATTAATAGCCCGAGAGCGCGCGCGCGGTAATCAGTTTGTGTTGGAGCCACCTTGCGCACCGCCTCTGCCACCGCCACAGACGCCGCCGCCGCCGCCGCCGCCTCCACCACTGCCTCCACCACCACCACCACCACCACCACCACCACCACCACCACCACCACCACCACCACCACCACCACCACCACCTCCGTCGCTGCCGCCGGCGCTTGCGAACTGAACAGCTTCGCATTCCCCACGGCTTCCATTAACGCTGCCGCTGCCGAAGCCAACCACTCGTTTTCTCTAGCCTATTCGCCCCCCCCCCCTCTCTTGCCATTGCTTTTGCTTTGGTTCACGCTCACGCTGTTGTTTCCATTCTTCTCCTTTGAGGCACTTTGTGCTCGGAATCTCTTCCGAGAATTTTCTTTACTCTCAGCGTATACCGAATCCTTTTTTATACCCAAATGACACATGTTCTGAATTAAAGGCTACAGAAAAATTAAAACAAAAACGATTAATTTCTACCTTTAAATTAGTATTTTGTAACTAAATAATCCCCGATTATAAATTGAGGTTTTTAGCATTGTGTTTTAAAATGTTAACGCAATTTGAACTGTTTCGTAGAATGGAAGACTCTTGTTAACAATTCCACTCCTGTTGACTCCTCTACTCTCTGTGGTCCCTTCCCACCTCTGCTTCTCCCTGTCGCTCTTGTCACCTCTTTGCATCGGCAGCTCACTGGTACGTTCTCCCAAACGCCCGAGTTCATTACTCTCACCCCTACCGATTTGAGATGTCTTAGAAATTCTGGGTGGTTGCGGCCGAAATGTCAAACACTAATAGGTTTCCTCACTGCAGTTGCCTCTGACCGGAAGATCTTAGGTTGCTCCCGACAGGGGCAGAATTTTCGACACTAGCTCGATAACTATGTTGATTTCAGCCTCTGTTTGTAGGAGCGATCTAGCGACCATGGTTTCTGCAATCAGTAGCAGACATAGCAGGAGCAGAATCCAAACAAAGGGGCGAGGAGCCGAGCGCGATCTTTCCTTCCTCGTCCTTGTCCTATCCCCACACCTGACTTACACACACAATTACATGCACTATACATCCAGCTGAGAAGCCAATACTGCAAACTTTCTCAATAAAACATGACCTATAGTTATGAGGCTATTGACAATAGTAACTGATGTGCGAAAACACGAAATAAGAAATTAATAAATTACAGTGCTCAGCCAACGAATTTAACTTCTTACAGACCACTGCAAGTGTTCGTCTGCTGTGAATTGGCACAACGTTTTGAATGAGAGATTGAGTATTGATTTCCGGTGTATCAACAACTGAGATCATTAATCCCGTAAAGTTAGTGTGTTTGCCATGAGAGATTATTACGTTTGTACCTCACGTAAACCTGCGTTTCCGGCGCGGAACCATATGTGAGCTAGCGGTTTCTCCTTCCCATCGGGGTGTGATACTGTTTTGTGCGTGTATGTGTTTGTGAAAGAGGAAGAGGAGCAAGGACGATGAAACGATAGCGCATTGTCCAGGGCGCGTTTATTAGAATACTCCCTTGGCTTTCGCCTAGTGTTGACCGGTGAAACAACGAAAACATCCGATCAGTGCACTCCACCGCCAGAACTCTCCTCCGAAGAGGTTGAATTTGATGCACTTATTTGCATAGTGTCCATCATCTGTTCTACCGAGCGAAATGCCTCAGAGCGTAGTGCACTGACTTCGCATTCGGGAAGCCTGGGTTCAATTCCCGTGCCGGCCATCCTGACCAGGTTTTCATAATTTCCCTCAGTCATTCAAGGGAATGCTGAATTACTGAAAGGCTACGACTTGTGCCGATAGCCGAATTAGTTTACTACGTGAAGTCACGAAGGATAAGCGAATCGAGGGATCCTGGTTGTGTGACAAACTAGTAACCCCTGAATTTAACAGCGCAGAGGCTAATTGCTCGTTACGGGGCATATAACGGCTTAATACAAATACAAATCATCTGTTCTAGCAAAGCTACAAAATTCAACACCATCGCGATTCTGACGTCATGAATACTGGAACTGTTGGTTAGCGATGCTTCTGATGTACCTGTGTTGTTGCTGATCATTCGCTGAAGGTTCAGCATTTCGAAACTGGCATGTCATAAACAGTAATGTTTTGCAACAAATGAATGTACATATGGAAAGATTTGTTTGTTGACAGCAGGTGAAGCCATTCCTTCATCTGAAAAAAGGACATCAAAAAATGTTCTAATAAAGATAAACCATAATAGCCGATCTCCAAAAACATGATCTACTTCCCCAAATTATTTCTCTGAAGTCAAAAATAGTTACCATCGGGAATCGAAATTAAATTCTACCGCCTGCGAAAATGTAGCTGCCGTCTAAACTACATGTAGCTAGTTGAATGGAAAATTATACAATATATGCTAATTTACAGTTAATTATTTGTTGAAATGTATATTAAATATTATACTGCTTTACTATTGTTAATGTCACTAGGGACTATAATTATCAAAATCAGAAATATCTTGCATATGTGTGATGTTCACCAACCACTTAGAAGGCTCATTGGTGGCCTGCAACCTGCCCATGGTGTGCTTCCGGGTTCGATTCCCGGTCGGGGCAAAATTAGATTTGCAACTTTTCTTTACGTTTTGTCTCGTCCCAGTTTCTGTAGCTGTGTGACGAAGAAACGCTCAGGCCGGCGGAGATTTCTGGTTACTGGGAAGGAAATACGCCATGCTCGCCACATCTCTCTCTTCTATGCGTTCGTAGGCTTCCGCGGCCGGAGTCAATGCATTCTCGGCTATCCGAGATGAGCCGGCCTCGGTGTTGAATTGACCGACACGCGGCTCATCCCGGAGAGCCAAGAATGCACAGCTCTCTCTTATTCCCCAAGCATAGAAACGAAACTAGACCCAGCCAGAGGGTCTCCGTTAGCTAGCCGGCAAAGTCAGATGATTGACGTAAAATTGTCAAATACATGTTCTCTCCTTCGGCGCGTCGCTGTTAACACAAAAAGGACTGCAAAACCAAGTCACACACACATTATTCGAACAAAATAGACACGCTTTTACAGAATATCATGCTAACAGAACGTAACATTAAAAATATATTTTTCAATTCTGAATATTTCATTTTAAATAATGAGATGCTGGATACAGGCAAATGTATGTATTGAACGTTGAAATTAGTGAATACAAAACTGTAAGATCAAAAAATCATTGGTGGTTATTTCTGTTGTGCAGCAGACCGCAACGCTACGCTTAGTTGCTATATTCTCCATTCCTATCCACTTATGGCCGTCTGCAGTTATAACTCCGGATTCGGTCCTACGTCCACTGATTGCAGGCAACGTCCCACCCACTCCTTCAGTCGCCAGACGCGCGGCTGGAATCATTGTACGGATTATTCGTATGGATTCCGTGCCCATGCGTGAGATTGTGCTTTAACACTTGTGCAAATCCCTGTTTGCTTTTTGAGATGACCGGGCCCCGACTGAAAATTGTTTGCCTTTGTTTGCTCGTTGTGATCGTGTCTGCCATTTAGGGGTTTGTGTTTGTTCAAACAAATATGAGGGATAAAGGAACAGAAGGGAAGGCTTCACGGCAAGCACTGAATCCGAGGTCGCAGGAACAATCAAGTGAATACACAGCGATAAAGGCTGCCTGCCAGGAACTGCCGAGAGAGTTCAGGGAAATGAGAAGTAGAAACGAAATTGGGTGATTTCGATTTCGGTAGCTTAGTGTATAAAGCAACTCTCGTCGTTGGAACAAAGTTAACTCGGAATTCCCAACGAATAACTCCAATGTTTTATTACCCCCCGTGGTGGCGTTTGATATTAACTCCGGGTTTTCACTTACTGGCTCTCACTCCATTCTGTAGGTGTACTCTTGTATTCTGGGTCTGATTTTCTCTGAAGATCAAATACACTGACAGTGAATATAAACCATTGAAAACTGGGTAAGCTCCCTTTGAGTATCGAAATCCAAGTATATCAATAGGAGGGGTAATGTGAATTTTTGATAAAATAATAAACCCAGTGCTTCGTGTTTCGTATTAATTGCTTTAAAATTTACGTACTTTTAAGTAGATGCATATAAAATGATTTCAAACTTACTTAAAAAACTAATTAAAACATTTTTTAATACAGATTGAATATCAAAATAATATGTGTAACATCTATAAATGAAGACATTTAATATTTGTTGAATAAAATGAATAAAAAACGCTACAAACTTGTCAAAAAGGGATATTAAATGGGTAAAAATGAAGGTTAAATGACATTCAGGACAACATAAATAATGATAGTCTCCATAAATATATACGCTAACCTACTTTACTTGTAATGAACCAGAATTACAAAATTGTGTATTTATAGTAAAGAACTAAATCAAAAAAGTGCATGATGCACGAATCGCACGAACGAAGAGGTCGGGTGAAAAGTATTTCTGTACTTTCTTGATCATTTATCAATCTACATCCAGAAGCGAGTGGAGTATCTGAACAGGAGAATCTGAAGTTTGAATATTTTCAGCACCTTCTTACAACTATAATATTGAAAGTAGAGGTTTTTTCAGAGAAATTGGTTCTTACATTAGTTCTGTAATGCAAATGATGCTTATTATTGAGAATAGAATTGTAGTTATCGCGTAATTTTCAGTGAAATATGGGAAATCTTTTTAAAAAATATATTAGAAAGATTTTCTGAAAAATGACTCCAATTTGTTATTCTTTAAACGTTTTCTGCAACGTTATTCGCTAAACGCACTGAATAAAATGGCATAAACTTTATTTATATGGATTCATTTGGTATCCCAAAAATTACCCAATTGTATGTTTTTTAAATATCTCTCTCGTCGTTAATATTTATAATGTTGTTTTTATACTTCGTTGCTTTGCAAGTACAAGAGGGTTTAAATAGTGTCGTTTGAACATTCTCCAGAATTCAAGCTGATATCTCTAATTGATCTGGACGAACAAACTTAAGGCCCCGTGAGTTTGAATTGTATATTTTTAGTTTTGAGGAGCAAAAAATTTCAAAATTATCTCCCAAAATTACTCCAATTTTTTATTAAACTTCACCCTCGGATAGTGCAAAGGACACTAGAAAGAATGACGCAGATCTCATTCTTGGCGAACCCTCTGAGTTTTGTAAAATTGCAAACAAAAATAGCATAGCAAAACTAGAATAGTAATGATACAGTTTTTTTAAATTTATGTAATCAATTCTTTAAAAATGGATCTTGAAATAATGTGAATGACATTCTTTTAACTTAGAAAAGTGCAAATGCATGTTCAATTTGTTTTTGAAGCGCAGTCGGAAAGAAGGAATACTTAAGGCTGTTGGTGGAGGGCTAATGTGAATGCCGTGCTACCTCAAAGAATCCGCATTCAAACACCAGCATGGACAAAAGTGGCTGGTTGGAAACATTTTTTAAGTTTCATGAACTATTATAATGTTGCGTAGCCGTTGCAAATGATGCGGGGAAACATGTGGTGTTGTCGCAACACTAGTTTAAAGACGGTTTTGTGCACGAGCAGTTAATTTTGGAATTTTAAACTAAACCATATTCCAACTTTTGTGTCCACTACACAGAAGTTTGTGAACACTTTCTATTTGTAGATAATAATGTAGTTAATTACTTCTATATTGTCGCATCTTCTAACCATCCTTCACCGACAACATTTATCTCCTTTTATAGTTTCACGACGTGATTCCATCTACAACACTCCGTCTCGGAGTTTCTGTAAATTTGGAGTAATGGTCTCCGGATGCAACTTTCGCCATAAATTCAAACTCGCGCCATAAATTGTCCTGAGGCGGAAAGGGTCCGCTTTCGCGGTGGTCAGTCCGTGTGCAGTGGCAGCAAAAAACCTCGGTTGCCATTCGCATTTGCTTCCTTCCACGGTTCTACTCCAAGGAAGGGAATTGAACTTTCAAGAAAAACATTCACTTTGCGTGTTTTTAATTCACTACAGATTTTTATTTTAGCAGATATAATTTTTGTTTTAATTCAATGACATGGATGTATTTCAATAGTACTGATTCACTCAGATTTTGTTTCCTCGTAACTTTCGGTATGTTTTATACATTAAAGATAATTTAAAGTAAGATATTTGAAATTTTATAGGATTGTAACAACACTCATCTTTCTCTCATGCTTTGTGTGTCTCTTTTATCATTGTCGTTATCAATTAATCAATAAAATTATCATCCATTTAAAACATTTCATTCCCTTATCAAGTTTTATTTTCTAATGTTGTTGATCTTGGAAAAAAATGTTAATGTTCTCAGGTAGAGTGTTACATCGAACGATAATTTTTATGATTGTTGAACATTACCCCAAACTATTTAGTATATTTATTATTAACCCATCTATCTACCTCTCTCTCTCTCTCTATATATATATATATATATATATATATATATATATATATATATATATATATGTGTGTGTGTTTTATTAAAATTATACTACAGAAATCTTGCATAACATGTAAATAAAAATGATACAAAGAAATTAATGACCATAACCGTTCTATTGTGTGCGGTACATTCCATTATCTGAAAGCCAATTGTATTAAGATATAGTATATAAGATTAAGATTCACAAGATAATATGCACAATGTCAATGGCACACCTTAATTTTCACAACGACTAACCCACAACATTTTCACAACGACACCTTAATTTTCACTACTTAATTTTCTAAGCACCAGCCGATCACAGCGAACTCTCCATTACACCTGGGCACCACGTGATGAGGTAATGGGGTGCAGGTCAAAGGTGACCCTTCCATGCGTTGGGTCACACGGGGGATTGACCGAGGGCCACTGGCACCGGGGAATGCATTAGCGGGGCGGGGCGGCGGATTGGGGTCGTCCCGGGTCTCAGTGACGGGTGGGGTGCCTCCCCACGCCCCCATCCCGTAATACTCAAGGGAGTGCGGTGATGGCAGAATGGACACATTAAAAATAATTGTAAATTGCAGTATAAGAGAGCTATGTGTAAGATTTAATTCGGGAGGGAAAATCTTTAGAGTTCGAAATGACGACTTACTGTGAGAAAGCTAATTGCTTCAGCGAATGAAGTGAACAGGTGATCTAAAAGTAATTACATGTTAATAGTATTAATATGAAGGACTTACATGAAATTATAAAATGATACATTATTGTAATTAGAAGAGACCAACATGTAGTATTTATTATCAAAATTTTTACTTCTGATTTTATGGGAAGATCAGCACTTTAATCAAAGTTCAATGGGTAGATGTGAAAGAGAAACTCAAAAGAACGTAAGATTTATGGTATTTTCGTCGTAAATAAAGAAAAAGAAGAAAAAATCGAAGAATATCACCTTGTATTTATATCGACATCAAGCATTTTCAATTGAATCGCGACCAAGATGTTTGCAGACGTGTGGCGGCTCAGGTAGAATGAGATGATGCCAACACTTATATACAAGCTCTGAACATCTTCACATCAAAGGAATTAATCGGGATGAAATAAGTAACATACAATATTTACGCAGTTTTTACTCATAAATCAAATAATAATGCTCACGGTACATCGTGTTACTTACTTCATTGTAAGAGGCCTGTGAAATGTGAATCAAAACTATGCAGTTTGGCTTTAGGATGAACTTAATTATTTTTCCATTACACCTGTGTAAATTGTTATTTATCTTGTATCTAACAACAAAATATCTCCTTTATTTACTTGTGAATTTTAAAAAAATGTCACAATTAGACATTTTCATTGGCTACTTATAAGCAGAATACAAAAGTAACAATTAGTACATTGTATTTATATATCTAAACAAAATATAAGGAACAAAACAATAAGAAAAAATCAAATTAACTGGCGCAATAGTAATGACCGAGAAGTTAAATGGAAGTGGGGAGGTCACGTCGCCACTTCGTGGGATCCGCGTATTGGAAAAAGAAGCGTGGGAATACAGAAGATGATGCAATGACACAGTGCAGTAATCAGGGACAAAGTGGATAAGAAAAGCTCAGAATATGTTGTTGGAAGAAACATGGGTAAGAATCGTATCTACCACAAGGTCTAAGAGTTATGTTATGTTATTTCCAATTCAGTTATTAAGGAAAAATGATCAGTGAAATTAGTGAATTAGCCTCATGTTTAAGGTTAGTAGTTTGAAATAGGTAAAGAACTGGAGTAGGAGAAAAAAATTCTATGAAAAGTTCATGTATGTATGTGTGTCAATTGTACTCAAGCCCTTGCATCAGAAGTGACTATCTAATGCATACTCTACCCTTGCCTTTGCCCGCCGTTGATTGAATGGATTCTAATAATCTTTATTATATACCGTGCGAAATGGCTCAGTAAGTAGTCCGCTGGATTCGCAATCAGGAGGTCCGGGTACGATCCCCAGTCAGGCCATTCAGACCGGGGCTTTTCGTCGTTTCCCTTGACCAAAAAGGCGCTTGCTGGGATGGTTCCAAAATCCCACGATCACCTCCCACCTCGTACTACCCGCACGGATAAAGCTATAATGATATCTACGTTTGTAATAATATCTTGGAAAATGTTGCAGTGGATAAAACAATGTATGGCGCTCGAGAGTAAAGATATTTTAATCTCTTACACCAAGAATAGTAATATTCATTACCCTTATGCAAATAGAATCCAAAACTTTCATAAGAATGACTTGTATTCTTGCTTAGTGAAATAAAATAATAAATTCCATTGCTTCTTTATATTAAATTAATGTCAAATATTCGCTGTCAAAATCACACATTTCTAAATGCTTATAATGTATTTGCAATGAAATTAAATTATCCGCAGTGAGTGATTTTGTAATCCTAAAGTATAATATCGTTATTTTGTGTTTGAAAAAGTCTAATAAATTATAGGTTTCCTAGTGAGACTGAATGACAGAAATTTGTGGTACAAATAAGACTTTATTCTCGATTTGTAAGATTTAGAGCGGCCGAGGGGCTGTAGAAGTTCAGGGGGCTAATCGTATCCTTGAACACGGTCAAACAAATTTAAAATCATAGTTCTAATAAAGGACAATGAAACGTAAATAAACTGACGCACTGGGATAAAAGTAAATTGCATTAGCAGTGAAATATTCTTTTTAATATACTACAGAATGTAACTGTTACTTTGCCCGTAACGATGAAATAAACTCTAGTTTACATGGTGAAAATTTACGTCTAATATGAGTGTCGAAGAAGCCAGAAATAACAGCGTGATGTTTCGGTCTTAACAGTACACCAGCGCTGCAGCTGCGAAAAGGCCACACGCGGTTCGCTAAAAAGCTCGGTGAGTAATCAACGACACGTTCGTCGCGTGTTTTTTAACGAGGTTCGTCAATAGAGGGATTCCCCGTTCGAGGGATTAATGCGCGGTGTAGTGCGCGCGGCGGCCGCCAGGCGCGCTACGGTTCATTAACGGCGTCCGCTCGTTCCTCGGTGAGGAGGCGGGGAGGGGGCGACGAGCTGCTGCAAAATTGGAGACGGAAGCGATGGCTGGGAGATGAAGGCGAAACACGGCGTTCGAGAGCAGTGTAGCATCGAGCTCCACATAAGTACGCACGCTGTTAATTCCAGCCCTTTCTCGATACAGTTTGTTGCCGCATGTGTTCCCGATGAATCCTTTCTTTTTGTCGAAATAGTAGGTAGAATTTTTAATTACAAATGGTTTGTAATTACATTATGATGCAAGAGAAAAAAGATTTATTTCGTCGGTAAAAAGTTTGGAACCAATGTTGTCGATCGTAGTTGAGAGGGTATATTTTCACGAATGAATAAAATGTATTTATTTTTCAGTAGCATCGGTTAATGTATTGATTACGCCGGGTGAAAAGAGGTGTATACGAAATACTGAGGAGTGATTTGTTTGTGTATGTTTCAATTTTTTTAAAATTAAACGTACATTTCTTAATTTTTTTTTCTTGTTACATAATGAAGAAGGGAATATGAGATATGTATATTTGTATTATATTCATTTTTTGTTTCGTTTATTTAGCTATTATTAAAGTATTTTAATGCAATTAGGCGTTCTAGTATTCTTAAATCTATTCACTCATTCATTCATTCACCATAATTCTTCTCCCTTTTGACTTTTAAAAGCTGCGATAATTCCACACGTTGCCCGAGCATATACTGAAATACAAAATTGCTTCCACATCCTGCAGGTCAGAGGGGAAAATGTCATCACCCCCATCAATAAGGTTAAAGAAGGTATTGGGGAGCTCGGTGAGAGAGGTTATGCTGAAGGTGGGTTATTTCAAAAATACTGACAACAGGTGGAAGTGACATAAAACTGAAAAATCGTCGTTGTTAAAACAAACAAGTCAGGTAATAAATTAATTCATTAGTATTCTTGCTACTTAAATAATTTATGTGCTTAAAAATGTTCTAGATTCTATGTTTTCTTGATAACAGTCTCACTAGAACAATGAAAAACATTATCGTTAGAATAATGTGCAGTGTCAAAACTTCTTCACAGGTAAAAAATACGTTTCACTCGAGAGTGAAACATATACTCGAAAAAGATAACATAATCATCAACTCGTAATAGATAACGTCAACTCGTAAACGTTGTAATGTGGGGATCCTATATAGTTCAGTGTACAAGAACTTTTAACTTGTAAATACAAGTTTCTTTACTGTTGTTTTTCACAAATTTCCAAATGCGAAACAACAGCATTGTTGTACCAATATTTTCCACAGAAAGGAAAATTCAAATGTTCGTGACATTCTCTGTAGATAATGTATATTATCTTCCTTTAACTTTGGTGTGGGTTCATTGTGGTTCTGGCGTAATTCACAATTTGCTCTTTAGCGTTATATACAAGTGTTCACTATTTATTTCGTCTCCAAATTTTGTTTTCTATGTGGTAGAAATGTAGGTCTACAAACAACTCACTCTTTTGTACTGGCAAGTATCTAAATGTTCTCTGTTTTGTTTCCAAGATTATATAATCAAGACTCTGATACGTAGACAACGTGATTGATAACGCAATTTAGTGACTGTTAAGTCTTAAAGGTATTTTCTGTTCTGGTTTACTCAATAAAAATAATTTATGTTAAGGGAAAGTATGAAGTGAATGTGTGTCTTGCGTCTGTCTCTTTACGACTTTACTGCCTTAACCCTCATCCTGAAAAGTGTCCACTGACATTTAGGTTGAGCTCGACCTTCCGGAGATTTATGAAGATTCTGTCTGCTTTATCTGTCAGGAAATGGCGTCTGGTATTTTGTACTTTACATTTTCTCTCGTAAGAATGACTTCCCAGGGCCTACGTGCGCAGTTTGATATAGGCAGATGTCAAAACTTGAAGCTGTACATTTGTCAAAAGTAAAAAGTATGTATCATTTGTTCGTTGCATACAATTTGAGACATGTCGTTTAACAAAGTCTAGTTGTATCCGTGCGAACATTAATCATTTTGTAAATCAATTGAAAATTGCCTTATACTGCAACCCGAATGCAAACTGCTGGCTCATGACCTTGCGTCGCAGAGTTAAAGATCTGGTACTGTGCATGGGTAAACCGTCAAAAAGGGCGAGGCAAACATTGACATACAATTCAGTGCGATTAAAATGTCTAGAATATAAATTAAATCACTTTAAGATTTCATATATTCTATACAAGTTCTCTTAGAATAAAAGTAACACACGTCTACGGCTTGTAAGAGTTCATAAGTTAATCGGCAATAATGTTTGATTCACAACTTCATTAGCCATTTTGCGGTTGGATGTATCATATACCTAAAATGTCCATATCCTACTATACACCATGCACGAGGGACACGATGCACTTATGATGAACGTTAGAATCTTCTAAATCCCTAGTTCAGCGTGGTGACGTGGCAATTCTAGTGATGATGGCCAGATCCTCGTCCCTGTTGTCCTCATGGACTGTGCGCCTCCGCTCCTTGCCTCACCCTCATCCTGTCATCCTCATCATGTTATGACCTCTATTTATCACTGGACTCCTCCCACACGTGACACTAATCCTTATACAAACCTCAATTCTAACTCGTTGCACAGGAGAAGCGATGTGTATGTGTATAATTGAGCAATTTACATGCTAAACAGCATAGGACGCGTGAATATTGGAACTAGTGCTATCTTTGTGTAAACTTAGTTTTTCGATATCGCGAACATTATATTGTTAATGATAAATTTTGTTGATGAAAATAATTAAACATCTTCCCCTTACCGTTCTATTTTGTCATTCTAATAATTTTCTTACAGTTTACTTTTTATT
Source organism: Gryllus longicercus (assembly GCA_038098605.1). Classification (NCBI taxonomy): domain Eukaryota; kingdom Metazoa; phylum Arthropoda; class Insecta; order Orthoptera; family Gryllidae; genus Gryllus; species Gryllus longicercus. Next base: position 954,989 of record JAZDUA010000047.1, on the reverse strand, counting down.
TCACATTCATATTTTATAAAATGATTCTTTAACTTCGTAATAGTAGGATGAGAATGGACATTACATTTAAAATGAATTAAGAATGTTTTGTGTCATGTAATATTCTTTGTAAGAATTTTTTTTTAATATTGTGAAGAAATTTTGAAAGACACTTGCAATGTAGTGCTCTACTTCACAACATCGGAAAAGTTAACCAAAATTAATATCTTCACTATTCAGAGAACTGATGTAAAATTGAATCACATATACTGATCATATCGCGCTAAAAGAAAACAGACTCTGGTCAGGCGTATCTACATCGAAGTGATTGAATATCTCACACTGACCTAATTTGGGAACTTTGCGCGGACGCATTTTATGGACCAGAAGAAAATCATACGAAGTGACCAAATCAAGCAGTCGAGCACTCACTTGGAGAATAAATTTTGACGATTTCAGAGAAATTGATTGTACTATTCCATGGCTGCCTCCGAATAATTTCGGTCAGACGCTGCAACATTATTTAAAAACAATAGAAAATGGGCTACGCGGTATAATTCTTTCCTCATCTTCTCTTTATCATCTTTAAAAGACGGGAAGATGTTGATTTATCGTCCTAGAAAGTGTCTGAGAGGAGCAGTTCCGAATAAGAGCTGCGACAAAACACTCAATGAAACTGATAGATTGGCTTAACCACGTAACGGAAAGAATATCGTGTAGAATAAGCGTTTCACTCACCAAATTATTGGTGCGGAATTCTGATCATCAAAAATATACATTTGCACAGGAATAAATTAGTATCGTCATAAATTTGTATGTTGAGTATTTGTGGCTTGTACTTCAAACATTTATGTAATGCGCGTTGTGGAATTTACAAATTAGTGTTTTATTAGACACAGTATTGCCATTCAACGTTTCTGCATACGGCTTATGTTTCTTTTATTTCTTCCATAAACAATAAATTATTTACAAACAACTACTGAAAAAATCCATGTTACTCTTTCTCTCGTGAGTCGCAAGAGCAAAGATACATTAAAATACCTCTGTAGTATTGACTCCAAACGAAGTAAAAAATATAAACATTCAGAAAACACGTGGACAACTAAACTTTGTGTAAGTGTGACTCTTGCTACTTCTTGGTGAGCATATATGGGGAACTCGTTCCTGGTGGAGTCGAAAACGTGTTGTATTCCGTTTCTGTCCATTTTCAGAAATTACATTTGGTTCATAAACACATTTGTACAGTTGGAGACATAGGTGCTACAACAAAACCCGTTTGACTCTATTTTTATCTCATGTAAGGATCTGATATTATTCCTTTATCGACAGTTTGGCATATATTTCTATAATTACACAGGCGCACACAAAAAACGTCACGTTTTTTGCACCAAAGACATTTTGAGACATGTTTCTCTATGTATGACGCAATTCCGGTTTCAACAACCCCCAGAAATAAAATCAAATCAATTTCACGGTGTGTCTTGCGCGATTTAAAAAAACTGGAGGATGGTGGCGCAATTCTGTCTTCAGGTTTGGATCAGCGCGTCGACATACAGAGAGAAACGTGTTAAGTCTTGGATGTGGCAACAGACCATGAAGGCAAAAATAAAATTTAACGGTGTTTCTTCGCGATTAAAAAAAAACACTGGAGAGCGCTGGCGTAATTATAACTTCATATTCATATTCTGCGCGTGTACATAGAGAAACAAGTGTTTGGATCAGACGTTTTTTGTGTACCTGTGTTATTAAAAGTATCGATGTATACGCCATATCAGTAAAACCACAACATCTGTAACGTATCAGGTTATAGTTGTCAGTTATTTTCTCCTATTAACAGGATATTATGTTAGAAGACTCTCATTAAACAAGACTCGCATTGATTTGCAAGGTAGTGGAGACTACTTCGAAAGATTCTTAGATCAACGGGATTGTGACTGAATGAAAATGACGCAGTGACAGACCTGTATCGCAGTGACAAATTAGAAGTGGTTAATAAGTTGTAACTTGTAACTAACTGCCAGTCTTGAAAATAAATAGTTATTTTCATATTATCAAGAATGACCTTTATTATCTCAAAGAAGTATCCATGAACAGGGAGTTGATATTACATAATTAGAACGGTCTGACGACTGAGACCGAACGCTCCCTGACCGAATGCTCCCTTGGTAGCCGAGATCACCAAGGATGAAGGGCCGTGGTTCCCTTGGCTAAAAGGGTCGCGGGTTTCAACCCCGCTCCGAGCATAGATGTTTGTATTCCGCTACAGTTGCCCAAAAGTTATAAAACACAATGTTAAATTACAGTTGCCACTGAATGACCATATCAGTTAAAAATCGACCTTAAATTATGAAAATCACGCCTCCCTTCTCCCACCGACCTCCCGCCTCTACTTCGCCGCCCTCATTCGTCGCCCTGCGCGTCGGCAGCTGCTGGTGTCTTCGGACAGGCGCTCTCGAGGTTATGCGGCTTTGTAACGTTAACCAGCTGCCTAAGTGCATTAGCCCCGACAGAACGCGACGCCCGCGGCACCGCCCCTCGCGCCGCGCACTGCGCGTGGTCTCTGCCGCGGCGAGGAAATGGGTTGCAGATGGAAGCGGGAGAACCCGGAAAGCCGTGTTCTCTGGGGTTCTCTGCAAGTGCTTTCAGGCCGCTAAGCGCCTATCGCAGGAACGATTGTTTTTTCTGGGGGCTTTTTTCAGTTTCCGGGGATGACGAATTTCGAGTATCCGCGCTGGGTACCCTGTTTGTCTCTCATGGGGACACGTATTAACCTCTACTAGGCACACCTAGGGGCTCCGTGACCATACACATACATGAAAGACGAGGAACGAACAACCATGCCCTCGGCGGGACTCGAACACGCCACGCTTCCGACCGAGGCGCTGAGGCGCTGAGGCGGCACTTGCTTTCGCCACCCCAGCCATCCAGGTACCGCAGAAACGTCGATAGGAAATGTGTATCTGTGTATTTTGGAAGTGATTTTGCATCGCGCCCCGAAGAAATGGATTTGTGGTAGTTAAGAGCGTTCTGGAGAAAATATTTTGACGAGATGGACGTCAGGGATTTGTTGGTGCTGAACTCTCTTCACCTCTGCTAAAATTAGCACAAAGTGTACACCCCTAACCCACCCCCAGCCCTCCCTACTCCACTGACCTTCGCTCGCCCGACCGTCTCTCAAGCCTCCACCAGCACCCCCGCGGTTTACGACCCTTCACCCGCACCCCACCCCTCTTCCCGCCCCCTCCCGCTGCCGACCGGCTGTGTTCATAAACAAGACACACGCTCAAAAATTCGCAGAACTTTGTTTTCGGCCCAGAAGCTGCAAGGTATGTACGAGCCAGTTTGCTAACGCATCCTGCATACAATAACTACATCCTGTTAATAATATTTGTATTTCACATTTTAGCTCTGAGGATGATCGCTACGCGATCGAAACGATCATAAGCTGAATAAAAAGTATTGATACCAGACAATATCTTTATTTATTTATCATAATAAAAAAGGTATCTACCTCACCAGCGATCCAATTAATATTTTTGAATAGTTGAAAGTTTTTTGGAAACGCGTTGTCCGGAAAAACTAATATGATGTAAAAAATAATGTAACTCTTATTTGCAAAAAATGAGTAATAAGTCAAACATTTGACTTTCGTAAAATGTCATATATCATCTTCTACACCCGAATTATTCAATTGTGAACAAATTGAAAAAAGAACAGATTTTACATTTACATTTATATAATAAATGACTTTAAATTGAAACTGGGCGGCGTTTGAAATAGTTTTTGAATGGTTGAATGGGCTAAAATCATTGCTTACAACCACCAATAATTATTTTGGAATGAATGTAAATTGACAGACAAGAATTAATTGTAATTTGACTGCACGTTTGTTCTGAAAAAAGGTGTTGAAATAGTTAAGAATGCAATGCAATGGAATTGCTTTTCTCTCTCTCTGACAAGGTTTTGCCTCTCGGAAGTGATTGCCCCGCCTCGGAAATATGATTGGATTGATTGCGCTGGTAGTGTTTTCCATCCTGTAATCCGAGGATCACAGTTGGTCCACGACGAGCAAACAGAAACTGACGTAATCTCGTAAATGCGTAGTTCTTCAAACTATGCACCTATTGGGATTTTAAAATTCAATGCGTGGCTTTAAATAGCTGCGATATCACATATGTCTATTGTTGTGCAATCACGTCACGTGAATTAAATCATGTGGAAATAGCCGTGAAGAAGGAGCAGGTGACGGAAAAAGAGTGAGGGGGAAAGAAACATCTCAAATTCCTGCAGTAAATATGTGAAAACTAGAGTGTTTGAGACTTCCTCCAGAGTATAAAACAAATTATGCATGTAATACACTTTTCAGTGACTGACATCTCTCTGATCATTATAATATAACACCTGATTACAACTATTTACGGATGTACCAAAACAAGCACCCTCCAACAAGTATTAATGATACAAATGAAGTTGAAATTACTGGGATTTAACTCGGATTTACGCGGCGCGAGAACGCTGTAAATGCAATTGACAGGCCTGGTAACATTGCAGAACAAAATGTAATGTAGTGTTAATTGTAAAATATCATAGTGGATGACGTATATGAGAGATTTTAATGGGTTTGGCTCTGACTGTATTTTTTAGGCGGTTACCTTCCAAAATTATCAAATATGGATAAATTATAATCAATATTGACCTTGCAAATTCTCTGCAACCAACGGTATCAATCCGTGTACAAACATTACTCATTGTGCAAGCAAAAAGACATCCGCTGGATACAAATATTCTTACTTGTCTGGAGTACATTTCTTCACTGCATTTAGTTGCAGACTAACAGCAGTGGAGTCAAAAATGCATCGTTATGAAAATGCGACATACTCTTGTCATAGATGTCTTCTTTGAGTGAACAGAAAACATTACTGTTCTGGGTGCGTAAAACTGTATTTGCAACAAACTGTTTAAATTGCGATCAGAGAAATGTTGAATGCAGAAGTAATCGCCACACAACTGTGGACATTATTGTCAATTGAAATCGCATGCGTACGCGCGCGACGTCAATGAATACTTTGCTGCCCGGAGATGCTGCGCCCTGAACAAAGTTGCCAACTCTTTGGCCATTGTACTGCAGCTTTCTTCAGGGCGTATTTTCACCATAATGGAGCTTACAGGATGACGTCCGAAATGTTGGCAACCATGCCTAAGATATAGTCCAGCATAGTCCAATATCACCAATCATTGTTAAATTTAAATGTCATATTATTTTGATAAAAATAGTAAAAAATATTCCAACATTCTCAAGTAAGTCTAAAGTAGTAATTGCATATCCTGAAGTATCACTTTATTAAAAAATATGTTATTTAACTATTATTACAAGGTAAGGTATATTTATCTGCAAATCTATAAGAAATCAATGACCTAAGAAATAGTTAGTGAAAAGTAAAAAAAAACTTTTAGTTATACCTGTCGTAATTGCATAATTAGGAACATTATCTGCTTATATTAAATAATAATTTTCTAAACGTTATTGTACGATCTCTATATTTTCATAATATAGTTTTATATTCGTAATATCAAAAATTCTTCAAGTATTTAAAATATATTGGATCCAATCTTGAATAAAATAGATGAAACTTAAGAACGTAACAGAAGTAACAGCGAAAACAGAACATTTAAGCAGCCATTTCTTGGCGATATAGCCAATGTAGGTGAAACTGCAGGTGACATGGAAGGGTCTTCTACCGCGCGTGTCCTGTCGGTTTTCAAGGCTCCTTTACAGGCTAATTCAGCTTTATCTTGGCTGTTTGGAAGCGCTATGTATCCCTTGCCACCGTCTCCTCGAGAAGCAAAGCATAACACGAGTACACGTCCCACGTGAGAGAGTGGATTTTGTAGGAGACCGGAAGATAACGGCTTTCAAGTACCCATTGACCAAAGACACTCGGTCTAGAAATATCTTTGTCTTGTAATCATAAATGAGAAGATCCGTTGCAAAACGCAACAATTGTACATTTCACTATTTTCTAAAAAAATATTCTTCTTTATATTGAAACCTACCATCATTGAAGCTTGACAAAGTGCATTAATTCTTATGTTATATAATGCCAACTATATAAAATCACACCAAAGGAAAATTAAATTTGATATTTTTTTCTCATTTATTCAAAGAAGTGTTAGGATGGAAATACTGTTTTTGGTTATAGACTTCATCAAATAAAATTTTATTTCAATTATATTGTAATATGGTGATTTAAAATCAAGCTCTCTTTGAAATAAGGAAGATTATGTATCAACCAACAGTGTCTGAAGTTATTTATTAAGTTTAAATTTTATTTCAATTATATTGTAATATGGTGATTTAAAATCAAGCTCTCTTTGAAATAAGGAAGATTATGTATCAACCAACAGTGTCTGAAGTTATGCTCACAAACATTAGAAATTAGTTAGCTGAAACTTTAAAGCAGGTATTCCACTGCTTTCCAGATCAAATCGTTACTTCGTTTCCTTTCAGAAAAAATAAATCTCCAACCTAAAAATCTATAGAAAAACAATTGTTCACAAGCACAAATCTTTTTCAGAACTTCCTTTTCACACTGGAAAACCCATGGCTTTCGCCGGCTCACACTGCGCAGTGGAGTTTCATGGCTATGACTTCTATCATAGTATTTGCTGCATGCAGGCGCAGAGGTGATATACATGTTAACCCCAATCCGGTAGTTCGGGCGACATATGACGTCGACGGGGCGCAAGACAGCGCCCGCGGGAGGCGGCGAGCGCAGCCGCGTGGGCGGTTTTACTCGCCAATTCCGGTTTATCTGCGCCGTCAGGGGGGGCGTCGCCCGCCGCCGCGCGATCCCCGCACAAAGCACCGGCGGCGGCGGAGGAGTCCCGCGATAACAGGCGTCCAGGTCACCGCCGTCGCCCCGGCCAGGCGCTGCGGGCTGCGTGTCGTTGCCCCTGCCGCCCCCTCGCGACGCTCGTCCGTGCAGAGGCTCCCCACGCCCTGCCTCGCCACTTGCCTTCATTCCTGCATCTCTTCTTTGCTGTGCCGTTGTCCGTCACTACACATACCAAATCTGTCACGTCATCACTATTACCAAGACACACTTCACATACCCTCTACTCTCTGCCTCCCTCTCCAGTTCAGAGCTCACCTCCACCCTCGCACTCCCACCATCTCCTTTGCCTAGCCCCTCTACCGCATTCCTTCTCCTCCTTTCGCCTTTTTGTGGCGTGGCCCGTTGGTACGTCCTTCGTCTCCTTTTGGCGGTGAAAACTGTCAGGACACCACCATTCCCATAAGCCTCAAAAACGCTCCAATCTCTGGATTTTGGTACCTCAGTCTGCTCAGAAAACCCCAACTCACGCGCCTTTGCAAAACCAATGCCGCGAACAACAGCTCACACGCACTAAGGGTATCGAATTTTGTTTCCTTCCTGCTTCCTGCTCACAAACAATATATTACTGCACAACCCAATACTCTCCATCAACAAGGGGGAGGTGGTTCTCGTCGGATGCAGCACGCATCCGCGGGGACGTGAGTGTAGAAATTTGACCGCCTCTCCCCTGATACTCGCTCTCTCTTTGCCTGCCGGTTATACCGCGGTGGAGTGGTGAAGTCGGTTGTGGAGGTGGAGGCGGAGATGGTAGGGGAGGTGGAAGCGGTGACGGAGGTTGTGGCGGTGGGGAGCAGACGGTGGAGGCGGAGGGGCAGAGGGGGAGACGCGGGTGGGGGCAGTGCAGGCGGTGGAGGTAAAGGAGGCGGTGGTGGTGGCGGTTGAGGTAGAGTGGCGTTAGTGGTGAGGTGACTGTAACGGTGGCGACGGCAGTAGAGTGGCGGTGGCGGTAGTGATGGGGTAGTGGTAGGGTGGAGGTAGATGTTTGGTAGCGGCGGCAGTAGAGGTTAAGTGGGTGGCGGTGGGGCGACGGTAGTAGTACGGTGACGATGGCGGTGTGATGGTGGTAGGGGTGGGGTGGCGCCGGTGGTGTGGCTGTGGCGGTGGCGGCGGCGGTGCGAGAAGAATGGCCGCGACGCGCCGTGTCGCGTCGGTCGTAGCGTCGGTCGTAGCGTCGGTCGTAGCGTCGGTCGTAGCGTCGGTCGTAGCGTCGGTCGTAGCGTCGGTCGTAGCGTCGGTCGTAGCGTCGGTCGTAGCGCCGGGCGCGCGCGGGCGATGAATGGCGCTGGGCGGCGCGCGCTTTCTTGCCTCCGCCGCGCGGCGCTGCTTCCTGTCAGATCGCCCGCCCGCCTCTCCGCCCCCCCCCCCCCCGCCGCCGCGGCTGCGTTTTCTGCTTCCGCTGTGGTTGCTTCTTCTCCTGGGCCCGCAGCCTATACTTCGCAAGAGCGGGACACGGCTGAGAGGGATGTTCGTTGTCGTGGGGTCATTAAACGCGTGTAGCTTTTATTAAGCTTACTGATAGAATGGTTGGTTGTCTTGTTTAGGTAATAATAAGTATATGAAATAATGAGCTTAAAATATAATGTAAAAGTAAAGTATATTAAATAAATATTTGAATATAATTAAAAAAGTCATGTACAAACACAGTGGTAAAATCTATAACTCCTGTTGTTTGATTTGTTTACCATTATTATGATGTTCACTGTTTTGATGAGTTACCATGTTGAAGATATGAATCCGTTTGTCTTTAAAGAGACATATCGTTGAGCTTGAACCCACGACTACCGTCGACGCATCTGCCCTTAATTGTCTGAGCTGAGCTTAGTTCTTGTTAATGCTGCTCGCTTAATGCGGAGTCGCGTTGAATGCTGTAGGACGAGTAGATGAGCAACATATGCATGGGAAGAGTTACGTTTGCTTTGGTGTGAAATACACTCCTTCACCTATATTTGCGTATGGAATGATGATTATTGCTGAGTATGCTGAGATGAATATTTTATGCGTTCTCTTTGGATACGTAGATATATTTTTAAACTCAAGACATTCAAACCATACACAATCAGATTTTCAGATTATTCTGATAATCGTATCTCAATATATCTTTTACTATAAAAGAACGTAGAATTGAAGATATTTTGATATTTACCAGAATACAATAATACGAATTAGTATAGTTTAGTCAATAAATCAATATTGTACTGAACAACACGGTAGCTGATACAGGAAGATCTGAGATTCCATTAGAAGCATCGTAACATTAGTAAATTTCTATATCGTTGTTTTTATTTTAATCACCTGATCTTTATCTGTTTAAAATAAAGAAAAAACACATTGATCACACAAATTACAAAACGTGACGTCGATTAAGCCAGAAAGGAAAGAGAGAGGCAGACGCGAAAGGATTAGGAAGCAATGCGTCTTGGACAACGCGCCTATCCGCGCAGCACGGCGGACGCCCGTCATAATTTAAGTGAGCGGCCGCCAGCCGGGGCAACCGGACAGCGCGGCGAGGGTTGTCGTCACTCAGCCGTACAAAGTGGGCTCGCAAGCCGCTACCCCCCGCGACGCCCCGGCGCGGCGCGGCGCGACGCGACGTGTGGACTCAACAACGCCGGCCCACAGGGGGGCGGTCACGCCGGACGAGCCCACCCGAAGAAGCGCGTGTTCTTGTCATGACGCATGTCCGCCCCGCCCCCTCGCCCCCGCGCTCGCGCGCGCGCGGCGCGTTAACGCCCGGTCACGTTTAGAGTGCGACTGACGCGTCGTGTGTCAGCGGGGGCGGTGGCTGCGCCTGACGCCGCGCATCCATCATGCGCAGAAGCGTCCTCCGCCCCCGCCCCGCCCCCGCGCCGGGCGGCCCGCGAGGCCGAGCCCCCCGCGGAGGATGCGGGCGCCGCCTGTCACAGTGGCTGTCCGCGCGCCGCCCGCGCGCCGCCCACGCGCCGATCAGAAGTGACGCATCGACCCCCCCCCCCGGCCGCTCATTTGCCTGCGGGTTGCGCCAAGTGAGAGCTCATCAGCCGCGACACAGTGCTCGAGCAACTCCTAGGAGCCGATGATATTACATCCCCATTGCCAATAATATTACAGCTCCTCTCTCATAGCGTCTGAATCCTCCAGTTAACTTTTTACTATTTTCAAGTATAAGTATTTCAGTGTAGCCGCTATTATCAAATAGTTTTCTGATTGGGAACTCGGAATAATTTCATATCATCGTTGGTCCCTCACTTTGCATCTGCACAGTAGTGTTCCTTAAGTGAATAACATTTCTTACATTACATTATTTATGTAGAACGTTTGACATATTCGAGCTTTTAATCCTCCTATTGGCACATTGTTATATTTCCAGGTAAGCAACTAATGTGTTTGAGTGTGGTCTCTATTGGCTGTGCGCGCGCCGCCCACGCGACGATCAGAAGACACTCACTGACTCGTTCCCTGCCTCCCGGGAGGTGATTTGCCTACAGGTTGGACCAAGTGCCAGCTCATTAGCTGGCTGGCTTGGAGTGGGAGGCGCTTCGCAACACACTTGTTTTAAAGAAACTCTTCGGAGCTAAATGGTCGAGTTGTGACATTTATTCTCATTACATATGCGCAACGACATAGTGTATCCCCTTTCACGACTTTTTACTATGTTAAGGTTAGTGTGTTCGCGACACACTTGTCAAAGAATAATTGCGAATGAATTGGCCGTATTGAGGTAGCCGTTGATATCTGCATCCTGTCATTTCGTTTGTATCCTTTCATATGTCTTTTCTTACGTTGTAGGAATTATGAGAAAGTGTGTTTCAGCCTCCGTATTACCACATTGTGTTGTTTGTAAATAAGTAAGTAATACATTTGAGTTTGACCTCTACTGGCTAACCATGCGCTACCCACGTGCCGATGGAAGTGATACTTGGATTCTTGGTTGACCGACGCCGTCCCTTGGCTGGAGATTACCTGCAGGTTGGCCAAAGTGATATCTCATTGATGCCTGGCTGGTTTTGAATGAGAGGTTCTTCGCAATGTAGTTGTTGAGAAACTTATCAACATTATTTAGTCGTGGTGAGATAACCACTTAGGTTACATCTGCTCAGTAAAATAGATTTTCTCCCCGTTTCGTCCAACTTAAATTTTCCACTATTAAAAAAACATATATAGCACATTTTTGAGTGTTTTGTTTCTATTGACGAAATAGTTTGTGACAAAGCGGTTGGCGGACTAACAGAAACTGGTTTGGTATCCACAGATTGTCACTTACATCCCATCTGCACAGCACAAACGATAGTTAAGTTCTTTCTCAAATAACAGTAACAGCGTGTTTACCTCCTCCATTAGTACTCTCTTTTCTTATTTTAAATAAAAATCACGAAAAATTACTTTAATTATATTTCATTTACAAATTCTGAAGTACATTATCGAAGCCTTGCTTAAATATCAATTACCACTTCAGTGGGCCATCTTGTTTTCTGATATTATAAGTACATAGTGTTATATACTTTAACTAAAATTATAAAGAAGTATTTAGCTTTTTCGGCAGTTTTCATTACTTCGTTAAAATTTTATCATTCCTTATGTTTTTAGTTTTATGATAAAATTATGGAAGTACTACTACTTACGGTCCTGCTCCATCGCTCAGTTGTCTCGAATTTTGTGAAAGAGTTTTGGGCTAATAATAAGAACTCATCGAGCTGTTGAACGTAATGTTAAACACATTTATTTGTGCAAGTAGTACAGCTCTGCTTCTGCCTGGATATTTACCTATTACATCATTATTCTTACTTAACTATAGAAAAATATACATCCAACAAAGCAAAGAAAAGGAGCAATAATTTTAAAAAATGTAATCAGAATCACTACAAACAATACTTAAACCTTCTGTGAGAATTCGCCATATTGTTGAGGCTGTATATAGGAGCAGTCATAGGGAAATGCTGAAATGGATTGTGTTCGTGGTAAAGAGAACGTAATATAATATTCAGACTGTATTAACTCACTGCGTTCGTACAAAACCATTTCAGCAATTTCACACACACACAGCACAGTACACAAAGAGACCAAGCAAACTCCGCTCGCTCCACGGGAGTGGGGCAGGTGAGCGCGCGCGTATTCAGGCGCCGCCGCGTGCGTCAATGGCGCCGAAGTCATCTGCTAATGCGAGCAGAGACCTGCCGCGCTGCCCCCTGGCGCGCGACCAACGGAGCGCGCGTGCTCGCATTACGCGGAATCATAAGCGCGCCGCCGCCCCCGACCGCTCCATCACAAACCCCACCCTCACCCCGGCCCCGCGCAACCCCGCCGCCCACGCCACCATCCCCCCCGGCCCCCCACCTCCGTCCCCGTCCCCGGCCCCCCACCTCCGTCCCCGTCCCCGTCCCCGCCCCCGTCCCCGTCACCATCGTCACCGTTATCGTCACCGTCACCGTCACCGTCACCGTCACCGTCACCGTCACCGTCACCGTCACCGTCTCCGTCTCCGTCATCGCCTCCGCCGCAGCCTACATGTAGCTGGAGTGTGTTGGGGACAGTATGATGTGGACTTCTGTGTTGATGGTGCACAAGAAAATTGACAAATTTCAAAAATTTGATCTCACACAAGAAAGCGCTGGGTTTCATATAAAACTTTTATTGCACAAGCTTCAAATTTGCTTTCTCAAACAAGGATGGTATGGGATGAATCAGGAATGTAGGAACTCATATCTCCCTCCCGACCATTCCACCATTTGCATTGAGTATTTTTATTTTTAGAACTCATTCTACTGAATGTCATTTTATATCAAATACTTCACAAATAAAATAATATGTCTTGCTTTTCACTAGAAGAGAAATATATGTATCACACAGAATCCCCAAAGGTCCTCCCTAGAAATTGACAGTAAAATGAATGGTTATGTCAGATTCGGAAGCAGTCTGTAATGAAATACAGCTTGCATACTGCCATACCCGGACTGTTCAGAAATCTTTCATTTAATTTGATAATTAGTTTCCCAATTGCACATAACAGTGAATAGCAACAAATGTTTTTAGTAATGGAGATGTAGTAAAAGTGTGCATCACTAAATATTTATTTGCCGCCTATTTTACGATTCAAGTATAGATTAATTAAAGGCTTGAAATAAAATAGGATGTACGTTTCATTTTCATACTTTCAAGAACAGTGATTTTTTTAATAAGTTAAACATATTGGCACATACACCTCCTGCCATTTATAATCACCTCGGAACATGATCAAGAAATTCCTTTGGACTTTCGTTCTCATTTATCTTATGGTGCTTGATTCATTCATCATTATTATAGTAAATTTAACAGAAACGGCATTTTTTATATCAAGTCTTCAATTCATAACTCATCTTTTAGACAATACTCCATGCATTGAATGTCTCCTAATTTGAGATGAAGGTACCGCTAGTAAACAGAATATTCTCGACTGACAGGAGCAAAACACAACAAATTACTTTGAATGCTGTATTCAATCTGAATTTTCCGCAATATATTCAAGAAAAAGAAAATGTAATTAATTAATTAGTAACACATCCAATGTAGAATAATCACAATTCAAAATTTGTAAGAGAATAAGTCACAATGAAAATATGCAATTTGCAATGTTTCCATTTTCATGTTTAATTTAAGTAGTTATGTTTTGTTTCATGTTTTGTATCCAAATCAAATTGGCATCAGACGATACTTATAATTAACTGCTTGAAAGATACATTTTCTCATTATTGTATATTCTCATATCAATGCTTGAGAATACATTGAATTGAGAATGTAAACAATAGAAATGAAACTAATCTCATCCACAATGGAAATTTCTTGGTTTGTACTAAAGGTTCCCGGCCGTAACTACGGAAGAGACCTAGTGAGGACAATAACAATGGAAGACTAAAGCACCGACGTGGTCTGTTACAACGGCTGCGGAAACCCACACTGCAACGATTTAGCTCGGGCAATAGGACTGTCGAACTCCCCTCCAGCATCGGCGCCGACAGCCCTGCTATCGCTGCAGCCGCGACCCTCCCTTCCCATCACCGCAGCCAGTATTATCGTCATCACCTTCACCGCCACCATTACCAGCTCCTCATCTTCCTCCACTAACCCCATCACTCCATCACCATCAACCCCAACACTTCTTCCTCTACCATCATCACTCTCACCATCATTCCCGTCCCCACTAACACCTTCACTAGAACACCACCACACCACCACCAATACCACCATCGCCTTCAAATTATCCTCTATTCTCCTATTCGCACAGAATTAAAACCACACCCAGACGTTTTCCTACCATCTCTACCACCTACGCCACCGCCAAATCCATCCCCAGAAGCACCTTCCCTGCAATCACCGCCATCCGCTTCCAATCCCACCGCCCCCCCGCCCCCCGCGCGGCCGCCGGCGCCGCGGCGCTTATCTGCGCGAGACCTCGTGTAACTCAGTCGGACAACAAGACCGCGGAAGGTAAACCCATTAATCTGCATTAGCGTCACGGGCGCGATGGCGGACGGCACGAGGGGGGGGAGCGGGCGGAGCGGGCGGAGCGGGCGGAGCGGGCGGAGCGGGCGGAGCGGGCGGAGCGGGCGGAGCGGGCCGGAGTGGTGGGGTGGGTTGCGGGGAGGAAGAAGGACAGAGACAGACCAAGCGGGCGGAAAAGACTTGGCTGAGGGTGCGTGGGGGAATCAGCCCAAACGCGAAAGAGAGACGGGGAGAAGTAGTGTGGGATCAGGCGAAGCGGTCAGGGGAGGCCTGGACGTGAGAAGCTGGGACCGGGAAAGCGAGAGGGAAGAGAGGGTTAGGGGCGGCACCAAGGCAAGCGGGCGGGAGAGACTTGACTGAGAGCGGGGAAAACCAAACCAAGCGTGAAAAAGGCGGGGAGGGGAGGGGGCGAAACGGGTGGGAGAGGTAGGGCTGAGCGGGGCTGAGAGGGGAGGGACAAGCTGGCCAACGCAGCAAGTGGTAGGATGGGAGAGCGGGGCGGGGCTGCTCGGGGTGGAAGGGGATCAGCTGGCACAGGGACGGGGTGGAGGGCACGAAGGGCTTGGGAGAGGCAGGAACATGTGGGGAGGACCGGAGAGGTGAGGCGGTGGGAGGGATGGGGAAGGGGCACAAGAAGCAGGGTCAGGCAGGGCGGGCCGCGTAGAGGAGTTTGAGGGAGGCAAAGAGGGAGGGGCGGGGCGGGGCGGGGGAGAACGGGATGCGCGAGCCAGGAACGGCCGTGGTAGGTTTGCGGAGGGATGTTGCGAGATGTGGCGCGTACGCGAGCCCTTGGGGGCGCCTGGATGGGGGAGGGCGAGGTAGAGAGAGTTCACGTTGAGTGGAACTGCGCGTCGGGCCCAGTGGAGTGGAGTGGAGTGGAGTGAGGTGAGGAGTGCAAAGTGGCCGAGGGGAGTGAGATGGCGTCCCTGACGAGTTGCACGGCGAGTGTGGAGATGTGGAATTGGAGGCACATTGCACCGATTGCGCTGCTGGCGTTGGCAAGGTGTGGGGCTGGCGGAGTAGCAAGATTTGTGATTTGATTAGTACGGGCAAGCTGGAAAGCTGCCAATGGATGTGTAAGGATAAGTGGTAAATATCCAAGACGACCTGTCAGGTGGCTATGTGGTCAGATGTGACAATATTTGCCTTCAGAAAAATACTTCAATGAGCACAAGCCGGTCAATAGATGTTATATCATTTTGAATGACTTGTTATCCGGATTTCAATACTGAATATATAAGACGAGAGCTGAGAGATACGTAGGTTGTAAGCGTTAAAATAACGTTGTAAGTTTAGATATATCTCAGATAACTGAACATTTAAAAACGTATAAAAATCATTTTAGTATGTGGACATATTAAAGTTGACAGAAACGGTAGAATGTACTCAGTACTTTCCTTTTTCGACTCGCGCTCAAGCTCAAACCAGCATGCACTTGCGCACCACATATTTCACCGCATGTTTCTGCGGTACTAACCCAAGTTTGAAGCTCAAATATGTAGCTAAATGGCGCGACCAGAGCATACTTCTCCCGCTGCACTATCACTGCAGCATTGAAGAGGGGCGCAAAGCCTCCGATGCGTGGAGGCGCGCGGAGCTGCGCGTAACAAGGGGGCGGATCCCGCGAGACGCGGGCGCCCCGGCCCCTCGCGCCGCAAATTGCCCTCCGCCAAAGCCGCCGCCGTGTTTACCAAATAATCGCCGGTCAAACAACAGCGCTGACGCCGATGGGCCCCAGCTGCCGCCGCTAACTCCCTCTGAAGCCCCGCCCCCTTGAGGATCGAATTCCTCCCGAGGGCACGGGGGCCCTGGATGCTGGTGCTGGTGGCGGGCTTGCGCCGCGACAGAAAGTACAGGTACTCTGCATTCCGGCTAATGGCTAATGTGGAATTGGCTAATGGGAGGCTATGGCTTGGCCATGGCCATGGTTTTGGCTAATGGGAGTGGCCGCTGATTTGGGGGCAGGATCTGGTGAACTGTAACATATAGAATAATGAAAATATTAGGGTTTTCCTAGCTAAATTTAAATTTTTTCAATAACTACACTGAACCAATCTCTACTCGTCACACACACAATAAACAGAGACAGATATGATGTGTCATGTACACAGATGTAACAGCAATGTATACTAAAGGGCAATCGATTTTATTGCCCTTTTCCGCCGGCCTTTGATTTTGACTCCGGATTATTCAAAGTTGAAAGCTCTATCGGAAAGAACTAAAATTCTCATTGTAGGATATTACATGCGTTTTCGGATAACACACACTTTTTGGGATGATTTCATAACTTTTTGCAGATATTTGTCAAAATTTAAAAGAATGCGCTTTTTGTATTAAGTTATGGCAAATATAGCAGTTGAAAGGGCTATTAAAATCTTGTTTAGTTGTGTACTTTAGAGAGATTTTAAATGTTTTGGTTTTGTGGTGAAAAATTTCATTAAAATGTGATTAAATAACTATTTTTTGTAAAAATAGTTCTTTATAAAATTTACATCTAATAAGAAAAATTATATCACGGCCAGATACATAACATATCAGTAAAATCGCCAACAATATTCGTTCAGTCACTTTCAAAATTTGCCCTGACAAACGAACATACAGCCAACAATGACGAAAATAGACATTCACGTTGTTAACAAAAATCAATATTGCGGTCGCAATGAATTAAACCTAAAAAAAATCACTCAATATTTAGTCACTTTAAACAATATAATTTCTGGAAAGTAGTATCGTTTTCGGGGAGTATGATTACATTTAATGACAACCCGACTAGTAATTACACCGTTAATTATTTTCGTCCACAATAACATTAAAGTTTCAAGTTTTCAAACAACTTACACCACATAAATATTGAATGACCATTATATTACAAGTTCTTTGGCTACATATTCTCCCACAAATGAACTTTTTGATATCAGAACAACTTTCCACATGCAACTTTTCCCGATTATATATTAATTTAGCGCTTTCTTGTGTGGACTCAAATATGAAACTGGAAACGTTCCAAAAGTTTTGAAGCGATGTTCCAAGTTTCACCGCATTTGCCGGCGGTTCGCCTCCGCGCCACCAGCGCCCGGCGCAGCGTCCACCATCTTGCCCGCGAAGACGTGACGCGACTGCACGGGCGCGCCCCGCGGCGGCAATCAGCATCAAAGATTCATCGCGGCCGAGGACGTAAACAGCGGCGCATCGCCATCCGCCGCCGCGCGCACTCGCCAGCCATTTGTTAAAGCGCGTCCCCCCCTCCGCACCCCCCCTGCCCCGCCCCGCCCCGCCCCGCCCCACCCCTGCCGGGCCCTGGACGTGAGTCTCATCCGAACGGCTTCGAGTCCGGCTCTCGGATCTAATCCACTTTGATTCCTGTTGCCGGGGCTTTATGAAGTGAGGAGAATGCTGGCTCCGGGCCGTCGCATTGGTCTGTGTCCGTTCCACGGCCTTCTGAATCCGCCTGTTGTTCTTCCCATGCGTTTCACGGCCTCCTGAATCTTTCTCTCCCGCTCCGGAGGGGAAGGGCCTGGCAGGATTCGTTCACACCATTGGAGAGGGCTGTAACAAGGTGGGAAATATGCACCTGCAAGGGCGGGGCACGGCGGCTGGGCTTTAGAGATACACTTTACGAGGGTGGTTTAGAAATTTTATGTATTGCGGTGCCTTCTTTCTGGGGGAAAGTTGAAATTCCCCTCTTTGCGGTAAAGGACTCGAGATCCTTAGCGATAAAACTCGTGAATGCTCGATCATGTTTAGATGCGACACTTGAGTGACTGAGACGAGTACTTAGAACAAGTGCAATGCATTTATTCGGTCATGCATATGACTGATTTTACGTTAAGTTCTGAGACCATTTAAGTAATGAGTTTTATCGCATCTGCAAATGAAAATCTATTACAAGATTTAAATTTAAAATAGATATTTGATAATTACATGAATTTCGTTTTACAAATGTATTGTTAAACTCACTTGTTACGTAAATCTAATGCTTACCTTGCATATCAATATTATATTCCAGTCGTTAACATTTCTTCATTTTAATAATACATTTTCTTTCCCAGGTGAGTGTTGCTGTACTATCTGCGTCGATGTTACGTAGCTGTAGTGGTGAGTAAAACGTAAATGAAAGTTCATTTTGTGCTACATTTATAATTCATGATTTCAAGTTGAAGATTTAAGAGCCACTTACATTAACATGTTTGTTCTTGAATAAGAAACAAAATCTAAGAATATTGATTTTCGTAATAATAATCTACGCATAGTTTAAAATCAATTACGCAAATTTTATTAGTGGATCTAATACATGTATTGCATCAAAACTTACCCTTCACCTTCAGCTAGGTTTCAAAGCACCTCTCTTTGGTAATAGTATAAATCATTCAATATTTTAAATTAAGTTTGAATATGTTCTACATTGCTGCTTTAAAGATTTGGTATTTTTGATATATTGTCAGCTAAATATCCCTTTCTTTGAGTTTCGGTGCGTACACACATAAGAATGTTCATTATAATTAATTTTAAAATAAAAAGGGTAATTATTCAACTGCCCTTTTTTCGTAAGGAATAATTTTGAAATAAATTACGTTTTATGTAACATTCCAATTGCTTACAAAATTAGGATGTATTATCTGAACATGTTCACCACCAGCGTGAAATAGTTACATTTCGGGGTGTCAGTGCCAACGAATTCGTTCCTTCTCGCATCACAGTGAGAAAAAGATTCGTTCTTTATGTGCTAGGCAGCTTGCTTGAAGCATAGTTTTATTGCGCGGAAAGGATGCGCGTATCCATCGAAGGGCGGCCGCAGCCCCGTCGCTTTCATCGCCCAACGACTTCGCATCAAGGTTTTTACGAGCTGACGCTGGCAGAGGCGCCGGTGACAGCCCGGGGCGTAATGCTTCTGCTATCAGGCACAGCCAAGGCGGTGATGTTTAGGGGGCAGAAACGATATATGGTTTTTTTAATACCAGTTTTTTGTTTTTCAGTAAACCGTGATATTGACATCAAGAAATTGTATCGATATATTGTGAAAATGTGGAATTTTAATTCATATAAAGATACATTAGGGAAAATAATAAAATTTATTCGAAGTTCAGAACATTGTAAATAATTAACAGAAAATTATTTAATTTATTGCACGCTGTACTCTTCTGACACAGACAGTTTCAATCTGGAGAGATTGTTGATTTCTGAAGCTCTTATTTTAGGATAGACTTTATTCTCGTAATTATGGTCGCTCACAAGCCATTTTCCTGTCAACTTGGCGGCCAAATTCAGATTCCTCAGGATTCCTTTGTGTCAGTTCTCAGTACATTAAACTTGCATAGGTTTTTTCATTCGACCTAAAAATATAATAGGTATTTTAAAAACGCTCAGTGCGTAAATTATATTGGTCAACAAAGAAAAATCATCAGGAATAAAACGATGTGTGATGTACTATGTAGCATGATCTGATTTCCAATATTTAATTACAATTTCTCAACCTCGCATGTTTTTGGGTTAAGGATGTTTTTAATATTGCGAATGTGCAAATTATCCCCTAAAATAAGGACTTACTTAGACAACAATGAAATATCTCTGAAAGAAAGTATATGAAATTTACTAAGTGTCATGTCCTGGTTTCAAATGTGAGTTTAGATTTTCTCTAACGCGAATAGTTTCTGAGATATGATGATTTTCAGATGGTGACTGTGCGTATTCCCAAAGACAAAGTCGTTCCTTCAGGAACTGCTGTTGCTAGGGATGAAATGAGCTCTTGTTTTGACTAGCGTACATCAAAACACACAAAGAAGAGACAAAAACAGAAGAGTTTCTTATAAGCCTGGAAAAAACGTGAACCTCGTGTTGATCCCAACATTTTTCTCCCTCTTCGTATAAACCTGGAGCATAATGTCTGTGAAAAATCCAAAAACCGGCGGAGCGGAAATACAAGAAGGAATCTTCCAAAATCTGAGAGATTTTAAAAGATGATTCGTTCACACAAATGATGATTAAAGACGAACAAGATGCCTGAACCAATTTTCGATGGGTGTGTGAACATTTCTTAGAGAAAAAACTTCAGATTTTGCTAATAGAATCAAGAGACTTTTGTGTGTATACAAGTACTTCAAAAACTGAGCTGAAGAATGTCAGTTAAGTTACATTTTCTACATACCCATTTAGATTCCATCCCTGATAATTTTGATGACTTGAGTGATGAACAAGGTGAGTGTTTTCTCGAAGACATCAGAACAAAGGAACTCTCAAGGTTTCTGAAATGACTCCACTCTGGCAGATTTATGCTGGTTGCTCTACAGAGAAGACCCTGAAGCAGTTCACAAGGAGCATCCTAGTACCTTAGTACGCGCATCGTTTATAAGGAAACGCAATATGGCCGATTTTTAGTGTAATAGATGAATTCGCTATTGTAGAAAAATGGAGAGTGCTGGCGCATATCTGAATGCAAAACCGTAATCTGTGTTAAAAATAAGGTTTCTGCAAAACCGTAATCATATTTAGGAAAATATGCTTACATTTTTGATTATTGCAACAAGTTTCATTTTGTAAATCTGTAGTAATTAAGATTTATAATATTTTAGCAGTATCGTCTTAGTTAAACGGTTATTTAAAATGAAAAAAGACTCATACGACATTATTAAACAATTATGGATATATAGTTTGAAGATTATCTATGTATTTAGGTGGATTTGTGAGCAAAAATAGTTTTTTTTAAATTCTGAACTGCCATGTCCGCTTAATGCAAACAAATACAGGAATAAACAGGCACATTTAACGGCCATCGTTAATGAAACTAATTTTCATTGCTTTCTTGTTTCAAAATTTGCTTGGTTTCCCTAATAAATCCGAGATCTCAGAGAAGTTGCTTCAATTGCTTCTTACCTCCGGAACCACCTGTTTCTATTGGGAGCGTTTACGTAAAATCGCCTGAACCTCGCATCTGCTTATTCACCAATTGAAATGACAATGTTCCAAGTGACAAAATCGAAGGATAAAATATTATACCATTATTTTATAATGTTCTTATGTATGCAAAAAAGTAACATTTTAAACGAATTGCAGACGCCATTTTTTGTATAACGTTATGAAATTATTGCAAGGGTCAAATGGTTACTGAACCTGGAAGTAGAACGGAATATTACGTACATAATGTAGGCCGAGACCAACTGAATAAGCGGCCGTGGTTGGCCGAGGTGTTTATTGTTCGCTGTGAAATTGTTCGCTGTTTATTGTTCGCTGTGTACCAGAGGCAATAATTAATGAAGTTGCTAAATCAGAATTATCGCTAATACCTAGAAAATCAGCTGAAAATTATGAAAAACAATATGATAAATTTATACCTTAGATAAAAAAGAAAAATACGAATGGCGTTCATCTAGTGTTGTGGAACATTATACTGATGAGTCAGTAGCAAATAAGGTTAGAATTGCCAGGACAATTGTATCTAGGGCAGAGACGCCGAACACAGGCGAACCTTCAAAACCTGACGCTTCAAATGAAACAACAGTTTCTGGAAGTTCTGCATTTTCTTTTACGAATGTTTCGAACTGCATATTTCATTTTCATTATTAGTGTTTTTTGAGTAATGATTAGTTAAATTTACGTTTCGTACTGTTTATTTTGTCGATTTGTAATCCTTGTTTTCTGTATTATGATTAAATAAAAACGCCGTTCTATCAGCAATTGTTTGATGACGTATGGAATTGTATTGAACTATTTTCAGAATCCGACAGTTTTCGATGCCATAAGAGATTGTGTATAATGTTGGTATACAAATAAATAAGTTATTAATGTGAAAAGGTTCTACCAGACTTCAGTGGCAAGTAGAACACGCATGATGGAATCTGCGAACAAAAGACTACTGCACAAAAATCACTGCTGTAGGTGGAGAGATTACTAAATAATGATTTCACGAACAAAGAGGAAACTTTAAAATCCGTTTACTCGAAACGACTAAAATGTTAGTTGGAACCTTGTCATTCTAGAAGTTGACATGCTGCTCGCGTACATCTCCCCAGAAATAAAATCGTGTATTTGACAGAGATTTACGGGCAACATTTCAAGTTGCGGGTTGTAGGTGGCGGCGCTAACTCATGATTATTGAAAGTGTCTTACGACGGCACGTAAAAGTGAGTACTAGATACATCGTTCCGGTGTTTAAAATTATATTTAGATTATTGATTTTTTAATTCTGGAGAACTTAAATTTCTTCGAAAAACGAAATAAAAATGTAAATCATTTCGATGTAGAAATGTGTCGTAAGTCTATTTTTATAAACAATTTTAGTCGATTTTTGAAAGATATTGACAATCTTGCTGAAGTTGTGTCAAATTTGTTACTGGTTGCGCAACGATTACAACATTTGTTCTTTCTGGGGCGCGAAAGCGTCTTATGATTATCCAGGCGCGATAACGCCCCTGCGCTGCCCACAAAAACATTTTTTGTAAACATATCACGCGAGAATTACACGACTTTTATGAGGAAAATAAAGAACGCGGCACTTTTTACGCCTGCCCTCCGCTCCACCCTCATCTTCTTTTCCCTCCCGAAAGTTGGCAGCTCTGTAACACCTGCTTTGAAACTCCTCTTCCTCAGCCTTTTCTGTGAGCTTCCTTCACCCCATTTTAATTTAAATTCGCTCCTAAATCTCGAGCCACATTCCTCTCGCTGAACCCACAATTTCATATAAACAGTAATGAAAGTAAATGATAAAAAATTCTCTGAGCACAAACGTTTTGCTGGAGCGTTCGCTATTCTTTCGCGTTGCGTCGAGCGTGAAGGAGAGGGAGAAAGGGAGAGAGAAGTTGGCAGGCTTGTATGGAGCCACTTTCCACGCTCCCATCTTGACAACTTTATCCCGCTCAAGTTATTAACGTGACGTTTTATTTATAATCGTCGCGCTGTGGCGGCGTCCTGGGGTAGACTCGGTGGGTTGGGTGTTAGAAGCCTGGAGAGCGATGGAAAAAAATGATTACGCAGAACCGTTGAGGCTATGGTGATGAACAGCAAACACATGCAACTACAAAACTAATAAGAGTGAAAAACGAAGGGAAATGGACGTGATACCTATAAATCGCGAAATATTATCAGTAAGCCCAGTGAATGAGTGAACAAGCAGAATGGTTGGGAAGTCAAATTATATGATTTGGTGGAACAGAACTTTGGGCAGATAATGAGATATCTGCTAAATCGACAAAAGTGGATGTGTATAGGATAGTGTACGTACGACATCTGAGTGGAAATATTGTAAATAACCTCATTGGGTGATAGGACAAAAGTGTGGATAGAAAAGAAGAGGTCGGTGCGTAGTGCGAGTGGGAATGCAAGGGTTCAATGGCTGCCATCTATCTTCGTAGTAAACAAGTAGTGTGGAGACCGTAGACGGCAGCGTAAGATGTTCAGTGAGCGCTGAGAGTGTGTTCACGATGGGGTGGGTTCGGTGAGACGGGTGGTTTGAGTGGGCGGGGCTGGTCGCAGCGGCATGACATTTTCCGGCGAGAAGGCTCATAAGGCGATTGTCTCTTGCGGACATTTCCTTGTGAATTCTTGGGGGTGACGCTTAGTTTTTCTCCTGCCAACGCTCCTGTCCAACTCGTTTGCACGCTGTTGCTCTCCAGACAGCCATTCATCCTCACGCCTCGGTGAGGCGCTCTACTTTGCGGATTTGGAGGTCGCTGCTTAAGACGCTGCACGCACAATGGCCTCAGAGATTTTTATGCCACAATATGGACAGATTTTTTAAACAAGAAACGTGTTATAAATTACCAAAAAGCATTTCAAGCTGACATATCACTACTCTCTACAAACAAAAAATGTGACATGTAAATAAACTCTATATCATTTGTTCTTTAAAAACCGTACTCCACATATTATTAATCTTTCTCACGGAAAAGATGTAGTTTGAATATCAAACTTTTATTTGTCTTCAAATTTTTTACTTAAATTTCATTTATATTTATTTTTAAGTTCATATTCAAATTATGTTAAGTTGTGAGATTATAATGCAAAGTGAATTTTCAGAGCTTGAATTTCTTCTAAGTAATCAAGCAGTTTGCTAACATTATTTAGATTCTCGTAAATCAGTGTTTGACTGAAGGAGGAATGATCAGGTATATCTAATGATATTTATGACATCTTTATACTGTTTATAATTTACCTTTAAAAAGTTTAACAAACTAACATTTTAACATAAAATTAAAATTAACATTATACAGAATTTTTGAATTTTTATCGAACTTTATAACTTAGTGCTTGTCGGTAATGACTGAAATCTCTATATGTTCCATTTATTAACATGTTTGTGCAAGTAGCGTTATTTATAAGTATTATTCAGTCGTCTTCGGGTGTTCACATTACAAAACTTTTACATTTCACGCAGTACTTATTTCTCTCATGCAGGAGAGACTGGGGTTCTTGTTTTTTAACGCACAGGGAATTATGGTACCCTTCTTATCACTTTTAATCCCAATTTTCACAAAGAAATAATGAATTTTAAAGGAAAAAATTATATTAATTTTATAGGAAAATTACGTATCTGACCACACGAGCGACCTATCTGTAGCTTTTAAGGAATAAAATCAACTTTAAAAAATATTCTGTCTAAAAATTTGTTGGAATATTTTTACAATTTATCTGTAAACTAACAGAAAAAAAAAATTAAGAGTGCAAAATTCAAGGTCAAAAATTTAAAAAAATTAACTTTGGATGTTGAGAAACACATTATTTTATATCTCAAAATCTATGAACTAAGTCAACAATTTTGAGAGGAAGATCGAATTGAAAGAATGACATCGAGTTTTACAAGTTAAGAATTTTAAACAGTTGCATATGCATTCATTACATAATAATATCTCGCATGTCTGCCAATTGCTGTTTTCGCTTCTTAGGAATTCCCTTTTATAAAGATTTCCCCCCTTTAGGACATAAAAAATTGTTTCGTTTCCGCGTTGGACAGATTACATTTTATGCTGTGTACAATACAATATAACTTCACTGTTCAGAGAAATTTTCCGGTTAAGACTGGTACGGGTCCCGGTTTAGTCAGATTTTACTGTTCTAATAACCTGTTTTGGAAAAACATTCTGGAACTTAATAGACTGTTACCATCAATACAGAACAGTTCAATTTAAATGAAAAATGAAAAGTTTGTAAATAATTTAGGGGTGATAATTAACGAACTTCTGAAAAAGTATGTTTTATCATTAAATGCCTTTGATAAATCCATTCCTCAGTTATTGTAACCTGATTGATTAATAGGCGTTGCCTGGGAATTGCAAATTTCACTGTTTTTTGTTTTTCAAACGTATTGATATGGCATTTCGAAGTAATCATTCAAGTGTTCTAAATGTTTTTGTGCAACATGAGTAAAAAGGAAAGTTACTTACATTCCCGCCTAAATCCGTATGTAGTTAATATAAAGTATTGTAATTGTGCGGCAGCAATTTTATAATAGAAGTAGTCTTATTGTTAGAACCCTTGTAACGAAAATGTGGGTACATCTTTATCCTGTTTATAAAATATTTCCTCAAACAGGTTGTATAGTTAGAATCCATGAATTAGTCCTCGTTGGCAAAAATCGACTGACGCAAACGTCTGCCTCTCTGTGTGTTCGTCCGTCTGTGGTCAACGCCAGCGCCTAACCCGTCCAAAGATCATGTTCTCAGATCGATCTAAGCTCCCTCGAGGACTTGCGAGTTTGAAGCGGAAGTGTTTGGATTCCTTAGAGTGCATTATAGGGACCCTCACTGTTGTTTCAAAATTACTCACGTTTTTTACAAACTTTGTTCGTGAATAGTGTAGAAAGAGCTCACAAAAGGACACATTTCTAATTATTGTTGAATTTCAGAAAGTTCAACATTTATTGGCTACTTCCTACAATCTTGATATTGAAGATTAACATTTTTTCGTCAATGAAATCTGTTTTACAATTATTTGTGTTTTAAGAAGATCCTGTACTAATTTCTGAAAATATGAGTACTTTCGCGTAATTTTGCTTGAAATACTCGTATATTTGTAAACTACTTTCTCAGAAACGGCACCCAATTTTATCTTTAATATTTTACTTATAAGTAGTAGAAAACAGTAAAAAGCTAGTGCTGATGCTATCGACTATCGTATTTGAAAATTACAAAACATTAACATTGAACAGTACAATAATGAAGATACAGATTTTTGAATAAAATGAAATTTGATCTAAAAAACTATATATTTGATGCGATTGTGCATTATAAAAAGAGTAGGTTTTGCTGAACTACTTGAAATTAATCCAATTTATAAATGAAATTGGTTTTCTTAAACCCCAATTTTTTTTCAATTCCCCCCCCTCCCCCAGATATAGCAAAGGACGCTTAGAAACGTTGCAGATCTCATTTTCAATGCTCTTGAAATTTCGAAACTTGCAAAAGTAAAAATATGTGGGAATGTATGTGATGTTGTAGCACCACAAGTTTTGGCTCAAATGCATGTTGTGCGTTTATAATTCAATAACCTAAATAATTCTCTAAAGAGAAACATTCTTCATAATAGGGTGTGTCATCCCTCCACGCTTTAGATTGTATGGTACTTGTTTTGGATAGTTATTAATTTAAAAATTAAAATAAATAGCAAAATATATTCAGAAAAATGTTCAATATAAGAAATAATATTGAGTTAACGAAAGCAATTAGAGTTAACGTCAGGATAGAAGATTTACGTTTAATAATTTATCTCCATTTTTACGCGAGAATAATTTTTACGTTGATCTCTCAGAATCCCAAGGATAAAATTGCGTATTTGACAGAGAATTATGGGCAAAATGTCAAGGTGCGGGTTGCAGATTGAGGCCGCTAAGTCATAATTAATGAAAGTGTCTTAAAATGACGTGTAGAAATGATCCCTAGATTTTAATCGCTCCGATGGAAAAAATTATATTTTAGTTATTGCATTTCTTTGAAATCTTCAAGGATCTGGAGGTTGTGTTTTTAAATGTTCGTAGTAAAATATAAAGAACATTCACGTTGTTAGAGAGCAATTGTGTCACAAACCAAAAGATAGGTCTAGACGTATAGGAAAAGTTTTGTATAAAATAAAACACAATAATAACTTTATATATCACATAACCTACAAGTGTAAATCTGTATAAATATTACATTTAATGGACGAAAAGTTGTTACTATTGGTATTAGAAATAATGAGAGAGGTTTCTCATAAAAAAGTGTGCTACAATGGAAACAAACCAACCTCTATTGAAGACTCCTGTAATACTTTGCTGTAATTGTAGTTGTAATTTAATATATGTTAAATCCAATGACTTCCAGTGAGAATGAAAAAGCTAGTCCCGGAATACAGCCTCTTCCTGAAGAGGGGCCCCTCTATGAGGCTGGAAGACCGTCGAGGATGAATCCATAACGAGCTACCTGCCGCCGCATGCTCCTTTTAACGTTCCCACAGCCGATGGGCGCCCAAGTGGAAACAATTTTAATTAATTATTCTTGTTAGTTCTCGCTCTGCAGCTCGCCGCACGCCGCCGTTCCCCACCTTCCCCACCCCTCGACTCTCACTCGCCTTCCAACACCCCCGCCCCACATCCGCTCCCACCGCCGTTTCCTTCTCGTTCCACTTCCTGCCTTCGCGGCGTTATGACGGTAGCATGTCGGGCTGTGAAACCGAAGTTTCCGAGTTCAAACCCGATCGAAGCCGTGGATTTTTAAGGGCGAAAAATTCGTCTTCCTTTGGAGGGGAAGTAAAGCCGGCTGACTCGTGTTGTAGATTTACTGCATGTAAAAGAATCTAGCCTAAAAGTAGCCTCTGAGCTAAATTCAAAATCGCCAGTTTTTTACTCTAGTAATACCTTCTTTCTCCTATATTCGGTAGCGTAACAAAATTTACGTGATTAGATGGAAGAGCTGGCCCGATGGCCCGAGTCTCGCCACATAAAATAACTGACCATTCCCATATTTGTATTTTCCGTTACTAGCGCGGCCTTCGCCTGTGCCTCCATCCCATACTTGTATTTTCCTTTCTTGCCTTTTTCTAACCCTCCACCTTTGACCGTCCCTTCTTTTCCTTTCTTGCACCTCACCCCCCCCCGCCCAGCTCCTCTCCCCGCCACTGCTCCGTCTCTGCATCTTCGCTTTTGCACTCTCTCTCCCGTCCCCCTCAGCCCCCTCCGCCACCACTGCCAAGACCCAGACCTCGTTGCCTTTCTCCGTCCCCGCTGCCTCTGCTTTAACGCCCCGACTGCTCTCGGCGCTTTAAACATCGGGCTTTGCTCCAACTCGCCGAGCCCTGGTCGCAAATCATACATTTATTTCGTTCACTACCAATTAGCGATGGAGTTCATGCGAAGAGCTAGATAACTCGCTAAGAGGAAATTCTTGTTGGAGCTGCAGGTTTCCTTTGTAGGCGATTGGTTGGTAGAGGGTAATAACGTTCAATTTGTTGGGATTTGCTACTGAACTTTGGTTGCAACTGCCGCGCCGAAAAGAAAAAAAACACTGCCACTCTGTTAGTGGCTTCTTAATGCACAATTTATTGCGGAAGTGTTAGGAAGCATTTTGTCGCACTATTCTCACACGGCGAATATATACCACTTCTATTTTAATTACTATACGTTTGCTCTACATTGTAAAATTACCCTAACAAATCACTAACGAATCATTACTAATGCATTATTAGATACAAAAAAATCATATAATCTTTGTAAAAAAAGTTATTCTCAAAAATATATTTTGTAATATTCTGCAATGTAACGAATATTTACCTCTTGACCTTTACACATTGATTTGCTGTTTTCTCTACACTTTTTTCATTCTGTATTCTATTTTCTTCACATGTTGATACCTTCGATGAAACTCTCTTACCAATTTTCCCATCTGCCATATATACGAAAACATTTGATACCGACGATTGCAATTCATATTTATTTTCAATAACTCAAAGAAAGTAATACATATGTAAACGGACTCCCAGAACGTAACATAGAAAATACCTCAAATTCCCGAATATGTAATATCGAGTGAAATTGATTGCTTGAGAAAAAAAGAAAATATGTTGTACAGAATTGAATCACATTGGTAGTACTGGTCCAACGCTGATATTCATAGTTCATTTACCTCTCCCTAAATCGCTCACTTTATATTGCCCCGCCTCTATTTCACGCTCACATTTGCATTTAAACTGTTTTTGCACCACGGTACTGAAATGAATTTCACAACTCGAATTTAAGTGGTTAAGACATAAATATCAGACCTTGGGCATACATAGATTCCGTTGTGGGGGCAAGAAATTGAATTGACAAAACGTAGCGGTCGTTTGTTACTTTTTTATATTATCTTCCATTGGTTTTGTTCTGTTGAACGCACTTGTCCGAAATTTGCTTCACATCTGGGCTATATTTTAGCTGTCCGGAGCGAGAGAACTGGCGGGAGGGGAAGTTATTGCTTAATCAATACGCGAAACGAGTCTCCCTTTTGCGTTGTTCGCTGGAGCGCCCATGCTCACTCTTCAACCATGCAGCAACATTTTGATTCTTCACTTGCCCCTTTATATCGCCGGTGCTACATCGCAACTGGAGCTTTGCCGTGATATCCACCAACCTTCATAGTACTTTCAAAGTATTTGTAGACATCTTCGGAGTACAGGGTCGTGCAGGCGCCCTCGGTGGCTCGTTGGTTGGCGTGCTCGCTTTCCACGGCGCGGCCCGGGTTCGATTCCCGTCGGGGGCAAAATTATAACTGTACTCTTTCTGTACAAATGTCCCAAAATCGACTGCTGTATGAGAATGAGACAGCCCACCCTGAGGTTATGAAGACTAATATATATGGTGAAGGGATGTCTTCGTGCCCATGACGTGACACGACCCCATGGCCGAGAGACTGGGTCATTGCTGGTCAGCCGAGGCCCGTGTCGGGCTCTCGAGCCAAACGACAATAGAAATGGAAATAGGTCGTGCTATCGCGTGTTCCTAAGAAGTAGATAACTCCAACGCTCAAGAGCAGCTTAGAATTATCTTCTAATTCCTTTCATTCCCCACTCCTTGTTATTTTATTCCCGACGTGGGCAACTTCGTTAATTTGCTGCGAGGAGGATTAGACCCCGTAGTGAGCACCTAGTCATTTATCCTTATTCCCCGCGGCCAAAATGCTCTCTTTGCGCGTCTGCTGCGCCCAGATTCCGCCTCGGCCCGGGTGCCCTCAGTTGGGCGCGTGGCGTCGTCGAACCAGTGGCCCGATGCTCTGGTCAGAGAGAAGGGACTTCTCCCAGCGCCTTCGGAGAGGCGCATTGCTTTCACTCCGGAACTGGGTTAGAAAGCCTGTGGATTTGAGCTGGCCGAACGGCCTGGCCCAGGCATTGACTGGGGAGGTTTACTAGAAGACTGACTATCTTCTACCTGGATGTGGATATCAACAGCCTGAAGCGTGCGTCTGGGCCGCGGAGAGTGTGGATAAAGACATAAATGCCTAGGTGATAACTCCAGGAATTTATCCCTCAGGTAGCAAATTAAAGCAGTGTGGAATATCAGGCAACGCTAAGAATACGTTGACTTTAAGATAATAAGAAGTGAGAAACTATGGGAATTCTAAGATAATTACAAGATTGCTCGAAACGTTGGGGTACGAGCATCTACTTCTTTCATATTGCGAGTGCATCTAATACATTCGTGGTTAACCCTTATGTCATGACAAGGAGTGCAAGAACGATTCCAGACATATCTAATAACAACGGAAAAATTAAAGTCACATTATTTTACAACCAGCTGGATCAGTGCAAACATTTTCCAAATTATTAATTATTGTTTCAAATGTACGTTGAAATATTTATATAGCGTACAAGATTGAATCATTGTTTTCCCCTATCATCAGAAGGGCCTATTAACATGACAATATAAATTTACGTGGGTTTTTATTGTAGATATTATAAATCGACGTAAATATTACAAAATAAGTAACATATGATATCCAGCACATGATATCGTATTATGATTACCTGTATAATATCCTATATAAAATCCTATGATATCCTATCTTACATATGCTATCCTGACTTTTAGCAAAAAGTATAACCGCTGAAACCAAATATTTTTAAATTATTGTCTTCAAAGTGAAAATAGCTTCAAACTGGACCCTAACTTTCAGTATTGCTGGAATTCGGCGCTGCGGAATGACGAAAGCCTTAATAATATAATGTGAACGTCTGGAAAGTTCTCAGTAGGGTCATTCTATAACAATGGGTTTAGGGCTCCCCCCGCGACCATCTCCTAGTTTGATGAAATATGTAATGACTTAAAGAACAGTTGTGAAGTTGAATTTTCATAGGTAAAATACTTTTTAAGATGTAGAGGTTTGTTTCAAGCGTGAAGCATCGCACCGTACAGCTTTGATTTTTTCGCAAAATTCGGATTCGTTATTTTCTTCTTCCTAATAGGTAACATTTATTAATTTAACTCTGTGTAACTTGCTAATTTAAATTTGTGTACAAGTTTTTTTATATATTAAATTAAACTAATATATTTTTTATTATCACACATTGAGTACACTGCAGAAACACTTCCGAAAAAATAGTGTAACAAAATCCTGACAAGAACATTTAATAACTTCTTTAATATTTCAAATTTGAAGAAAAATTAAATTAGACTTATACCATAAATTTAAATTGTTTCTTAATGCATAGTTTTTAACTTTCTAGCGCTTACCATAACTTCATAAATTGAAATTAAATACCTGATTTTGTCGAAAAGACCGAAAATATGGTATTTTGAGTCCTTTTTACAGATACGTTTCTTCTGGAAATTCCATTACACCCATCTCACTAAAAGCAATACGTTTGTGCGTTTTTAATAAAGGATAATATCATACAATTTTGGCGCAAAACAATAGCGTTAAATACAAATTAGGGATTATAATTGAATAATTTTCTTAGTATTCCACTAAGCAAATTGAAATTCAGCATCTAATATATGAAGCGTGTATATAGAAGGGGTTATTAGTAAATTTCTATGAAGTTTTCCCTTACATGTTTAATGGTAACATTGTACTTTTGCGAGAGAATGAGAGGGCAAGCACTGGAAGTCAGTGAATTTGAAAAACCACGTCCGGAACCTTGTCGCAGAGACGATGTGAAGAATTACCACCGTTAATTACGAGATGATTCATTGCAGTCTCTTTATATTTATCGCACATTTCCACTCAATTTCGGTGATGTGCGGAGGCAGCGCGTTCTCTTTCATGACGTAATATTGCAAAAATTGCAGACGCGTAGATTCTATTGAAAACGTGTATTCGCAAACCGCTAGCGCAGGCACCCTTTCACCTCTGCAAAAGGTTTCCTCCGCGAGGACATGCGAAAGCAAATCTAGCAGAGATATGGGAGACGTTCAATGAATTTGTTCTTTACCGGCTATCACTTAATGTTGAATCATTTAAAGAGTGTCTTGAAACTTTTTGTTTTACGATAGTCATTGTTTTTGCATGGCTGGACGTTTCTCGATTTATCTTTAATTTTTTGTACTTTGTAACCATACGGAGTTTCCGAAGTGATCCACTTATATTAACCCGAACTAACGAGATATTTCAGTTTTATACACATAACATAACGCTATACTTTTCCATAATTGATACACATACATTTCGTTTTCCAAATCAAGACTTAATTACTTAAACTTATACTAATACTCTACAAACTGTATGCATGTAAATGAAACAGATGAAACGAAATAATTATATGCGTCGTCATTGCTAACAATATTATTTATTAAAAAAGCAGCTTTCGATGGCTTCCGGCATCTGGTGTAGCTGAGGGAAGAAGTGATCGAACTAAATTCATTGTACAAATATGCTATGTAATCTTCAAAAAGGAAATTTAAACTTTATAGAAAGAAGAGATTCCAAATCTGTTCAAGGTCGCGATTGGAATCCATTAAAATTAAAGTAGAATTATTACATGACCAATAAGTTAACTAGAAATTAGTGGAATTTGCACAGATCGGAGCACGAATAAAATTATGGTTTTTGTATGTTAAAAAGTGTGAATGTAATTATTTATTTAATTTATTGTATAATAGTAAAATAAAATTTGTGTGTGTGTGTGTGAGTGATTACTCCAGTTTAAAATGTAGATCGAATGTGACGTTTCCCAAGTGGACGGTAAATAATGAAACAATTCTTGCGCTACCGTAATTTGCATGAATTTAGGGTGATATTATTTTAGTAATAATTAAAACATGTTTTCATATATCTTAAATTCCCCGAATAAAAATTCTATTAGCTGAGAACTCGTAATAAACGGTGAATTTCTTGGCGCACCCTTTTAATGATATTAGAAAAATGACACTCCCAACTTTGTGATTACGTGTTTAATAATATTTTTATTTAAGGCCACACTGAGCTAACCAATATTCACAGAAATTGGGACGAATAGAAACAAGAATAGGGGAGAAAAGAGAGTATTTTCACTATGCTCATTGTTTGAGCAACAGTAGTCTTAGAAAATAATTCATTTTTCTGAAGAATCTTATTGACCAGCTTTAATATTTACACCAAAACTCCGCTTCTTTCCGAAGTTTTGATGAAGACGACATCTACACATTGTGAAAGTATACATTCGTCTTTTCCCGTATTGCATTTGAACGATCGAGAGCTGTCGAAAACTCGGCTCGATTGGCATCGGAATGTCAAATCGTGCTGTCAGTCCGTTCGCTTTATCAAATACCTGGCGCGGACAGCCGAATATCGGCACGTACGGAAAAGAATGCATCATATTGCTTTCAGACTGGTGTTTATTCTGTGATGCTTTGCTCCCGTTTGCATTGGATACTTCGGTCTTCTCACCCATACGTATGCGAACGAGATCAGTAAACATTCGACGCTGTTCGTCACACAGAAATACTACGCGTCTACTTCGAATGTTGCGCAACCTTTTTTCTCACAAACGGTTTCCTATGAGGGGCAATCCCGAATAATAAGCAATTACTCTGATTCTCAATCGAATATTTGTTAATAGATTACCTATGTTGGGAATTCTAACTAATCAACTGCAACATTACTCAATTTTTCTTTATGATTCATGTTTGATGAACTTATCCCTTGTTAAGGTTTTATAAATTATGTATATAAAAAAGGTCACAATAAATATGTGTGTTTGATTAGATTTTTAATGTTTTAGTTTATTTATAATTGTTATCCATCACGTCGCGTATTGTATCTAGATTCCATTAAGTCCTGTATTTACATATATGCTCAGACGTCATGTGACAGAATACTTATGGCTGGGGTTTCCTTTCTGCCCTTAACATGAGTTACTCATTGATACTTAAATCGTTTATTGCAGATCTTTTCATGTTTTCGATATTGTTATAAATGCAGCATATTTTTGAGATCCCTTAATCTTCTTTTTCATGTGAATATATACTCCCACGTAACACTAGTCTCATGTAACATTTAATTCACAAAAGTGCAAACTCGTGGAGCCCTGAAGACGTGAGTTTCCATATCACATGGTTGGGGTTAATGGCACTCAAATTAAAAAAAAATTATATAAGGTCGCATCAACTTCTAGATCATTAGCGACCACTATTGGATTAAACGTTATGAAGATGACATGATATGGTGATGATAGGGGGTGAAAAGACTAAGACAAATACAACCATGCCCGGGACGGTACTCGACCCTGCAATCCTTCAGTTCGAGATCGCTTTGGCAGTACTGCCTTAGCGATCTCGGCCACCGGATCGGCGAATTCGTTTTTTTCGGAAAACTTCTCTGCTTAACACTGAGGGTCTCATTTTACATCTTTTACCATTTGAAGTTTACTTTGTCAGCCTGGACTACCAAACAACTATAGTAGGGAGTGCGTGTTTCTTCAGAGAAACCCTGCAACCCCAATTACATGTGTTTCACTTTTATAAGGATAATAGCCTATGTTGGAAGCATGACCATGTTCAAAACATATTATCACGAAACTTTATTAACAGTGAGAATCTCCTTTTCATACCTGCAAGTTTTTGCAATTAAAAAACAAAATTAAGCACTGGAAGCTTTCTGATTTCATTTTAATGAATATCAATCCGTTTTTGCAGAAAGTTAGAATTTTTTCTTGTAAGTGTAGATTAAATAAACTAAAATGGATGAAAATTATTTTATAAAATTCCTAATTGCAAAAGTGAATAATATTAGAAACATTGTTGCAAGAAAACCGTTTATCACATGAAAGCAACTTCAAAAGTTTATCGAAATGTATAACCAACACAACAACAATGGTGATTGGATGATAGAAGGGAATGACACGTTTGTGAGATGACTGGACTTGTAAAAGGCGGAAGCTTAGAGGTGATGACAAAATTTTGGTATGCTCCACGCACTCGGTGACGGAAATGCATCGACAAGTAAGGGGACTACATCGAAAAATAGTGTACTTGTTCCAACACTGTCCGAAATACAGGAGCTGCAATAGTAGTGTATGCAATTAGTTTATAATGTTAAGCTTTATTGCATGAGTACATGTTTTGAAAACGAGCAAAATTAGGAGCGAGTTTTCAAATATTTACGAATGCAACAAAGCAACATCATAAACGATTTTTTTGTATAACAGCATTATAAATTTACAAGAGAATCAAACTTAATTTTGCGAAACAACTTTCTTGTGACTTCTCGGGTATTTGACATGAGAAAACTGTGGTCGGCTGTTCCCTTTACCTCTACCTCCCTACGATTCTTTCACTGCGATTGGCCAAATGTGTGATGACGCAATCATTCGTGCCATAAGATCTGGTACGTCATCATTTGTGTCGTAAAATGCCCGATTATGAACGATTTCTAGCAACAGAGAAGGCCGATTATAATGGAAGTATACGAAAAAGATATTTCCGGTTTTCATTTGACTCACCCTTGCACCTCCATGTAATGGCGTGCTGTAAACAGCTAAGTTCCAACAACGTTCGAGTTATATCCGACTACACTAATTCACTGAATTCAAAGAGTGGAAGTTTTTCTGCTATCGTTATGTACGTTCACGGATTATTTCTTGACCAATAATTGTACTTTGAACATTTTTTTTTCTTCTCTTTATTTATAGTCGCATCGACAACTAAAAATATTAGCGACTATAATTTTTGATAGCAGGTGTTTACAGACAATTATGATTTCACCCGTCATTACATTAACATAAGTATCGAAATGTATAGGTCACAACATAATACAGCATCACATATAATTTATTTTACATACCATAATACAGTACCATCAGGACAGGGACATAACATATCTTTTTGAGGGTTACATATCATTACATTAACATAAGAATCCTAACATATAGATGATAACATAATATTATTTATCTTACTTACTCGTTACATAATCTACAATATCATCGGGGTAAGATCATAACACATCATCTCGAGAGATACTAGCGGGCTTACCATAATTTATTTCAAGCATGCCATTTGTTTTTTGCAGAATTTGACAATCTGGTTCTGAAAGGGGACAGAGTACAGGATTTTCTCTATTTCATTTTGATTAAAATGCATAGTTCTAATGTGATCATGTTTGCGACAAGAATTAATTAATTAAGACATAAGACTGATTGTCTTACTTGGCACATGTCACATAGTGGTAGTAATTCTGGAATGACCAGTTCTAATTCATGTAATTACAACTTGTTCGCGTCTAGTCAGCTTGAGGTCCGAGTTAAGTGATAAGAATAAATCGATTGATTTGTGGGTATTCGTAGATTTATGACATCGCCATCTCGGTTCCCATTGCTGGATCATCTTTCTATGAATGAATATTATGACATCTTGCTTGGAATATTCTTACATTGTTTCCTTGGAAATTAACTACTATCTTTGTATTAGTTTCATTATTATGTATTTCAGCCATATTTATTGGATACAGCTGATTATGTAAAAGAAGAAAAAATACTGATAAGCCTTGAGGTTTAATCATATGAAGTAGTTCTTTAAGCCGAGCCATTGTTTTAGATTGTGTTTCATCATATATTTTGAAGTTATCCTTTGGAATTTTATTAGCAATAATAGTCGGCATCGGTGCAGTCTTTTTAAGCGCTTCTAAAATTGCATAGTTGAACATGTTTTCTTGACTAGCTCTTCATAAACTGGAATTTCA
Source organism: Gryllus longicercus (assembly GCA_038098605.1). Classification (NCBI taxonomy): domain Eukaryota; kingdom Metazoa; phylum Arthropoda; class Insecta; order Orthoptera; family Gryllidae; genus Gryllus; species Gryllus longicercus. Next base: position 917,581 of record JAZDUA010000047.1, on the reverse strand, counting down.
CCAAATATTCGGGATCCTTCACTATGGCCTCAGAAAATGTATTATTGCGTACGTCAATGAAAACATTGTAGTTATTTTTGTATTTGTCATAGATATCACAGGATTTTAACTTCCATTCGTCTACGTCGAGGTTCGTATGCTGAACTTCAACTAGAGATTTGTCAACTTCAAATGGTCCAGGAATTTACAGCGGGGACTTTTTACTTTGTATAGGGAGCTTCGAAATATTGAAGCAGCTGAATAACGTAGCTATTGCATTATAGAAAGGTGTGGATTTCCACTTGTAATTCCACGTGATACATCATTACGTATTATCTTATTTAGGCATGTTTGACAGGGTTTGTCTTCGAAGTGCGAGGTTAGTTTCAGCATCTTCGATGAGGTTACTACCAGTTGGGCTTGTGTGAAAGCAACCAGTGCTTATTCTGAGTTTGAAGGGTTTTTTAGAGTTGAATTGCGTGCTGAATTATATACAATAGATCCGTAATCTATTTTACTTCGTATTAAGTCTTTGTATGTAAGTAGTAAGATATTAGACACTTTAGGATGTAAGTTGTTTTTTGCATTCAGCGTATGTTTTAGAAATATAATCTTGCCATGTGAACCTGTGGTCAACTATAAGGTGCATGATTTTTGTATGTGTGACAGTCTTGATAACTTTGTTGACCAGGGTTAATTTCAGGCAGAAGGGGCTTAGTTTTTTAGAAAAAATCATACATTCATTTTTTTCTGTGGAGAATTTGAAACCAGTTTTCATTGACCATTTCTAAATACAGTTTACAGCAGTATGGATTGATTAATTTGGTTCAAACAAATTTGAAACTTCTTCTTAGTAAAAAAAACTTGGAATACCAGAGATTTAAAAAAATATATACTTGAACATTTGAAGGTGTTTTCCGAAATAAGTTAAGAGAAATCAAGAGTTCGTAAAATTAGACACCTTTGAAATATTGTGGCGATGATGACTTACTTTCTTGGACGTCGTTGACATATCTGTTTTTTCGTTCACCTAACAATGGAGAACACAAAAATTGCATTCCGTACCAAGTAATACGTCTTTCAACATACCATAGTTTTCACTGTACAACACCTCGTGCAAAATGGATCAGAGCTGAGATTTCTGTTGAAACAATATTGAAATCGTTCTTCAATGGAAGTAATGCTGCGTGTTAATTGTAAAGAAGTAATTTTACGTCCAGAAAAATTCTGAAACATTCTAAATAATTTCAATAATAATGACCAAATGACATTAAAATGTATAAAGGTCTCGTTCTTGTAAAATTGTTAACTTCGGACTCGTTAAAGACGGAAACATTAAAAATAATCGTGATTTCCGTTTTTAGTGTTTAATCCATATATCTTTAACTTTTTCGAAGTAACTGTTCATTGTCACAATTTTTGTTAAGAACTGGCAATTATTCACTACAAAATTTAATGTCTGATTAATCTTTTATAACAAATAAAAAATTTATTACTAATCTGCCAACATTAATATTTATAAACACTCCTTTCATAAAACCAATCTGTGTTCTACTTTAATGAGACAGGTTTGTCTCTATTTTATCAAATAAAATTAGTGTAAATTAGATCAATTAAATATTTTAAAGTTTTTAATAAATAAATAAATGCTATTCGCATCGACCGTTGACGCACTATTTTGTATCCAACACTCGCAAAATGGCACGAATATTCCATTGAATAATGAACCAAAATAATATCTGTAGCATGTTTGCGAAAATGTATCGTATACAAACCTCTGGAGGGAATAATCGTTCATTAAATGTATCGTTCCAGCATCAAACGAAACTGTCTAGTTTTAATACTCTCACAAATTGATGTCGTTTTACGGTAGATTGGGTGTTAAGTAATTCAAGCACGCTGAGAGTACTGATGTTGATATTGGTTGTATGTAACATACTAATATATATAATTATATCCATATTTGATTAATTACGGTATGTCGTGATTGGAAACCTTCTAATTATGCTGACTATGTTTATCATTTGAGCTTTATAATACTACGATGTGACGATGACACTATTATGTAGACAGTTGGTCTGTCTACATAAATGTTGCAGTTACGAGATCAGTACGTTGTCATTGTTTAATTTACCGACGTACTTTGTCATTATTCTATTCCATGATGGTTTCATATTAATAGTGAGTTGTATAAAAAGTATTTAGTGTTTCTGCTATGTGCACATAAAGTATTGTATGAAACATTTGTAAGAAAATTCTATGGCTGAATTTTAAACTTTTATAAGAAAATAGGTTTTTTCGAAAGATAGAAATTCTAGAAGCCTTTTTATTTCACATAAACAAATAATTTTTTTACGTACCAGCAAAGATTTGTGTATGCTTGTATTTGAATGTATGTGAATTTTGTATATTTTATTTGATTTTTTTATATGTGGTTACGGATGGGCACCCTTAATTAAAGTCTCATTTTAAAAATGAATTTAAAGTATTGACTGATCTCTAAGAAAGGAGTATAGGTTTCATTATCTGTAAAGTATAATTTGGATTTAGATTTATGCAGTCAAAAAAATAGTAAAAACTGTATCTGACATAGAGGGAAAAGATTATCTGCGCACGTTTTTTTGAGTTCCAGAATCACTTCCCGTCATTTTAACTATAAATGGTTGAAGGATGAGTAAAAGTTTAACATAAATAAATATAAATAAATTTTAAAAATAGATTAAAAAATTAAAAATTGCAAGATTAGCAATAATTGAAAAATAGTTTTATCAACAGCAGTAATTTTCTTAAAATAGTTTGGAAAGTTTCATTGTTCATAGTGTAAATTAAAGCACTTTTAAATTCTGACAGAAATACCCCACAACCTGTTAAATGGGTCTTAAAATATTTGTGATTCCAGACGTCCTAGTGCCATGCGAATGTAGATTTTCCAAATCCATTGAAATAAGCAGCTTCGGTGGTGTAACGGTTAGCACTTTACACCCAAGTTTGGGGATTCAGACCCGATCGAAGCAGCGGTTGTCGCAAAAAATATCCTTCATACCCTTTCCTCCGGACAGAAAGTAAAGCCGGTTGCCTCATGATGTCGATATACTGCATGTGAAATATCCTCATTGTCTAAACAAATCTGAGATAAATTCAACCGCCTGTTGACAACTCGAGAGATACCTTCTTTTTCTGCTTGATAGCAAACGCAGAATAGCAAAATTTGCCTTTATATCAATCACCTTAACGCAAGATTCATGTAGGCCTACGACTTAGAATTATAATAGCAGGTATAAAATTTCGACAGCAATAACTATATTATTACTAAATTACTAATGTTGGTGGAAGCTTACAGCAGATTGGCCGAGAACTGACATCCCTTGGCTGGCGGATTTGAATGAACTCCCACACCCAGTGCGGGGCCAAAGATAATTAATTAATTCAAGCAGTTAGTAGGGCCTGAGAGCACCGACGCCCAATTAGAGCGTGCCAACATTCCCACAGCCTGCCCCGACGTCCCCTCGCCCGCGCTTCCATAGCCCCTGTCTTCGGCAGCCTCCAACACACCGCCTCGTTATTACACCCGCCCCGGTCGATCTCCTTGCTTTGGCAGCTGCGCAGACCTGCTTCTCTCTCTCTCTCTCTCTCTCTCTCTCTCTCTCTCTCTCTCTCTCTCTCTCTCTCTCTCTCTCTCCTCATAAACTCTTTCTCTCGTGTAATCTCCCTCTCTCACTTGTAATCTCTTGTTCACTCTCTTTCGTTTATTCCTCTCTCGTTATCGTTATCTCTCATTCACTCTTCTCATCATTTGTCTCTCTCTACCTTATCATCTCGCACTCACTCTCTCTCTCTCTCTCTCTCTCTCTCTCTCTCTCTCTCTCTCTCTTACTCTTCCTTTAGGCCTCCAGCATAATTTCTTGTCGAGAGAAAGCAATTTGGGGACCCGAATTTCTGGAATTTCTTGACTTGTTTCAGGACCTCGAAAAGCTGCTCGTTTACTCAAGAGGCGTGCCTTAAATGCTTGTCGTGTTTCGGAGGAGTTAAAAATTTTAATACATTTTATGAAAAAGACGGGGTTTCTTAATATCATTGTATTAATTGACTCTTGATGTAAGTTGAATTTAATAAGAAGCGAAGCTTCTCAGTGCAAATGAATGCCAACCAGAACGTAAGAAACAAGAACAACTAATTACAAAGTCCTGTAACTTCATTTTAAACATAATTTTACCTTCATTGGCTCGTAAGAAAATGTATCCTGCGGTGGTAAACATATTTTAAATGTATAGTTCTTCTTATTACACAATTGCTTTGACAATTACGAAATTCATTGTAGATTAAAAATTATTATTGTAACTTGAAATTTGAAGGAATGTAAATCAATGAAATAATGTACATTTCAAAATTTGCAGTATTGGTCACTTCTTGAGTTTTCTTGCATCGAATACCTACGAAAATTTTCTTCTACCTACGTATATTCATGTCCATCAAATCTGAATCATTATTATCAAATCTGAATCCGACTGATATATTTCTGGAAAACAACTGTTAGAACTCATTGTCTTTGAACGCGAGGGTTTGAGTCCCGACGAAAGTGCAGTTTCGACTCTACCTAAATGGACAAATTCAGCCACAGTCTTGAGAAGAATTCTAGCGGATGGCTGCTCTAAACAGTATATGTCTATGGAATCTCCGATCAATGTCGTATAAATACCAGAGCAGCACCCTGACAAGTGGGCCGTGATACCGCGCACGATCTTTCCTTCCTCTTCCTTGCACTTACATGCGCTGCACTGCCACGCACGTGGGGAGCTTCGAGCTTGTTCCGTCCAGACGCGTCCCGTTGACGGGGGAGTTAGGAAAACCCCGCAGGTCGGCGCCCGATTTCATCATACAGCGCGGGAAGACCATTGCCATCAAACGGACACGGAGCGCACATAATGGTTTGTCCCTTATCCTTATCTTCTCTTCCTCCTTTGCACACCCCCACACTCTAAATACCACACATGACGGGAGCCTAGACGATATCCCGGCTGGGCCCTACTGAGGACACGCATGGAGGGGGGAAGTCCCTGCAAGCGACGTGTTGGTCGACATCTGGGGATATAACAAGCATTACACTCTCGAGGCTAATTAACAAAGCAATTGACGCTCCCGGAAACACGAAACAATAATCAATCGAACTACTTGTGAATGCGCTGCCATGGCAATGCGGGAAGTTATTTCTTTAAATACCGCAACGACCGCGCTCACGAACACCCACTGAGGAGCCGGCTTCAGCAGTGTTGATAGAGCACACCAGGCGACATGTCGCCTCTGCGGCCGCCTTGGCGTGGTTTCGTGACACGAGGGGCCACCCGGGCGGACCGCACACGACGCGACGCTGGGCAACGGGGCGTCGCGGCGGGGGTTGGAGGCGCCGAGCGGGGGCGACGCCTTCCCACGCATCTGCCCGCCGCCGCCTCGATGCCAGGAGTATTTTAAATGCTGAATAAAGTAAATTTATAATCTATTTCATATTTTAAAAAATAAAAAATTAATACAATTGACAGTTGACAATGACAAATTACTGTGGGTGAGGAATTCCAGTAGTACATGGTCATCGTCTTCATGCGCCTAGGCCAAAAAGAGTCTTGTAGGTGCTCCTAGTTAGCAATTTCACGTTGACTTTATATACACGTAATTGAAAGTTAACTGAGATCCAAAGATTAAAAATGTAATAATTGACTGCTAAATGACGATCAATCAGGATATAAATTATGTTCAATTGTGATTGAAACAGTTAACACTTGAATCAGCTGTTCACTCAATACAGTTACCAATGATGATAAAATATTTTTTATCAGAATGCATACAATTGGCACAAATTAAACGAAACAGTGCTAACATGAACATTGTAAAAAATGCAGTTAGGTTGAGGTCTGGCATCTGCCTTATGCTATAAAAAATAAAACAATGGCAATTGATGCCAGATTTTGTTATACGGGTGCCAGGAATGGCAGTGACATCCCTCTGAAGATGTGGTGCGCACGTGGAATTGTAGAAGATGAGCAGGAGAGCCGCCCAAGCGCGTGAGGCGCGAGTACGGCAATTGTTAGTATTGAAATTAACACTGTTGACAGCGCTAATTGCTACCGGCACATGCTAGTACACTGAAGTTAATATAGTTCATAATGTGAATTGCACAATATTATATAGAGGTGACATGATACGTGCGCCCGGCGTTTTCTGTCTTGACTGCACAGTTAATAAGATTGCATATTAAATGAAATCGAGAGACGCACACTCACGCATCTTAAAACAGTGACTTACCATTAAAAATGCAAGCCTTCATGTTGAAGATGAGGGCGGGCAAAACGTACATCCTCATTCGGAGGCCGCGAGCGCTAGACTGATTCAGTTCCGTGGCAACTCTGAAGGCAGATTTAGCACTTGACAGCTCGGAGCCAACCATATCTCTGGTTTTAGCTATTAAAATGTATAATTATTGTAAACCAAGCTTCTTTTTGTAAAAGAAGGGCGAAAAGGTCATTATTTAAATTAGAGATTTGGATAAGAAGCTGAAGTTACGATGTTGTCAAATAAAGAAGTCGTATGATAATCCCTGAAAATGTGACGCGATTGTTGTGGATGCTGAGAGGAGGCGTAGCCAGATCGCACCATGCCGCTGCATAACGATTAAATATGAAAAATACAAATGAAAACACATTATGAGTACAGGCCTGGCATGGACTGTGTGACAAGATCGTACTTTAGATTAAGTGCTTTCAAAACGTAAACCTTCCTCAGACAGTGCATTTAAAAATTTCTTGCCGGACCCGTTCCATCGTGAAGAAAAACAGTAGTCATAGCTTTTGCGGTAAACTTGGAACGAGTTTTTAAAACGCTTCCAAGATGCAATAAATGTAAAGCGTGATTGGATGGCGAGAATTTGTCAACTACGTGATTATTGTATATATATTGATGTGCAGTTTCAACATCCTTTCATTATTTAGGCTGTAGATAAATCAGAGTTTTGGTAGTCGAATATAAGAATAAATTACTGAATGTATAGATTTGTAGTAGTTTGTTGACGAGTCTCTTTCTACACTGAAATTACATTAAGCCTGGAAATATTGAATAGCATTCCTAATTCTTGATCTTGACGATCTAATATGTATATTTCAACATATGTTACATACTGTAATGACAAGTAAGGGGTTTTTAATATTATTTATAATGTGAAAACGCCCAGACATTATAATAATGTCCACACAAATTCACTTGCGAAGAAAATTTCTTCAGTGTTTTTATTTCAAGAATGAGTTGTATTATCTACTGAAGAAAATGGTTCGAATTTTGAAATATTTTTTGAAACTGAGAATCACTATTTACAAAGAACATGGAGCTTTTTAAGAGTAATATCGGAAATATATGACGTTCAGGGAAATAAAGGACTCAGAAATGTTGATAAATAACTGCATACGAATATCAGATAGAAAATGCTTGTAGGCACTGTTTTGAAAGGGTCATGTCATTTCTTTGCATGGTAATATCGACCTTGTTTACAAGTGTATCATTCTCTACAAAGTTGTCTTTTTTCAAAAGTTTCTGAGAGAATTGCGTTCTTTTGAATAGATCGTCCACGCCTTTGATCTGACCACTTCCCACTCTTTCATACTCTCCATGGCCGTCTGCATTGTCGCACCTATTCTCTATCGTCCGTTTCACTTTAGATCATCCCTGGCGCACCAATCACCCCTCGTGTGCACTCGCACATCGCTTTCCGAATACTTTCCCGCCAGCCCGCTAGCACATACACCGCGCAAGCACACATCCATTCCCCCACCCAGCCAAGCTGCTCCCAAACCACTAATCCACCTATCCACCAACCACAAACACCAACCGAACAACTCAACAACACACCAAATCACTGGCAAAGGTGGCATCGACTGATGTGCTACAGTGCATCTGACTGGGAGGTCCGAGGTCCAAATTCTGACGGTTATGGAATTTTCGACACTAGCTTATCAGCTAGGCCGAATTCAGTCGCTGTCTGGAGGAGAATTCTAGCGACCGCTTGCTCGGATCGGTATTTTTCCGTGATTTCTCCGTTTAAAACCAGAAGAATGCTAGAGCAGTACAAACATACCCTACAAACGACCACGGGCCGCGTGCGATCTTTTCTTTCTCTTCCTTTGTGCTTTCTTCGTCCCTTGCTTGCAGACACACTCACATGCACTACTCTACCACACTTGTCGGGAGACCGGTCGGAAGTGTAGAGCTCGTTCCAGATGGGGCCCTGCCACACTGGTGGGAGATACCCGGTTCGAGGTAACCGCGCCTCCGCCGTAGCTTGGAGCTGGATCCCACCAGCCAGTGGAGCGAGATCACTGCTACCGCTCGCTGAAGGCCTATGCACTCACTTACGGAACTAATGATCTTAGCGCTTGACGCGGCCGGAATCACTATTCAATGAATCAATCAACCCACCAAACCATGTTCCGTAAACACGCACACCCTCCTCCCACTTTCCCACCCACCTACTCACTCTCCGGCCGACTCACCCTCCCATCTGCGCACACGCCCGCCCAATGTTCCGACCACTCTTCGGCTCGTATTTCCACTCGCACTTTCACCATCCTAAACGTCCACCCTTTCTCCCTACTTACCTTCAAGTTTCTTCCCGTTCGCTGCTTGTACGACCCTTCTGCTCGAAGGCCACTTCACCCAACAATCCACCTACCTACCCACCTACTCACTACAACCAACATACCCGCCTTCTTACCTACTTTCCCCTCACCTTCTTGCCCACCTACCTACATTCCTACACACCCATTTGCCAACCCATCTACTTGACCACCCACCCAGCCACCTACCTAACTTTCTTGCCCACCCACCTACTTGCTCTCCCACCTACTTGCCCACCCGCTCATATACTTACCACCGTCCTATCTACCTCCCATCCACACACCTACTTGCGCACCCACCCACCTACTTCCTATCTGACAGCCCGCCCGTCCGCTCTACCGACCTCTCGCCAGCCTGCCCCTCCCCCAACCGCCGACGCTTTTCCGCCGCGACGGCGGGAGGCAGCGGCGCGGAGGGCGCGAGGCCGGGATGGACGCTATGATAAATCGAGGCGGTCACCAAGCCAGAACGCGACGGTTTCGACGCGAAAGACCGCGGACGCGAGTGAAAAAAAAGTGTCTCTTGTATCCGTCTGCGCAAAAATAGGCGGATTCCGTTTGATGGCGGGCGGGCGCCTGGGGCTGAATGGCGTGCTCTCGGAGCGCCCCAAGAGCGCGCTCTCTGCGCTCTTTTGGTGCTGGCGCTCTCTGCGGAGATGATAGCGGGGCGCGACTGTCGCTGCCGAGCGGACGGCTTGTCGGCCTGAAGTGGTGTGACGGCTTGTGTGCGGATGAAGCGTGACGGCGGAGACTCCGTTCTGTTTGGATTTGGTCGAGCGAATATTTGCACAAGAGAGCGCGGCCAAATACGTCTGTGCGGCGGGCAGGGGAATCATTTTTCTAGCTGTGTTTTGGGCCCTTGTTTTTCTTTTACTGCACCGTTTGTTCGTCTCGTCGTCGATCACTTTTAAAAGATTCGAGCTGGAATGAACGATTTTAGGGTCCAGGCGTTTTTGACTACGTCAATGGCGTATTTTGCTAAATTGTTATTTGAGCCGTTTCCGAAAGAACACGTTGACAAACTTTTAATGCGTCAACATTGCGAAAACAAAACTAGACTCGAATCTTTGGATTTCTATCTCAAAACAATAAATAGAAATGGGCACGATGTTATCAATTGCGTTAAAATCCAGATCCTTTGTTTTGCATTTTTGACAAAGGAAAAAGGCTATAAAACACGAACAATAAAGATTATGAAATAACATGATAACAAATTTTTAAAGAAGTAGGAATATAAATTAACTTACCACACACAAATGGCTTGTTGAAATTGGAATTCTTTACTTACTGTGACATACCAGAATGTCTAGAATGTTAAAATCTAAGGAACACGCGGTGCATAGCAACGAACTATAAACATTTAGGCGCCGCACTGGATGCTAGACGTAAGTAGTATTGTCGAGATGTAGAGATTTTCTCAATAGCGTACTATATAATTAGCAACAGTTGGAAAAAAGTCAAAGTTTACCCCGCAGGATGACCCACAACATCCCCTTTTATAGAAGGCGGCGCCATCTTTTCAACCAAGACGACATTCCGTAAGCTAACGAACTTTATCAAAGCCGTGCGGTTGAATAATGTTTAAAGTCTATAGAATCATGAATTAATAACGTGCTCGAAACAAGTGATTAAAATGTTATAATTAATCTTTTTTGTTGTTTGAAAAGAAAAGGCTGATATTTCATTGAATTGTCATCAATTCAGTAGGTTGTAAATTCCGCAGAAGTTCCAGAAATCGTGATTTCTGTACAGATTGTACAGAAATCGTGCAACAGGTGAGGTGATGTATGTTGTACGTCGAACTCGTGCAAAATCTTAATAAAAAAGAGAGATAGCCAAACTGTGAGTAATTAGGGTAGTTGGTGTACGAGCATGGCAGGGAAAATTAAAAATGAAGAATCATGAAAACGTTACAAATAGTTACTCAGCTTGGGGAATAATAAAATAAGTTTAGTTAAAGATAGTCGATAAATTAGAAAGGTTTACTTACGTGAAATAATTGTAAACGTTGTCATTGCCAACAAAAGTTTACAATTATTTCAACAATACAAATATTACAATTATGACAACGTTTACAATTATTTCATGAAAAATGCCAACGATAACGCACTACAACACATATATGTTTACTTACGTTATAAATGGTCATGCCCAACGGGGGGGGGGGCAGGTTGCTTTGCTTACATTATATCGAAGATGAACGTAATGGCCTTTTAAACATCATTCGTTGCCATAACAACAATATGCAGAAAGATCCCTTGCTTTTAAATTTATTCATCCTCGCGCTCATTAATTCTGTCTCAAAATTAGTAAACATAAAATGTTTTAGAATGTATTTGTAGATCGTCTTAATTATAATCGTTTAGTTTTTGCATTTTATCACATTTTTTGAACTTTTTATCCCCTAATTTTTTAATTGTCTAATCCCCTAATTGACACGAAACTTGCAGCTACCCACGAAGTCTAAAATCTGTTTTATATGTAAATTTTGGTGGACTTATTTGTAGATGATTCAGCAGAAAATTTTCATCGTTTCTTCAAGTACATAAATTTGAGGTCACATATTTTCAAATATTCGAAGAGATCTGTTCTCACGATAAAAATTGTTATAAAGTAAGATGTAAGGTAATTATCAGTTATGAAGATTATTTAAGAGATTTTCACGTTACTGCAATTCATGCACGGGAATACGGGAAATCCCCGGAGATTTTTGAAGCTTTCACCAGGTGGCATGTCATCGGAAGTGTTATAAAAACAGAGTAAAGATGCTGTAATAGTTCATAAGCTAGAAGTTAATTACGACAATAATGAACAGTTTAGCAATGTTTTAAAATTGTTTAATGCTCAGTGGTCAAAAATGTATCACAGGTCAAAAAATATATAAACTTATCAAATATTGACTCAACCACAATAGGAGATAAAGAGTAATCTTAACATAGTTAACTTAAAATTTAAAAATCTGTCTAATACCTGTATTAATAAAATCAATTAGAAATCGACCGGGCCTCGAATATTAAGTACATTGTTCACCAGCTTGGGGATTCCCTGGAGCTTCTGGAAACCTCTGCTGAAAGGCGCGCGAGTGCTGGTCGCAGAAGCTCAAAGACTCTAAAGAAAGTGACAAAATACGTTCATTATTTGAACGGTAAAGATCGTGAAGATATGTACCACGATCGGGCATACCGATGATTGGGAGTTTGCGGGTTTGAATCCGCCAGAATCTCAAGAGATTTGATATGTTTAACCCCGGGGAGTGCATGTCTACTGTTGGAATTAAATGCGCTGACCGATTGAGCAGTGGTTTTCGTGGATTCCCTGACCACTTGAAGGTGAATGGCGGAAAAGCATCCTTGAACTGACCGCAGACTGTGCGCAATCGTACCTTCTCAAGCTAGTCTCTTCCCATATCGGGTACTCAATGTCCTAAACCCTTTAAGTGTTCCAGACGAGAATTTTAGTTCCGCAGAACATTTCCGTGCGTGGTAGTCTCTGGACGAGTTATTATGCTCAGTGAGATTGTTGCTGGGAGCCATACGACGAGATCCTACACGGAACCGCCATGTCTTGGGAGCCTCTGGATGAGTTTGCTCGTGCAGACGTGCTTTTGGGTATCGCTAATAACTGTGATATCTTCCGCTATATCTATGTGCGAGCGGTCTTGGATCACAACGGAGCTCACAGCGAGAAGCATGGCGCAAGACGTGTGTTTTACAGTCTGTCGGCCCCTACTAGTAAAAAAGGGTTAGGACTTGAAGCACCCTAATCCGTCAATAAAAAATATGTTCATGAACAACATGCTGATGAAGGTTTTGATATATTTGTAATAAAGAACAAAAGGATGAAGAGATAGAAAACAGTAAGAAACGACATTGTTTATCTTATTGAAGCGTGTTTTATCAAGCCTACCAAAACAAAAATCTCTTAGCGTCCGTACGCATTTGGGCATGAAAAGGTTAAGTTTTTACCCCATTTTGGAGTCCATTTTATAGTAAAGGACTCGTATTAGCAATATTCATTAATGCTCTTCTTGCTTAAATCAGTTAGAATATGACTGTTTCTCGCCCGTTAATTGATCGGGGATTCCCCGGAGCTTCCGGAAACCTCCGTCCGAAGCGCGCGAGTGGCGGCGGTGTCGGGCCCGGCGACCCGGGAGGCCCCGGTGTGTGCGGCGTCTGCATATTGCCGGTAATTGGGCTGGACGTTGGCACTTGCCACGATGGCCTATCAAGTGTCGCCATATCAGGTGGCGCGCGTCGCGCCACTGCCTGTCAATAGGTAACACAATAAACATTCATTACACGTGCGGCCCGGGGCGCGCGCCCGGCGCACACCGGTGCTCCCTTCCACCCTCCCCCTCCCCCACCTACCCGCCTTCACGGCACTATCGGGAGTGCCAACCCTGCGAAGCGTAATCTATGGTGCCCCATAGGCACTTAGTGAAAGATGCTGTAGGCCACTGGCCATTATCGGCTAAATGAGGTATTTTACAATGTGACGTAAATTTTCTAATCAGCGCGCGGGGGAAGGTTCGTCGTCCATCAATGCGGGTTAGGCCCAACTCCCAAATCGCTCAAGCACTCACCGCCACTTAATGACAGTTGATGGTCAACAGATTTATATTTTGACATTAAAACGGTGTGAACGTAAACTGCTGAAGTATTGGCGATCTTAGAATGAGAAAAGAAACATTTTTTTATCATCGTTATGGACAATCCTTTTCACTTTAATCTCATATTTATTCATCAAATATGGGTGAACCACGTTTTCAATAATTTAGGGAAAATGCTCAATATTTTTAGAATATTGTGTTTAATTAAACCTATTAAAATATTGTTGAATCAGTTGATTTCCTGAATTATACAAATAGTATCAATTATACCCACATTTCGAAAGAGATAATTACGTTGAAGATTAAGATATTGTTGGCGAGCAAAATACTGCTGTGTTACATGCATTGTTATTATTTACATTATTATTATTATTAGTTAGTCTTTTTGGCTAGTAATAAGATATTTTGGAAAATCATTATTGATTAGATCTAACTGGATAGAAATGTAAGGTTATGTAAATAACATAACTCTTTAATTTATAATAAATATCTTATTAGAGGCAATTCATAATCATGCTTTAAAGTACAACGAAAGTAATTATAAAAGCAATATTAGTAAAATATTTCGATTTTTTTAACATTACATGCAACACTGCAGACATGAATACCGAGAATACGCGTAAGAACTTTTGAAATAAACTAAGCCCTAAATCAAAGCTATTCACATTCCTGGATTACTGTTTGCACTTGATTATACTGAACAGCAGCAGTCGGTGCTTTCTAAACGCAAGTTTGCGAGAAACGTTTTGATTCTCGACTACTCTTTATATTCAGTAACTCTCAACTCCTTGGAATGTTCCATTCCAATAATATTTTCCCAGCACTCTTTTTTACTTTCCACAGGGTACCGTCTCAATCAATTTGGCGTATTAATAGGCTTGAACGCCTCTTTTGTGCAAAGCGTCGAAGCGAAAATTCTCGCACGCTGGAACACTATGCGAACGGCGCAACGAAGGCACTTCAGCACAGTAAACATCACATCAAACGCCGTCACACACTGTCAGCATGTTACGCGATGCACCTCCGCAAATCAGGGCAATCTCATATTTTATTTGTCACAGAGTTCTCCAAGCCTACATGGCTGCAAAGGTTGCTCTACTTGCAGCTGTGTTTAGTATTAATGGCCACTGGATTTTGAATCGTCAAAATTGATGTTACTAGTTACATTGATTATTGATACGCATATACGTTTGCTGGCGTGACACTACTACAGTTTGTTCCGTAAATGTAGTGCACCGTGTCATCTGGCACCAAACATGGCTATCGAAATACTATCCCGATGAACAAGCTCTGGGTTTCTGACAGGTCCTCCGACATGGTGACTGTGTGTTGAATGTGTGTGCGCGAGTGTGTATTTGTAAAATGAGATGTCGGGGGAAGATGTTGAACGAAAGATCGCGCGGTCCGTGGCCCGATTGTTAGGGAACTGCTCCGGCTTGCGTCTGGTATTGATCGGAGAAACGATCCGATCAGAACAAGAAAGTTACCGATCAGAGCATCCGCCCGCTAGAATTCCCTTCCAGACAGTGGCTGAATTCGACCTAGCTATGCCGAATGGCGCTAGCGTAAAAAATAAGCCACCGGCGGGGCTCGAAACCTGGGACCTCCCGACTAGAGCCACCACAGAGTCACCAGTCATGCGGGATCAGAGGTAAACACAATCCCTGCTGTACTTTCAGAAACGCACTACCGCGAACATAGAAGTTTCTCTTAGGTCGTTTGAAAGGTTTCAGTGATCTCAGTTCACTTTATGGCACTACCTTGACGCAATTACACCTTTTTTGCCCATTAAACGGAATATATTGCACAGCGTAGAGCCTTTGTTGCATTATTGCCTCGAGTCTAACCCCCCGTCACGACTGGTTTTGACAAAGTAGTGTCACGAGCACAACTGCAGTTTTTTTCGCGGACGTTTCATCATCTTCTTTCTCATTCCATTTCTTTTCATTCTTCGCATTGTGTACCTTGCTCCTCACATTTACTTCCTCGCCTTTTACTTACCCACTTTTCACCATCCGTCCGCAACTCCCCGTGCTCTTGCTCGACGCACCGTTCACTTTCGTTCCTCGTCCTTCACTCGCAGCGCTTTTCTGTCAATTCATATCTCTCCTTGCTTCTCGCCAGGCGCTCGGAAGCTGCCTTTCTCACTCCTATATTTTCACCCCGCCCTTCTTTTTGTATTATTCTCTTCCCCTTACCTCCCTGCCCTTCTCTTCCTACCCGTCTCTTTCCATAGTTCTCTCCGCCTTCACCGACTTCCTTTTGCTCTCCGCTCCTGTGTTTCCCCTTCATTCTTCACCCACCGCTCACTGCCCTCCCTCTCCCCCTTTACTCTCCCGCTACCACCTCTCTTCGCTCTTCGTCATTCGCTTTCCACCCTACACACCCTTTAATCCCTCTCTCCCTGCCCTTCTCTCACTGCCTTTATCTCCCCTCACGTTTCTAGTCCTTCAATTCTCCTTGTACCCTCCCTCTCCACCATTCGCTTCAGCCCTTCACTGCCCCTTCTCTCCTCATCCTTCGCTCACTTCCCTTGCGTCCTGTCCTTCACTCCCCGTTCGCCCTCCGCCCTTCACTCGCCCTCCTTCACTCCCCAACCTAAACCTCCTCCTATCCCTCTCCCCCCGCCCTTCGCACCCCTTTTACTCCCGTCCCTTTATTCCGTCTTTAGCCCTTGCTGCCCGCTCCCCGGCCCTCGTTTGCCGCCCCTCGGCCCCTGCCATCCGCCCCCCCCCCGCTGCGCCACAAGACGTCCGCGGAACGACGCTGCAGGCGGAGGCGCCACCGGAGGCGCGTAAATCATCCGCGAGGCCGCGCCGGCGCTCTCTTCTTGCCTTCTCTTCGCTGCCTCCGCTGCTGGCGCCACTCGCTGCCCACAATGCGGCGACTGCCTTGTCAATGGAAAGATTCGGCTGCCAACAGAATTTGGTGCATGGCAAGAACAAGAACGGATTCATAGCTTCGAAAATTATGGCCATACGGAAATCGGAAGAATGATTTTGGACAATTACTGAGAGAATGTCGGCATCCCAATTTCTTCGTATCACGTTGATGTTTTCCTTAAAGTAAGTATCGACGTAAGCCTTTTACATTTTCTTTCTCAAATACCTTTATTGATTTCTGGCACGCAATCGTCCAATAAATTCGAATCCCCTTATTCTACTGCAGTTTCGTCGATTTTGGCTCAATGGTTCATCTCTCACAACTAAGCCCAGAGTTCATGTCTTCGTTTCGTTCCTGTTCATAGCCTTGTTGGTGCTTCTCTCTCCTTCTCTGGGCTCTTCGTCCCTCATTCGTCTTGTGCCTCTTCACAGCCTCGTGGAATCCAACTCCAAAGCTTAACAATGTTTGCGCAAGCTACCACCTGCGCAGAAATAACGAAGACCTCTGTGTATCGAATATCTTCAATATTTCACGACTGAATGCTTCACGCGACGTTCTGTTGGGAGACCAATGCCGCGAAGTGAATGCGGGATAAAGGAGGCGCGCAAATTATCGTGATAGAATGAAATGTAGTAAAAAAGTATATTTTCAAGCGGTATTCAGTTGACGTGCTGCTGTGTTTTTATAAAATATTTATGATAATGTAATGAAGAGAAAGGTTTCAGACTATGCAAATATTTTTGTAATTAAATAATGTAAAAAATTATGTATAAAGTACTTTATTTAAGAACATGTAATGGAATTTCTGGAATTTATTTTTTATCTTCTTCTATTATTTTTTTATTTAATAGGTAATTATTACCAACAAATTAGATTACTTGATCCTATGTGGCTAGGCCGAAGGCATTTAAGCCATTACAATACCTACATCCTTTCGCGTTCTAATCTTTCGAATTCTGGTATTCACTCCAAATGGTCTCTCCATCGCATCAAAGCCGCGGAAAAGAGACCATAAGGTACGGCTTAGGAAAAAAGCCCTGAAGGGGGAAAAACCTGCCGTCAGAAGCCGAGTACACTCTAATCTATCCGACGTTAATTTTAACTATTTATTTTCTGGCGCGGGCGTCCCGCCGTCTCCTTCCAGTGCTTGGCCTCCTCAGCACCTGAAATCAAACAGCGCCACAGAAGATCGTCCGCACCAACGCCTCTGCCCTTACATTTTCGATCCCCCCTTCCCTTCACCCCCTAATGTGCTTATTACTATGCCAGTTTTATTTTATTTATTATATTGACCTGTTACTTACCAATTCACTACGACTTATGACTTATTTCTTAACTGTTTACTAACTTAACATAAAATTACTGATTAACTTACTTATTGTTAGCTTATTGACTTAATAATTTCTCTCCAGTCTAGGCTCCGCTCAAGCTAACCAGTGCTGTTTTCCCACTCCCTAATTTCAGTTTCCCTAATGGTCCGAACCTTTCCTAAAAATGTTCCTAATTCTTTCATAAATTTAGATCTTTTGTCACCTAAAATGGTTTGGGCGAGCGTTACGTTCCTGTTTAGGGAGTAGTAATTTCCCATTCCCATCCATTTTTTGCTCCATGTTTCGGCACACTCCACAGCAAATTAAGAGGATGTGGACCCAGTCTTCCCTATCACCGCAAAGCACACAGATGCCATTACCATTTGCGTCCTTTAGTCTACGCTGCATCCACCCCCCAACCCTGAACCAAGCGTACCCCCCTGTTGCGTCCTTTGCGAGAGTATGTACGTAACTTTCGCAACCCATAACGGATCTATTTCTATAATAAGCAGATTGCATCAACTCCACGTCGAAAAACAGAATGCTTTCCTAGTTGACAGTTGTCACGATAACCGAATGCACAGTCTCGTCTCCTTCGCTGGTAATCGTATCCTTAAGGACTGTTGCTCACGAGCGTTGCGTTGACGCACGTTAAGAAACGCGCGTCGTAGAATTACACTATCTGAACGTCCTAGGTTGGAGTCGCGAAGGAGGCAGGATTTTTAACACCTGCTAGATACCTAGGACAAGTTCTGACACTGACTGGGGGAGAATTCTAGCGACTAACTGCTCTGATTCGTAGTTTTCTGTGGTTTCTGCGATCAACACAGGATTTATGTCAGAGCACTACTCTAACTAACGGACCGTGCGCATTCTTTCCTTCCTCTTCTTTGTCCTATCCTCACGTCTCACATAAACACACTTACATTCACATGCAATTATATACTACTACACTTACGGAGAGTCCAGTCACGAGCTTAGAGTTGGCCCCGGCTGGGCGGTCCCGGAGAGTGAGAGAGACCTGGTTGGGTAAAACTCCGCCAGCCGCTGGTTGGTCGGCGCTGGATCTGACCTCCTAACGAGGGAAGGTCGCCACCACCTCCTCCCGAGTGAAAATAAGCACTGGAATTACAAAACGAATGGCCTTAGTACTTGACGCACCCGAAATCACTAATGAATCTATCAATAATATAAGAATTATTTCCAGGGAAGAAGTTCGAACTGTGAAAGGTCTTTGTAAACTCCTTTGAGTTAGATAATGGGCGTGAGGAAAGAGATTGGGCAAAATCGAGAAAGTCGCCATGACTCAAAGTAGAAGAGAACTAAAGAGTACTAGAAAGTGTGTGAAATTTTGTAGCACTACTAGTAGCACCACAATACAGTATTGCAGTAGTACAAAAATATTGATTAGTGTCTAAAAATTATGACTTGCGTGCGTTATATTATTCATGGAATTGCTAGAAGTATTAAAATTATTTTAAAATATCACACTTCAAATATAAAAGACCTTGAAATAACGTTCTATGGTGATCATTAATGTCACTGTGTTGCGTTCTTCTTACTTTAAATGTTGTGATTTATAATAACGAAACATACTTTTGCAAGAAAATCAATCTATGTTGCGATGTAATTTAATACTGAGTCGTATTTTTGTTTCAGGTGAGTTCTCCTGCAGAAGCTGAAGGGATGTTAAATGCCTTGCCATTTTAGGGTGAGTTTCAACATGTTTTGTAGAAAATTATTTTTTACGCTGAAGCTTGGAACATTTCAAGATGAAACGTAATCCAAAGACGATCTTTTAAACAATATTTATATATATACATTAAACTTCTCATAGATTTTTACTTCTGAATTTGAAAATTTGAAAATAATTTTACCAGAGAATGATAATATAAATTACAAAGCGTATTTTATATATATGTTTATTTTTGTTCAGAACATCTTAACTTATCTATACTGTAACCGAACCGATTACCTGTGGAATCGGTTGGCGACCCTGCCACTAGCTCAGATCGGTGATGGAAGGAACTGTTATGCAGTACAATAGAAACACAAAATAAATAAACACTTGTTCACTGGTAAAATGATTCAATTTATTTCTGGGCAAAAATGATAATAAAAAAAAGCACCAGGGAAATTTCAATTATAAACTAACAATGGAAAAAATTGAAGAGATCGATTAAAAAAAGGAAAGAATATTAGGCGTTAGTAATCAGTAAAGCTTATGACTAGGAAGAAAATCAACTTGTTACAACTAATATTTACATGAGTTACAGGATGAGAATTTAACGTGCCCAAGCGCGACACTGCATTACATAAGTCTTGGAGTTGAATGACCCTAGGGTTATTCAGCCCTGTAGAATTCTTTGTGTGCCCGGGCGGACCCTCTGGCGTCTGGAAGGGGGGGCGGCGACCTTGGGACAAGGACGCGACCGCGGCAGTCCACTCGCACCCTCTCGGCGCGTGCGTCAGCTGGGCGACCCTCGGGTTACCACGCCACCACTGGCAGCGGCGTCTGGGCGAACTGGCAGCGATGTCTGGGCGAACTGGCAGCGACGTCTAGTAGATTCTAGCAGAACTGGTTGATACTGGGAGATACTGGTTGATACTGGTTGATACTGGTAGAAACTGGTAGAAGTCGGGCGATCTCTATCTCCGGAACGTAGTAATCAGCCTAATGTCTCTTTAATTTTTATAACATAACTTCGGAAAGTCTAGCGACAAATAATTCCCACCCCAGAGAAATATTTTTTCTCTACCCCTTTTTTTAAACGCCACAGAGGTCTACTTGCCTCTCCCCGACGAATAAATCCCACCCCAGAGAATTAATTTTCTCAATTGTTGTCAGCTAGTAGCTCTCGCCCCTTCCGAAATCTTTCTAAGCTTTTCAGAGACAAACTGGCCTCTCCTCGACAAATAATTTCCTCCCAGTGAAGTAATTCTCTCCCGACTCCCGTCAGCCCAAAACTCAAATCAAATCTGATAATTTCTGCGTCGAAAAAATTCGAAGTCCGGTAGAGGTGAACTCGCCTCTAACCGAATAATATTCCCCCCCCCAAGAGAAACTTCTGCCCCGACTGTTCCGTCTAGAATTCAAATCCCTTCTGCCGTTCTCTCCGTCGAAATCGCTCCAAGTTAACTCTCCCCCCACCCCAATTTCTTATGTGTCCTAGTTCCCTTTGATAGCAGTGTCGCTATTGGTCAGAAGTTGTTGTGTAGTGAAATATTTTAACCCAATCGCAGCGTGAGAAGCGAAGGAAATTTCCACTCTTTGTGCAGGCTGCGAGCATGCAGGGTTGTTCTCGAACCTTCTAGACTCTGGCCCTTGCTTGCGTAGGGGGGCGCGTTCGATGACGGAAGTATTGCTCTGGGCTCCCCCGAAAGTGGGTGGTCTCGAAATCTGCAGCCGGCTGTGAACACTTGCACAGTGTCTGTCAACGGCAGTCCTCCAAACGGCCTGCTTAATGGGGAGGAGGCGGTAATGGCCTCCCGCGATAAGTGAAGTTGCACGTGCGACGCAGTGTTTACATCCCCAGTCGAACTCCGGGCTACAGCTGAATCTGTTTACATTCTCCCAATTGCCTCTCAGCCTTATGAAATTTTGTATGACGAAATCGGTTTCGCCACAATACCAGGAACGAACAATTATGAAGTCTGAGAGTAAAAAATACACATTTACAACTTACCTTTTTTGTGCGTGTTTGTTTAAACGTTTGTGGTGCGTATTGTAGAATACTTCCAGGCGAGATTTACGGCGATTTCAGTAACCAAAAAGTCTCTGTTTCGGCTCGTCAGTAATATCCCGTTGTCTGCTAGACGCAATATTTTAGCGCTATCGTCGAGCACCCTCTCAGGGACGTCAAATAACTACCGACCTACTTCAGCGCCGCAAACGTTGATTTATCTCGCAAGTACGAATCTTCAGTGCCGTCTTTCGACGTGGTTTAAAATATTCCGACTCAGACGCCGTCTAAGAAACAATACTGAACGGAAGCCTGTTAAAACGCAATTTTGGTATGACAACTGCGAGCCGCGGTTTCTCAGCTGAGATTGTGACTTATTGGCGTAGTGGCGTTCAGGTGAGACAGGCACCAAGGGATTTAAATGCCCGCGCGATTGCCGCCGTGGTGGACACATTTTTTAATAATTATTTTTCGAGGAAGGCCACTTCATAATTATCTTTTCCAAAATCACTTGATTTCCATAAACTCGTTCTTAAAAGTGCAATGGTCTTCGTTTAATGTAGTTGCTCGTATTTGTAATAACCCATAGTTCACCACAATGCATTTTGAAAGTAACTATGGTCGTAGTAATCTTTGCAGCTCGTAAAGCACCAAATGAAAGTAGTCCTTCTGAAGTTTTCACATAATATGATATGAGCGCTGTCTTAGCTAATTATCTGTATAACATCTCCACATACTATGTTTGGCTGCATATTATGGGTCTGGTTGAATGGAGCGCCTTCAAGAACAGTAGAGAAGAAAGGAGAACGGGAAGAGAATTTAGAAGAAATTCCGTGATGGGAGCAGAGATGCAACCGTGAACCGCGAACGGCATGGAACGCCATAAAGAAATGGATTTGAGAAGCCGTGGACAAAGAGAAAGAAGTAGTACGGAAAGCAGACACGAATCTGTGACATGGACCGCCATAGAGAAGAATATAACGGAAGAGAAGAGACGAACCGGAGAAGTAAAGAGAGAAGATACATAGTCGTGAACGAGCGTAATAAAATGCCATCGGGAAACGGAATTGAGAAACTGTGGGTGCAAAGAAAGAAGAAGAAAGGGGGAGAGAAGAGAGAAAGAAAACGCAGATGCGAAACGGCTTCATGAATCGTCATGGGAAAAGGGAACCCTGGAGAACAGACGATAAAAGAGAATAGGTACTCGGGAAGAAAAGGGAGAAATCACTCAGGCAGGAACCGGCTTCGTGCACCAACTCAGAGAAACGACACAAAGAAGAACAGTCGACAAGAGAGAAGAGGTACCGTGGAAGCCAAGAGAGACGAAGTCCCGGTGACAGAGACCTTCCTGGAACGCCGTCCACAAGCGGCGTGGAGGGGCGTGAGCCGGAGAGACGGATGGTGCGAGCGGGTGGGGACGAGAGCGTTCGGGCGGGCGCCTGCGCCGCCCCCCCCCCGGCGAATTCCTCCACGAAATTACTTCCGGTGCATTGTCGCTGGCGGCGGCGCCTCCACCCGCGCCTCGGGGGGGGGGGAAGGGGGAGGGGGAGGCTGCGGCCGACGCGATGCGCTCGCCGCTGCGCAAATGAACGCGTCGCCTCCCCCTCCACCCCCACCCCCACCCCTCGCGCAGGGATCACAGATATTTATTCGGAAAGTAGGTCGAAATAATTAGTCGCTAGTTACAGAGTGCGGAAGGGCTAATTGATGATACTAATATTCCATAAAGAAAGGTACGGAAAAGGATAAATGAATGGGTCACACATCGGAATGAGGGCTTCGTGACGTAACATATAAATTAACTTAATATAAAGTAACGTAATGCATGTTAATGTAAGGAAACACATCGATGGTAATATATTTCTATATATGATGGATTTCGTAAAGTAACGTAATGGAACATAATAAATAATGTAATATAATGGATCTTAACGCATATATAAAATATTATTTCATAAAAATTTGATGATGAGTAACGACCTTCCTAAATGCACGAGTAAGGTACATCTTGCAGACCATCCACACATTTCTGAACTATTTGCTTTAGATGTTTGAACTTACTTAACAATTGCTGGTCGAGTTTCATGTAATCGATTATTCCACGTGCCGAAAGGTACCGAATAAATTAGAGTGGTATTGTTATCCAATTTATTTTCTTGATTGACATCCTTGTAAATGTTTTCTTCCCATCTTTTGAAATACATTACGTTGTATCTACAAGATGTTCTCAAATTACTAATTACAAATTTTCATGAGTATGAAAATAATAAATATATGTACTTACCAAAAGTAAAATGATAGAAAATATCACAATTTGCGATTCTAATTTCTCTTAGAGAGCAATAATGTTGAAGGTCGTCAGTGGTATTTTGTTACCTTTCTAGGGTTTGCTGGAGATGTTTTTGATGACGATCACGATGCTACGGGTCAACTACTACAAGTAAATGCATGATACCAACTCTGAAAATACGGAACCCCATTGTTTCGTCAAATTCTTCATTTGATGTACAACTCTTTTAATTAAATGTTGCAGTTGGCACAGTCATATATCTTACCGCAGTGAGCGTTTTCCTAGTAAATAACAATATCCGGATAAAATATTGCTTCTATTATTACGTTTTGCTGCGGAGGTTGCAACCGCAGCGCAAGCGAGTTGGCGACAGGCCGCGCTCGTGACCGACCCCTGCGCCGGCACAGTCACCGCCAACCGCCGAATCTAGTTTAGATTGCTTGCAAATAAAAGGAAATGAATGAATCAAGGGAAATCAAACTTTGTCACAAATAAAAACACGGACTCAATTATTAGGTGATACATAAATCGTCGGTTAAATTTTTGTTTTTAACGTTAGGAAAACAACTAATTTTTTGTTCGCATTTTTAAAATTCTGAAAGTGATCTTTTTTGACATTGTCAGATGAAATAATACTAAATCTCAATTGGTAATCAGAGTTATTTAGAAACTAAGTAACATTTAAGAGATATAATTAGTAGTAGCAATAAAAATTGCACAAATTTGTTTCTGATTCGGTCAGCCTCTAATTGTGTCTATTGGTGATTCAGTTTTATGGATGCAATCATCTGTAAGCTATTTCACCACACATGAATTATCGTCTCTATCAGTTGAAGTATTGTTTTATTCTTTCTTTGCAAACTTACTTTATGGAGTTTCCAAACACTTCAGGTCTAACGAATATTACACTAAAGATAACAATAGTTTCATGAAACGAAAACTCAACATTATTTACAGACATGTTACAAATTCATTGCAATGTCATTACGAATCCACCGGCAACGAAGCAGTAATTCTCAGTAATTAATATGCATTTATAAATATTTCCGGGAATACTAACTTATTAACGGAAAATACCACAGACGATGAAGACACATTAAAACAATTTTACAGCTGATACAATTTGTGATCTAAACGTCACAAAATAATTTGCAAATTAATGCTTTTGTTTCTTCATAAAAGTAGAACTCAAAATAACAACACATTTTATTTTGGATTGCTAACATAAAATATGAGAAAAGCAGGACTCTATTGACATATTATACTATTATTATGTATAAAATATTATCAATTTATATTGTATTGATGTGGGCTATTGACCGTACGTCTACAAGGAAAGGGTGGGATTGAATTGGAGTGTATGATAAAATGTTCTATATTTCTTCTCTTAGCCTGATTCTAGAACATTAAGAGATCTCCGTATATTCTCTGTTATATTATGTTTATATATATATATGTATATACATGTTTTAGAATATTAAAGTTATAAATATAAAAAGTTGGGCATTTTCACAAAATATACATGCATTTTAATAAATTTTAATAAAAAACAACGATTTTAGATTGAGGAATCACCATCTAAAATGTAGAAACTTGCAAATTGGACGACTACAAATCAGAGCCCTCGTAACATGCGTCTACTATGCATTGCAGATGTTCTTTCCAAATGGTTCTTCTAGTTTCCGAAGGGGAACTGCATCTGTAAATTAGGACAACATTAGAGTAAAACATTGTTACATATATATTCTGTCAGAAAATATGACTCTGTTCTTTACAACTAATGTATGTTTCCCTGCAGTACGAGGCACTGGCTGGTACAAATTTTACTGTTTGAAACAAACAATTTAATAATACACTCGTTGGCTCATTTATGTTTAATTGAAATGCTTTCATTAATAAACATGTAAATAGAAGCTCGTATTCGGAATCGCAACGGAGCAATGACAAAAGTGTTTTTTTATGCTCGGCCCTTGTAAGTTCTTTTGTTCTATAACCCAGGGCATAACCTAAGTTGGCACTCTAACCTACTTGTTTCACAATTTTCGATTCACAATTTGAAGATTGTTTCTTACGTCAGGCTATATTTAAAAGCTAACTGGAACATTCCAACACCTCGCATATCTTGATATAACTGTTCCAATATTTTTATTGTCTTCGATCTGGAGGGTTAACGAAGATATTTTTGTTTTTCATATAATCGCTCTTGCTCCTATGAATTCTTGGTGTAGTGCTTAGAAAGCGCTAATTCTACTGTCAGGTCCGAATTCAAATGCCAGTCGATCTATGCAGATTTTGGACGAAACTGGTTTTCGGAAAACTTTCTCGGGATCTTCACGTTTTAACTTGCTTTTCTTTTCACAATTGTTCTATCATCATTCATACCATCAAGTGATCCTACTTACCAAAATAATTTGTCTTTTGTCATTACGACGATGAAGCTTTGCCATTGATTAAGTAAAATTCGTTCTTAAACACAGTGATTTAAAACGAAAAAATAGGTCTTCCTCCCACACTTCATTGCAAAAAGAATGTAACTATAATTTCCCTGCTCTAGAGACGCCTTTTATTTCCTCGTGTATTCGCCTTTTATTTCCACTGAAACAGAAGGTGAATGTGGAAGAGAGGGAGATCTACAAGATAAACGAGAAGAATAAAGAGGAAAAAAAGGAGGAGGAGAAGGAGGTGGGGAGAATATTGTGAAGGAGAGGGAAAAGAAAGAACGGGAGACGGAATGGGCAGAAGAATGATGAGAAAGAACGAGAAGAGGTAAGAGGAGGAGCGGGAGAAAGAAGAGAGGGAGGGAAAGGGGAGGGCGTGGAGATGAAAAGAAAAGGAAATAAAGGTGAGAAAGAAGAAGAAAAAAGAGGTGGAGATGAAGAAGGCAGGAAGAGGCCTAGAGGAAGTGCTGTTCCGGGAGGTGAGTGTCATGCCAGGGGCCCGGAGTGGGCGAGGCGCGAGCTGGGCGTGCCGCAGTGCTTGCGCCTGGCGGCGTACGCCCCCTCTCACTCTCCCCCCTCGCGGTTCCCAGTCCCCGTCCTTTGAGCTCGATGTCCGCGTCTTTCTTCTTTAAACATTGCATCTTGACCCTTCTCGCCTTGCCACAACTATATCACCTGTCGCGTTGATAAAGTCTTGTGTAGATTAATATAGGCCTCAACCGCTTAGAGCACATGCCCAAGTCCTGACCCTGCATCTACCTTACCACCCCACGCCTGCGACTCGTTGCGAATCCGATGTTGACCAACGATCTGATGTACCCACACCGTGATTTGTCATGTTTCTTTGTAGGTAGATATATATGGAATAGAGTTTCTCGTATTGATTTTCTATTTTCTTTGGTTGGGCTAGCTATTCGGACTTGTCTCATACTCTTGCACCTGCCATCTTCCTTAATTTTTGGTTTCCTAATAGTAGAACCGAAATATTACTTGAATATGAAAGAAGAGTAAAACCTCGTCTGAAATGGCAATTTCAGTGAAACATTTGAAGCCGTTTTGAAGAAAATGTTGATTAAGCATTACTGTAAATGCGAAATTTAAAGCTCTTTTTTCACAGGAAATGTTTGAGCTTTCGAAAAACGTTATTTGAAGTTACTCAAAAATGCAGTAGTGTTTACAAATTGCTGGAAATATGAATATTAACTGTGTGAGAAATATTTCAAAAAACATTTGAGTAATTTTTGAAAAAAGAAACTCCAAATGAAACTTTATATCAAATTAATGAGAACAATTAGCACTATTCGTTAGAAGGGTTTGAAGAAAACAGTTGAAGTCATTTTTGAGAAAATGCCTTTTGAACGTTCCTTCGGAGGGGAACGTTTCCTTCCTTTGGAGGGGAAGTAAAGCCGGCTGTCCCATGTTAGTAGATTTACTTGCATGTAAAAGATCCTCAAGCCTAAATGACGCCTCTGAGCTAAATTTAAAATCGCCTGTTTCTCGCCCAAGAAATACCTCCTTTCTCTGCTTGTTGATGAAAGGAGCGTAGCGAAATTTGCGTGGTCAGACGGAAGAGCGGGCCTGATGGCCCGAGTCTCGCCAGGTAAAATAAGGCAAATTCAATTCAATTCAACTTTTTTGAAACTGAGAGAATTGTGAGCTCATTTTCATAGAAAAGTGTGTAGTTTTTAAGGAATGTATGTGGCATTTAAGGTATGTGTGATCATAAAAAATAATTTGAAACAATCGCCGCTGATCTAAAAATTTAGGACGTGAGAGACATGTCAAAAAATTACATTTTTTGTAATTTTTGAAAAAACAAAAGAATAAAATGAAAAGATAAAATGGCGTTTATGTATTCTCATAATGCACATCTCAGCCTTCTGTTCTTTTTCGAGTTCTCTTCTTCCCCGCAAAGGAAAACGCAAAAAGAGAAATGGCCAGAATGTGGAATCTATTATTTTAATGGAATAAAATTGTAGCCGTCAAGTTGCGGTTTTAAATAAATCACATGTCTCGAGGTTTTTCAAGGAAATGTGTCTTTGCTGGATGAAAAATCAAACAGCCTCTCTCGATGGATTTCTGCCAACCTCTCTGCAAAGATTTCAGACATCTCCCTTTCTCATCTATGCCCTGTGCTACCATTCCTTGTGTGTGAGTGCCGTTGATATTGGTTCCTTAGGTACTTCTAGGATATTCTTTGGGATTGTGGATGCCTATTGGTCGGCCCATTTCCTATTTTGATGACCTCCATAATCAGTTCGTTCCAATAGGTTGTCAATGTTTAGCTTCTGTTGACGATGGTGGCCGTGAAGGGGAACGTATGATCTGGGCGAAGAATTACAGCTAGTCCCAAGGGATTAGCGCGGGGCATTGGCGAGACAAAGACAATCCGTTTTTCCCCGGCAAAGCGCGTGTCAAGTGCGCGCAGCACGGTGTGACGAAGGTCAAGCGGCTTCTTTGCTTTGGGGGCGGGAGTCGCAGAGGGGTGGTGGCTTCAGATTCTTTGTTGCGAGTGGGAAGGTGACTTTGGATTTAGTCGCTGCGCGTAGCTAATGTGACAGGGGGATGGGGGTGAGGAGAGCTTCGGAGCACAGGGACTTACGACAGTTAGCACACGTGAGATGTTGAAACATGTTAACATAAGTTAATAAAGTTAAGTTATTAATATTTTAAAGCTGTGTTACAATTGGAATTTAGTTTTGCACAAATGAATAACAAATCACGAAATTAAAGTTGATGTAGAAATTCGTTCCAAATTCACAGGTTTAATAAAGATGTTGCATGCAGGCATTGCTTTTTACAGTAGTAGTATGCACGAAAAGGACTGAGTTTTTTGTACTGCCCTATTTTTATACGTAATGAATATCCAGTGAGTTTAAAATATGTAAAAGACCATGTGAAACATGATTGTCTGTTTTTTTAAAGCGCTCTACTAATTTAATGCAATAGGTTTTTCTAAGAATTTGTTTAGCGCAAACATTGCACAATATTCTTAACACGTAGTTAGGGGAGCGCAATTTATGGCTACGCGTGATGAGCATTTGCGAATGTCTGCGAATGAAGCATTTATGTTTCCACTGAGACGTGCTTGTGGAAGATAATGTATATTTCTCCGTAGTATTTCACCGTGGTCTCGTTTTATTGATGGTAGAGTTGTGTGTTTGTTCTCCTGTAACTTTTTCTCGTACTTTCCAAGGTTATTGTAGATAATTTGCAGAGTTAATTAAATGAATCTATTTATTTTATCTGAATTCAATTTTTTTTCGTACAGAATGCTTTTAGAGTTAAAATTTGCTGAAATGTACTTACTTATCTTTTAGCGCAATGTCTAGCCCAGAGTACTTCAAGTACTTGAAAAATTATATATAGAAGTAATTATATTTAATATTTTATATAATAATTTAGATTTAATAATAATATCATTAATATTTTATAATTATATTTAATAAAAATATTGACAGTTTCAATAATATTTTATCAATTTATAGTTATAAAACCGGGCTCGGGGCTAGCTCTTGATCAGCGTGCTCGCTTTCCACTGCGCAGCCCCGGGTTCGGTTCCCGGTGAGGCAAGATTACAGTGTGTGTTTTCCTTGCAATGTCCCAGTATATGTTGCTGTGCGGCGATGATAAGGTTGAGAAGACCGGAATACGGCGTGGGGATGTCTACGTGGTAACAATGCCACATGTACCCCCTTAACCCATGGCCGCGAGGCAGGACGTCGCCTGTAGGCCTGAGCCCATTCACGGGCTGCCGCGCCAAGTACTATGTACACTACATACATACCCATTGTTACAAAACAGGTGATTACGATGTTAGTGAGTTTTCTACGATACTGTTCTAGCAAATTTTTAATTCGGAAAGTGTCACTGGTTCTACAATTCCGGAGAATGAAAAATATTTTTGTTACTCGATTTCATGATAATATTAAAAGTGCAACATGACAGGTGACCTTTGTCTCATTGCAAAGGTGAAGGTTTCCATGTAACCTTGGAAGTGGGTGGAGGTGTGTGGTAGCGAGGCAGAATATAACTGAGGAGGAACTTAATGGAGGAAACAAGGAGGTCTGGAAGAGAATGGGAGGGAAAGGCGGGGTTAAGAAGAAATGAATGGGGTGGAAGAGGGGTAGAAGCGCTGAGGACTTGGAGCGTAGGGCTAGTGGAGGATAATCGGAGGATAAAGGGGGGATGGAGATGGGAGGGGGTGGGATGAAAAAGAGATGGTGAGGACTGAAAAAGAGATGGAGAGATTAAGGATAACAAAGATGGTGCAAGGTGAGGATAGAGAGGAAACGATACAAGTTGAAGGAAACGTGGCCGAAACGCGACAGACAACGGTCTCGCGAGGGAAGTGTGATGGAGAGACGGAGACGGCAAACGGGGGACCCCAGCGAGAAGTCGGGTGGGGAAAGTAAACCGACGCGAGGCCAACGTCGGGACGCAAGCTGGAAGTGGCCAAGGGGGAGTGACGGCGGCGACGGAGGCGGGCCGGAGGTGGCGAGAGCGCTGGCGGAGGGGCTGACGGCAGCAGAGGCTTGGAAAGGCGCGCGGCGCAGATTGCCATCTGGCGCACCGCGGCACGCGCTTTGCCTTCGCCGAGGAAGGAACGCAGATACGCACTCAGGGGCTGCGAGCCGCTCCCCCACACACAGATAATGGGCGGCGCAAAGTTAGGTATTCTGAGCGAAAAGCGAAGCACAAGAATCCCGGCGGGAGGCGCAATCGTATCTCAGGCCGGGAAGCGACGGCTGAATGGAGGCGGAGGGGCCGATGCGTGGTAAGGGGGCTGCGCGAGGAATGCGCGTTGCTTTGGGTAGTGCGCCCCCCGCGAAATGCAGAGAAGCAGTTGAGCAGGCGAAACGGAATCTGGAAATGGAATAGTTGAGAACAGACGAAGTCACGTTTGTTCCCGAGTGAAGAGATAACAGATGTTATGTGAGAAAAAAATAGATTGTAGTTTCCTGTTCAGTTGTAAATGAGGTTAAATTATTTTATATTGGAATCAAGGAAATATATTTTTCTCGAAAATAGAACTATTGAACTATATTGTGAAGATAAAAGACGGGAAGATAAGTGAAATATTAACAGAGTAAGATTATTGAACTAAAGAAATACTGAATTTTTAACGAAAAGAGAAATTGAGAGGACTGAAGCTAAAAAGAGAGAAATTATTAAACGTCAAGGAAAATATACTTGAATATTTGTTTTATTTTTGTTTATTATGTAACATATGGGCAAATAATCACTAATAGTTTAATAGGTTGTTCAGGTGCTCAGTAAAACAAACGTTATGAAGCGAAAAGTTTATTACTTTAAATCTCGTTTATTTTTGTTTAACATTTGAAGAAAAATCATATCGAATTGGAAAGGTTGATCAAATATCTACGAAAAAAGATGTGTTACTTGGCGAGGATATGTAGTTGTCAAGTATCAATTTTGCAGCGATTAGTAGCCACATCAACTGGCATATAATATTTTGATTTTCAAAGTTACCGGAAATATAGTATGTACTTAGAAAACCTTCGCTCTTGCTGTAATCAGTACAATAAATTTCATGTTGGTTTTACAGATGTCATTTGAAGAACAATTACATTAATAACTTATTACATACATTTTTAATCATTGTAAAATAAATAGGGCTGAATGAAATCCCTCATCCTCCCTTTTTCAGTCACAGAGTACTAACGTCATGTTGGGAAAAATATTCACTTAGCATATAAAAAAATCATGTATAAACTCAACGTAATCAGTAGCACCTACAATAAAAGCGTCATATATATGACGTCATAAAAATGCCTTAAATATTATTCTAATTGATATGTGGAACTCTCGTTACCTTGAACGACGATTTTTTAGGTAATGAAGAAAATTTACATCACAAACGAAAGAAGTTCCAGAAGTTTCCTGGAAAAGAGCTACAACGTTAGAACTCCATCACGACGTATTGAACTTACGCATACGTATGCATATATATATATATATATATATATATATATATATATATATATATATATATATATATATATATATATATATATATATATATATATATATATTGTGACATACCTGGTGATGCCGGGTATTTCACTGCAATATATAACACTAAAGGAGGGTATCTTTTCCGTGAATGGGTCCCTGGATAAGTTGGTATAATATTGGGGAAGCTAATCAAAAATGGAAATACAATCATGAACAAGATTTATTTGCAAATCAAATTTGTTAATTACATGATCTGACAATCTTTATATACTCTGCCTTGGTACCAAGAGTTATTATAACAGACATTTATTATATTTTCGGGGCCCCGACCAAATACCTTTGATGCTCGTAGAACAGCTCGCATCGACAGGATTGCCGACCTCTACAGCAGCTGCGGGCCGTCGGCGGCTGATGGCGTAGCGGTCGTCCTGGGCTGGTGACCTTGCGGCTCCTCCCCGACTCGGATCTTGATACCGCGGCGTTGCACTTCTCTCGAACCACCTTCCGTCGATGAATTTAATTACTCAACCTGCATCTATAATGCGTGCTGGTTCTAGTTCCGTACCACACTGTTTCGGTAAGGCTTCCACTACGCTAACTAACACGAACGCGATCGAATGTTCTATCGACGCGAATCTTTTATTCTACTGATACTTTAAATAGCTCATTCACGTGTCTACTATATTCCAGTCGCCAGTAGTTCATTAACTATACCGCATGTTCTCTTCGTCCATGCACTACCGGCGGGATTTTCGCCACACGTCCGAACTCTTCGCCGCTCCGCTAACGTCTGTCCTCTTCGCAACTTTCCTAACGACTCCCCCGGCCGGGAGCACGCCAGCCACGTCCTTCATCGACGGGCGGCACGGCCTGACTGTCCTAACGGCCGCTTACACGTGCTCGCTGCCCAGTTCCTAACCGACGTTCTCACGCTGGCCTCCCGGCGGTGGCACCGGTGGCGGTAGCAAAACCGTCACTAGCTCCCCTCGCTGCTCGCAGCGCTTGGCGTGCGTACCGCGCAGTCCAAAATATCTGTTGATTACTTACACTAATGTTTTTAATTAGTGTAAGGGAACACATTCTGTGTTTCATCACCCCCCTCCTTTCTTTTTTTGGATTTTTCCCGCCTCCGGAAAAATTCACTTTAGTATCATCGTCTCTGCCGATGGTTGCACTATGTTGTATATTACAAGAATCCTATATACACTTATACCCTAAAATCGAAATAACACTTGATTGTTTAGATTAACACTAAGATTACACTTATTTACACTTCACTATTTTCCATACATGTTGAACCAGGTTTCCGATCTGAAGCTTGTAGTGTTCTACTATGTCTTGTCTCTTGTGCGACGATTCATCTCCATTTTGCTGACAGTAATTTCCTAAATCACAGTTGTAGGACATAGTTTCCAGCGTGTTGAACACATCTTGATAGGTATCCTCCCATTTCCAGCTACGACCTCTTCTACGTTTGTACCAATGGTTGACCATACCATCACTCTTCCCTCGCCCCTGACTTCGCTCCATTCTTGACCTGCCTACATCTCCTTCACTCCCATTCGTTGGGGCGTCTGCAAGAATGAAGTTGTACCCCTCCAATATCTTCAAACCCTTTCCTAAATCGGTATGATCTGCCCTGCCCAGTAGGCTCTGCACGGTGACAGGATACTGTCGCGTTGACATGCAAATAATTCCTTGATATTTTATCGGAGCAAATAATGTTTTTGGCTCCATAACGCTCTTCGTTCTGTATTCACTACGACTTCCCGTGATGTAGTTGTAATGGCTATTCCTCTGGTCGCTCTTGATGTTTATTTGGGTGTCTTCATTCCGCTTTCGTACAGAAATCTTGTTTTCAAATTCCTTCAAAAATTTCGGAAATATACCAAAATTCTCTGCCCATGTCCTGGCGTTCTCTTCTAAACTTAGGTGTGATAACTGGATCTTGTATCCTTCCAATATGTTGTTTGATGCTAGGTGCCGTTCTTCTGCTCGCATAACTACCTTAGGGTTTTCCGTCCCATCTCCCAGAGATTTCATCGACTTTGGAGGCATAATTGGTGTCACCCCATACTTGACACTTGGCGACATTTTCCCGTCTTCTTCCTGTTTAAACTCTTCTTGTACTCTTTTCTCTTCGCACCCTTGTATATTTTCCACGATTTCTTCTATTATACGCTCCATTTCTTCTATTTTCATTTCCACTTCTTCTTCCATTATTAACTTCAATTCTTCCGTTTTCACTTTCACTTTATAAACATCCTCCTCGGCCTCGATTTGGACCTCCACCGTTTTGCCCTCCGCTGTCTTGACTTCTTTATGGATTTGGTTCGTCATCCCCTCGTTTCTATCTGCTACCGCTACCCTAGCATCTACTTGATGGTATGATTGAAATTTTAGCACCTCATCTTTCCTATCCAGTTCCTCCGCTTTCCCATACGGTTTTTCGTATATTTCGATGAGCTTCCTATTCCGTTCTTCTGTGATTCTTCTCATTTCTTCTGCCGGCTTCTTAATCTGTTCTTCAACCACCTTCCCGTTCTGTTCTTCTATTAGTTTTCTATTCCGTTCCTCCGCCTTCCTATTCTGTTCCTCCTCGGATCTTTTCTGATTACCTAATTCTTTGCTCTGTTCTTCCGCAAACTTCTCAATCTGCTTCTCCGTAACTATTTTATGTTCGTCTGATTTCCTCCTCTGCTCATCTAGTTTTCTGTTTTGTTCTTCTGCGATCCTCATTTGTTCCTCCGCCTTCTTGCTCCGTTCTTCCCTTTCCCTTACTAATTTATCCGTTTCCCTAGCCAATTCTTCCCTTTCCCTAGCCAATTCTTCCCTTTCCCTAGCCAATTCTTCCAATATCTTCCTATTCCGTTCTTCGGCCGACTTCTTCTGATCCTCTGCCGACTCCTTAATCTGCTCTTCTGTTTTCCTGCTCTGTTCATCCATTTTCCCATTCAGTTGTTCGAGCATCTTCATCATCATCTGCATAATACCTGAATTATTATCTTCTCCACCCCCCCGATTTAGATTTCCTGCCGCTTGGTTCATCGGCGTCGACGTAATTTTCACTCTTCTATCAAAGCCTTCCCCCGACGTTTCATCCAACCTGCTTCCCATTCCTCTATCCCCGCTTTCCGATAGCATGCTACTACCAATTCCTACCTCTGTCTCCCTTACTTCATCCACCTTCTCCTCCCGGTCCAGCACTACATTTCGCGCCTCCATTCTGTTGCTTTAAACTATCCGTTCGATTCTCACTTCACTAAAATACTCGCGCAAATTTTCCTTTTGCCTCACCTAACAACGATACACCAGTTATCCTATGAATTTACTATGTCCGCCCCAGCACTGTGTACTACACGTAACTGTTGTAATGCACTAATATTTCACATGCAAATTAATGATGAACACACCCTCACTCACCACAAAAACACAATAAACATATTCTCTACAATCAGTAATATTATTACCACTTGACTACATATATGCCGCTGACAAACTTATTAACATTGTTACAACAATACTCTCAAATTTTAATAAATCCACTATTAATTTGGAATTACTTCTCAATATACTTATTGCTATGTTATGTACACAATAATCACTCACAATTACATGTCGTATCTTCTTCATAAATTTCCCTCAATAGTACCATATGAATATTAACAATATACATTCACAATACTGCTATACATTCCCCAACCTAATATCCTTTCCATTGAATTCCACAAACTTTACCATCGTCAATGGATAATGCACTGCAGAATGAACATTCCCAACAAGTAATGTGCACAATTTATACAACAATATTAACCACCCTTATATTTCCACAAGAGTTGTTACTGCTTCCAAATTCTTTGATTTCCATGTTATTACAAACTACCAACCAATTCAAGCATTATTAACATGTTTTACAAAATTTGAAATTCTATTACCTTATATCATTTACAATATGTACATGTGTGGCTTTCATAAACTCAGTATCTGCAGTAGTAACTTTATACTGGTTACTCTCAACTAATTTCCTATATCTGCCCACAATTTATTTCACAACAAAATTTCTATAATTATCAAATATACCTTATGCTTACATGACTTATGCATGCTTTGCTAATACATGTACTGTTACTTTTTTGTTCCCTATAATAATACACTTTACATTGCCTGCCTATTATCTTTAACCTGCATTACTATACATCAAATACATGCACAGTACCTTCCAATATTTTACCAACTTTCCTAAGGCCACATTTCTTAACTACACGCTTTCCATCTGTTCGGGCGCCAGCTGTGACATACCTGGTGATGCCGGGTATTTCACTGCAATATATAACACTAAAGGAGGGTATCTTTTCCGTGAATGGGTCCCTGGATAAGTTGGTATAATATTGGGGAAGCTAATCAAAAATGGAAATACAATCATGAACAAGATTTATTTGCAAATCAAATTTGTTAATTACATGATCTGACAATCTTTATATACTCTGCCTTGGTACCAAGAGTTATTATAACAGACATTTATTATATTTTCGGGGCCCCGACCAAATACCTTTGATGCTCGTAGAACAGCTCGCATCGACAGGATTGCCGACCTCTACAGCAGCTGCGGGCCGTCGGCGGCTGATGGCGTAGCGGTCGTCCTGGGCTGGTGACCTTGCGGCTCCTCCCCGACTCGGATCTTGATACCGCGGCGTTGCACTTCTCTCGAACCACCTTCCGTCGATGAATTTAATTACTCAACCTGCATCTATAATGCGTGCTGGTTCTAGTTCCGTACCACACTGTTTCGGTAAGGCTTCCACTACGCTAACTAACACGAACGCGATCGAATGTTCTATCGACGCGAATCTTTTATTCTACTGATACTTTAAATAGCTCATTCACGTGTCTACTATATTCCAGTCGCTAGTAGTTCATTAACTATACCGCATGTTCTCTTTGTCCATGCACTACCGGCGGGATTTTCGCCACACGTCCGAACTCTTCGCCGCTCCGCTAACGTCTGTCCTCTTCGCAACTTTCCTAACGACTCCCCCGGCCGGGAGCACGCCAGCCACGTCCTTCATCGACGGGCGGCACGGCCTGACTGTCCTAACGGCCGCTTACACGTGCTCGCTGCCCAGTTCCTAACCGACGTTCTCACGCTGGCCTCCCGGCGGTGGCACCGGTGGCGGTAGCAAAACCGTCACTAGCTCCCCTCGCTGCTCGCAGCGCTTGGCGTGCGTACCGCGCAGTCCAAAATATCTATTGATTACTTACACTAATGTTTTTAATTAGTGTAAGGGAACACATTCTGTGTTTCAATATATATATATATATATATATATATATATATATATATATATATATATATATATATATATATATATATTGAAACCCAGAATAGGTGTTTCATTACACTAATTAAATCATTAGTGTAAGAAATCAATTGCTAGTTTGGACTGCGCGGTGCGCGCGCCGAGCGTGGCTCGCCGAGGCCGGCGAGCGACCGCGGCCACCGCCGGGGAGACCAGCGTGTGAATTTCGGTTAGAACTGGGCAGCGCGCACGTGCAAAAGTTCGTTACGAGAATCGCGGACGAGAGCCGTTGGCAGAA
The DNA here is from genome assembly GCA_038098605.1 of Gryllus longicercus. Classification (NCBI taxonomy): domain Eukaryota; kingdom Metazoa; phylum Arthropoda; class Insecta; order Orthoptera; family Gryllidae; genus Gryllus; species Gryllus longicercus. Next base: position 880,164 of record JAZDUA010000047.1, on the reverse strand, counting down.
CAGTGACCAGAGAGACGCTAGCGGAGCGGCGACGAGTGCGGACGTGTCGCGAGAGCTCGCGAGTAATACATGGACACAGACGACAGGCAACGTAACTGTGGAAATATCTGAAACTGTCGTATATCACAAACGTGTGAATAAAACATTAGATGTATCAGTATAGTGAAATATTAGTGTTGGTAAAATAATTGATTTCGCTCCTATTAGTTGGTGCGGAGGGAACATTCTTGAAATCGTGCGGTACGGAACTGCGACCAGCATACGGAATAGGCGCGGGTCGAGTAATTAAACCCACTAATGGACAGTGATTCGAGGGAGGTGCGCAGCCGAGGTATCAAGATCCTGGTCGGGGAAGAATTGCTGGAGCATCAGCCGTGGACGATTACCACGCCATCCGCTGCTGACGGCCCGCAGCAGTAGCAGAGGTCGACAACCCTGTCGGCACGAGCGGCTCTACGAACATCATAGGTATTCAAACGGGGCCCCGAAGGTATGAAAGATGTATTTTACTCTTAATCTTGGTACCAAGGCGGAGTATAAAAACGTCATCTGATTATGTAAATAGCAACTTTGATTTAAAATAAATCCTGTTATAATTGTATAACCATTTATGATCAATTTCCCCAACGTTGCACCGACTTATCCAGGGACCCATTCACGTAAAAGACACCCTCTCTTAGTGTTATATTGCAGTGAAGATACCCGGCACCGCCAGGTATGTCACAGCTGGCGCCCAAACAAGTGGAAAACGTATAGTTAAGAAATGTGGCCTTAGGAAAGTTGGTGAAATGTTGGAAAATAATGTGCATGTAATTGATGTATAGTAATGCAGGGTACAGATAAGAAGCAGGCAGTGTAAAGTGTATTATTATAGAGAACAAAAAGTAACAATACATGTATTAGCAAAACAGGCATAAGTCAAGTAAGCATAATGAAATGTTGATAATTACAAAAATGTTGTTATGTAAGTAATTGTGGGCGGATATAGGAAATTATTTGAGAGTAACCTATATAAAGTTACTATTGTAGTACTGGGGTTATGAAAACCACACATATACATATTACAAATAATATAATGTAATAGAATTTCAAATTTAGTAAGACATATTAATAATATTTGAATTGCTTGGCAACTTTTAATAACATTGAAATTAAAGAAATGGGGAAGTAGTAATAATTCTTGTGAGAATATAAAGGTGGTTAATAGTGTTGTACAAATTGTGCACAAATTTTTTTTGCTGGGAACGTTCACTCAGTAGTGCATTATCTATCGGTGATGATAAAGTTTGGGGAATTTAATAGAAAAGATACCAGGTTGGGAAATATATAGTAGCATTGTGAATGTATATTGTGAATATTTATATGATACTATTGAGGAAAATTCAGGGAGAAGATATGACATGTAAATGTGAGTGATGATTATGTACATAATATAGCAATAAGTGTGTTGAAAAGTAATTCCAATTAATAAGGGATTTACTATAATTTGAAAGCATTTATGTAATAGTGTTAATAAGTTTATTAGCAGTGTATATGTGTAAATGGTAATAGTATATGTATGTTTATGCATTGGTAGGTGAGTGGAGATTTATATGATTACTGACCTAGTGTTATTGTGTTTTTGGTGGTGAATGAGGGTTGTTCGTCATTAATTAGCAATTGAAATAGGAGTGAATTAAACCATTCACGAAGGATATACAGTGTTGTGGCGGGTATAGTTAATTCATAGGATAACTGTGGTATCGTTGGTAGGTGAGGCAAGAGGAAAATTTGGGCGGTATTTTAGTGTAGTGGGAATCGATCGGTCAGCTCAAAGCAACAGAATGGAGGCGCAAAATATAGCGCTGGACCGGGAAGAGAAGGCGGATGAAGTAGGGGAGATAGATGTAGGAATCGATAATAGCATACCATCGGAAAGCAGGGATAGTGGCATTGGAAGCCGGTTAGATGACACGTCAGGAGATAGCTTCAATAAAGAAATAGAAATCACGTCAACACCGATGAACCAGGTAGCAGGAATTCCAAACCGGGGGGGAGGAGAAAATACTGATTCTATACAAACAATAATGAAGATGTTGGAAGAAATGAATAGGAAATCACAAGAACAGAATAGGAAGATATTGGAAGGACAGGATGAACAAAATAGGAAACTGGATGAACAGAAAATATTCACAGAGGAGCAGAACAGGAGGTTAGCGGAAGAACTGAATAGGAAAGTAGAAGATCAGAAGAAGTTGGCCGAAGAACAGAATAGGAAGATATTGGAAGAATTGAATGGAAAATTTGAAGAACATAGTAGGAAATTAGACGAACAAAAATTATTCACAGAGGAACAGATTAAGAAGCTGGCAGAAGAACAGAATAGGAAATTAGATGCAATAGGGGGGCGAATAGGACGCGCTGAAGAACAAATTGAGTTAACGAAGAATGAGATGACCAAAATCGCGGAGCGGGTAGAAAGTCATGAGCAATGGACTGCCGAAGAATTAGGGAAACAGAAAAAGGAATTAGAATCCCAAGTAAGTAGTCTGGGGGGGGATCTGAAGAATAAATTATTCCAACAACTAGATGCCAAAACCGCTAAGCAGGACGAGAAAATTGAAAGGATACAGTTGGTAGTCAAGGAAGAAATGCAGGAAAATAAGCGAGAATGTGAAGAGAAGGTTGGATCACTACGAACAGAGATCGAACAAATAAAAGAATGTAAGGTATCCCCAATTGCAGCAAGCGGAACGGTACCATTTACCCCTCCAAGATCACTAAAATTTTCAGGAGACGGGAAAGAAAATCCATGCATATTTATGAAGGCAGCAGAACGACATCTAGATGTTATCAACACTTCGGAAAGGTGTAAAATACAATTACTATATTTAATGTTAGAAGGCAACGCAAGGATATGGGCCGATACATTTGATAAGTTTCCCGAATCAGTAAAGGCATTTAAAGATCGATTCCTTGAGCGGTACTGGAATGAGGAAATTCAAATTAATTTTAAAATTAGCCTGATGAATAATCATTACAACCAATCCATGGGAAGCTTGCGGGAATACGCAACAAGGCGCATCATGGAATACAAAACGCTATCACCACCGATGAGCGATCAGGAAATAATATGTGTACTGACAAGACAATTCCCAGTCACAGTGCAGAATATTTTACGTAGTGTGCAGCACACCGACCTGGAAAGATTCCAGAATGTGTTAGGAGGGTACGACTTGACATTCGCAGGCGTACCAAAGAACAGAAATGAAGGAAATGTTAATATGGTTAGATCGGAACGTAACCAGGGGCAAGGGAGTGACAGGAGCAACGATTACCAGAGAAATCAACGTGGAAGAGGGGGAGACGGATGGAGACCAGGGCCGGGGAACCAGAGACCGGACTGGAACGGATCTAATTCAAACCGTACGGAGACGCGAGGCGGGGGCGGGAATGCACCCGACCGATTAGCACAGCCTAGCACAAGTAGTGATCAAGGACACTATTTAAACTAATAGAGTCCGTGGTGATAGGTGGCCCCATTGCGGACGCGGAAATCGATGAAGTAAACGCGGTCTCCATAAACGCTATGCAGCCGGTAACTCACGATACCCAACCGTGGCGGAGATGTAAGAACTCAGCGGTCAGAATCAGGAAATGTCCCACGATAACGATAGAATGTGAAGGTATAATTAAAGAAGCTTTAGTAGACACAGGGTGCACGACTACAGTAGTATCAGAGGAAATGTATGAGGAGTTAAAAGCAACAGGAAAAGAGATAATGTGTTTGCCTATGAATAGGGCGTATGTGATTGGAGCCACTCAGAAGAAGTCAAGCCCCATCACAAAACAAATCATGTTTCGAGCCAAGATTGGCAACCAAGTATATGAGATGGTGGCCCTGGTAGTCAAAAAATTATTGTATTCGGTAATCATAGGGACGGATTTTCTGGTCGATCACAGAGCAATTATAGATCTAGAACGGCAAGTGGTGGAGTTGGGGAGCCAGGCGATAGGATTCGACTTGGGGATGGACGAAGAACACGAAGCATGTACGGGTGTTGTGGCCGAAGATTTATTAGAAGAACAGCTGAGGCAGCAGACGGAGGAGATTGAGATATTAAATACGCGTCACAAAGAGCAACTACTGCAGATGTTGTTGGAAAATAAAGAAGTTTTCCAGAAGAATCGCGCCCCAATCAAGGGATTCACATTTCGAATCCAACTGACAGATACAACACCATTTCGACAGCGTAACTATCCGATACCAGCTGCATTGAAGCAAGATGTCGCAGAATTATTGGCAGCAATGGTAAATGATGGAATCATAAGAAAGGCACAGACATCCTATACCAACCCAATCGTGATCGTCAGAAAGAAAGATGGAGGAATACGATTATGTCTAGACGCTCGAAGACTAAATGCAGTAACAAAACCGTACAGGGATGCTCCGTTACCGGTGGAAGAAGCATTGCAGAGGTTTGGAGGGAGCATTATTTTCTCCAGCACCGATTTCAGTAAAGCTTATTGGCAAATGCAAGTGGCAGAAGAGGACCAACAGTATACAGGTTTTGCATTTGAAGGGATATGTTATGTGTTTTGCAGGGTGCCATTTGGGCTACGCAATAGCGGAGCCGCGCTGATTCAATGTGTCGACAAGATATTGCATGGAAAGCTACAGAATAGGGTTACAACGTATGTGGATGACATTGTTTTGCAGGCTAAATCGATAGAACAGCATTTTGAAGATCTAAGAGAGCTATTTCATATACTGAAAGAAAACAATTTAGTATTGAACGTGAAGAAATCAAATTGGTTTACAAAGAAAATAGAATTTTTGGGTTACATGATAACCACAGAAGGCATCAGTATGAAGCCGGAAACCATCGAGGAAATCAAGAAGATACCACCACCGAAGACGGTCAAGCAGGTACGCAGATTTATTGGCACCTGTAACTATTACGCCAGATTCTGCCCAAGATTCGCGGAGGCAATGCACCCATTTTATCAATTAACAAAAAAGGACAGAAAATGGAAGTGGGATGAAACATATCAAGAAGCATTCGAGAAAGTTAAAGAAATGTTTTATAATAGTTGTTTTATTGCACATCCGGACTTTTCAAAGAAGTGCGTGGTACAAACAGACAGTAGCGATTTTGGCATGGGTGCGATGCTATATCAGGTATTTGACAATCAGGAGAAAATAGTAGCAATAGCCAGTAGAACGTTAAAAGGACCCGAACTCCGATTTTCGGCCACGGAAAAAGAGGCGAACGCTATCATATGGGCTGTAGCAAAATTTAAACCTTACCTGAAAGGGAGACACTTTACAATAAGAACGGATCACCAAGCGCTTACATTTTTAAGCAGATGCCACCTACAAAACGATAGACTGCATAGATGGGTACTCGCTTTACAGGAGTTTTCCTTTGACATAGAACATTGTCGCGGGACCCAAAACCATTTACCGGATCTTCTAAGCAGACACGAACCAGGCAGGGACAATAAGTACGCTAACGCCAGGGAGTTCCACGTAATGGCGATCGATTTAGGAATTGCGAGATCACCCTTATTCGACTGGAACGACCTCATCAGGTTACAAGAAAGTGACGGCGAAATCCGCAAAATCAAAAGATTCAAGCAAGGTCAGATGGCGGAAGAAGAGGCGGACTTTGCTACGTTACAACAAAAGGAGGATAGGTGGAAAGTGGTACAGGAAGCTGTACTAATTAAAACAAAGGACAACCCAGAAATATGGAGAATCTGGATACCTCAGGCTTGCACTAAGGAATTAATCAAATTTGCGCATACATCATTGGCACATTTCGGTGCAGAAAAAATCTGTCAAGTTTTACAGTCTCTATGCTATTGGAAAGGAATGCGGAAACAAATTAGGCAGGTGATAAACTCATGTATGACATGTCTGAAGGTAAAACATACCAATCGGAAGTATGACGGCCCAATGCAGAACATTATACCAACAGAGAGAAATGATTTGGCTGCACTGGACGTGTATGGACCACTGCCCCGTGCAGAGCACGGTAATAAATATATATTCGTAATCATGGATGTCTTTTCAAAATTTGTCCAAGTATATCCAATCAACAAAGTAAATTCCAGGAATTGCTTGAAGTTAGTGCAAAGGTTTATGCAGATCGCGGGTTCATATAAAAGGATATTATCGGATCATGGAACGATGTTCACAAGTGAGAAGTGGGAAGAAGGTATACGCGGAATGGGGGCAATTCCCATCCATTCGTCAGTGCGCCATCCTCAATCGAATCCGTCTGAACGAATAATGAGAGAGTTATCGAGGTTATTTAGAACTTACTGTAAACATGACCATACAGCATGGAACAAACTAATTCCGGACATCAACCGATGGCTGAACCACATCCCGCATGATAGCACAGGAATTTCCCCATGGGAAGCACATTTCCAAAATAAACCGCCCCATATTTTATACGCGTTGGAAAGACCGGAGATATCGCAAGAACCGGCTAAAACATCAGAACAAATATACCAAGCACTAGTGAAGTCTGGGAAGGAAAGGAAATCGAAAGTAAAGAAGAAGATCCACAAGTTCAGTGAAGGGCAACTAGTGTTACTACGAGTTCCTAAGGTATCAAACCCAAATTTGAAGTTGTATGCAAAATTTTTCCCATTATATGAGGGACCATATGTGATAGATAAAGTTACGGACAAGAATGTGGCTACGTTACTCAATAACAAACGAGAAGTGGTGGGACACTACAATTTCCATAACTTGAGACCCTGTCCCATAGGAATGGAAAATAGTGAAGTGCAAATAGTGTAATATTAGTGTTAATATAAGTAATCACATGTTAATTCAATTATAAGTTATAAGTGTATATAGGGCGTCGAGCAATATGCAAGAGAGTGCAACCATCGGCAGTGACGATGTTACTAATGTGAATTTTTTTCTAGAAGCGGGAAAAATTCAAAAAAAGAAAGGGGGGGTGATGAAACCCAGAATAGGTGTTTCATTACACTAATTAAATCATTAGTGTAAGAAATCAATTGCTAGTTTGGACTGCGCGGTGCGCGCGCCGAGCGTGGCTCGCCGAGGCCGGCGAGCGACCGCGGCCACCGCCGGGGAGACCAGCGTGTGAATTTCGGTTAGAACTGGGCAGCGCGCACGTGCAAAAGTTCGTTACGAGAATCGCGGACGAAAGCCGTTGGCAGAACAGTGACCAGAGAGACGCTAGCGGAGCGGCGACGAGTGCGGACGTGTCGCGAGAGCTCGCGAGTAATACATGGACACAGACGACAGGCAACGTAACTGTGGAAATATCTGAAACTGTCGTATATCACAAACGTGTGAATAAAACATTAGATGTATCAGTATAGTGAAATATTAGTGTTGGTAAAATAATTGATTTCGCTCCTATTAGTTGGTGCGGAGGGAACATTCTTGAAATCGTGCGGTACGGAACTGCGACCAGCATACGGAATAAGCGCGGGTCGAGTAATTAAACCCACTAATGGACAGTGATTCGAGGGAGGTGCGCAGCCGAGGTATCAAGATCCTGGTCGGGGAAGAATTGCTGGAGCATCAGCCGTGGACGATTACCACGCCATCCGCTGCTGACGGCCCGCAGCAGTAGCAGAGGTCGACAACCCTGTCGGCACGAGCGGCTCTACGAACATCATAGGTATTCAAACGGGGCCCCGAAGGTATGAAAGATGTATTTTACTCTTAATCTTGGTACCAAGGCGGAGTATAAAAACGTCATCTGATTATGTAAATAGCAACTTTGATTTAAAATAAATCCTGTTATAATTGTATAACCATTTATGATCAATTTCCCCAACGTTGCACCGACTTATCCAGGGACCCATTCACGTAAAAGACACCCTCTCTTAGTGTTATATTGCAGTGAAGATACCCGGCACCGCCAGGTATGTCACAATATATATATATATATATATATATATATATATATATATATATATATATATATATATATATTGCAAAGTATATCTAACGTAATACTCTTAGTAAACAATAATTCAGTAGTTTATATGAGATCCGCTGTCTCCCCATCTAATGGAATTGCCATGATTATATAATTACATAACCCAAACATTTTAAGACTTGACCTTAAATGCGGCACGGAGGTATCAGTCGACGAGCCTGCGAAACGGGCGGCGGAGGAAAAGTTGGCGGCCGTGGCGTTGAGGGAGCGACACACCCCGCCCCGCCCCGCCCCGCCCCGCCCAGCGCCACCTTCAAAAGCGGCTCGCCTAATGATGGGCCAGCTGTAATTACGTAGGTAATCTACACTGCGAGGCCCCTGAGCGTCCCATCTGCGCGCTGGCGCTCGTGCTCACTGCCCTTGCAAGAGAGTCCCACGGCCTGGGTTAACTGGAGCGCACTCTTCACGACATTACTTCCCTTTTACATACGCAGCAAACTGGCAGAGAACAATAATGCCATAAATTTCAACCAAGAGCTTCACTATTCTCAGCACATTGAAAACGCAAGGAAAACATTAAACTAGTATTCACAAGTTGCATCTTACACATGTATTTCCACACCCCGATGTTGTCTTAAATAAGAAATCAAGATATGAAGGCAATTATAGATGATTTTTATAAGTGATAGTAGTCACAATTAAAAGAAAGAGAACACTGTGTGGAATATCCTTTGAAGCTAAAATAATAGAAACATATGTAAAGAATATTCCAAAGAAAAAGTAAAGAACGGTCAAGAGAAGGGCCGCTTAGAAAATGTTGGAAGGAACAAATGAATTAGAAAGAAAACCTGCAGTAAATTCAATAGAGTATACTGTGAAAATGATAATATTTTTTACCTGCACTTAGCAATTTTTTCTGTTTATTAAATTTGAACATACTAGCAGTAAATGTAGAATAAATATGAGCAAATGAAACTGTCGTTTTGATTGTGAAAATAATGTAATTTTTACGAGCGTACTCGTGCATAAAAGAACAATGTGTATATAAATGATAAAATATATGAAATAATAAAATAAAGAAAGAAATAATGAAATAATAAATGATAAAATAATGGAAATATAAATAGCTGGTTTTGCTATTTTTATTGAGGAAGAGATATGTTGAGAAAATAATGATTCTTTAAATATAGAATCAGAATTTGGTATTGATAAATGTTCCCCATTTAGTTAATTGCATCAACTTTTTGCTTCTACCAAAATATAAGTCTATTGTTCGTAATTGATGTATTATTATACTGTTTAAATGTCTCAAAAAGAAACGTATTTTTGAGATTCGAAAGTACCTTTAAAACTCTCATTTAAAATTCACAGATCCATATTAATTTATTTCCAATTTTTCTGAATCGGTTCACCACTTTAGATAATTTGAACATGATTTAATCTTGCAAACACGTTAACGACGGCAAAATTCAGATAATAAATACGCTTCCTGTAAGACTCTTCAACAATCCTGGAATTTTTGTTTATATTGTTGATGTAACTTTTTTTATTAGTTTAATTAGTACCAATACGGTAAATTTAAATGTTAATAAACTAACTTCTTTGATAATTTACAATAATCATGAAATCTGTTTTTACAGGAAAATAAAATAGAAATATTTTCGTCTCAAAACTACAAATATCCTATTTTGTTCCAACTTGTGTAACTTGCAGTTTCAATGTTCTCTTCTTTCCATCTGAGCTTCTCTTCTGAATTTAACATCATCAAAACGAAAGCATATACTGCAAATTTCAGCTTGACTATGACTACGACTACGTTTCCAAAATACAATGTTCTAAAATACAGAAAACCCTATCAAATAAATTTACGTTCGTTGCAGTTTTCGTGTTCATTTCCACAAACTCCCTCCAGATCCGACCAGCGCTTATAAATTGACCATGAGGTCGATCATCGCACACTCCTCAGAGAGAGTGCAAGATTGAGCGAGCTCCCCCATTCCCAGCTAGATTGGCCGTCAGCTGCCCCACGCAATGCCGCGCCGCCAGAAGGAAATGCCAACTGGGAGGATGGAAGGCAGCCGCTGGTAGGAAGAGATGGCCCGTAGCGCACGTTCTCTCTCTGAGCACCTCTCTCCCACCTGCTGACTCCCCGAAGAGAAATGGCGCGGTGCCTGCTCCGGCCCGCATTACCGCCAAGGTATCGCCATATTTAATTCAGACGCGCTCCTTCTTTGTCTTTTCTCGGCGTCTCCGGCAGCGAGCAGCCAGCCAGCCAACCAGCCGACGCGTCGGCTAAACCGTCTTCACTCACTCGCGCCGCTATGGTTCGGGAGGTTGGGAATGGAATCATTTAAGCGTGTTTCTTAAAGCCTAGTATTAATTATATATCCATTGTGTGATAGTGTACATTTATGAATTTAAATAGTTGGTTTAAATCAAATGAAGTATTAAAATGTTAATATTTGGATTTTGATCGAAACGTGTCTTGATAAAGGAAGCATTGGGGTAACTTTTGCATTCATTGTAATTCGAACAAAATATTGTTAACATTGTGAGATGGAAAATCACATTAAATTTCATTTGTGTGAGTAAAACTGTTATGAGCTATTATGTGTAAAATGGCAACTGCGCACAAAGGTTTATAATAATTAGAAACAAATTAGATGATCTTCCTTATACGTCACTTGCAGTTTTTAATGTTTTTTGACTAAATAAATAAAGAAATAAATGAATAAATATAAATATGGACGTGAATGAAGGCAAATTCACTAAGCTAAGTATTGTAGCTTAAGAATGAGACTTTTGAAATTACTTGTATATTTACTCATCGATGTTACAGAGAAATTCGTTTAGATGTCTCTCTAGTTCTATATTGCAATGCAATACTTATCAAAACGATTCCTGAAAAATACACAAAATGTATATTTTCCACAAAATATATTCTCGTACATTTGAACTACAAGCTATCCGTCAAGTTTACCAGAATTACCGAATCATAACTAAATCTGTTCAGAGTTTTAATGCGTGGGATAACTATATATTTGTAGCTGTCGTTCTCTTTCGATAAAATGCACATACCGAGAGTTAATCTGTTGATGGAAGTGACACATGTTGTAAGCTATGACAAACAGTTTGCCGTTACAAATTCTGCCGTTCTTTCAACACTGCGAACAGCTACAAATTACTCTTGCAACTCGTCAAATCCAAGCTAAACGTACCACACGTTTTCGGAAGAAATTGGTGTAATTTGATTCTTAACTCGTGGAAGCAAAGCCTATCAAAAAAAGCAAAATAATGCTCTAGATTGCCTAGTTTAGATTTCACAGTAGATCAGAACAGATTTCACAGTAGATTGCGTTGTATAATAGTAGTTCATCGTATTTTCTGTTTAACATCGATTAAATCGCATAATTGCAGCATAATTATTTGTGAAAAATAGTGAGACATGTTAAGTGTATTTCCGGTTTTCTATCAACACCTTCCACAGTTCAGGGATATCCGTGCTCCGGCAGATACTAGCTTCTAGTCGAATACTTAGACTGCATAGTGAGACCTATTTTGTGTGGATTTTTTCTCTGTTTTTTTGGTGGGAACACGAATTGACCGTCCACGGACCAAGCAAACGTACAGCTGTACCCATCAAGACCCAGTCATATTTTTCCTGGGGTATGCACGTGCATTTATTAGGGGTGATTAGCATTTCTGATGAGTCCACTTTTACACCCAAGGGTTGTTAGCCCTATTAATGAGGTACGGAATTGATGACGATAATGATGAAATAGACAATCATAGAGACACATAACACAACCATGCCCAGGAGGGACTCGAACCCACGATCTTCTGGTCCACGTCCACTACCGCACTACTGCCGGTGAGATCTCGGCCATTGGATCGAATTCTCTAGCTTCATTTATTTATTATTTATAGTATACGTATATTATTGCCCTCCCGCATGAGAGCTACTGAGACTGTTTCTTCGTGATTTAATCTCTTATACTGCTCTATTACATATGTACGTAGATATTTCGTACGTACTTCAAAATTAATCCACCAGGTTCAAAAGTTTATATTTGGGTAGATGTTTTTGAATCCGTCCCATATGGTATGGGGAATGCTTTCATCGATATTTTTGGAAACAGGATACGCGGCGTACATTGCTTGTAACCATCGTCTCATACCTAAAAAAGTTTCAAATTTCTAATGTTACGACCGTAATTGTCGGTGTGACTCTAATTTATTTTTCTTTAAACGACATTTATAATTTTCGTTACCTATTTCATAGCAACTTCACCTAAATCGCAATAATATATTGCACAACAACAACAACAACAACAAAATATATGGATAAAACATATTCGACACCCTAAAAATAACAACTCTGACCAATAATAACTCCTATTTACATTATATTTATTAAACATTCATTTATAATTAGCATGCATCTATTATGGTCATTTAAATTTAATTATCTCTTTGTCACTCACTAAAGGTTCTTAGCCTTCTCATATTAATTCCGAGTAAAATATTTCAAAGTTTCCCCATCTCTTGATTGCAGCGATGTCAAACTTACGTCTCACAGTTCCTCGTTCTGTTGACACTCAGCAATGTCCATTTCTGCATTACCTCGGATCTCCATCTACACTTTAAGACACACGCACTCATTTGATAAACTCTCAATTCAAATCGACGTTTTGGAAACCAACCTCCGCCCGGCGATTCAGCTCCCACGAACTAAGATCATTCTGCTGCTTTGTTCCACCGCTAGGTAAAACGAAGACTAACGAAAACTGCAATCGCTTTCGTATCTCGAATGTTGTTTTGTTCATTGTTCATTTTAATAATACTCTTACTTCACTCATTTCTACTCTCAACATAATATTTTTAACCATATTTAATCCAAATTTTGTTTTGTTAATTTTTTCTTGATCCTTTTACAACTGAATATTATGCCATTGATCTTTCGACTTAGCCCTTTTAACTGTCTTTCACCTTATATTATTACGTTTTAGTTACTAAATTACAATATATAAACTAATGTTTGTGTAATTCGTATGCTTCTCTTTCCGAATTTGTGTCTGTCATATTTGTTATCTATCACTTTCTCTCAGATTTGCGTCACTTTAACTAAAATTGTCTTATTTTTGTCTCTTCTTGACTTGTTTACTATCCATAATGTCACTTTTGGCATTAAATATTTATATATTAAAATTATTGTTATATCCAAATGGATCGTCACAAGATCTCAATGCCTCCCCAACCATCAGGCAGATGTGGCTCGTGGCTCCATGTCGATCTAGTACATTCTTTCCAGTACCAATATGATTATGTGAAAACGGGGTATCGCGTCACTTGAAAGATTTGTAGCGCAGACCAGAGACTAAGGTGCAGAACTATGCGTGCATTAACACTTGTCTCTCAGTCTCTGATGTTATTGTCCGCTGCGCCGCCCTCGCTCGGGAGCGCTCGATCTCGTCGGAGACCGCCCGGCCGGCGGCACGTCCGACGGCCGCAGCTCGCCCCTTCCCCCCCCCCCTCCCGACATCCCGCCTCAGCCGCCGGCGTAACGATTGCCTTCTCAGTGTACCTCCTATTTCTCTGATTTATTATACCACCACCTCATGCACTGACGAGTGGATTATAACTTTGTCCGTCTCTCACCGCGTTCACTTGCCTATTCACCTATTACTTAGCGTACCCGCGTATTCACAACTGAACTGTATTAAAACGTTCTAGGATTACCACTGTTGAGTAATATTCACGGATCATAACATGTCTGCACCACACACAATGCAGATCGCGTACTCGTACAAGCACGTGGCGCTTTGATTTATTACACACGGGTCCAATTGCACATAGCACTAACCAATTTCACTGTCCAGTCTATTGCTATTTCTGCATACCTCTCCCTCCACAAACAGCTAATACCACGTCTTTCGTATCACCGCGTTTGTCACGCCGGTAATTATTCTTATGACTCCGTGCCCTCTAACGTAGTGCCCCTGTTTCGCTCGCCACTCGGTCTCCGCCGCCTCGCCGATCGTCGCGGAAGTCTCGCGGGAGAGCAGGTTGCGCGCCAGCCGCTCGCGTCGTTCACTCAAGCGGTCGCGCCCATTCCATTATTTATTCTCTTTGCATTTATTAAGAGAGACCTCAATATTTGTACAACTGTAAACAATAATACCAGCATATCTTGAACATGATCAAAGCCGCACGTGATTCAAAGCGTTGGAATATTCCGAAATGTCCAATATAGTGCAAACTATACAATGAACAAGTACTGATTCATTCTATATTTACGTTTTAATGTTAATGTAACCAATTATTTTTATATTACGTTGTAATAGCCACGTACAGAATATTGATTCTGCCATATGAATTTCTTCTTTCTGTTCACATCAGAATCAGATCTCATCTCGCGAAACTCATATTACTCTCACTTCCGGAGTGCAAAACGTATCATCCGGTTGTAAAAGTGTAAAAGATGATAAGACCTCTGAAGAGATACATCCGATGTTGATCATACGCTGCGGATTGAACTTCATAGGGTGCAATGCGGGTCATTAAGGCGCGTGATTGCTGATTAATGAGTTGAAGATGGCAATAATCATTACAGAGAAATAGTGAAATGAACCGGAGGAGAAAACGGAGAAGTCCAAAAAACCCACGTACATTCCCTTTTCTCCTCCAGCAATTCTTCATAAATTGGCCTGGAATCGAACCCGCGGTGCCCAACTGTTGTGCTTGTGCTACCCATTATACATAAGCTCCCTTCATATAGTGTTAAATGTTATTCTTATCGGCTTTTATATCAACAATTTAACGGTTGAGTAGCCGCGTAAAACCAATGAAAAGTGTGATACCATCCATTCAGTTTAGGTGCACAGTTTTCCAAGAAGACCTTTCATTATAACTCAGCCGTTTATTTTTTCCCGCTACAAAATTCCTAAATGCGTTTTCTGTGTAGCCTTTAAAAGTCAACCCACAGCAATCCATTACAAGGTAATATACCATAATTATTACAAGGTACAGCCAACTGTACTTCTCTTCAGAAGCAAGACGAACGAAGGATTTTTTGGAAGGTTTAATTCTAGCGAAGTCTGTGGGTTGTACTCTCTCTTATACCATCTGTTACACCCTGATTTCCAGAGTAACGCAGCCCAAACTCTTGTTGTCGATTCTTCCGCCAAAGGCTTGATCGTCCTAGCGACTTTCATCCGAAACTCCGTTTTTGCGTCCTTTCATACGCCGCAGCCGATCTGTAAAACGCGTCCGCTCATCATACGGCGGCAACAGCCCTCTGCATTAAGAGAACCTGGAAGTCGCTGCGAAAGTAATGCGATGGCCGATAAAAAGATGAATGATAGCGTCACACGGGCGCAAAAGTAGGTAGAAAAGGACAGCGCTGCTGCATACTGAGCAAGCAAAGCACGGGCACAAAAGCAGTGAAGGACGAGAAAGTGGAGACTGATGTAATTACTAGACCTCGGATTTTAAGGCAAATGCCAATTTAGGTGCTTAAAGGGGACGTAGGAAGTAATTGCTAAGGTTTGCGAAGTCTTGGCCTCCTGAATGAATTTAATGATGTCTAAAATATCGTAAAAGGTTGATTGGAGTCTAGTTTGTCTGTGTTTTAGAACGGCTAAAAGATAATATTTAAAGCATTGACACTACTTATTTTCTATACTTGCGTGCCACAAAAGGGCTGTAACATAGCCATATGACTGGCCACGAACAATTATTTCTTGTTCCTACGTTCTAATAGTACAAAATATATTTATTCCTGCGAATGTGAATTCTGCTTAAATGTACAAGGGTTTTAGAGACTTTGAGTTTAAATAATCACAGTAATGAATAGCACTGAATCGAACATTTTTTTGTTCTAGGCAAACTACGTATTGTTTATTGTGGGCTTTAAGAAAACAATCTCAAAACTTCGGGCACACCTCATCCTTTAACATCAGTTTAAAAGACAAAACATAAACGTAAAAAATGTCGAAATAATGTTGGTAACATTTGGGTTGTGAAATAAGTATAAACAAGCTACAGAATGTATTGTTTCATAATTCTCATTAATAAAGTCATACGCATTTTTGTCTACAATTAAAAATAACTAATTCATAATTCAATAAACTATTGTAGTATCTAAAGCAAGGTTTCGTGCATAGGAAGCGTAGTTTAAACGGCTTCAAACACATTTTAGGTGCCCAGATCGTCCTCTTTACCCCCACGTAGTTCGGAGGTGTGGTAATTACGTTGAAGTGGCGATTCGAGGGCTGCGCTAGCGTCTCGCGCTCGCGCTGTGATGACGCCGCCCCGGAGGCGATGATCCCGCTTTCGCGTGGCGTGTTTTTCTAGAGGCGAGTAATTAATGAATACATTAATTAATAGTGCGCAAGTGGGTTTTCGTGTTTGCAAGGAGACCATACGACCGACCATTGCTGCTGTTACTCGATAATGCGTGTGTTTGGTAGAGGTGCATGTGGTGAAAACTGTCGTTAAGCTTCTGGGTTGTGTATTCGTATAAACAGTTTTATACCCAGACGTGAATACTAAGACTAAATACAGAAAAAAACATACAGAAATGTCATCTCTGCGAATTCCTCTCTCAGTTTATATTAAGCAATAAACAAAATGCTCTAAATATGTACATATTACGTAATTTTAAAAATGAAACACTGATTAACTAGAACACCCAGAGACGTCATTTTGACTCCCGGCGATATTTATGACCTTGTAATTTCTTTGTCTTTGAAGATAGAAGTTTATGTGACTTTTCATAATTTTCATTTATTTACAGTATGTTAAAAATTGAAACCTGTAGAAATATATATTTCATGAAAAATAATCTAATTTACCTAAAACGTTCGAGAAGCGTCATTTTGACTCTGTATGTGTTGTCCTAATTCTCAAGCTTTAGTTTCACATATGTCAACCCTGAAATTTTTTAAATGTCTCTCCTAATATTTAGAATACCTTCTTAAGAAATATATAACCATTATTTCCTTCTTTGCTTTTTTACCCTCGTACTTGCATATGCAAATTAATTAGTTCATTCGTGGCGGTAGAAATGATATCACTAAGCTTCGAGAAGAAAATTATTATCAAATGGGGGAATAGTATTGTTATAATACAAAGGTTGAATGAAAAAATATTTCTTCAAATAATTGGAAAAAAGTGAATTGAACATGTAGGTAAAAATGCCCAATGGACGGCCACATTAATTCACATTTGGTGCTACGCTTCGAACATTCATTTTCGCTACTCTTCGAGGTATTTAAGAAGGGAAGATCGTACATTTCGAACTTCCGCATTCATTTTAATTTGGTCCCAAAAAACAGCGAATTATCTCACAAACAGCAGAAAATTTATTTGATATGGAAGTTCTTTGCAACGGACCTTCAACTGCCAAAACTGACCGATAGATTGCATCACCATTTGGCCTGCCGGCAACAAGATTTACACATTGTCAGAAACTTCCCGGAATCCAATATTTTGCAAGTTTTTTGCATTTTGATAATCTGAAGTCCCGAGCAGTTTCGTAGCCATCGTGTAGAGAAGCTAAATAATACTCGTATTGGGAGCATTGAAAGATAGTTGGTACGTTGGCAGTTAGCAAATACCATGCAGTCTCCGTGAACCAGCTTTTCGGCAAAAAGCAGCCTGCACAAGTACCAAGCGTGAAGTTCATAAGGAAAACGTTTATTTTTGTCCGGACAGATGACAATTTCTTCAATACTTATTGATCCTTACGGCAAAGTAATAACCTTTGTCAATCAGGTGTCGTTTTTTCAGAATTTTCTTGACTGATGAGAACACAGATGGCGATGCACAACACTTCTCTCTGCAATTTCTGTAATTGCTCCCCCATCATCTAAGCAACGTTTCGCAGACTCAACAGACATTTTTTGTGTTCTGGTGGGCATTTCCGACTTCAGATGGAAATGGTCCCTCTCATCGGGAGGTCCTAAGTTCGAGTCCCCCGGTGACAGGATTATCGACACTAACTTGTCAGCAATATCGAGTTCAGTCTCTGTCTGGAAGAGAATTTTAGCGGCCAGTGGTCTGATCAGTAGTTTTCCGTGGTTTCTCCGATCGAAACAAGGCGAATACTGAACAGTACACTGGTTCTGGTCCTTCCCCTTCCTGTCCTATCCCCACACCGAAAAAACCTGTTACCCGTAATGACGCACGTGTATCTCTTCGGGATAACTATGACTGGGTCTCAGAAGATAACGTTGAGCCGGGTCATAAATAGCAGATGGTGTATATAACTATCGCTATTATTTTCTCGCGAATCGGCGCCACGCGAGACGTGCATCCCGCCGGCGTTCAGACTTAATCATCGGGGTAGTGCACATTACTTTGTATTGCGGGGAATCAGCGTTTTTAATGCTGATTCCATTTTCACACCCCCAGGTTGTAAGCTTTAGGGGATGGGGTGAAATGGTGATGATGAAATAGACATACACGCAAACATGCAGAGATACACACTTTATTATTATTATAACCATCGTGAATTATTAGCACCGCCCTGGTGGGAGTACTTGGGTTCGCTGCTCGCCGCACGCAGCGGCGCTGGCAGCGCGCTCATCGCTGACCCTGGCCTTGGCGCGGCGCGGCGTGGCCCATCCCCGCCGGGGCGGGCGGGTGCGGGTGCGGGCGCGTCCGCAGTTGCGGCGGGTCACGCGCGTGATAGATGGGCGCGGCCGCGGTGGGTGGCAGCGGACGGGCGCTATTTCGGGCGCGAGGTGGCGCAGCGCCGCAAGAGGGGGGTCGAGCGGTGGAAGGATGGGAGGTTGGGAGAACGAGTGAATTAGAGGATGGCGCAATGACTATGACCAGGAGAGGTGTGACTTCAGGGCCTCTGACAGGGAGGTCCTAGGTTCGAGTGCTCACGATGGCAGGATTTCGACGCTATCTACGTAGCTAGAAAGTTGAATTCAGCCGGTGTCTGGAGAGTTCTAGCTGCTCTGATCGGTAATTGACCGTAGTTTCGCCGGTCAACGCCAGGCGAATGCCGGAGAAGTTCGCCAACAGATGGTCCACGCACAGCGCGCGATGTTTCCTTCCTCTTCCTTGTCCTAATCTCACCCGTTACTTACACACTAACATGCATCACAATACCACACACACCGGGAGACCAGTCGGGAGCTTAGAGAGATTGTTCCAGCTTGGTCGGTGCCCAGCTGGTGGGAGATACCTGGTTTCGAAAATCCTTTGCAGCCGACAGTAGGATGCCGGATTTCACCACCCAGGGGGTAAGATCGCCGCCACCTCCCGTGATAAAACATGCAGTAAACGTTTGGGAACAATGGCCTTATCCGATCATCTCAGGCAACAGCACACTACTATTGATCAAATAACCAACTTCATAGAAAAAGAACTTTCCAAGAAAAACAATACTGCCCAGCAGAATTTTTACACATCTCTCAAGTTTTTTATAAAGTGTCAATAAAGGCACGAAGCCCTTCTGTTCAAAATCAAACGCTCCTTACACAGCGGTGGAAGGCCCGTGATAACACCACCAAATCACCGCGCCCGGACAATGGGCTTGATGTGCGTGTGGAAGAGCGGGAGTGGGATGGGCGTGTGGGTGTGGGTGTGGGTGTGGGTGTGAGGGTTGACTTCAGGAAGGCAGCGCAGCGCCCCGGAAAGTGGGCAGTGTGGAAAAGGTTCGGTCTCCCACTGACAATTGGAGTGGGGTGAGTTTCACGGTGACACCTGGAAAACTGCAAGCAACTTTACATGGATGGGTTTATTGTACGAACAACTGAGTCTTACTCAAGTAAATTACAATGTTTGAGTTAAATAATGTGTTTGACAGTGAGTGTAGTTGCATTTGATAGATCATAGACTACGCGAAATGCATTGTAAATAATGTTATTCTTAAAATTGATTATGCCAGCCGTTTGATACCTGTAAGTTGTTCGTCACATTTTACTTTTTAATTTACCATAGTTTTTCTTCTTATTTCTGTACCCAAAATAATGTGTACTGGTGGAGTAAAGCAGTAAAAATGCTGCTGATCGAAGTCATGCAAAATGGTTTCCTCCCCAAACAAAATAAGTAAAAAAGTAAAAATTGCACACTGCTCAAGAACATATAAAATACTATTGTATAAAACTGCAATAAATTAAATATTGCAATAAAACATCTTCTGAAATAGTGCATAACGTAGTGTACTATTGACGTATACACATTTCAACAGTTCTTTATACACAAATAATATCAAAACACTTGCTATTCTGTACACGTGGATAATATATACAAAATGGTATGTGGCATTGTGCAGGGAAACTTGTTTTTGCCTAACGTCAGCCGTGTCGTAAGGAGGATGTACTGAGTATGAGCATTCTAATGGCGCACGCAGTTGACAATATGCGGAATAGCTCAACAATCATTTGCGTTTTTCAATTGACGTCAAAACTGTTTAAAAGCTTTTTCTCAATTCCTTGCGTATCCACCAAAATCGTAGTTACGACTCTCATGGGCAAAGCCTGCTTAGTTTCCTATCAATGTAAATGTGCTTCGGAAATAAGTAATACAGATTGACAAAAATTAAAAAGAAACAAATATTCTATTACCTTGGCCAATTACACAATAATAAATAATAATTTAATAAAATATTTTAGTCTTGAGTCCTTTATTTGATTTTTTTGAACTTCATATCCGGCGTAAATGTTAAAACACAAAATTGGAACTTGTTTGGAACATGAAAGATAACGATCAAAAAGCCCATAAAGTGAGCAGTTGCTCAGAGATAAAACAATACTGTTATAGCCTATTAGAACATTTCTAATTTTACAAGCAAGAAAAAATCGACAGAATAATGATGATTAAACTTTCTTTTATTTCTGGGATAGAGTATTAAACGTTTATTTTTGTCACACTCTGTTATCAGCACCTACAATATTATCGTAGTTTAAAAAATAATACCGCTATAGTTGTACTTTTGGGAAACGTTTTATCATTATGAAAGAGTTTTTTTTAATTTAAAGAAATAAAGTACCTATTTACATATTTTGTGACTGCCTAAATGTCAAAGATAGTAAAGACACGGTATGCTGCTGGAGGTAAGGGTATACTTCAACATTAAAGTTTTGTTACTTACTTTAGAGATCTTCGCTGGTTAAAAAGTTATGTTTCATGATAAGATATTAAGTGCGAATTTTAGTAAGAACATTTACGTCCAAACTGTAGTCTGTGACGAGTTCAAATACAACACAGTTTCGAAAATTCAAAATTGTGAAATAGACGTTAACTTTTAGGATGTTATTCGCTATATAGAGATTTTTCCATTCATATATTAAATATTTGTACTGATATCTGATAACAATTATTAATAGCATCACTATATTTTTTTTAGAAGATCAACATAAATGGCTATGAAATCAAGAATTTCAAGCCTATAAAAATATCTTCAAGATACTATACTTCAGATACTTCCGCATTATCTTGCTAATTCAAAGACATGTTTATTTATGTCCCAGATAATCTTGAATTATTACAATGGTACAATTTCATGGACTGATGATACATACGACTTACGCATGCTTTCCCTTTTTTCATTCGAAAATGTATTTTCAAAGAAAAACGTCTTCAGTGTCTGAATCCAAAATCAATAAGCACTTAAATGTCTTCTTTGACCTGCTCGCTGAGAATCCGGATACTAATCCTCTTTTTCCCTCATTTTCCTTTCTAACAAACATTCACGCGTTCGCAAGTTGCCATCGACACTTTCACTTTCCAATCCCACAATTGTCCCCGAGAGCGCTCATTTAATCATTTCCTTCTCCTTCTCTGGCAAATGCCACCGCCATTACTTGTTGCCACCCCAGCCTCATTTAGCCCCTACCAGCACTCCCACCCTCCTTTCGTTCTCCCCCCACTTGGTTTTTACTCTCCCACACCAGTACTTCTCGCTCCTCTCTCCTTGTTATCTTCCCTCCGCTACTGTTCTATCTCCTACCGTTCTCTCCCCTCAGTGATTAGGTTCGACACACTCTATATCTATCCCTGTTTCTCTCCTACCCATTTCGATCTCCCACCCGAAGAGATGGCTCAGGGCATCGACTTTAGTGTCTCTGACCGGGAGGCCTTAGGTTCGAGTCCCAACAGTAGACACTAGCTAGATGGCTAGGTTGAATGCAGTCGCTGTTCAGCGACCGACTGCTCTTGTCGGTAGTTTCTGTGTTTTCGTCGATTATCACCAGGCGAATGCCGGTGCAGTATCGCAGATCCATGAAGTGTACGCGATCTTTCCTTCCATTTCCTTATCCAATCATCAACCTTTACTTACACTTACAGTTATATACAGTACACTACTACATGCCGGGAGACCCGCAGAGAGCTTAGAAGTTGTCCCAGCTGGGACAGTGTCCTGCTGGTGGAAGGCACCTGTTTAGGGAAAGCCCCTCTAGTTCATGGAACTAATGACCTTGGCTGCGGAGGCGCCTGGAATCACTAATCATTCAATCAATAAAATTGCTCCCTCCTGCCCCCCTCGCCTTTCCTCACCCACATCTCAACACTTCCTTCCGCTCCTCGTTTCCTCTTGTTCCCTTGCTTGCGCTTGCTCTTGCTCCACTCCTGTTCCATCTCCTTCCGTTCCTTCCCATCCCCGTCCGCCCCTTATCACCTGTAGGCCCGGTTTCCTTCTTGGTCTCTCTCTCTCTCTCTCTCTCTCTCCATCCATCCGTTTCTTTTCGATCTCTCTTGTTTCACCCTACAGAGTCTTCCTATTTATTTACCACCGTCTCCTCCTGCCTTTCCCGCCCCTTCCTTTTCCGCCTCCTTCGCTTTCCATCCCAACTCTTTTCGTCCTCGCTACATTAATTCCCCTCTTTATCTCTCCCCTTCCCGTTTACGACCTTTCTCTTCCCCTTCACTTCCATCCCTCTCCGCACCCCTTCGCCCCCCTTCCCTATTCCTCGACCTTCTTCTCTTCCCTTTATTTTCCTTCCATTCCCCGTCCCTTCTCCACGTTCCTCCATTTCCTTACCATTCTCTCTCTTTCCGAGTTTTCCCGCCCCGCCTGTCCTCGCCCGCCCTTCCTGCCCGCGCCGATACCCGAAAAGCCAGGGCGGCGGCGCGTCGATGGGCGCGGTCGCGGCTGTGACGTCACGCCGCGAACGGCCTATTGACTGGCTTCGCCGCCGTGCCTCCGCCATCATGCCCTCCCCCCCATAACACTTTACCACTGGGAGACTGCTCAGACCTCTAGAAACACTGAGTCGCACACGTTACCACTTGAGCAGTCTCTGACTCTAACACAAGACAGATAATACTTTATCTTACGATGTTACTAACCGATCAACGTAGTGCAATCATCTGAGCTTTGCTAAACTCTGGATTGGAACCTCAATTTCCCTTATCAAGTGGAGTCAGACATAGAAGCTGCATCCAATTACACCAGGTCTACTGACACAGGTTTGAGTCCAGCATAAATGATTACATAATATCCCTGTATGGTAGTTGGCTTCTTATATCTTTACGTATCCCACCTAAACCATCCGCTATAATATTTCATCTTCAATCATGATTTCATCTTCTTGATTCTATTTTATTCAGCCAGTGCAAGAAACGGTGAACCATTACTTTCACCATCTGAATGCAAAAGAGCACAATGGTATAAGCCTCCTCCCTCGTTCGTGGCCGGGAACTGAGCTCATTACCCTAATTCATAAATAATCAATATTTTGTAATTACACATAATTTTGTAAGAGTCAAGTATCAGACCAATGTTCTTGGTCGTTATCATCCTCTTTGAAATATAGAGATGAGAGAACGAGAAAGTTGCTGCTAATGATAATGTTTCACGATCAAGTACCGTAATCCTGTTACCATTTAAGAGAGATCTTTCTTCATGTTCTAACACTTAATATGATTTTACAGAAGTGTTGTCACAAAGAAATGAAATTCATTTAATTTATTTAGTTCTGCAAAATAAGATAAGGGAATAACGAAGTTAAACGTAAAATAAATATGAATTTATTACAAGAATATATAATTTATTATAAATATCATGATAGCAGTTATAATCAAGTAATTATTTAATGAAAATTGTGCTACCTGCGCTCCAACTCGCGGGGAGTAAATAATATTCGTGGTAGCAACAACAGTTTATAAGAGGAATGGCTTGACAACTTTCTCCTTTTCTTTTTCCCTTCGTAGGTAATTTTATAGAGCGGTGTTAGACCCTATCACTTGAAAATCGTCAGAAAATGTCGAGGACGAAGCTACGTAGGCACTTACACATGCACGTTTTCAGGTGTTGCACCCCTCCTCCACTTTCTCCTCTCCTCGTTCCTCTGACCGGCGTTGTGCCTTTGCCGTGCCTTTACCCCACTGCAGTACCTTTGGCCGGGAATCCTAGGCTCGAGTTCGGACGATGTTTTGATTTTCGAGACTGGCTACGAAGCTAGGTCAACTTCAGTCGTTGTTTGAAGGAGAATGCCTACGGCCGGCTGCTCCGATCGGTAGCTGACTGCTCTCATTTTCTGCGGGTTCTCCAATAAACACCAAGCAAATGCCGGTGCAGTACCCTAACAAAAGGCTACGGACTGCGCGCGATCTTTCCTTCCTCCACTTTGCCCTATACCTACACTTGTTCACACACACACACACACACACACACACACACACACGCGCGCGCGCGCGCACTACACTACCCCACATGCCTCGAGACCGGTCGAGAGCATAGAGAGTTTCCCGGATGGGGCGGTGCCCAGGTGGTAGCAGATACCTGGTTGGGAAAAGAAACTGCTAGGCGACTGGTAGGACGGTACCTGATATCTTTATCCAGCAGGGGAGGATCACCGCCAACCCTCGAGGATTACTAATCAATATCATCAGTAATCAATAACAATCACATCCCACTAATCAATCCAATCAAGCAAATTTGGGGGACAAAACGTCTGCAGACTGGCGTGCCTCTTATTGGGATACCTGCTCCATTTACTTCACAAATGTTAGCACTAAGTTGCGGTCTTAATTACAATTTTTCTTTGTAGACCCGTCTCTGAAGTTTGTAGATCTATCAGCCGAGGCCTGAAAAATTTATATTACCTATTTTATTTTTAAAAATGCCACCTAAAAATCCATTTGATTATGTTTTCAATTTAATTTAAGCACTTAATTTTAGGTCTGAAGCAGAAAATGTTAAATGAAATATATTTTCGAAAAATAACTTTAATTGAGTTTCATTCTTTCTTGTATATTAATTGGATTTTCATCTTTGACATTCGTGCCCTCCTATTATTATTATTATTATTATTATTATTATTATTATTATTATTATTGCGCTTTGAGTTGGAGAAGGGAGCAGTTAAACTTCGACACCAATTACCAAGCAGAAAGTCACAACTTCGTAAGTCGTGCAGACCCCTCTCCATTCCGCCTCGGTTGGTTAAAGTTTTCGAAAATCCATTTGCTTTTCACTGTTGAATTTTTTTTTGAAGTCATCTTGAGTGTAAGCCACAAAAAGAACAATTCTTTAATATCCAAAGTTTCGACTTTTACTAAGCGTCCCTCGAGATTATTTTTGAAATGTATTTGTATGCATAACAAACAAATCTATACTCCTTTTGTGTAAACACGTTTTGATATTTGAAATAATTTTTGTATATTGTTTTAATGTTTATTCATTTTGATGCTTGAAATCAATCTTGCATACTTTTTAAGTTACCTCATACTGGTTTCTGTCGTCGTGAAAGCTTTTTAAGACATCCGTCATTGTAAGTTCTCCATACAAATGATTTCTGCTCTATTGAAGATAATTAGTCTCCATAATTAGTTGGAAACTCATCGTGCATTTCTGTTTAGTAGATTGAATTCTGATGCATAATGATCAGATTTTTGTGTACCGCCAACTACCTCGCATACAACATGGTTACATGAAATTTCCCCCTGCATATTCACTCACAAAATGGCACCATCTTCGTTCCCCAAAGGTTTAACGCCGTTAGACCATTGCTGTATGGCCCGCTACAAACCAGCTACAGTTTGCTTTACAATGTCTTCTCCTAACGACTAAACCACAAGCATAAAGCTACAAAACACCCTTTTAGCCGAAGTGCCTGCCTACCGCGTCCCCTACCATATCTCCCATTGGCAAAGTGTGGACGCTCCTTTGCTCCTCCGCCACCGAAGGCCCCTTAATCGGTAATAGCCCGCATAACAGTAGCTGAGGAATGTGCAGGGGCATTCTTGCAGGTACCTGGCAGGGTCAATCAGCGCCGTATTGTTACGTTGATAAATTACACGACCAAATCTCGCGCGGACAGCACTAAATCATTGGGTTTTGAGCGATTTTTTCTATAATGATTGGAAACACTGTTGTACCTTTGCTTCATGTGCCCGGACGGAGGCGAACTACAGTTTGCTTCACAACAGTCTTTTCCGCCGGCTGAACAGACGTTTGGAACGAGAGCCCGCCTGCCTCTTCCACTACTGTTGCTGAATAACTCCCATTACCAGAGCATGGCTGCTTGTTCGCTGCACCGTCTCCGCTCGCTCCTTAAGCCTATCCCTCATTCGAAGGCGTCAACGGCGGAGGCGGCGGCGGCGGCTGCGGCGCAGTCACGCTGGAACGCGGAATATTAAAATTCCTAAGTTGTTTTGAAGATGGCCTCCCCTTCCCGCATCTCCCTCCCCGGGTCTCCTCATCTTCCACCCCTCCTCCTTCTCCGCCTCCTCCTCTTCCGCCTCCTCTCCTTCTTCTCTTCCGAGCCTCTGCTCCGACCGCCTTGCCTCCTTCCTTCCTTTCGAGGATATCTCGTTTCGCAGGTGTCGTCTTGTACGGGCACCGATTAAATTTTAATCAACAGAAAAGAATGACGAGGACGCGTCCTCGGAACGAAGAAGCCGCCCGGCGAGTGGTCGAGTGTCTGGTCGTCGTGATGACGGTTCGTGTCCGCCGCCTGGCCGCGTCGTCGCGGCGGCGCTGCCTCGTTTTGGGCTGTTCATCGCGTCGTCTCCCGTGACCTGTCGCGCGCACTCTATTTACGGCTGCTGCAGAGTCGCGTGCTTCCTCAGTTTGTTTCGAGAGGGATGTGGGGAGTTCTGGTTAAGCGAAGAGGTAACGTTTCTGCCGGCGGTTATATTCCCTCTCCCTCTCTCTCCTTCTGGAGGAGAATTGCAGCGTTATTTTGTTGTAGAAGCGCCCTTCAGGAAAGTGTAATTTATATCCTGCGGAATTTTATATGATATTTTCAGTCTCTGCCTGAACTCGCGTACAAGGGGAATATCATGTCTATCAAGCTTTCGTAGACAATGTACTCTATAATTCACTTTCTTTTTAAGTTATTTATGTACGTTTTTTATTTTAATGTGGTTCTTCATAAATCTCTTTAGAAGGCGAGTGCTACTATTACGTTGTTACGTTCTAGCAAAGAATAGGTAATTAAATATATCAGCTGTGTCTACCAATTTCCTTCAGAAAATTGTGAGCAAATCGAACATATTCGTATATTTTCATATTAATCTTTATAAAAATATTAATGTTTATCTTTACTTTCGCAGTGCTTGAAATATGTTATTATTTATATTGTGTATCTATTTGTAAAATAAATTTTAAGAAACTTACTTTACAAAATATCATAAAAGTCATTGTCATAACAATGTTTTAAATGTTTCTCTCGCGATGTTGTCGGAATTAATCATATACTTCAAAATACAGAATTTCGAGTGTTTAACATTAAAATTATAATCTTGAATAGAAAATCTATTTACTCAACCAAATTAATGGTAGCATGATTCAAAAAGTTGATCACTCTTGTGAATCAATTGAATTTTTGTACAAGCGTATCTCACCAACAGTATGGTAACTGTCGAAAACGTCTATTTCCGTGGTCTCTATTACGATAAATCATTAAGAGGAATGCGGAGTTGTAAGAACAAATTATTTCCTGTTATTAATTTTTTCTGAATTAATACTCTGGGTTCGTAACCAGGAGAAAATGTAATTATACTTCGCATGTTTTTCAATCAAAATTGAATCTTGTTTAATTTTCTCTTCTGACACAACAGCCATGTAAAACTTCGTCCTGCACGAACCTGTTGAATGCATAAGCACAAGGAAACTTGACGCTACTCTGCTGTGTTAAACCCCGTAGTACCTGCCACTGCGATACTTATCAAGAGTTAAGGTTTTTCGCGGAAATAATTCTTTGGCCGTCACGTAGTGCGTCTCCGCCAGCCACCAGGTTTTATTTCGTGTTTAAAATTGGCGTGTATAAAGCGGACATGATACTTATTTTTTTAATGTCTTACGCTCGGAAACAAAAACAATTTTTTGAGAGAAGTGTAATTCCTAGAGTCGTGACACTAAATACAAAAATGTAGATGACGCATTGGTGCAAAATAATTAAATTGAAAACAATTTTTAGAAAATTACGAAAAATTATAATAAAAGAAGATAAAGAAGATAATAATTGGTTTTCTAAAACCAACATCTCGATCCTACATTCAACGCAGTATTTATGAAAACTTTTATAATTAATTCACAAGTCTATATACCAATCATGATTGTATTGAAAATACATTGTATGTACAAAATACACTATGTTATCGATGCTGATTGTCTATGAAAGAATAACGATACTGTAATAATAATGAATAGTGTCATGGTACCAATGATTTCATTCAAGATTAAAATGCAGTTACGAATAACTTGAAAAAATAAATGTTATTCAAATGATATTCGCATTAATAAGCTTACGAGAGTCAATTTGAATCTGTAACGTCGATAACAAACAACAGACGAATATGACGCATTCGTCTTTATCATCCTTCAATATTATTTAAATTATTAATCCACCAATAAAGTTTTTCCATATTTAAAATTGTGAATACTATTAACATTTATTTGTTGAATAAGACAAAAATCACATTATTAAACATGTCGAAATAAAACATAGCTACATTCAAAAGCTGTAATGAACCAACCCATACTGAAAGGTTCCCGGGAAACCTCAGCGGTTGAAGATCTGTTCATTTCATATTTATGGAGGCTCCTTAAACAGAACTTCTCAGAATAAATGTCACAAACGTTTAGGGCATGTAGACGGATAAAAATATAAGTTTCTGACAATGAGTAGTGGAAAATTTCACATAACGAAGTTACACATAAGAAATAACCCACATATTGTTAGGCAGCATCCTTTGCACAAGTGTTCTGTGGGTCACATTCTTACACAACCAACGAGATTATGCCTTCCTCACGAAGACGTAGCTGTACATAAGTTGTTGCCTATTAATCAGACGCGTATATCACATGTGTAACTCAGTTATATGATTTTTCCAGCGTTTTGTTCATTGACAAAAGGAGGTGACTTAGGGCACTTCAAAGCTCTAAATTTTCTGGGACTATGTACATATGCAATTTTGTGTTCCTGTGCGCCTTCAATACGACACACGTGCATAATTTTCTTTCAGAAAATGTTAAGGAAATGAAAGGGAAATATATAGCGATCACTCTCCTCTGAGTCTTCTCATCTGTGTGTCTATTTCTGCGCAGACGTTCGATTGAATGTGTCGTGTTCCCGGGCGTGTCAGCAGCTATGGTCATTAGTTCCGTCAGTGTAGTGCATGTTTCTTATCAAGGGTGATGGTGAAGTTAGATGGAGGAGTGAAGGGTGAGTTTCAGCGCGATTTACAAATCTAATTTTGAGGGATTTTGCTCATCCAGATGTTTTTCTCCAGCAGGACATCGTCCCGGTCGAAACTAACTTGTGTTTTGCCCACGTAAGTCTGTTTAAATGTAAGGGGCGAAGGGAGAAGAAAGGAGACGAAAGAAAAATAGCTCGCGGTCTTTGTTTCATTTCTTGGAGTACTGTTACGACATTCGTCTAGGTTTTTATAAGAGAAATTACAGAAAACAACCACCAGAGCAGCTGGCCGCTAAATTCTCATTCAGGCAGAGGCTGATTTCGACCTAGATATCGAAAATTCTGCAACAGTCAGGACTCGAACCCTAAGACCTTTCTGTGAGAGGTACTGGAGGAACATCAGTTGATGCCTTGAGCGCCCTCAGCCAGTTCGATGCTGAGTCGTCTCATAGTCAGGGACGCTCGCTAGAGGTAGCGCCTCCTACATTCGCCTTTGCAAAAAGGCGTTAAATTGAATTACAGTACGAGTAAGAAAGATACTCCTATGTATGCGATATTTCATTAATATTTCATTGTTATGTTTCCTTAGTGGATAGGCAGTTCCTACCTTGACTTTGACATTACATCACAGCTGACTATTGTGAAACTTGTGAAAGAAGCAGTCTTGCAAATTCATCTTGTTAAGCCTACAAAGTGGAAAAAGAGAGCATTACAAGTTGAAACGATAGCGTGTGTAAATAATATTATTAATAATATTGTAACCAAAAGGCACAGTTGAGGTGTTTACTTTAAATTAAATCGGTATACTTATATCGATACATCGTACAGTTTGTTTAATACATCAGTGAAAGAGACTGTATTTGCGGCCATTAATTTGAACAGGTATTGTATGCAACGTTTAGATTCTTGCATCTTTTTACAGTAGTAATTTATTGTCTACATTTCATTCTTAATGGATTTAGAAGCACGTAACATCTTCAGAAACCATTAACAATATTTTCACTTACTATATGTTTACGGGGCAAATAATTTTATTTTTGTCGTAAATTTACCCAAAACGAAAACGAGATGTAAACAAACGCTGCAAAAACATTTTACAAAACTCCATCATTATGCGTTAGTTACGAATATCGCCTCTTCTTTCCCGTTAGCACGCGTGTATATTTCTGCATTTCCAATTTCCCGTGTGCTTTTGTCGGGCCATCGCCCTGAAGAGCGGCTGTAGAGCCCGCTAGCGTCAGCGCCGCCCGAAAATGGAGGGCGATAAACAAGGGGCGGCTCAATATCAAAGCACGCGCACAGGCGCCCTCTTTCATGAATGAAGAACAGCTGAAATACGCGGCCCGCGGCGGCCGCCCCGCGATACGCGTTTCTTTTTTGTTGTTGGCGAGTAGGGCGAAGGGGGAGGGAGGGGAAGGGACGCTGGCAAGCAAGCTTGGCGACAGCGCACTCCCCTCCCACGGCGCTCTTATCGAATCTGCCTGGGCGCAAGATATACGGGAAGCGGTTCTTTCCTTCGGCCTGCGAAAATAAATGGCAACGCACTATCCACCCCCGTCCCCCCTCCTCTCCGTTCCCGGCGTGGCGGCCCGGGCCGTAGTCTTGAAAGTTTAATATTTTTGGATGCAACCTCCCCGCCCCCATTCCTTTGGGAATGAGAAGGATGGAGGCTATATTCGCACATGTAAGAAAGGCTGCTAGTGGAAACGCCGTGAAATGGCGGGGAAGTGGGGACACTATGTGTTCGAACGTGATAAACACACTTTGTTAGTGCCGATGGCAGCGACTGATTTATGTGTATGGTTTTTGTTTCGGTAGAGGAAAATATGGTTGTTTTATTGAGTGAAGATTTTTTTTGGACGAATAATGCATGAGATTGTGTGGAATCTATTCTGGATCTGCGAAACAATTGACGTATTGCTGCAATCGTGAGTGGTAAAGACTTTGGATGAATTTGATGAATGGAGACCAACGTATACATTCACTGTTGCTAATGTTGAACCTTGAAGTGGAAACCGTGAGTTCTGATGAACCAAGTTATTCAAAGTACAAAAGTTGTAAGAGATGCAAAAAATGTTTATTAATATTGTAACCGAACCGATTACCTGTGGAATCGGTTGGCCGCCCTGCCACTAGCTCAGATCGGTGATGGAAGGAACTGTTATGCAGTACAATAGGAACACAAATTAAATAAACACTTGTTCACTGGTAAAATGATTCAATTTATTTCTGGGCATGAATGATAATAAAAAAAATGCACCAGAGAAATTTAAATTATAAACTAACAATGAAAAAAAAATTGAAGAGATCGATTAAAAAAAGAAAGGAAAGAACATTAGGCGTTAGTAATCAGTAAAGCTTATGACTAGGAAGAAAATCAACTTGTTATAACTAATATTTACATGAGTTACAGGATGACAATTTAACGCGCCTGAGCGCGACACTGCATTACATAAGTCTTGGAGTTGAATGACCCTCGGGTTGTTCAACCCTGTAGAGTTCTTTGTGAGCCCGGGCGGACCCTCGGCGTCTGGAAGGAGGGCGGCGGCCTTGGGGCAAGGACGCGACCGCTGCGGTCCCACACACACCCTCTCGTCGCGTGCGTCAGCTGGCGACCCTCTGGTGAGGCCGTTACCACTGGCAGCGATGGCTGGGCGATCTAGCAGCGATGTCTAGGCGACTAGAAGTTCTTGGAGATTCTGGCAGAACTGGTTGATACTGGTTGATACTGGTAGAAGTCGGGCGATCTCTGTCTCCGGAACGTAGTAATCAGCCTAATGTCTCTTTAATTTTTTTATAACGTAACTTCGGAAAGTCTAGCGACAACTAATTCCCACCCCAGAGAAATAATTTTTCTCTACCCCCTTTTTAAACGCCACAGAGGTCTACTTGCCTCTCCCCGACGAATAAATCCCACCCCAGAGAATTAATTTTCTCAATTGTTGTCAGCTAGTAGCTCTCGCTCCTTCCGAAATCTTTCTAAGCTTTTCAGAGACAAACTGGCCTCTCCTCGACAAATAATTTCCTCCCGGTGAAGTAATTCTCTCCCGACTCCTGTCAGCCCAAAACTCAAATCAAATCTGATAATTTCTGCGTCGAAAAAATTCTAAGTCCGGTAGAGGTAAACTTGCCTCTAACCGAAAAATATTCCCCCCCAAGAGAAACTTCTGCCCCGACTGTTCCGTCTAAAAATCAAATCCCTTCTGCCGTTCTCTCCGTTGAAATCGCCCCAGGTTAGCTCTTCTCCCCACCCCAATTTCTTACGTGTCCTAGTTCCCTTTGATAGCAGTGTCGCTATTGGTTGGAAGTTGTTGCGTAATGAAATATTTTAACCCAATCGCAGCGTGAGAAGCGAAGGAAATTTCCACTCTTTGTGTGGGCTGCGAGCATGCAGGGTTGTTCTCGAACCTTCTAGAACTCTGGCCCTTGCTTGCGTAGGGGGGCGCGTTCGATGACGGAAGTATTGCTCTGGGCTCCCCCGAAAGTGGGTGGTCTCGAAATCTGCAGCCGGCTGTGAACACTTGCACAGTGTCTGTCAACGGCAGTCCTCCAAACGGCCTGCTTAATGGGGAGGAGGCGGTAATGGCCTCCCGCGATAAGTGGGACTACGCGTGCATTGCAATCTGTTTAAACTCCCGGTAGAATTCTGGGTGGTCCGAGTTTGTTATATTTAATTTTTCCAGCATGAATTTCGTTTCAAAAAATATGACGAAATCGGTTTCGCTACAATATACACCAAATCTCTATAGATATTCCACACGTGTGTTGTGAAGTAAATAAAGGTCAAAAGCTATTAGATGCATTCGACTGTTGAATTTTAATTTTTATAGTCATATTTAGTACAGTCGGTCGATGTGCAAGATCTCCAAATAGAAACATCTAAGTTTAGAAGTCGGGTTTCATTACAAGTTTCGAAATATTTTTTAAAAATGTTTCATAGTGGCCCGGATCGAAACTTCACATTAATGCGTTTTGACACTGCTTGGTATTGACCTCGTCAGGATGTGAAACGACAAGGCCAAAACCTTTGATTCACTTATGAACATAAAACGCACAGCAAGTGGCGACCCACGGTGTGATCTGTCTGATTGTACTTTTAGGCACATTCTGCTCTCCGTTCCTTGGGGAGCCGTCCTAAAAATTCTTTAGACGAAGGGTGAGGGCGATGAGGTGTCTTTGTGTGAGCTATCATCCACGTTTTCTTTGTGGCTCTGTCATGAAAAATCTTTGGTTCTATTACCTGGTCTCTGTTCCTTTACGCTTGCGTCATAGATTTTATTGCTTTCGGCCGCTTAAAGTACTTAGGTCAGTGGTCCAGTAAGTTCAGTGGTTGTCATATTCCGGATGATGTCGATGTTCTTTCTATGCTCGAACATCAGATCCGGCATTGACCTACGCATCAGCTGGTGGGTTTCCCTCCTCAGTCTTCTGACGTGCGCGGTATTCTAGTGCATGCCAGTGGTGGAGTATGTATTGCTTATCTCATGATGCAAAATATATTTTCTTCAAGTCGTTTCCAGTTTTGTTGCTGATGCTGTCGGTCGCTGGGATTACGAATGATTGTTTGCGGACACTACGAGAATGTAAAAATAGTGAAAGTTGCAACTTAGTACGCGAGCCAACTCTGTAGTAAACCCGCCAGCTGATTCATTCCTATTAAAACAAACCACATTATTTACCAGCTGCAGTTCAAGCGGTGGTAATACGTTCTAGATTGTTCCTTCTTTCCCCTCGACTTGGACAGATAATGACATGACACAGACGTTGACTCTTCAATGTTACTTTGATGATTACAATTCATGTTTTCTGTATATATGCTTTTATGAATATGTAAACTTGAATATCTTGAATATCTTCCACCGAACAATTAGTAAATTTATCTCAATTCGAACAAAAAAGCTCTGTTCTGAATTCACAAATGTGACTCCTAAGTGTTCACTGATCTGGCTATTAATTTATACTGGATTTTGCATGCATTGCAGTATCACAAAAAAAGTAATGATATTCATCGAACATACGAACTTTGCAACAAAGAACATTATTTAACCGTAGTAGATCTAAGAATTGCTACAGATTAAGTGATTTTGGTCAAAACTGAAACATTGGTATGCTACACTCGTGCGGCAGTGTCGATGCGCGGACCTCTGCATGCCTAGCGAGCCTTTCAATTCGCATGATAGCACACTCCTCCCCCAACCTCTCCCCTACCCCACCGCTTCGCCCGCAACCCTTTCCCACACCTCCACCAGCCTACTCACTATTCCCGTCGCTCCCTTGCTCTATTTTCCCGCTATCCCTCTCTTCCCCAACCCCTTGATCGTAGCCACCTCCTTCTTCCCTCATGCACAACCTCTCTACCCCCACTCTTCACATCAGCACCTCTCTCTCTCCCTCTCTCTCCCCTCTCTCTCCCTCTCTCCCTCTCTCTCTCCCTCTCTCTCCCCTCTCTCTCCCTCTCTCCCTCTCTCTCTCCCTCTCTCTTCCTCTCTCTCCCTCTCCCTCTCTCCCTCTCTCTCTCTCTCTCTCTCTCTCTCTCCGCATGACCCAGCTACTCTTGCCTTCTTCCTTCCTTTACCCTCATATCCGTCATGGCCCCTGCCTACTCGCTCCCTAGCCAACTCATTATCTTGCCTGCATGTTCTGTCCTCTCAGCGTAGTTGGCGATGCCATCTCCCCTTTTCCGCTATTTCTTCTTGCCTATTCTCACCCACAGCGGTTCAGTGTAGTGGAGTACAATGATCCAAATTTGGAATATTGAATTAATAATATAGTATGGTATTATTGTCCCCGTAATTTCATACATACGTAATAATTCTATTTCTAATGCATATTTTGAATCGTTTAATTAGTTTGAAATAGGTTTAAGTGTGATAAGGTATTGTTTCATTAATATACAGCAGTACCAATAATATGCAATAGTTTGGAAATTAACAACAATATTGATACGTGTTTTAATAAGCTATGTATATCTTCAGAGACAATTTCACGGGTGTGAGGGAAGCAGATAAAAATACATGAAATGTGAGAAATGAAACAAGCTGTACATTTTGGTAAGCCACTTTCTTGCCATTAGTGATATCCATGTGTTAAAGGACTGGCAGAAAAAGACAAATTATTAATTGTAAGTAAATATTAGTTGACAGTGTATTTGTGTGTATTTATTAAATATAAATTTATTTCATATGTGTGATGCTGAAAATAATCAATATTGACATATTCATTTAATGGCACGAAGCAGAAAAAAATATTTTGCTGGACCCCTTTACCAAAATCGTTAATATTTTCTGATTCTGCTACAAATCATTTTTGTTTCATAGTAAAGTACTTTCTCTAACTCGTTGTGTATTCTGAATACACATTTTGTGGCTTATTAAAAACGAAAAATTGATTTACATCAAAACGTCTGTCGCAGTCAGTCTCTCTCCATCAAACAGTTTCTGGGATGATGAGCTCAAATATATAAATTCATTTTCAGAAACGATCAAACGTTTTCTCAAAAATAAGATTATTTTTAAATGAAAATTTGCGTATAGGTCTAAATTTGACTATTCTATAATATTATAAAAGTCATCGCAATACTACTCTTAGAGCATTGAAAAATTGAGAAAAGTTGAAAAAAATACGTGTATTTTATAGTGACTACAGATGGCAGCTAGAATGAGGATGGCGGGAGACCCATAAGCTATCACATACGCACGATAATAAAAATCTAACTAATCGAAAATCGTTTATGCCATGCTGAAGAAGAACTAATTTAAATATTATTTCTAATAAATGCGTAACGAATAAGGTGTGAATAATTCTTAACATATATGTGATATCGACATTTTGAGATAGAAGCCTTAATTTCTATTCATGTACTCGCTCAGCCTCTCAATCTCAACAGTTTTGACAGTCACTATTTACACTGTTTGTAATGTACCCCGAGAAACTATCTCATAATTCAAAAGATGACATGGAATAGCTACTCTTTTGAAAAACCGGAAACTCATATTATGCCATGCGATTTGTAATGAGTTCTCCATATATTGGCAATAGAACTGTTTTACAATTACTTCGTGTACGAACACATTTTTGTTTAACACATGTTAGCGCAGAAACAATCAAGAGTGTGTTTAGTGCACGGAATATTCTACATAGCACAGGAAACACACGAATGGAGAGGTCTGGAAGGGGTCTGGTCCTCAGCGGGCCTGTTGCACAGCCGGAATTCGAGCGCGTGGCTCTGAACCGTAGGGCATGCAGTAGGTTCTGATCGCGCGTCATTTGGAGCGCAGAGAAGCCAGTCGACGAGGTCGTCCTCGGTGTTTGGCTCGCTTGAAATTGCTCTTCTAGGAACACAGTGGAGGAGAACGAACTTTGCGCATCGCTGAACCGAACAGGTGCGGGGCTGCTGGTCGCGGTGCGGGGTTCGGGACCCGCTGCGCGTGGAGAGGGCTGTGCTCGTAGTTGGTGTAAGTGTTCAGGGAGCGGGGGGCGGGGGGCGGGGGAGTAGGGTTGCGGATAACGATAAGCGGGACGCAGAGAGTGTGTAACGAAATGGTAACGTAGGGGCGGTTTGTTGTATGTGACGCCTGACTACAAAAAGACACATTCGTGTTTTTAACACATGAAGGGATTTCGTTTAGAAATAAATTTGAGCTTCCACAGAATTTCGAGTCCTTATTTTTAGGATAGGTAATTGGACCAAGAGGTTATAATATTTCATCCCATTATCCCGTATTATGATGTAAACACTAAATTTGAATAATGTAGTAAAATTATTAGAATGAACGCTTCCTTATCTGCCGTCATTCATTACGTCTTCTTCGAGACCAACTAGTATGAGCCATGCAGTTCGTGTTGGTTGAACTCTATTGAAAGCAGTCGTTATTTCCGAATGTAGTGAGAGTAAGCGTATGTCTTAAGTTTACAGTTAGTTAAGCTAAGATAGCAAGTTTTTTTGTTTCAGATATCAAGGAGTGTATTTAAAGGCTACGATTAGTGAGTGTAAAAGTCCAAGAATCATCTGACGTGTGACTTGATAAAAAATAAGTTATTATTATTGTGTGATATGTTACGTTTCAATTAATGGAGAATAAAAAAATTGCGTGCTATACCCTACAACATACATACTAAACAGAACTTGGTAAATACATAACGTTTTAATTACTTGAATGAAACATGTTTAAATCTGTGATCACAGTGAACAACAATTCTATTGTTCTAGTATTTGTAAACCTCCTTCATTTCATTAGACGTGGAAAAAAATACTGAACGACTTAAAACAGTATTTTTGGGTTTTCCTATTTTTCTTATAGTGTATAAGTGACTTTTCTGCAGATCTAACCCAAACGTCTGAATTCTGAACTGCACAGACAAAGGTTGACTTGCTCTTTAGATCTTAAGTTAGTTTTCATTATTAAATGAAATGTATTTTATATTATAAAATCTTCAATATGAATATTATAAAAACATTGTATTTCTGTAAAAAAAATTGGAGCACCTACTTCTTAAATATTTTGTAAGACCAGATAAACGTGATAAATATGTAATATTATATGTCCTCTTGTTTAATTGAAGAGCTTGGTGCAGTTACAAGATAAGCGCCACAAGCTTCCTGTAGCTGATGTGGCTTTTCTTGTTACTGCCCCTTCTTGTGGCAGTCCTTCTATGTAGAAACCTAAACAGTTCCACGGGATCTACTTGCTTAAATGGGTATATCCCCAAACAGTCCGCTATTTTGGGTAAGCGATGTATCTATAATTCAATGTTAAACACAACCCTTGAATTTGACCTAGACTTCTGAAAATCGTGCTTCAAACCTTTAGAAATCGATAATGTAATTGCCGCTCTTGATAGACTTATCTTAAACTCAGAATTCGACATTTTAGATTGAATATTTAAGAAGGATAAAGCCAATAGAACTCTCATTGAATTTTTTGTGATTTAGTATGAATTTTTCAATTACCTAATGATCATTTAGAGCAGTTAAAGCACCTACCTTCTTTATAAATGAGTTAGAATGAATGTCAAAACAATGTAATTTGATTGGAAAACTCGAGTTTAGTGATTGACTGACTAGAACAGAAATTTTAAGATAATTATAAAATGAAGAATGTGAAGGGCTTAAATCAATGTTGATATTACTATTCCTATTTGTATTAATATTATAATGATTACTCGTAATATTATCGTTTTCTTTTCTCCCAGATGTTTTTCTGTTTGTAAGTGTTGCTGTGTTGCTATTTTCTCCAAAATGTTTTAAGTGAGCTTTTATGATTGCATTACTTTGTATTCTACTAATCTTATTTCGAGAAAGAACGGTGAAAGTGTAACTATACATTTATTTTTAAAATGAGATAGAATTTACCATTTTTTATCTTAATAGATAAAAAGCAAGTTTTATACTAATGAAGTTGCAGTATTCAGCGAATACTGTTAACTATTGGGTAAGGCAGAATTATTTTTGTCTTAAGAATTTATACTTTAGACCATTTTGACATATACAATAAGAGGTGTATCATAGTACACTGTAGGCTACTCGAAAACCAACTCTTTGAATAAATATTTTTGAAAAATCAGTTTATTGTGAAGAATTGTGTTTTGGGCGAACTCTTTACGTGATACAAGTATTAGCTGCAACACACACTGGATGAGAAAGTTAATTCATAACGCTTTCGTCTAATGTTTATGATGTTTTTCTCCAGTCACTTTATTTTTGTGTGAAAATACGATTTTGTTTTATAGTTTCAAATAGTTTCCGACTTCCTAAACGCACCAAATGTTACTACAAACGATTCCAATTTATTGTTAGCATTCTCACCCAGGTCATTGACTTCGTTTTGCTGCGCCATAAAACACGCACGTCGGAAAGGTGAAAGGGCGAGGACGTCGGCGTCGCGTGCGTCCACCTGCACGTGTCCACACGGCCCGCCCATTGCGCGACTCGCCCCCACCGCCCACGTCGCTAACACAACACATCGGCATTCCTCCCCCTACCATTGTCGTTCTGCCATCATTTCCATGTCCACCTCCGCAGCCACTGCCTTCTACGCCCCCACGCCCACTTCAGTCTTTTCCATCCTTGTCACCTCTCCCTCCACTGCCGCGCCTACACCTCCGTTGCCACATCTCGTTCACCACGCAACCTCGTACAGTTGATGTCACTGCAGTGCCGCTGACTGAGAGGTCCTATGGGTCAAGTCCCGATGCTGCCAGAATTTTCGATGCTAGCTCGCTAGGTAAGTAAAATTCAGCCCCTGCCATGAGGAGATTCTACTTGCCGGATGCACTCATTGGCACTTTTCGCTGATTTCTGGGATTACATTCAGGCAAATGTTGGAGCAGTATCTCAATAAAGGGGCCACGCCTGATTGTTCCTTGCTCTTTCCTGTTCTATCCACACGTCTTACTTACATTGACTTACACTTGTACACATTACTCTACCACAGATCTCCAGTCGGGATCTTCGACCTTTCCTTGGCTGGTGGAAGATATCTTGATAGGGAAACGCCGCAATCCAACTTTTAGGTCGGTGCCGAATCTCATCAACCAGTGGGGGGGGGACTATTCACCTCCCATGCACTACACTACCACACATGCCGGGAAACCGGTCAGGAGCTTAGAGCTTGTCCAGGCCGGGGCGGTGCCCCACTGGTCGGAAATACCTGGATGTGAAAACCTCACTTGCCGACGGTAGGTCTACGCCAGATCTCACCATCCAGCGGGAGATCACCTCCACATCCCGAGGAAAAACGTGCACTACACTTTTAGGACTAATGAACTCGGTAGTTTACGCGGCCGGAATCACTAGCAACCAACCTACCATCCACCAACACTACACCATCGTCACCATCATGTCCATGGCCATCACCACCACCACCACCGCCACCACCACCACCAACACCTCTCCTGGCCGACCGAGGCGCCATTAATCAATTGAGCCGGATATTGTGCGAGGCGATGTCGTCGCGCGTTCAATTTAATATTGATTTTATGTTGATGAATATGTGTGTTTAGGAGGAGGCTGCGCGCGCGCTGTTGTGTCGCCTCCTTTTTTCTGCGCGCGCAGACTGTCCGCCGTGCGGCGCAGCATCCCAAGGGCGGGGCGAGGCTGTGTGCGCAGTGACGCGTGTTCGCCGCCGGTTGCCGATTTTTTCAATTTGTCCCCGCTGCGCGCGTGAATTCGCTTATGATTTTGTCGTTTATGAGTTGTTACATGTCACTACTATTCAGCTCCCTGCAGCGTGGAATGAATTATTGTGGAATTTTCTCTTTCTGCCGACGGACAAGCGATGCGTGAATTTCAACGTTTGCACGCTTGGTGGACTATTGTCGTGAAGTTCCAGTTGCTGCATAAAGATCTCTTAAATTTAATTGAAAACATTTTAAACAACTCGCGTCTAAATAACTGATATTTAAAATGCAAAGTTACTTTTTTCGTCTGATCAAAAGGCTTTTCAAAGATGTGATGTGCATTCGTCTGTTAATACGCTGCTAAATCGATATTCCCTCGGTAGCTGACCGGACTCTGTTTTGAGAGATAATGAAAAACAGAGGAAATATTTTTTCTCCATTGATATTCATCAGCGTTGTGATGTAATTCCTTATTCTCCTTATGCGCATTTTTTTATTCGAGAAATGCGAATATATCGTTTATAAATCATGACATATTTTTATTCAACTTATAAAGTCTAAATATTATTATAATAAATAAAAGCAGCTGGACCCTTGCAAAAAATCCTCACTTCGTTACATCATTGCTTCAAAAGCAAAAACAGTTTCATAGTAGAATACATCTTCGAACGGCAATTCCCTGAACTGTGCGTTACAGCATTATTGGCCGGATTGTTTGCTAAGAATTCACTTGGATATTGCAAAGTTATACATTGCTAACTAAAAATTAATTTGCCATGAAAATTATCTCTTAATTTTCATTACTTTTGTTCCTTTTTCTGGTTAGATTTAAGGGTGCTCTGCCCCATCCGTAATCTGGAGTGGTGAAGGTTCCCAGAAAAAACTGATTCTTCAAAAATGTCATTCATGTGAATGTTGAGAGGGTCTTATTTTCTCGAATACTGCGTAAGAAACATAAATCGAGTTTCTAGAGTCCTTCATCTGCCCTTCGGCCTTTCCTCCATCACATGTCCCCATCTATTCTCATCTCCCTCGTGATGACTCCCCGTCGCGCTCGTCTCCACATCCCCTACTGCCCTCTGCTCTTACCGCCAGACCTCCTCACCCCCCTCACCCACTTTTCTCACTCT
The DNA here is from genome assembly GCA_038098605.1 of Gryllus longicercus. Taxonomy (NCBI): domain Eukaryota; kingdom Metazoa; phylum Arthropoda; class Insecta; order Orthoptera; family Gryllidae; genus Gryllus; species Gryllus longicercus. The sequence goes on along the minus strand of JAZDUA010000047.1, from coordinate 838,389 downwards.
TCAGTGACTTGAAACTTAAAGGGACTGACATGCAGTTTTGTCAACACCTTCAGCTTAGAAAGAAATTTGACGGCCCTGGCAATATTACACACAAATATAAAACAAATGCTATTTGGTAAATATTTATTCTACTGCCACATAAATATTTGAATGGACTTTCAAAATTAATTCTGTGTCTGTGTACTGTAACCTTGACGCGTATACCCTGACGCTACATTCAAATCGCGGGAGCAGAGCCCTCTCTTAGAAGTTGGGAACCTCGATTTATTTAAATTCTCTTAGAGGGTTCAAATGCAGCGACCTACGCGGGAGGGGATCAGACGAGAAAGGTAGAGAGAGCGAGGCAGGTGGCCATCAATGTTGGATCGTGATGTAGTGGAAGAATATTATTGGATCATAACTGCCAGTTTAAAGTAAAAATTGGAATTAGCTCATGGATAGAGGTATGTTGACAGTCAATTATGAGAGAAGAATATGAAGAGAAAGAATAAATATGTTGATAGACGACACTAGTAATGAAACTATTTCGTTTCAGCTTCTTCCATTCTTTTAATACTTTGATGTATTATTTTCTTTTTGGGGTTTGAATACTTTTTATCTATGGTATGTAGTGGATTGGTAAATACCTGACTCCATACCCAGGGCAAATGATTGGAAAAACAACAGAACGGACAGCACGTGGTACATTGTACAGAAGGAGGCATGGTGCACAGCAGAACTCGATGATTAGGAAATCCGGATTTGAATCCCTACAACGTTATTAGAGAAGGCTCAGATGGAGTCATCATTATGTGGCAGTAATGTGTAACGCCCCATGAACAAATACCACACTGGCCTCCTCCATGATGTGTTGATTTTTATCACAGATGAAAACAGTTTGTTATCCGTTACTCCCTGTCTCTAGTCTAGGGCTCTATTCCAAGAACGTGCATTAACTGTGAGTGCGTTTATCTTCGGTCGTGTACAAAGAATAGTGTATCAAAACTTAACGGCAAAACTTTGAAAATGGACTCTTAATGAAGGCAGACGAGAGAGAGAGGATCTTCATCGTGGGTCCGGAAGAGCTTAAATGCGGGGTTTGCAGCGTTTATATGTTTGGTGCATATTTGCGTTGCGGTGCATATTTTCTTGGGAACTTTTAATTCCGTTAGTTCAAACCGACACTTCCTATACTTTTTGTAATACTACACTAAAACTATCTGTGCCCACAACGCTGTTCAGTACAAATAAAATATTGAATGCGATCTCCTCCTGCATGAAAACGTATCATAACACAACATAACGTCTGTTTTCTTCATTCTATGTGAACAGGCGCAGGTGTCGAGTCGTTCGTGTGAGGAGGTTTCCGGGCGCACGCGGGATATTGGGATGATCGACTGAGTGCTTTATTCAATCTTTCTTCTGGTCAGTTTCGCAAAACGGTTGTATCGGGTTTTCTGACTTATTCTCTGATACATTTGATGGAAAATATCTTTTCACAATTTATTTGTTCCCTTAATATTTTTTTATTATTTAATATTGTCTGATCATCACATTAAAGCCTTCAAATATTTTCTTACACCTAGAAACTCTTCTGATGATTCGAGATATTTAATAATATTAACTGTAAATGAATTAATTATGCTTATGATTTTGTCGTCATTCCGAAACTCAATAAAAGGTGCTGTTTGGTCACCCTACCATATCTCCCTGCCAATTAACACCCCTACGGCAAATAGGTTGATAGCGTCGACACGTCGTAAGGTCATGAAAAGTCCGAATTTTAATTTCGTTTCTCTTCTATACCCAAACGAAAATAATATAAACTGATTCCATTGTTTTTATTACATTAGTAATAAGTAAGGAAAGTCTGTAAGGAAATGAAATTCAATCAGATATTTGTTTTGTTACCTTTAATGAAACTAATTCTGCAAAGAAATAATTTTATTTTAGCACGTATAGAAACGAAAGGTTTTATTTGGTTTTGTTACCTGTGTTCGAAATGATGAAGGATCATCGTCAAAATGCATTTTGAACAAACCAAACCACTATATCATTAATACTCTCTGATATTATGAGTCCTTTGTACATGAGCGCTAAGTAAAGACACAAATGATATGCTTTATTTGACATTTCTTTGTTAATTTCCATTGCACACACCATCTATGACAACAGTTCACAAACTGTGAGGAGGTCGGATCAGGAACATTTCATCCCTCTCTCCCGTGACAAAATTATTCCAAGCGCACGCCTTGAATTTCATTGTTCATTGTTGCATTGTTCGCGCGCTCATTCGCCTATTGTTTTTTCTGCCCATTTCATTCGCGAGAGAAGCGGGCGCAGCGAGAAGGGCGAACCGCATCGAGCGAGGGAAAGGGGGCGGAAGGGAAGGCCCCAAGGACAAAGGGACCGGGGAGCGGCCGATATCTTTTTTGAAACCTTACTGCCTCCCCCCCCCCCCGCTCGGCGGAGTCGGTCGTTAGTCATAGCGCTGTTCGCTGGTATTCTCATTTCTACATTCTCGTCCGCCCGCCCACGCTAACCTAACATTTATACGAAGGGGAGGGGGTGGGGTGGGAGAGATGGGGTGGGACGAGACAGTGCGGGGAAGGCCGCGATGAGGCGGCACCTGGGGGAGGGGGTGCTGGAATAGGTTTGTGGTGGAGCTATGTGGGGAGGGATGGACGGGCAAATCAGCTTGTGGCGAGCCGGGACAGGCCAGCGCAAGGGATGGCGAGGCGGAGCGGGGACTTGCTCGAACTTTGGAGTCAGGATGGGTCTGTGCGTGACGTAGCAGGGCAGGGCAGGTATGTCACGACAGGGAAGCTTTGGGTAGGACAAGTTTGAGTTCATTTGTATTGGGTTTGACTGGTTTGGAGAGGTAGAATTTAGGTTGCTTTGCGTTGGGTTGGATTGAATGGGTTATGTTGTGTTGTATTGGATTGGGCGGGTTGGCTTTAATCGGGTTGGAGCTACATTCGGTTCGGATGATGGAAGTGGGGTTGGGATTGCGGTTTGAAGGGGAACGTTCGGGTTAGGATTATGGCTGTGGTTGCCTTTGGGTCATTGGACTGGATTGGATTGGGCGGGTGAGTGGGTGGGTTGGGGTTGGATGCGACATTCGACTGTGGGGGGTGATGGTTGCGTTTGGGCTGCGCTGTGGCCTGGCGGCGGGTGGCTTGGGCGGGGAGGCTCCGAATGGGGCGGGGCGAGTAGGTCCTCATTAGCAGGGGCGGGTCCGGACGGGGCATTGCGGTGCTGGGCGGTCCGCGACGGGGAGGTAGCGCTGTTTGTCTTCGGCACGCGAGCGAGCGAGTCAGCCTGCGTGTTTGTCTTCAATTGTTCTCCCCGGCGGACGGGCACAATTAGCTGCAAGACTCGTGGCTGAGAGCCGCCCCCCGCCTTTTGTTACGAGCGCCAGTCTATACCACCTCCGCCTCCCCGATGCCGATGTCGCTGCTGCCACCTCGCCACGTTGTTTCCGTCATTCCAACGTCCTCCGTCGTTGAAGCTCCCACAATGGGCCCCCTTCCGATGTTGCCGCTTCTCCATCAATGAGTAACCACTCCCGTCAGAGTCTGATATGGTCGCTTCTGCCATTAATATTCTTGTTCTGATGCTGTCTTGTGAAGTTCACCCAGATCATAAGTTACCGCGCCACGTTCATATGCTTCTCTCCTTCCCATTTTAGTCACCATATTTCATTAAAAATCCACCAATGTTTTATCAACCTCATAATGCTGACACTGGCTGGCATACTGCCGATGTTCACTTCACTGTTTCTGTCATCCCTATCGCAGCCAACAGCTTCATAATGTCCATGCTACTCATACCATTATTGTAGCAGCTTTTTCTATTATTTTCCGATTGCTCATTCCATACCTTTCGAATTTATAAAATATTACTCAGGCATCATTATTCCAAAACAGCACGTATTCTTCTCCATTACGACACCACCTATACAGTTAGTTGCACATATCAACCTCTTGGCTGGGCACGTCAACTGTTATTTCACAAGAAACTCAGAAAAAGTGGCAAGTTTATTCTGCAAACCAGCTCATTGAGCAAATGTGGACGATGACGCAAAAGCTGCTTGGCTGATTAGATCTACAACTTGTAGGCCGCTTAGTAGAACTATTGAAATAGTGACATTCGCGATCATGCTTGGTAAATTGTTTCCGGCACGTCAACTTTTGTGGCCATTAGTCCGTTTGTGTTCTGAAGGTTTTATCCTAGAAGGTATTTGGCTGTATTTCCTCACCCACTGGATCATGAGATTCGCCACCAACCTACACGCCAGCTTGCTCATCCGTTTCAATGTATGTACCCCAGCGGAACAGTGCCAAGTCGGGACAATCTCTTGCCGCCTGATTGGTCTCCCGACATCTGTTGTAATGTAGTGCATGTGTGTGATTGTAAAGGGAGAGGAGAAGTCAAAGAAATGGAACAAGATCGCGCATGGTCCGTGTCCCGTTCGTTAGTTTACTGTTCGGAAATATTAAAGGGCGGGACAGAGCGTGGTCGAAGGGCTCGGGCTAGAAGCCCCGGATTTGAAAAACAGACAAAACATAGAAAGAAAGGTGCATGTGTGACATTTCTTTTATTTTCGATCCTAATACATCCTTTCGTCAAACGCTCCCGCTTCTCATAGGGTCGATTCACACAATGATAGTTCTAGGTATAGTTCGAGACACAATAAAAATGCATAAATATGGTATTAACAAGTCATATACAACACACATAACAAACATGTGAAGGCCTGATTACTACATTAAAAACTGCAAAATATCACACTGTAGACAATTCAAAATTAATTCCAAACACAAGCAAATCATGACAAGACAATTACACATGCACACTAATGACATTCCCAACTATTCATAAATGTCTTCTCTAGTTCGGGCTGAGGAGGCTGAAAGCTGCGATCGGGACTAGTCCAGGCAGGTTCACCGGGGGGGGGGGGTCCAGGCGGCTCCGCACGTGGCGCCGCGGCGCGCCGGCGTCGCGAAGTCGGCCCCGCCGTGCGAAGCCCCGCAGGTGCAACCGCGACGCCGACGCGTGTGTTGGCGGGCCAGCAGGCTCTTGCGCGCGGGGTGGCGCGGGGCACTCTGCGTTTGCCGGAGGCGGCTCTTGGAGATTTAGTTTAGGCAAAACGTGACTATTGATTTTCTGTACCTAGGCCGAGTTCGCTTAGCCAGTTTTTGTTGATTCGTAGTCGTATTTAGGCAAGTCACGAATTTGCTTACATGACTCCATGTAGTGAACGAACTCGGCTAGAGATGCCGGATTCGGGGTCGAGACCTTTCAGTAGAACTATCTCAGAATTTGTCGGAATGACCGAGGAAAAGAACAAATATGTCAGGATGGACGACATGGGAATTGAACGTAGCCCTTCCATTTTAAAATTATAGTGGTTTTCGGGCAATATTGCTTGCAATATGTGCAATTTTAAAAGTTACAAAAACAAAACGTTCTGAAAAATGGCTCCAAATTTTTGCTTGAAACATTTCAAACGGATAGTGGGGAATGCAATCTTTAAAATGATGTACAGTTAATATCGGTGTATTTTTTCAAAAATTGCACCAATGTAAATTTTTCGTAAGATCTCTCATGCCGTTGATATTTACATTGCCAGGAATTGGTAAACACTCTTGTGTTTTTCAGCTAAAGTACTTAAAATTACTTTAAATTAAGTTTTTCGAAAACCCAAAAATTTTCTTGGAAAAAGATCTTCAGATTTTGATTTTCCAGTGGCGATTAAACGCCAGTTTTTCTTAACGGTTCCAAATTTTGAAAGAAAATTGACATTTACGACGAAGTTTTAATGTTCTTTAATAATCGTAAAATAATATTTCCGCTGTACAATTATGACACCGAAAACTTTGCAAAATGTCAAAAAATTTACTTAGATCGGTGATAGACGGCAACAGGCAAGTATATGTGGCAAGTTCTAATAGCTAACCGAGAACAAACGAAATAGAAAACTAATGCGGGAACGTGTATGCCATTCGCTAGCACCACTAGTGCATCAGGATGAGAAATAATGCAGTATTCTGATAGAGAAGGTCCACCAGTAAAGTATATTGAATATTTAAACAGGTAATACAGAAAATAAATGAAACATACACTTCCGTGGGTTCATTCACAAGAAACATAACATTCTTATTGTATTCATCATTTCCTTTCTATTACAATTTTAGTAAGTAGTAAAATTATACATTACTTTCATTACGGACTTGCAAACAAATGCTAAACTCTGTGAAGACTAAATTTACTTCGAAAGATTCATGGTTTCAAAAAAATACTTGTTTCCTTTATGGTTGTAATTCAAGTCAGTTCTGTTTACTTCATTTCAAGTGTTTCGGAAATATTTCAGAGAAAATTAGGAAAAGCAAGCTGATGAAGTTTGATCTGATTCAATTGATTCATAATATGGGCCGAGCCGCTCAGTATTCTTTAAGTCAGAATCAACAGAATATCGGACCTCCCTGGAAAATTCCCAGCTATAAAAAGCTGTAGGTTTCGTATGTAATGTAAACGGCACAAAACTTCAGCTTTGAGTATTTGCTTTCCAAATATTTTTCTAGTCCAGCTTGTCGGGACCACACTGGCTCTCGTGTCAGTAGCCACCGACATTGCAACACATTTCACCCTACGCTGCCACCGAGAATATTATAAAATTTTGACATTTCTACCCCGCCCGGTCTCGTAAATTATACAAAAAAAGCCTCTTATTGCAAACGGAGCAAAAACGATGCAACGCAACATTTGGACCGTAAACGCAACAGAGAAAATTAATCCTTTCGCTGAGGGAGATTCTTAGTGACGCGAGGATAAAATGTTAGCCTTTTATTTTTTGTTTCCTTCACGAAGATTTCCGCTTTTAAAACTCCGCACCCGCAGTTTTTATTTTTTCATTATTCTATTTTCTCAGCCACGAAATAAGAGAAAAAAAACTTTAATCATAATTCAGATGTTAAAAGTCCGAAAATCCCTTCCATTAGCCTCGATGCCCCAGGGCTGTTCGTAGCGCTCCTAGCGGCCGGCGAATGGCCTCGCACATCCGCCCGAAGAGGCTTCTGGGGCCATGCGCACCGGGGCGAGTAATTGGCGGAGGCGCCGCCAGAGGCGCGCTCGTCGCATTCCTGGAGTAATGGGTGAGCTCTTCGGCGCGGAAGATGCTGCCATGTAATAAACAAGTCCTCCCTTAATTACTTGCCAGTGACTATCATCGTCCTCCGCCGCCGCCGAGGGGCTGCCGCTGGGCGAGTCGTCATTTGCACATGCTGCCTCGGAGGGCGTAACCTGTGGGACTGCATGACGTTTTCGCGGTTGGGGAAGTGAATTTTGCTGCGATTAATGTGGAGAGGAGAGTACATGAGCTTGTGATGTTATGCGGACGTCTCCCTAGAGAGAATATTTGTAATTTCATTTGGAAGGAGAGACTGTCTTGCAAATAGTCTCGGTAGAAAATGTGTATAAGAAATACTCTGATTGACATTGTATTTCTCGTCTTCGTGTGCACTAATTCACACTTTTGGTATCTTGTAAACGATCTGTATCATCTAGAACTGCACTGATTTATACCCTTAAGAATCATTCATAATATCCTAATGACGTGTAATCAAATCGACAGTGTGCATGTAAAAATTCCGTTTCATTTCTGTGAACTCCTGCCTTCTCCATCACACTTCATTTAATTAGAAAGAAAAATATTATAACAAACATGTCAAAATATTTATTTTTAAATTATTTATATTAAAAAACAAAACATATATTCAAGATTTTCACATAGCTTTTCAATAATTTATATACCTTATGATGCTCTTACTTATACTTACACACTGTGCTGAAAATTATGTATAATTAGTACTATTGTCATTTTATTGTCTATAATTGCTGCATCTAACTTACATTCAACCGTCATTCAAATGAATCTAATATAAACTGTACTAATATGCATCTCCTGCACATTGGGCCAAAATGGGGTTAGAAATAATTTAAATGGAGTAAAAGTGTTTGTTTTTAAACATCCGCTACTGAAGACGGTTATTTCGTGGCTTCCGTAGTGTGCTAAAACTTAGCGCTAGAAGTACGACGATGCTACAGTGCTCATATAAATCTGGGAATGCGACAAATGAAAGAAAATAATTTCGCATGTCCGAAGCATTTACTACTAACCGTAATGTATCATTAAGTTGTTTTTTTAATAAAAATAACATGGAACTCAGTACGTCTAAAAAATTATAAATGACACATGTGGTAAAAGTGATTTTGTTTTGCTCGTGCTGTCGGCCACTAGGCCTGTCGGCCTCGAATTGCAAAAATTCCTAATTGAAAAATAAAATGACATTTTTACCACTCGTATCACTAATAACTATTTGCCAATTCTAAATTAGAGAAGTAAAAATTTACTACTTTTAGTATAACCTACTGCATATTGACACTTTATAAAATATCGTAAGGTTTTAAGAATTCTACTCCCCTAAGAGCCTTTCGTATTTAGACTGACCCTTAATTTTGAACTAATTCGAATCGCTGGACGTCGAAAACGTTTGACTTTTGTCAAAAACAAATGTTTCCGTTATGCACATTTAGTCGTACTACTATGTGCACGCCGTGGCTGCCCATTTCCCTAGCGCTGGCCACCGCAAGCGACGAATTCCTTTCAAGCGGCGTTTTCTGCTGGCGCTGCGCCGCCGTCTCGCTGCTTGCGATTGGTTGGAAGTGAAGGGAAATGGCGAGCGAGGGGGGGCAGTTGATCAGTGGGCCCAAATCTGTTTGATCTCGGTCAAGTAACCTATTTACTACATGTAATTTATGATTACTGTACTATTCTCAGCTATTATTTTAGTGAACATATAGCATTATGTTAGCCGTTTTTCCATGCTATTGAACAACAAAATGTTTATAGGCAGTTGCTAGTTGTCATTGATTTTGAAAAACAAAATGTTTGAAGTGCCTTTATGGGGACAAGATTGACATTTACAATTATTTCCCCAACGGGAGAGATGGCTCCAGTCCCGGCGATGGTGGGGTTTCGAACACTAGCGTGGCAGCAGGCGAATTCAGGCGCTGTCTGGACGAGAACTCAGGCAGCCGGCTTCTCTGGTCGGTAGTTCTCTGTGGGTTCTACGACCAACAGCAGGCGAATGCCGGGAGCACTACCCTAGCAAACTGACCACGGACCGCGCGCGATCTTTCCTACCTCTTCCTTGTTCTATCCTCTCTCCTTACACACACACTTGCACTACACAAGCCCACAAACCAGGAGACCGGTCGGGAGCTTAGAGTTTGCCCCGGCTGGGGCATTGCCCCGCTGGTAGGAGATACCTAGTTGAGAAAAAATTACTAGCCGACGGTAGGTCGGCGCCGGATCTCGTCGTACAGGGAGGGAAAGTTCACCGTCCCCTCGACCAAAACATACACTACACTTAATTGAATAATGATCTTTTTTTAGTTGACATGCCTGGAATCACTAAAAAACAAAAACAATTATTGGCCGTTGTACAATTATTGTCTTAATTTTAAAACGCAATTAAATTTAATACTTTTTATTTATTATCAATATCTTAATGCTGCCTTCTCACTGCTTTGAATTATAACGTGGCCAACTTTGAATGTTTTTCAATCTATTTTCAAGGGCTTTTTATGGTTATTAATATTATTTTTCAATTGCTCTAATTAATTGATTTCGTCTTATTTTTTATTACTTGGAGAAATGTGTTTTTATTATGATAACGATACATCACCTTTTGCCCGGTCTTGGCGATTTTGCCTCCGTAGATAGCCAATCTCGCCCCCGCGGTAGCTCACTGGTCAGCGAGCTTGCTTTCCATGACGCGACCCCGGTTCAATTCCCGGGCTCGGCAAATTATGGCCTAGTGGTCGCCTTACTTGCAATGTCACAGTATGTGTTGCTGTGTGACGAAGAGAAAGCTCACTTCTCAGGTTGAGATGACCAGAATACGGCGTAAGGATGTCTGTCTATGTGCTAACCCACATACCTCTCAACCCGTGCCGGACGCCGCTGCTCAGATGATGTTGTGCCAGGACAGACAGACAGACAGACAGCCAATTTCGGTTGCCATGCACCCTGGGGCAGTCTACCTGAAATGTGTGACACATTATCTTTCTCTTGAAAATGCCTACCTTTCTTTCTCCTGATGGTTAAAATTTATTTTAAAATATTTTGGAAGCTCCGTACCAGTGGCCGCCACGAAGGAACGAGGGCAGCGCAGTGGCGAAGGCAGCTTCTCACAGTTAGCGTTCTGATCCTGGCCGTTCACAGTTCGCTTCCAGTGCTTGTGTTGCACTCAAGAAATAAAACTTGTGACCCAGAACAGAATTTCTCTCGATGTGTGCACAGTTAAGATCCCAGTCACTGATGAATGATTGTTGCCCTCTCACAAATTTCTGCTAAGCAGAAAATTAGAGGAATTACGCATTATCAACAATAATTACAAAATTACACCTCTGCTAATAGCAGGTTACACAAGCTCTAAAATGAATTTTTTTCCATATTAATCGTAATTAAGGATATTTTCCTTTGTCATCCGAAACTCTGATGCCCCCCGTTGACGCACAGAGACTACACGATGTCTTTAGTTCGTACCACTATATCCGAGTATGGTGATCATTAGCATCAATGCAAAAAATAAGAACACCTTGACCGAGAGTGATAGTTCAGGACATCAATAGATGTCACAGCAGTGCGTCTGGCCGGAAGATACTAGATTCGAGTCACAATGGTGAGAGGATTTTACACACTAACTAAAAACTGCCACTTTCTGGAGAAAAATTCTAGCGGCTGGCTGCTCTGATCTTTAGTTTTCTATGGTGTCTCCGAACAACACCAGGCGAATGCCTAAGCAGACCCTAACAAACGGGCCACTGACCATGCGAGAACTTTCCTTCCTCTCCTTCGCAATTGTCGCGCCAAGGACCACTAATCAATCAATGAAAAATCACCATGCTCATTAACGCCAGATTTTCGTGTTTCCGTGGCATCGGCCCCACTGTGTAGCGTGAAAGCCCCACTGCCCCGGGCGCCTTCTGCCATTCGTTGCGCCTGGCCTGAGGCCGTTTAATCCTGGCGCAAAAGTTTTAACGCTGCGAAAGACGACGCGCTGGGCTCGCCGAGGAACCCGAATGGAAAAGGAAATGGCATAATCCTTCGTGTTGATTTTGCCTCGACCTTTAAGGAACTTAGTGGAGATTAAGACATTTATAAGTGACTTATCGCTCGTGCTTTCTAGATCATTACTGCTCAGAAATGTATCTAGATGTCGAGTGGAAGAAAGGGAAAAAGTTTTTTTGAACTAGTTTCAATTTTTGTCAAATGTTGTTTGTTGATCTTCTTATGTGGAAGGAAAAAGCTCTGAGTTGTGATTTAATAAAACAGAGTAAGATTCAAAGTTAAAGAAAAAGGGATATTAGGTATTGAGTATTGACTAAATCAATTTTAATAAACGTGTTTTTCTCTCCGGAGATTGCATAATACATTGAACTGCTGTAAAGATGATTGAAGAAATCACTTTCTTCATTACAAACATTTCATTGTTAATCTTATACAATTTTGTAAGTAATATTCAAGGTAAGGAGGTTCTGTCAATTTGATACTATTTTGTTTCCCTTTACAGTTGCGAGTAATATATTTATTTTCTTTTGGTTACCATGTTTCTTGAAAAATATTAATATTTCTTGAACAAAAAGTATAAAGAAAAATAAAAGGATTACAAGGAAAGTTATAGTGAAATTAGTACGGATGCTAAAATTTATAATGAGATTTTTTTCTCTGAAAAACGTGAATTTTTTTTCAGGACTCTGCATGGAAACTTGTGTTTTATCATCGCTGTCGTAATATGTTACTTTGTCCTGCGCGCATGCAAAGACCATACTCACAATATAAAAGAAATGATAACTGCCACATAATCAAAACAGAGCGGCGTCATCAATCACCATTGCTTCTGCCTCATTTATTGATAATGATTTTAAGAGTATTTATTTAGAAGTTTCTATGAATTATTACTAAAAAATAATGTATGAAGAACGTACAAAAACTCCTAAACGTAGAAATTCACGACTCTTCTTCCATCTTTGTCTGTTTTCATTTATTCTTGCACAAAAAACACATTTGAGCTCTTTTCCTAAATAACTAAGAAGAAACTCTGCAAAATACTAACAGAAATGGACGCGTTTATTTATTCTAAAATCTTAAAAATTGCAATTTCTCTGAATATTTCTATTTTTTTAATTTTTTTCTAATTTTCATAATCTTAAATATAAAAGACTGTTTTTTGTTTGGTTGGCTCATACTAATACTTAATGCGTTGCCGTACCGTTCATCCGATTGCGATACAACTTTGTCAACGTATTGCTTGCACTTCCGGGAAGAATATAGATTTAGTACGTTGGAAATGCGCATATGTAAGTGCATATAGACGCGCGTTGATTATGATTTTTTGCTGACTCGAGCGCCTTGAACAAAGCGCTCTACGTAATGGCGCTTGACGCAACCCATTCACACTGAAGTACGATTATTAAGACATCTTCATTGCGTATTCTGCCTCTGTGATTGTGAAATTTCTCGCGGAAGAGACAGAAAAAGACAGAGATGCAGAGAGAGAAACAAACAGAAACAGAGAGCCAGAGAGACAGAGAAAGACACGGGGGCAGAGGCAGAGACGGGGAGAGAGACGGAGTGAGAGAGACAGAGTAAGAGAGACGGAGAGAGAGAGACGGAGAGAGAGAGACGGAGAGAGAGAGAGACGGAGAGAGAGAGACGGAGAGAGAGACGGAGAGAGAGAGAGACGGAGAGAGAGAGACGGAGAGAGAGACGGAGAGAGAGAGACGGAGAGAGAGAGACGGAGAGAGAGAGAGAGACGGAACCGCACTCTCGAGAAAGTCTTTCGTCTATTGAAATTTTTGCAGAGCGTAGCGTAAAATGTGATTAACAATCACGTGACCACTAGCATGTGATGTGTAATACTTTGGAATAGAGAAGCATTGCGGAGTCCACTATTAGTAAATAATTTGAAGTAATTAAGCGGGTGTGTTTATTTCATTGACCTCTGGAAAATAAGTGCTGATTATCTAGGGTCAAAACCAGTTGAAATATTCTTCATGTCTTCCGGGGTGATGGGCCGTGGTCCAATTGACTTTGAGATACCAAACGTTTCGCCCACAACTGTAAAAACCAGTTGAGTAAAAAGTAAGCTAGTAATAACAGCTTACAAGAGTGCGTCTTTTCTGGCGTATTTGTTCGAAGGTAATTAAATTTTCCTTTGCATAGCAAGTTGACATGAAAATCAAATGGAAATTTGCAATTTTCTCTATGAACAGGGGCTATTTTATTTGCTTTAATGTTATTTTATTGAGAAATAATAAAGGTTTTTGTAGTGAAATAAAACTAATAGAATTCATAATAGTTAAAAAAACTGAAATAAAATTAAATAACCTTTGTTGTCATAGTAATAACTAGTTAAAAAAGATCAGAGAGAAAGAATTAGCATAAATACAGATATTATGATATACCATAGATACAAGTCTCTGAATCATCCACGAGTAAAATTTGACGTTTTCTTTTTTGTTTCATTATCCAATTTTTATCCTCAATTATATCCAACATTCGATCAATTTTATCCAAAATTGTCTTCAATTACTTTACATTTAAGAAATATTACATTTTGTTCTCCAGATTTATGTTTGGTTGTTTATCAAATCTTTAGAAATAAATTGGAGTAAATGTGCACGTACCGGCTTTCTCAAGTCAAAAGAGAATTTGGCAGACCGCACTACCACGAGCGTTAAGCACCATTGTGCTCCTGGGCTGGGCACACCACGTCGCCATGGAGACCGTCTACTTGCACGACGTGGTCGTCTTGAAATTAGGCGCCCCGTTGGTTGGCCCAGGAAAGTGACGGAAGGGCGTGGAGCGCCGTGGCGGGGCGGCGGGCGAGGGGAGACGCAGCCAATTGGGCACGGCCGCGGCGGGCGACGAGACGAGACGAGACGAGACGAGGGCGAGACGGAGTGAGGTCTGAACGGTGTGCGGGGGCGGGGCGGGGCGGGCCGGGAGAGCAGTGAGGCACGCAGGCCCTTGCGAAACCGCCGGCAGGCACGTCCCCGCCCGGCAATTGTCACTCAGGCCGCGCCCCGGAAGCACGTCAAAAGCGGCCAATGACTCGAGACCGGGGCTGTATTCAGAGCTGCACGACTAAGATGTCCCTCTCAATTATCTTATTTTTCTATCTCGATTTTCTTAAGTTTATCTTAAAGGTCTTGACGTACTGATTTTACCAAAGTAAATAAATTAACCCGATAAAACAGCACGTTATTTTCTTCTTGTTTCCTTCTTCTTCTTCTTTTTCTTCTTCTTCTTCTTCATCTTCTTCTTCTTCATCTTCTTCTTCTTCACCTTCGTCTTCTTCTTCTTCTTCTTCTTATTATTATTATTCGTTTTTTCTTCTTCTCCATTTTCTTATTTTTCTTTGTTTTCTTCTTTCAAATATTGGTAGTCTCAGTGGTCTCCCGCCCCCCGGAGATACAACAATCCTTCTCTCAGCACATAATTTGGTAATTCTCTTTTCACTATATTCGTAAATCCCATGAAGGGTGCAGACCTATGCAACAATTATATCCAGTATCAAATGAAGGTGCTCATAGAGCTATAAACCGATTTAAAATACAACTCAAATGTGGTTGTTAGGCTTGATTATCTTTCAAGAGTTATGACATTGGTCATCGGGCTTGATTTCTCTTGCTAATGAAAGTGTAGGGACTTTTCCTCTTCAATTTCAACATCGGAATTTCAGTTTAAAAGTCACAACCGTTACACTGGGAGAGTCACATTTCAATAGATAATTAAAATATCAATTTTAATACAATATATCAATTTTATATAATTTTTCTTACATGTGAAAAAATAAGTTTTATATGTTTAGTAAAAAATCTCTCATTATCTTTGAAGTCATCGTAAAAAACTGTCACTACTGTTTTCCCTCCGATTCTGGGTATAGAAGTCATTGTAATTTTATACGTATTTCATCAAGTCTACCACGACTAGCTAATATTCATATTTTTAAAGACGTTTTCAACTCGTGTCACATGAACAAATATATGCAATGTCTTTTTAAAGTGAAGGTCAGTATTTCGTCAGCAATAAATCGTGCTGAAAAGTTCTCATTTTTCCACAAAACAATTTTTAGGTCGCTTTTCGACAACTTGGTCACATAGCGACTACAATGATTGCTTTAACTGCAGAAGAAACTGTAGGAATAACACGTAAGGACAACACAAACACACTCATACACTCACGCATCTATGCTCGAGGCGGGATTCGAACCCGCCTTACAAGCCGAGCCAGTTAAGGTCCTTCAGCCTTGCCACGAAATCATTGTTAGAATTCCTTTTAGCGAGAACAGTATCTTCACACCATCCTTTCTTCAACGACAGTAACCACTTGATTATAAGAGGAATTGCGTGGCGCGGCAACACAAAATTGGAGAAATATGCAGATAATCTGAAGTCGAAAAAGATGAATTTTTTTCTCGCGAATAGGCCGACGTGGATCACCCGGGCTTGCATCCTTCATTTTCCGGGGCTCAGTATCAAAATCAAGGAGGCAGGTGCATGTATATTCACCTGGAGATCAGCATTTAGCTTTATCCGATTTTTATCCCCTAGAGTTGCTATCCATGGGGATATGGAAGAAGAAATTGTTGTGTTGAGGGGTGAGAGGATGACACACACATACAGACATTCACAAATACACCCATGCAACAGGTGGGACTCGAACCCGCAATCTTCTGGTCGACCAGTTACGGCACTACTGCCTTAAGAATCTGATCGGCGAACATTTTTTAATGTTATATTTACACTACAATGACGGTACAAACAGTTTCAAATATTACAAGCAGTAATTGTAAGAACTTACAACATTCTTTTCTTACGTTTTATCAAAAATTGTAGCTGATGTGATTTTCCGTGTAGAAATATTTATTTATAACTGACGTTTCTTCAATATCCTGTAATTACTATAGACACTTTTGTAAAACCGCGAAACGATGAAGGTTGCATAGTTCCGCGGATAATTCGCCCGCAAATAATCGGAACTTTACTGTACAAATTCATGTCTTCAAAAATAAATTTAAATAGTCGAATCCAAAAAACGTTCAGAACGAATGGCTTTAAACAAAGGATTCTGATTCCGGAAAGCAAATGGACTCGAAATGGTGACGTCACCGAACTCGACCACTTCACTCCTCTGCTTAAAACCCCACTCGTGCTCTTCGTGAAGAGAACCTTCTCGACGGGCGAACAAATCGGGAGTTGGCTCCCCCTGCGCCGAACGCCGCCCGGCGGCGGGCGGGCGGGCGGGCGCTTAGCCGCGGGAAAGTTGACCCGAGCGCGGCTGCCTGCTTCCGGGGGCGATAAATATTCCATCGCCTAATGCGCTCCGCTGGGGCCAAAGCCAGCCTTCGCCCGGCGCTCGCCCGCGCTCCGGCCCGCCCGGCCTCCGGCTCCCGGCGTCCCTGCCAGCCTTCTCTCCTCCCCACCCTCTCTTCTTCCACCCGCCCTCTTAGCTTTCCGCTCCGTCACCTCCCCACCGTCCGACAATACAACTCTCTCACCTCCCAACCCTTTCATCTCCCCGCCCTCTAATCTACCCATTCTCCCATATAACCATCTTCTCATCCGTCTGCCTTCTTAGCTCCCCAATCTTTCACCCTCACAACACTGTCTCTCACCTTCCCATTCTTAACTACTTCCGTTTTTCCGTCGTCCCGCTCTCCCTCCCTCTCACCTTCTAACCATCAGCTGTCTGACCTTCCGGTCCTCTTGCCTCTTCCACACTCGTGTCTTCTGACCCAGATGTCTCTTATTGCCGCCCGAACCTCTTGACGTCCCTCTCTCTAGCTTTCTGTCACTCCTGCTCTCTGATCTTTAGCTATCTCACCTTGTCGTCTGGGCCACCTGGGCCAGGCCTCGCCGAGGCCAAATCTCCGCGCATTAATGCAATGGTCACACTGTCTAAAGATATATCTTTATACGAATAAATTGGCGGTTACTTGAAAGAGGGTAAATTGTTATGCGTGTATTTTGTTATGTTTCTGTGTTTATCGGCAGCGTTAGTTGCGGAGCTACGATAATGTGGTAAATAGAATACTGTTTATTCCATGGAAAATAATGGAACTGTATACGAAATTGTAATAAAAAGAGGTAAATTATAAATATCTCGTGGTAAGCGAATGTGGTTATTTCAAAATAGATTATTTCACAAAAATATCATGCATTAAACCTCACATTCTGAAAATCTCTATAGGGCAGGTCTCTCGAACCACGTAGTATACATTTTTCTTCGACTAATAAGATATTTCTACTACAGGATCTAAGCAGGGAAATAGTAGCTTAAATGGTAAATAAATGAATGAGCTAGACATGTCCCGGAAAAGTGATTATAAAAGTAGATTAAATACATAGGAATGAGGAAACTTCGGGTCTCAGTATCATTATACCGACTGCGACGTCCAAACACTGGTGGTGTACAATTGGGAAGAATATTTCACCAACTGCTGAAGAAGTTTTGCGCGTAATATGTTAGTACAAGTGTTCAGCAGGCTTACAGAAAGAGACAAACGTGCGGATGTGCCCTCTCCTTCATTTCGGACTTTCCATTTCCGAACGTGCCAAACATCCGTCGCACTCTCAAAAGACTTCCCCACCGTGAGCTGGTGAAGCAGCATGGAAAACCTCTATCTATTATTTCAACAATATTTGTAAAAACATAGTTTGATAAATTAAAGGAAAGTGAGCACGGTATATAATAAAAGGGGCATTGTGGTTAGGGAAAGTTGCCAGTTTTGGATCATCACCTAAATTGCACAGCATGTGTCTATTAATAAAGGCATGTAAGTTATTCAAGGAGGCTTTAGCTTCAGAATACGCATAGTATTACTTGTAGTTGTACGAGTGCTATAAATTGGACCACAGAAGATTTCTTAACCGAACCGGTCCCAACATCGCGACAATGCTGAATGTAGCTGCTTCTCTGCGGTGTGTAGAAAGAGAGAGGGCGAATATATGAGAGGGTTTGGGATGTAAATTATAAGTTAAAACTCAGTGAGATATAATAAATTCACACATTAAGAAATGTGTGAGGAAAATTTTCAGAGATGAAATCTGATTTTACTAGCTTTCATGTTGACTCTTAATTTTTTCCCCCAGAGCTCATTATAGGTTTTTGATGTAATAAAAAGTGCAGTATTTAATGTTTTATTTACAATGTGCTACTTAGTTTTTTCATTATTTTGGTATTTTTGAAAATGTTTGCATCTGGTGATTAGGATATGGTGTAAAAAAATCTTTGAGTAAAGGAAGGGATGGTCAATTATCATTCAGTTCAAAATATAACTATAATTTATCGAATGTTCAACAAATTGATCAATACGATTTTTATCTGTATCGTCTGTATATATTGAGTTAATGGAATATTTAATATAGAGACATGCTTTACCAATATCTTTATCACTTACGCAAATCTTTTGTGGTTCACCTTAGTGGGCTACCATTGTGTTCAAATTAATCAATTTTTATCCAAATTTAGACCTATTGCACACTCAGTTTTTCTCCATTTTGTAATCCCCTCATTCTCACACCTCCAAAAACAATGTTATAAAAATATTATATATTGCGATGAAATAGGTAGATTCTGGATTGTTTTGATGTACATTACGTTATTTTAATTGAATATTTATTGGTAGCACGGAAATGGTAAGTGAATATATAACTTTATCTCTTTACGAAGAACCATCGTAAGAGCGAAAAGGTATAAATCGGTGCAAAATAGGCAACTATCCTCCATTTGCATTCGCCATTCACTATTTAATCGAGTTTCAGTTATTAGCACGGTCAACATAATTATCCTGGAATATTATCTACAACACTGTTGGCTTTCAACTTCAGCGTATGGAATCACCTGCTGAGGAATTTGGCGCAACACCGGGCTGAGCACGAGTTCAGCGAGTCTTTTGCAAGCGATAAACAGCGCCATCATGAGCTCCTAGACCCTCTCCATCATTTCTGCCGTTCTATTTCCGCGCGTGTCAAACGCCACTCTCCTCCTCCAGGCAGCGCCAGCGAGCGCGTGCGTGGCAGCACTGCATGCGGCTCTGCGGAAGAAGTGGGAGGCAGGCCCTTCGCCCCGCCCGGGAGCGAGAGATGCGCCCTCTGACGTCACGGAGGGAGAGGCGGTGGGGGAATTCATTTCCCCTCCGAGACACTAGCGGAGTCTTCACTCTTCGCGGGCCGGGCCTGGGCACGCACTTCGCGGTGCGCATGCAAATATTATGGGGTGAGATTGCTGTAGCTTTACAGAAATGGTTGTCAGGCAGTTGGGAATATATGAGAGACTGGCAATTTCATCCGTTTGTGTCTTGAAACTGAATTAAATTGATTTGACATGATGAGTGTGTAGAATTTATTAAAAAAGTGGGTTAAATACTCAAATATTTCCAGAACAACGATCGTAAATCTGATTCTACAAGGAGTATTAAAGTTCTACAAAAGAAAATGTAGTTCTAAAAAGGAGTATTCGAATCTTTGAATTATTTTCGTGTATATCTGATTCTAAATATTTTTAAAGAATATTTTCTTATTACTAATTTTTAAAGCCCCCTGAAATTTAAAGTTAACTAAACTATCGGCTGCTTCAAGCCACTAGTTTACATAAAAATATACAGATTTATACAAACAATACCAAGTGGATTCATTCAAAAAAGATAGCTGGAAGAACATTTTACTGTATTAAACGTACATTAATTTACAATCTATTAGACAAACTACTGGAAGAAAATTCAAAACTAGATATTTTACTTTCAATATTTACCATATTCACTATTTGTATTTTTATTTTCTGGGCGCATACCTCACCTATCACTGACCTGATGCAAACTGTCTGTGGATGAATAACGCATTGGTGGTGATCAAGGATGTTGCGATTCAGACAGTTAAAAACGCTGGCCGTTTCACGGCCGCGCTATTTTGAAATTTAATATTTTTTCATTATTTAATAATTTAACCCTTACATTTAAGTTTTCTTCAATACATTTAAAGAGTTTTGTTCCATTTTCGTGGCACAAGATGCAGTGTTATAATTGGAAACCAATTTTTAATAATTTTGTTTCATTCATAAGAGTTTAATATAACATTACTGCTTATTTATCTGTAGGTCTATAAATTATTTCATTTGCAATAGCTCTTTAATAATAATGAATTGGAAACAAAAACGTTTTACCACGAATTAGGACAATAATGTTGAAGACATATTTTACCATTAAAAAATTAAATAACTTTCTTGTTTGTTCTTCATTAAGGAATTATAGCATCTATCCGTGGCGAGAGTTTTCATGTCGCATTTCTCGGAAATAATATCCCACTATCATTAAAAGAAGCAAATCTACATAACAGCAAAATGTGACATACCAAGAGAGGACTGTTGATTTGCCTTGCCTAATTTGGCCTAACCTTTCTTACGAGAGCATTCAGCATGCGTCCGACACCAAACTACTCCGTGTAGTGAGGTTAAGGTAGTATATTCGAGCGTGGTCCATGAGGTTGTTGAACGGCGAGTGCGGGAAGATAGGGTTGGGATGTAAACCAAGTGTGTGGTTAAGGATGTCTGTGGGCGATAGAGGGACTACTTTTGAAGGTGTGGGTTGGAAGGTGTGAATAGGAGTGATGGAGAATGCAGAGAAGGGAATTGTTAGCGAATGGAATAGAAGTCCGAAATAACTTATAGAGGAGGAAGTGAAAGGAGTATGTTGCAGAGTGACTATGCGAGGAGGGATTAAAAAAAGCATTGGTGGGGCTTGGAGAACTTGTGTAAAATTGATGGACGAGGGAAATATAAAAATAAGGAGAGTGTGTGTGTCGAAAAGATAACAGCAATCAAGAAAATAAAAATGATTTCGGAACGGGGCAGAGGGCGGGAAATGGTGGTGAGGGCAAGGGAGAGTGGCTATTTAAGTGTAGGGCGGTGGGTCTGCGTGAGTGCAAAACGTTGGAAAAAGATAAGTACTGTGTGCGGAGGGAGGAGAAACTGTGTCATTGGGACTTTCGGATGGAGGAGAGTGAGAGAGAAGGAGGGGCTGTTGGAGTACTGTGATGGAGTCTCACTGGGAGTGTGGAAGGGGGAAAGGGCAGCAATTTTTGGAATGCGATGAAGTGTGTCGTGTGGTTGACGAGGGAAAGGTACTGGAATTTGTGTCCAGGACTGCACTCGGCCGCCGAGCGGTGCCGTGTGAGTGTGTCACCGCGACGGCGGGGGGGGGGGGGAGGGGCGACGACGGAGGAAGCTGCGTCTGCGGCACAGCCCAAGGCCGAGCCGACGAACGAGAGCGATATCGTAAATTCTCGATCGCATTCGATACGGCTTAGACGACTTAGGGAAATGAATCTCCCGAGGTAATATATACGGCGCACAGGCCGGAGGAGGCGTTGGAGAAGGCGTGGAGGTCGCCGGTTATTGGAGTGTCGCGGCGACAGCCTTCGCCGACCGCCGCGCCCTGCCCCGCCCCGCTCCTCCTACCACCTCGTCCCTCCCCGCCCCGCCCACCCGCCGCGCCGGTGGAGGGCGAATGCGTAAATAACGGCGCGTCGATGCGAGGCACAGGGGGGAGGGGCTGCGCGCCGTGCGTCCGAACCTCTTGAGGAGCTGCGCTGACCTGCACTTTGGGTTGACGGATGTTTCATTTTTGCTGGATTTCTGAGGCAGAATTTTGTGTAAAACATATAGAGCTATATTTAGAATGAAATATTAAAATTATACTCCTATTTTTATGTTTACTGTTATTAATATTGTTACTTATGTTTAGTTTTTTGGCTTCAACACGTTTATAAAACTTTTGTTGTATTGGGTTTATATGAAACGTTGAAGACGTCCTCCCATAAGTATAAAACTATTAATCTGAACACTAGATTTAGAATATCACAGCTGTTAGTGTTGAGCTAAAAGGAAAATAGAAAATTGTGTGTGTGTGTTCAGCATGTCAAACTCGAAAAATTATTTAAACATATACTTGTAGATTGTAAGGTCTTAAAATGTTGTCGTTTTGGATAAGTCGATATAGTGTAAATAAAATATACTTCCTGTAAAGTTTTGTGAATAAGTTTATAATCCCCCTTCCGAACGTATACATTTACTTGTCATTCTGTTGAAGTAATTAACCTAAATTTAGTGTGTTGCAATAGTTAAATATCCTTGCAATGGTAATTAAAATCATGGTACCAGTTATATATTCATATATTTCTTTGTTTTATTACTATGTAAATATTTTTTAAAATTGGAAACATTAAAAACAGATAGAGAATCATAATTTGTTTTATTTATAATGATATGCTAATTGTATTGATTGGGCATTTCTATTTTGCAGGTGAGTTTGCTGACCTTACAATCGTGAGGAGATATTTGCCAAGTAAGGGTGAGTTTATACCTATAGCGTAGATTGTGACTGAGAGTGAATTTCTATGTACATTGTCTTTGATATCATTTCATCATACAGAATGAAAACAAAACAGATATCTGTATGTAAAATTAAAATGTTAATTTAAATAACTTTAACCAAATTGATAGTACCAAAGTATTGAATATAAAAACGTACATATTATATAAGCACATTACTTCAGTAATATATTCTTTTCATTTTTATTCTATTCTCAAAAATGTGTATTTGGAAGTATCGACATTTTCTATCATGATATTATTTCGTATATTTTTCAATTTATTACAGCTCCTTTCTACCAAATTTCAACCTTAAAGGCTGCAATTTTGAAATTTCACCAAAACAACGAAGAATGCGTTGGGAGAATAAAAAGTGAAAATTTTATTACAAAAATGCTGTATCTAAGATGTTATCGGTTTGATATTCTTAATGAGAATAAAAGATAAATAGGTAATAATGAAATATTTCGTGTGTTTCACATCTTGCTTCCGAGCTGAAGACTTGGCACGTTATAGTTTATTTTCCGGGGAAAAAGAAGAGAATCTCTCAATGTTTCACAGCAACAGCTCGCCGCGGTCTCTCGCCGACCAAATTCAGCAACTTTGCGCCTCTCCTCGCTCTCTTCCTGCTTCCCCTCCTTTCTGTCCCAACTGCCATTTCCCGCCCCGTCCTTCCTCCAGCCCTGCCCGCTTCCGGCTTCCCGTCGCGCCTTGCGCCTTCCGCGAACCGCCCCTTTTCCCTCGCCCCTCCCTCCCCCTCCCTCTTCCTTACCCGCTCCTCGATGGGAGCGATGCATGGGAAAGGAAATGACGTTTAGGTCAACGTTGGATCGCACCACTCAGCGGCGAAGGAATCACCGCCATCTCTCGAGTGCACTAACCTTATTTCTCCACCCTACGACCGGGACTATTGATCATACCAGTTTACATACCCGTAAGCAATCAACCAATCAACCCCTCGTCCCAAACAACACGCCTCCTCCCTTGTCCCTTACTTATTATGCCTTGTTTGGCAGCATACCCTCCCCCACATCTTCCGCGAACTATTTCTTTCGTACCTTACGCTCCCTCTGTGTCCCGCTGTCCCCACCGATGCATGCAGCTCTCGATTCCCACTCCTCTCACTTCTGCTGTTCCCGCCATTGCCCGCAGTCCATCGTGCCTTCCCCTCTCCCTCCTTCTGTCCCTACCATTGCCTATAGCTCGCTGTCCCCGCCATTTCCTGCAAATCTCTGCCCCCTCCTTTTCCACACTTTTCCGCTATTGCCATAGTTCTCCATCCCCACCCCTTCCCACCCCTCCCCCCACCTGTAGCCCTCCGTATTCGCTTCTCTTCATGCCTCAGTCCACCGTTACCCGTAGCCCTCCGTCTCTATCTCTGGTCATTCCCGCTGTTTCTGCCATTGCCTGCAGCCCCACCGTCCCCCTTCGCTCTCATTTCTCGCCCCAGCCGGCGTCGGGACGCCGCGCGTGCAGCGATGTCGATCCGATGGACGTAACTCTCTGACGTAATCGTTCCACCGCGACCGCCCGGCCCCGGCTGCGCTTCTCACCTCCCCTGTTCCCGTCACTCACACCCTCCCCCTCCTCCTTTCCCGCAACCTCCCCGCGGCGCGGGGGCGGGGCCAGTTTTGAAATTTCATTTCTGCCCCGGCAGCCGGCCGCGCTAGAAGCCATCCGAATGACAATTATTGCCCGCACACGCGGAGAGAGCTGGACGTGGGGCCGACACGGGTCAGCGCTGTGGAGAGGGTGGGCGATTCGGGACAGCAGGTCACATGCAACGGGGTGGCTGGTGGGCCCTGAGAGACGCGGAATGGATGACGAGGAGATGTGAAATAAGTGATTAATAACAACTAAAGTAAGGAATTTTCAAATTTGCGGGTTAGAGTGTTTGGCGCAATCAGTTGAGCGACCTGAGCGACCTCTCTCGGTCTGACGGTAAAAGGGCGTGTGGATAATGTACATTCAGGCTTCAGAATGTACTTGGAAAGAGATTTCCTATATTCTAAACAGCGTTTTGATTACGACAGAAAGTTAACACTTCTTACAATAATCCCATGTTTATGAAAGTAAACTCAGAAAAAATTTAAACGGTGCCACGGGAGTGTTAATATTTATCGATATCTTTCGATAACTATAACATTCCTGAAAAAATATTATGATGAATACTTAAAGATTATGTTATACATATTTACACACTTCAGTTAATTCGTAAACTTTGAAATTATAATAAGACAAAAGCCTTTTTTATTGAAAGTTAAAGCATTTAGTTGAGATATAATTTCAAGAGGAGCAACAGGTTGAGAACTATAAGGAAAAAAAAACTTAACATTAATGACAAAAAGATGCATCTTAATTCAATAACATTTGAACTGATGAAATTTTACCTATATTGTAAATGAAGATGATGCACGAATTAATATGTTTTCTTATATTTGGATACGCAATTGCCCGCCCGAAGTCGTTGTATAGTTACATTTTTCTCCAGAAGAGAGCAGCGTAGTGCCACCGCAGCCCCGAGCGAGCCTTTTAATGCCATTGCGCGGGAAAGTGATCAATATTAGGAGCGATGGAATCCCTCGCACGGGCCCTCGTTTTTCTCGCGTCGATGATCATCCGCGCCCGTGTTTTGTTTGTTCGCCGGTCCTTTCCGCCCCTCCACTACCGCCCACCCCCTCCTCGGTCCGCTCTTCCACACGCCTCCCCCCCCCCCGTGCCACCGTGCATTCCGATTCTCCCAGCGGCGTTGCCCGGTCCATCGCTTCCACTGGTTGCCGTGTAGTCCCGTGGCTTTCACGTTTTAAATTGAAGGCTTCAAATTGAACTCAAATGTCCCGCTTGTGGTTTACGACGTGGTGACCAGTGCGCGCGCTGCGTTTGCGTTTTTCTTCTCTTTGCAATTTTTTCGGACACGAATTTAAAATTCAGCTGGGTTCGCTTCCAGCCGTGTCGCGAGCTCTCTAGCAGGAGAGCGAGGAACTTGTTGGATGATAATACGATGGAATTGGGATTATTGGACTGCAGATGAGCTGGAAAATATCTCAGTGTGACTGAGAATGAGGATTCAATAACGAAGAGGTTGTATGAAAAGGGGATATAATATTGAAATACAATATGAAAATGTTGTCTCTCATTTTTTGGGGGCGTTCTTAATTCTCATAAAAAGCTCATAATTGAGTTTCTTATGTTCAGAACAAAGTAATTGAGAGTACTTCATATCATTAAAAATAATTGAAAAAGATTTAAAATAACGTTTTGAAGGAGACTGCGTGGTAGGAATTTTAAAGGCCGTTTAAATTGATTGCAACTTAATGAATAATAGTGAAACAAACTATTTTCTCACTTATATCGCGACTAATTCCTGAACTCTTTTAAACAATATAAATGTTCGAGCAAACAGTTAAAAAAAGAGTTCATTCGTACTGGTTGATATATTTTTTTGCCATTGTTTCATCTCCAAAATGTTTTGATTTCAAAAATCTCATGATATCTTTTGAAACTCAAAGAACTTCTTTACAATTTAGAGAATGGTAGGTTAATACTTCACCACTTCTGAAACTGCAGCCTTATCTGTTGCACATGAAACTATCTATGTGATGTGCTTAACACGGACAAGGGCATCGGTTACTTTGAGGCGAGACCGAACTCGATTCCCGAATTCGGCTCTCTGCAGCAAGGCGGAAGGGGGGGGGGCGAAACGAGCGCGCGTGCAAAGCTATAGCTGCGAGGTGCAAGCGCCTCCTGCCCGCCCCGTCCCCGGCCGCCCGCCCCCGCCCCCGCCCCCGCCCCGCGCGCCGCGCGTCGCCGCCGCCGTCGCCGATGGCCCATTACCGTAATGGAGCGGGCGTGGAAACTCCGCTCCCGCCCCGGGCGGCAGCGCGGGCGATCCTCGCGGCCTGCGCGCGCCGCCACTTCGCACCCCATCGCCCCCGGCCCCGCCCACGCCTCTCGCCCGCCGTGGATCGGCTGGCCCGTCCTGTCCCGCACCAGACACACCCACCCGCACACGGAGAGGCGGCTCAGGGCATCAACTGATGTCACTGCAGTGCTTCTAACCTAGGTTCGAGTGTCGACGGTGCCAGGATTTTTGAAACTAGTTGTATAGCTAAGTCGGATTTCAGACACTATTTGGAGAATTCTAGCGGCTGTCTGCCCTCATCGGTAGTTTTTTTTGTTTGCTCCGATCAACACCAGTCTAATGCGAACGTAGTGCCCTAACAAATGATTCACGGACCGCGTGCGGTCTTCCTTCCTTTTCCTTGTCCTATCCTCACTCCTCACGCATGCCGGAAGACCGATCGGTAGCTCAGAGTTTGTCCCGGCTGTGTGATACCTGTTTGAGGACAAACCCGTTAGCAATCCTAAGATCGGCGTTGGATATCACCAACGAGGGAATATCCATCTCTAATAAAAGATGCACAACACTTACGGGGCTAATGAACTTAGCTGCTGACGCTCCCAGAATCATTAATCAATCAATTCACCCACACGCCTTCCCCTCCACCCGCGTTCTGCATTCCTATCACACTTTACCCTGTTCAGCATCCCGACCCGCGTTTCCCCTGACCCTGCTGCACCCCTTCGACGCTGCGCTGCTGCCCACAGCCGCTTCCCATCGCGCCTGGCTGCACGCCCTTCCCCGCTCGGAATCTGTTCCTGCCCACGCCCGCCATGCCTCCTCTGTGCCCCTCCAGCATCCCTGGCGCCCCGCCTCGATGGGCCTTGCTTGCCCTCGCTGTGCTTCAAGCCCCGTTCTTTCAAAGTCCCCTTGCGAGTCCCCTGCCTTCCCACTCTCCTTGCCTCGTCGTACGCCACCTCTTCCCCGCCGTCGGGTCCATCGCTGTACCCGTCATGCAGCATTACAGTGTTCCGCTCACCCTGACTCCCTCCCTGAAATTTCTCCTCTGTCGCACTTTGCCTGTCGCACTGACACTTGCTGCGCTTCTCACGTCATTCCTTGCTCCATCATTATCCCCGCCCCGTCTCGTCACGCGTCATAGTACACCCTCGACGCCATCCCTCACCCCGCGCCACACGTCACACATCGCAAGATAATATTTTCTCCGCCTCTGTTCCGCAGTCTTCTCAGATCCCTTCCCAATGTTTCCTCGGTGAACCCGTATCGCTCCGCTTCCGACGTCTCGTCACGCCTCTCCCCGCCTCGGCTTCGCCCTGCCTCGCTCTGCCTCTCCCTGCCTCGCCCTCTCTCCCACAGACTCGCTGCGCCTCGCTCTGCTCAGCTCTGTCTCTCCGTGCCCCACCTCGTCTCGTCCCGCTTCGCTTCGCCTCGCCTTGCCCCTAATTGCTCTGCCTCCCCTCGTCCCGCCCATGCCTCGCCATTCCCCGCTCCTCCTTTGCCCCAACCCGTCTGCCCTGCCCATCTTGACTCCTCGTTCCTCGTCCCTGCTCAACCCGCCCCTGCCTGCCCTACCCCGTCTCGCTCCGCCTCGCTCCGCCTCTCGCTCCTCTGTTCCCCCACGCGTGCCCTACCGTTTCCACGCCCTGGCTATGCCCTGCCCCCCACACACACACACACGCCACGCCGCGCCGCGCCGCCTCAGGCTGCCTCGCTTGGCGCTGCGCACCTGCACCCGCCTCGGGGGTGGGGCGCGCTTACTGGCTTAGTGCTGCCAGCGCTGCGCACTCAGCGAGGGCCTAGTGGTTGGCGGAGGACGCCGCGATGGAATATTGCATGTGGCAATCGCACTAGCGCGTTTGGTCCACATTTTATTGAATCAATAATATATACGGTAACTTCTTTCGATACATTTGTTCAATATGTTTGCAATACCTCTAACAAAGAAATTCTCAGATTTATCCAAATTTTACCCCTCACACGTGACTACATATTTAATGTATTCTAGCGATGAAATATCAATAAATGAAATGTTTTAAATATTGTTGTGAGTTAGATAATACGACCTTTTAAAGTTTATTGAAAAATATTGTTTTTATTAACATAAGAAACAAATGCGTGGAAGATATCATACATTACATCCCATTGCAACAAATTCCACAAAGTGTATAAACACAAACATTCCAGAGTGTGTGAAGATGTTTCAGTTAAGTAATATCTTCTTCATATCTTCCAGTGGGAGTGCATACAACATGATTACTCTATGCCTCTAGAGATTGCCTCTGGGGGTCACAGTTTGAGACCCTCTGCTCGAGGGTGTTGGCTGCGCGCTTACTGGGATTGTGCAACCAACTTCGCTCGGGGGAATTGATTGAAAGGTAGCAAGGAACAACACTACCAGTTATTAATAAATAGTGCGTCACTGCAAGCGACAAAGCTGACGTCATGTAACGAGGAAAGAAAATGGTTCAGTTCTAACTTGTGTCTTCAATCAAACCATCAACAAAAAACCAAACACAGACTTTCAGGTCATTATTTTTTGTTTTGTTTTGTTTTTGAGTGCCGGATATCCGAGTATACCGTTGTCCTATCTCACTTGGCCAGAGGCTGAGACGCCGAAGCCTATCAGAAGACACCTTTTGTTGACAATAGGTCGCAAATGACCTTGTAAGTAGAGAGCAAAAACCAGTTTTTGAAGAAACATGCGCAATGTGAACGTGTGATGCAGAACGATTTCACAGCGGAGGATCGAATCGATGAACGTTCAACGAAGATGGTTTTGTTTGTTACATGTCGAAGATGGAGAAGTCTCAAAAGCCAGTACAAACTCGAAAGGAGATGAATCAACCACGAGCGTGGACGGTTTGTCATTGAGGAAGATTCTAATTTCTGCTCTACAAAAGTAATCAGATGTGGATTTACGGAAAATAATTATCACTAGTAAGAAGTAACAGATGATTGCAAAATGGTGAGAGTGTTTATTTTAAGTTTTGAGATGTTGCAAACGGTAAATTTAATTCGAATATAACAGGATGCTTGCGTGTGTGGTAATGAAATTCTGAGGCTATATGGAAACTGTATAATAACTTCAACAAGAGAAAATATGGTTGACATAGACTGCGTCCTCAAAAGTATCCGGACACGTGCTTGAAAATGACTTCCCAGTTCGTGGTGCCCTCCATCGGTAATGCTGGAATTCAAAAGGGTTTTGGCCCTCACTTAGCCTTGTCAACAGTTTCCATTATCGCAGACACACTTTCAATCAGGTGTTGGAAGGTATCTTGGAGAATGGCAGCCCATTTTTCACGGAGTACTGAGGAGAGGTATCGATGTAAGTCAGTGAGAACTGCCATGAAGTCGGCGTTTCAAAACACCACAAATGTGTTCGATAGGATTTAAGAATGGACTCTGTGCAGGCCAGTTCATTACAATCATGTCATTGTCGTGAAACCACTCCGCCAAAGGTCGTGCAGTATGAACAAGTGGCCGATAGTGTTGAAAGATACAATCACCATCTTCGAATTGCTCTTCAGCAGTGGGAAGCAAGAAGGTGTTCAAAACATCAAAGTAGGCCTGTGCCCTGATAGTGCCAAACATAACAACAAGGGGTGCAAGACCCCTCCATGAAAAACACGAGCACACCATAACACCGTTTTGGACGTGTTCGGATACTTTTGATCACATAGTGTATTCGATCACATACACGGGAATGAACACTAGAATAAAATTTAAAATGAGTTCAAAAGTTTGGTCAAGTACGTGAAATGTATTAATAGGAGCCCGTGTGAATGATATTATTATGTCAACTTAGAGTAACTTACAGTATAAGTGTGCACACTAATGATGCTTAATTTAATACATACTAACTTTATATATTAAATTTTTGTTCCGTATGCTGATTAGAGGTGACGAAAGTTAAATTTAATGTTGCGGAGTAAATCAATAAAACGATTAGGATCGTTGATTTTAATATGACACTTTGGTTTTGTTGAGTTCATTGGATTCCCATTCGTTCTCCGACTCCAGCAAAATTTGTAATATTCTGCAAATCCTGTACGGACTAGCATTGACTATTGAGTAATATAAATTTAATGATTCAATCAAATTGTTGTAGTTTGTGCTTTGCTTTCTTTATATCATATGAAAACTTTTATTTTGGATTGGATCTTACGATACAAAACATTTCATGACTCTGAAAATTTAAATCTCTATTTTAAAGTTGCAACTTGTATACAAGTTTTTAATTTTACTTTCTCTTGCCACCATCGCCATGTCAACGATCTGGCGTGCTAACGTTGTGCACAACCACCGTAGCACACACTCGACCTTGCTACTTTCCTAACTGACTTCAAGGGGAAGAGAAATTGCAGTCGTCAGCCAAGAGTCCTCTCTGTCTTCACAGGTGGATACCCTCCAAGGTTACGACGCAACTTCGAAGAACTTCAACTTCGCCATAGTTTTTATGAGATTCTGGGCCATTATGCGTGCGTTTATAGCTCATTTTGTTTCTCTCAGCTCTTACAATGTCAGTCGGAGAATTACAAGCAGCTATCGACCTAAACAGACGCCGCGCACGATCTTTCTGAATTCCCTGTACAGAGAACATAGCGCATAAAATTCATAACGTTTTGTATTTGTATATTTCCAACAGCTGTTTTTGAATCTATCCAATATGTGAGACGCAATTCATGAGAGGCCTTTTTCTACATGATCAACAACAACAATCACATAAACAGAGAAACATGTCAGTGGTGTGTTTCGATTGACATTACTTTCGAAGTTGGGGTGAGGAATGATGCACTATGGATCGTTTAATAATTTCAAGAACTTAAGATAAAATGTTTTGTCGGTAACCATAATGATATTCCAAAGATATAGTGCATTGATTTCCCAGATTACCCTGACCTCTCGGACCGGAGAGCGGCGATCCCCGACCGGAGAGAACTGACCTCAGGGCGGCGTCTGCGCTATTCCTAGGCCACTCGCGCCTATTTCCGTCCGATGCGAGATGGCCGGCCCACCGCCCCCACCGCCCCCGACGCACCCGGCCGGCCGAAGAGTCGTAGCGGACGATGTATCGACTGGAACACGTGCACACACTCCGTCGACGCCGCTCGCCACTGCGTCTGGATGTTGACTCAACTCTAAATGCGCGCTGTTATACGAGTGTTGCTTTCGGAGCCGCCACTGACACGTCAACACGCACTAACTCAACGCAAAGTGGACAACGGGCTCGTCCCAAACAACTCGGAGTGTTAGTTCGTATGTTATTCAGACACTTACTGATACCATTAATGGTTGAGTGATTTATTAGAGAGATATAGTTTGAAACGCTATTTTTCAATACGAGGCCGTATGCTACAGAGAAGAAAATATCTATTAATATTTCAAACACATTAATTACGTCCACTAATATCAATCAAATGGAGAAAACTTCGCATACACCAAAAACTTTTATCTTCAGCTTCAAGATTTTTTCACAACTACTGAATTCCTTCTGACTCTTGCCATATTGTAAGTCCTTGTAGGTAAAACTCTTACAAATCCCTGTCCATTTTTCCTTTTATTTCTACTTATTCGTATTCTACTTACAAAAAAAATGCAGAAAATTGTCATATTTTGCAGCAAAACTCAACAATAGCGTACTTCGCATGCAGCAATTTGGAAATAATAATAAAGGTACTATCGCCTGACGTCTCCAAACCCTTTTGGCTAAATGAACTGTCCTTAAATGTTTTTTACAAACTTAAGCCTAAATAGGCCTTTGTGTAATGTAATAGTTTCATTTGCTGCTTCTTTATTTTTCCTCTATTTATATCGTATTCTGATTATTTTCTCTTTTTTTACTTTTTGTACTGCACTTCTCATTATTTTCCACTTCCGAAGCATTTTTCTCGATAGATCTCACTGCCCTTCTGATTATTTTGTAGCATCTAACAGCCCAACTGGAATGTCAAGTGAACTTAATTAGTAACGATGTGTCACTAACTGTGGGATGTAGCGTATGTCTCTCTCTATTGAAGCTATTTTAGATTTTTTATCTTACAAATGTCACGATATTCTTAGTGAAATTTTTGATTTATTTTTATTTACTAGAAAATCAAATACTTGCCGTTTGTACTCATAATTAAATAAGTATTATCTTTTCTATCAATCAAAAAATTGTGTGAAGTATAAACTTGTCTGGTTCATTATAATTAGTGATTTCGTGAGGATTTAATATTATATAATCAAGAGCTGAATTTATAATTGGATGTATGTAAATTCATCCTATTCAAATAATTACATATTATAAATTATCTTATTATTAATGTATTTATAATATTACGTAAACACACTAGCAGTCGTGTGCTGTAGAACAATATTCTATCTTTTTGCCCCAATTTGTAACAAAAATAAGTATTCCTGGAGCGGTAGCAAGCAAATAAGTATTCGTGGCCCAAGAACATTTTTAATATGTAAATAGCATTGTCTTTCTGGCAAGTGAATGTACAACTCCTCTACGAGATTAGTTTTTGTGGTCTGTGTTACGATTGCGAGTCTCCAGTTCCATATATTTGGTTAATTTTGCGTTCTGTGCACGATATAACATTTTTACAGAAACTCGTAACTTTGACTTCACGGTTCATGTCGGATGGTAATGACTATATTTTCGTAAAATTACGTATATACGAGAACTATCAACCCACATCGAAATTTTGATATTTTACAGATGCTATGATTGCACTGATCCACATTGTTTTATTTTCG
This sequence comes from Gryllus longicercus, assembly GCA_038098605.1. Classification (NCBI taxonomy): domain Eukaryota; kingdom Metazoa; phylum Arthropoda; class Insecta; order Orthoptera; family Gryllidae; genus Gryllus; species Gryllus longicercus. Next base: position 805,300 of record JAZDUA010000047.1, on the reverse strand, counting down.
TATCTCTCATCTACAATAGATTGGCTGATATTGTTTCACTGATAGCTTTTTTGCTTCCAAATAATGTGCAAATGTTCTATCGATAAGCACCCAGGCTTTGTGTATGTGAATACATGATTTGCATGCAAAACATGAACTATTTCAGCGATAAAAACTTATTACAATATGAAATTGTTTCCATTTTTCTTTTAATGAGCAGAAGCGTGTATTTTGATTAGCATTGTAATGGAGTGTTAATGAATATTTTTATTTATTTGTGTAAACAAAAAAAAATGAGATGATATTTATACGAAAATAATAGTTTGCATACTTCATAGACAAAACGTAAAAGGGAAAGTGACATGCATGTTTCACAGAAAGCCAAATCTCCTATTTTACATTATCACTACCATACGTATTTTCGTGTGCACAAACGAGATAAACATGCATATTTCTCGTAATGGAACCGGAATAACAGCAAAGCAATTGCTGTGAGACAAAAAGCTCTGAGATGGGGGAAGGGTGAACAGAAAAAAAAGGGAGGCGGTGCGGGCGAATTGAAAGAAATGAAGGCGGTGAGATGGGGATGAAGGAAAGGGGAAGTAATCCAACGCAGCGCACGCGGAAATGGTGACAAAATGGAAAGTGGGAGGTTTGTAAGTAAAGAAAATTGAGTGAATGAAACTAATAATAAGGATGTAAACAAAGAAATGAAGATGGTGTTTCTGAAAAATAAATAAGATGCAAGCAAAAGACTACGAGATAATCATAGGAAAGGGAAATAGGCAATAGTTGCAAAGGTATTAACATACGCAAGAGTAGAGGGGATTGTTGATGAGAGTATGAAGAATGGAGCAGAGAAGAAAATGACAGATAACGAAATAACAAAAATAGTGAATAAGGTATGGGAATTTCATGATTGGAGGACGTAAAATGTATATAAAAATTAAAGCCGAACAATAGAAGAAATGGAAAGGACAGAGGCAAGAAGATCAAACGTAATAGAGCGAACTGAAGAGAGAGGAGCTAAAATCGCGTGCAAATTTATTCTGTCGATCTCTCATATATTTGTCGCCGAAACGTAGACAAATTATAAAAAATCTGAATTTCACTTCACTCATGATTGAATGTAAGAAGAAAGTGCCTTCTGGGTGGATGGACAGTTTAGAGAGTAATGTCGAAATGGGATGTGGGCCGGGATGGGGAGAGTACAAGCAGTGAAGCAAGAAGAGTTAATCTCCACTAGGGGGGTTTCGCTAGGAATGTAAACGTGGAAATAGTGGGAGAAAAGCCAGAAATATTTAGGGAAAGAATCTAGAGCGATACGTAAAGTGAGACGTGAAGAGAAAACGGAGAGGATTGTCATGTCTGGGACGGAAGACTGATTATAGCGACTTCTGTACGTGTGGTGTACCGTTCGCCGTGAAGGCTAGGAGTTTTAGAGTAAGAAGATATATCATTCTATAAAAATATCAGTGCTGTTAAGGAAGATTTCAATTGTGGCTATCAAAAGGAGTTAACGGAATCTCTCAAATGTCAAAGTGAGGCTATTAAATTGCTCTTTTTTGTGACGACGTGAGAAGATATAGAAGGAGATTTTTTGTGTTTATGGTCCTCTGCGTAAGGGGCCCTTTGTGTAGTGTCTGGCGGAAAGAATGGGAGCATTGTTAGGATTTTATCAGAAGCGAGTAACTTTGAATACGAAGGGTTAGAGAAAGGTTTTTTTTGTAATCAATAAAACATACTTATTACTAGTGGTGGAACAGAATGGCACAGACTTTCCCGTGTTAGCTTTCTATTCTTTTGGTCTCTACTAACTATTCAAACTTGCCACATTTGCTTGCCAGCTGCCATCTATCGCCGCCCAAAGTATATTTTTTAAACATTTTCTCAATTTTTCTGTTTCCTATTCGAGCTATTACTTTAAGAACATTAAGAAAGAGTAAAACCTGATGCTATATGGAAATTTTCATGAAACATGGACTTCCATTATTAAAAATTGTGTTTTAAACTCTTTTTCACAGTAAACTGTTGAGTTTCCGAAAAACTATACAAAGTCTTTTCAACAACTTCCAATCACAAATACAATAGTCGCTGGAAATGTGCATGTGAAAGGCATGAGATATATTTTGTGTAAGTTATGTGTATATGAGTGATAGGATGTGTAAGTTATGAAAAAAGAAAAGAATAAAGCAATACAGCGTTCATGTCGTATAATAGAGTACATTTAGAATTATCACTGCTAAAAGTTTCAAGATAAAATTTGAAATTTTTTTTGAGAAAATCTTGTTTTCGTAATTTTTTGAAACTGCAAATATTGCACGCAATATTGCTCGAAAACTACTAAAAATAAATGTACATGTCCTTATTGAAAATAGTGATTTCAAACAACATATTGTAATTGAAGTAAAACTATTTTTAATTCGGTTGTTGTAGGAAGACAGGAAACAATACAAATTTATGAAAAATTCAGAGTATACTCCGAAAATCAGAACTATGCCACCTTTATACGTGTATTTTACTCTATTTGTACAAGGAATTTATAGAAACAATTTGGAGCCATTTATGAGAAACTTTTGAACATGTCCCAGGGGCTTCATATAAAGTACCTCCAAATTTTAAAGTATGTTTTTCAAAATCTTAAAGCTTCGACTCGAGCCAGATCGACAAGGGTTTCTTCAATTTGTAAAATAGCCTACGTATGGTTTAGTAGGTGCTAGTAGTATTCACGGACGGACAGACGGACATACTGATGGACAGACGGACATACTGATGGACAGACGGACATACTGATGGACAGACGACATACTGATGGACAGACGGACATACGGATGGACAGACGGACATACGGATAGACAGACGGACGTATGGATGGACAGACTGACGGAGGGATGGACGGACAGACGGACAGAGCGTTGGACGGAGCGATGGACGGACAAATGGACGGAGAGACGGACGGACGGACAGACAGAATGACGAATGGACAGACGGACGGACGGACAGACGGGCAAGCAGACAGAGAGACGAACGGACAGACGGACGGACGGACAGACGGGCAGGCAGACAGAGAGACGAACGGACAGACGGATGGACGAAAGGACGGGCAGACGGGTGGATGGATGGACAGACGTTTTGAAAAAACTTACATTTTCGGTTTCAGGGGACCCCAAAACATCTATTTCTGTTGAAATCTTGAAATTTATTTTCCGTAGCATTACATAAGTTTCCCTATACTACATATATTATTACTCCGTATATAGTATGCATACGGGAAAGTAAAAATTTATTTAATAAAAATGTTAGTATTTAATTACTCCTTAGAAACTGATTATTGTAAAAACGGCTGTATAGTTTTGAGAATTGTGCATTCATTTTTATACTTTTAAATATTACACTTCTCGAATAACAGAAGTAATGAAAATCTACATAAAGTATTGTCTAATCATGTACTGAAATAATGTATTTATAAAATCTAATAAGTATCACTTATTAACTTGTCTTGGTAACTTGCCAACCTTGAAAAGTCATTTCATACATTCTTAATAAATATTCCTCTTATACACACATTGATTCTTGTTCAACCTACTCTACTTCAAGGTACGGTTTTAGAATTATTATCAAGAGAAAGATTGCAATTTCTTTAACATTATAAAACAACATCTTAACGTTGTTCAATAATAAGAGACCGTGCATGTTCTCACCAGTGACTTGGAGCATTTGCAAAGAGAGACACTGACAACGTGGCCGCCCAATCGCCATCCGCGGCGCCCCGGGCGTCGCCCTTCCCGCCCGTCGCCCATTCGCCCATTCGCCCGCCGCTCTCCCGAGAGGGCGATTCTAATTACAACAGCGCCCTTCGGAGGGGGGAGCACGGCCGGAGGACCGTCAGGGGATTTCGAGGCGCGCGTCGACGGAGCGCCGGAGGGGCGACGAAGAGGGCGACGCCGCCGTCATCCGCCGCTCCGCCACCTCCCACGACGACGACGTCTCGTGCAAAGCTCGCGCCCCCTGAAGAAACTAATTAGGCGCGACGCGGGGGGGGGGGGAGACGGCCGCCTCGCTTTCGACTGCGCTCGCCTCCTGCGTCTCGCCTTTCGCCCTCCGTCCTTGTGCCTGTTGGTGCTTCTCTTCTATCTCTTTATCCACTCCTCTGTAACAACGTTCCCAACGGGCGAATCACTTTCTACCACGTTCTGCCCTTCGCCCCGCGCTCCCTTGCTGTCACTCATTTCGTAGACCTGGCTGTTGCACTCTCTCTCTCTATTCTCTCCTTTGGGCCGACAATATTTGTGCAGTCTATGCGGTACATGTTTCTTTCATTATTTGCTATATAAAGTTGGTATCTCGCTATTTTCATGAAGACCTCTCCTTTAAAAATCTATCTATCCTTGCGTGTTAGCCTTCTGCCCTTCTTTCTCCTTCCTCTATTATTATTCCCGACTAACAGATATTCTTCGCAGACGTTTCACTACCAGCTGCACTCCCACCTTTCACCCCTTACACCCCGCGCTTTTCTCTATCTCACTGCTGTTCCTTTTGTCCCTTGTGTCTTCTATCTCATTCCGTTTCCTTGTTGAACTGATCCTCTTTTCATTGCGTCAATTCCTCGCGAAAACACTCGATTACTCCTTAGATCGTATCCTTTTGTCCCTTCTCCTCTCCAAATTTGTTGTTGCAATATTGCATCTTTCTCTTCATTCTTCCCTCCTTAACAACACTCTCTGCCTTCGCCTCGCTTTCAAATATGCTCCAATACTTAATCTTGCATCTTCTCCTGCTTGCTTTGTTTCCTCTCATACTGCTCCTTGCGTCCCTTTAAATGAACCTTCTTTCTTTTTACTATTTCCCAACATTTCTCACGGAGTTCGTCATTTGTATTTCTGTGGCAGTTCACTAATTTACTTTATTGTTTTTTTCTTGCCCAGATTCCTCGCGGTCTGACTTGCTTTCTCTTATCTCGCATTCTTCTGCTAGACTTTTTTCCTGTTTAACTCTCTCCTTTTCTTTCGCTCACTGATGTTCTATTCGTATTTCTTATTTCGGATTTTACTTTCCCGTATACGTACCTATATACGGAGTAATATACTTAGTACAGGGAAAGTTATGTAATGCGGTGGAAAATCAATTTTGATATTTTAACGTAAATACAGGTTTTGGGGTCTTCTAATACAGCAAAAGTGTTGTTTTTTTACAAAAGTCCGTCTGTCCATCTGTCCGTGAGCACCAGTAGCGCCTAAATCATGCGTAGAATTTTTTCCAAGTTGAAGACACCCCTGTCCATCTTTGAGATTTTCGAGTCCAAACGTTGAGATTTATAAAAAAAAAATCTTCAAATTTTAAGGTACTTTCCATGAAGCCCTCCGGAGATTTTCAAAATTTTCTCCTTCCCATTCTTTCCATCCAAACTTTCATTTCCAATTTTCTCTTTAAATTTCTTATCATAATAGAGTAAAATACACTTATAAACGTGGCATAGGTCCGAGTTTCACTATTAACCCTGAATGTTACATATTCATTTTCGCCCAATAGCCATGTTCTCAAACACTGCTCTAAATTTTTTCTAGAAACTTTTCAAAGAGATAGTTCTCTTTAGTAGTCGTGAAGTTCATTTCGGTGTATTTGATGTTTTTTTTAATTACACGAATATAATTTTTTGAATTATCTCTCACGCCTTTAATTTGCACATTTCTAGCGATTTGTAAACTCTGTTGCATTTGTGACTAGAAGTGCTTCAAATGACTTCATATGAAGTTTTTCGGAAACTCTATAGTTTTTTGTAGAAATAGGTTCAATTATCGCATTTACAGTAGCCCAAAATCGCCTTATTTTAAAAAAAAACGGCTCCAAATGTTCCCCCAAAAGAAAATTCCCCGAATACCGGAATGACATTACGTATGCTCACAACTGCGCAGTGGAGCCCGACTCCTCTCCTTGACCCATTTCGATTCTCTCACCACGTCACTCCCCACTCCCTCTACGAGGGGGCTCTTTTGTCTTACATCAGTTTTATCCTCCTCACTTTAACCTGCTCTATACAATGGATTGATTGATTGATTGATTAGTGTTTCTGGGTGGATCAACTGCTAAGGTTATTTGCTCTGTAAGAGTAGTTCATGTTATACATCTGGGTCACCCCCGCTAGATGGCGATATCTAGAGTCGAGCTTTGGTTTTCCCACCCAGATATCCCCCCTGTGAGGCGCTTCCGCAGCCGGGAAAAGATCTAAGCTCCCGTCTGCGGGAGGAACGAGGTGTGTCGTAGTGAAGTGCTTGGAAGTATATGTGTGTGTAGGTAAGGCGTGAGGATTGGACAAGAAAGAAGAAGGAAATATTATGCGGGCCCCGTGGCCCGTTTGTGAGGGTACTACCCCGGTATTCGTATGGCATTGATCGGAGAAACCACGGAAACTACCGATCAGAGTAGCCGCTAAAATTATTCTCCAGGCCAAGGGGTAAATCCGACACAGCTATCTAGCCACAATCAAAAATTCTGCCACCGACGGGGCGGAACTCTCGGTCTTTTTGGGCAGAGGCACTGTAGGAACATCAATTGATGCCCTGACCCACCTAAGCAGGTGCATGCAAATTACCTGACCTCTTGTTTCTGCTCCACCACATCTAAAATCTTTACACATCACTTCCCCCATCTCCAGTAAAGAATTGCTCTTCTTGCATAACCGGCTCTATCCTACTGAATTTAGTCGCCCCACATTGCACATTGGAAAATCACGCTAACTCTTCTCACCCTACTCTTTTACCCTACCTTTTTCCTCCATCTCTACTAGTGGACTCCGGATCTTCGCTTCTTATCCACCTCGAATTCCCTCCCCCATTTTACCCTCCCCGCCCTGCGCATTGGGAGAGCGCCCTAACAAGCCCTCATCCATCGTCGAGGCGATCTTGCCCCGGGAGGAGAGAGCGGGGTGGGGGCGGGCGGTTGAACCTTTTTTGTTTTTTATCGGAGCCTCTTTCGCCGCCGAGACCTCGTGTTCCGCCGGAAACTAAGCCTGCCCCGGCGTATCTCGCCTGCAGCCTCCTGCGCAAAAATAGCTGTCATTATTTTCCGCTTTTCATCACGGCTAATTTTATTGGTCGTCCTGGGACGCTTGATGTACGACGCCATTTTGCAGAATCCCCGGCGGTGTCGACGCACGGTCTAGTGGTGTCTGGCCCGGGAAGCCGCCGCTACTGCTGGTGGTTCCTTTCGTGGATGGAAGTTGGCCCATGGGGTCTGCTGATAACATGAAAATCCACAGGGTGGTACTGTGTTGTAAACACGAGTAAAATGTAATCGTTTAAGTTTATTCGTTTTCAAGTCAACTGCGAAACATTGGTATTGCATTTGTAACGATTAGCTTATTACGAGCGGACTCGTCTTCAGGAGTGTATTACGAGGACACGCAACGAAAAGGCAGGATTATAATTTACAATGCAAAATGTAGCCATCTGCAGGGTGAACAATATTTTTCTCTGAAAGCAAAGTCTACCCATTCTAAATTCTATCTATTACCAATAATAAATGACTCACATAATTATGAATAATTTTTCTTAAAGTAGTAAGAATATAGTAAGACATTATAATGCAAGACTGCCATCTGAATGTTCTAGTCGTTAAGCTATTTGCGAATTAAATTTGGGATTTACTTGTAATACTGCTTAGTTTGATAGGTACCATCTTAAGTCTACTACGAGAAGAGATATATTGTTAGGTATTCCTTCTTAGAATGATGATCGCTAACAACACTGCAGGATTTAAATTTGATCGCTATACTCTGTCAAACTACTTATTTACAAATAATAGGAGAAATCATCAAAAACATGAAACGTTCATTGACATTGGACAAGTTATTTCTGAAAGTAAGAATCATTCCAGATGCAAACGAATTTTTTTTAACTAGTTGATCTGTGTTGATCATTACAATACGTACTGTTGCTTGACTTTTCCTTTATCAATGTTTCCTCCCAGTAGCCAATAGTGGTATAAGTATTACGGAGATTAATTTGTTTGCTGCGGAGGGCCGGCCGAAACCTTGACAATTGTGCCTAGAAAATGGCATCTCTCGGACAGTCAAGAATCCACTGATTCCGACGGCAGAAACCGTTCGTACTCACTCGTATTATACTCATAATGGAACATGTCATAATACACATTCAATAGAAATGAATAGCCTTGATAAAATGTCAGGAACTCGATGTATGGAAATTTAGGTACGTCGCCGTTAAGTACCAGTTCGAATTGCATTAGATTATGATGATGATCATAATGTGTGACAAGAACAACATAAGGAAGAAAAGAGTCGCGCGCGATTCGTGGCCCATTGTACAGCAAACTTCTCCAGCATTTGCACGAAAGCTGTCAGGCAAAGCACTGAAGAATCATAGACATGGAATTCGATTCCGACAATCACTACGAACCCACCTAAGTTAAATATCACTACCGTCCTTTTTTATAGGGACTGAAAGCCTGACCTCGCAATTACTGGCTCTATCGAGTGGTAAGGACAGGGCTAGGTGGCTCAGGGTATCACTGCAGTGCCTTTGACAGGGCATTCCTAAGGTTCGAATCCCCGCGGTGGCAGCAGTTTTGACACTTTGTAGGTAGGACAAATTCAGCGCAGTCTGGAGGAGACTTCTAGTGCCCGGCTGCTCTGACAGGTAGTTTTCCGCGCTTTCTCCGATCGGCAGGCAAATAACAGAGCCGTATCGGCACAAACGGATCACGGACCGCGCGCGATCCTTCGTTCATCTTCCTTCTTCTCTCTTCATTCCTTACTTTCATACTTACACTAACATCCACTGCACTACTGCACTCCCACACATACCTTAGAGGTTTCCCCGGCCGGCGCGGTGCTCAACTGATGGGAGATACCTGGTTGGAGAAAATCTCACTACCCAATGAGTAAATCGACGCTGATCCCACCGTTCAGCAGGGGAAAATCACTGCCCCCTCCCTCGAGGAGAACATGTACAACACTTACGGGACTAACACTACTCAATAATTTGAGCGGTAGGGGCCGCCTTGACGCTCGCTGCTTGCGGGGTGGGCGCAGGGGGCACTGCGCCCCAAGCGCGAGGAAGGCAAAGGCGTACGCGAGGCGCTCGGCGCGGGGGCGGGGGCGGGGGCGGGGGTGGAGCGGCCCGGGGCGCGCTCAAGAGCAGCCGAGGCGCCGAGCGGGCGCTGACAGGTGGCGGGTGAAGGCTGCCAGCCGGCGTCTATCGCTCGCAGCCACTCGCCCCAAGAGCGCCGCCCTCTCCCCCCCCCCCACCGCTCGATTCCATCGCTGGCTTGGAGACAGACGCCGCGTTAGATGCACGACAGAGTAATCAAAGGGCATGAGTCATTACGTACCGTGTAACCCCGTTGTTAATTCTGCGTAATAAAATATGCAATCTGCCAATAATAATAGTCATAATATTAATGATATTATTATAAATTATAAAATTATATATAAATTGTATTATGTTTCCTGAATTCTGAATCCTGATTTTATTCAGGAAACGAATTAGTTGATGTGTATGGCAATTGTCAGTTGTTAGGTCCGTTGCTACTTTCCTGAGTTCGAATCCTAGCCGTAAACCTAGGAATCACCAAGGCACGTTGCGCAGTATGTACGCAAGCAATGCTCGCTCTCGCAGTTGGCATAGTAGAAAAATTTGCTAGGGTACACAGCTTGTTGCTAGTTCTATGGGCCAAACCTTAGTCTCAAGTGTTATAATTGTTACTCTATTTACTATAATTTTATTGTTATTATTAACAAAAGCTCAGACAGGCGGATTATATTGTTACGGTGAAGAGAATGCGTTATGATCGCCACCCTCCAAGCGTGGGAAGTAAACTGGGTTCAGGTGGGTGGGGGAGCACTCTTAGCTAGCCGTAACAGTTGGAAAATCCCACGAATTAGGCTAATATGCCAATTAGCGAAATGCATTTATTATAACGCAAACGACCTTCAGAGCACTTCAGATCTCAGCTCAAGATGTTAGTCAATTCGCATCACGATGGCGATTCTTCCATTTCTACTGCCTCTCCTACCACTATTACCCGTCATTAAATGTGCGATAAAAAGTGATATTATCATAATACATCATACACCATTCAAAAATTATTCTTGCGAAGATTGTCGAATGTGCTTGGTTCTAAGAAAGGTACTGTAGTAATTCCCATAGAATACGAATTTGAAGGCAGATCTTATTTTCAAAGGCAATAGATACGTCGCTATTAAACTAATATAATACAAAATACGTATTAGAAACTTCTAAGGCTTGTAGAGGGGTCATCAATGAGTTATATTGTCAATAAATATGCAGTGTGCAATGTTTTACGAGAGTTCCACATACGACATTTCCCCTGAATGTTGGCCAACTACTTATGCGCCGATGTTGAGCAGGTCACGTCCTGATGAAGGGCAGGAGATTTCATTACCTGCTCAACACCACTGCGTATGGTATTGCCTAGCTAGGAGGGTCACATATCACATGTATAACTGCCATGAAATTTCCTCGTGCATGGTCATTCCAAAAAGTGTTCATTTTCAACCCTTCTGAATGCTCTTTTGTGGCATCATAATATTCGTAACATCATTTTACAATAGTTATCATTGTGAACATGTTATGTATTTTTAATTTGCGTTTATAAAATATTCGAATATTTCACTGTAGAAAATGATATCAGTAAACTTCTTAATAAATGTGTTCACGGATTGTTCTAGACATAAATAGTTACGAGGTCATTGTAAATGCAATAAATCGAGAGAAATTGACTTGAAAATGTACACACTGCTCGGTATATGAGTCAATATAACCTAGTTTGTTATAATAATGCCATAATGAAAAACAAATACCAGTTTAATAGATCAAACACCTGATCATCTGACGCAACATTCGTACGTACATATGAGACTACTTGGTTAGAATCCACATGCAAAACAGTAACTACTAGCCAAAAAAGAAAAAAATAATAAAATTATTTCAACTGCAAAAAATCATTTTCAACTGCAGAGAAATATTCGCTTAAAAATTCGCCCAATTGAGTTTTTTAAACGAAATGTTACTTTGAAAAAGGAATTTGTACACCTTTAAGCAATTACATGTGCAAACGTGATAGCTAAAACATGGAAAATTCTAAGAAACTGAAAGATTGACAATTGAAATAATTAATGGTTATTTTCAATTAATTCAATTAATAGAAATTTTCAACTGCAGAGAAATATTCGCTTAAACAATTCGCCCTATTGATTTTTTTAAAACGAAATGTTACTTTGAAAAAGGAATTTGCACACCGTTAAGCAATTACACGTACAAATGTAATAGGTAATACATGGTAAATTCTAAGAAATTGAAAGATTAATTGAAATAATTAATGGTTAAGAAGGCAAACAATGAAAGTAACGAAATATTTTAATCATGTTTTTATTTTCTATGTATTGAGGATCACATAAAAATATGGTATTGTAATTTTCTGGTAATTGCCGTAGTTTGTGTAGTTAAAACTTGCATAAATATTTAAAAACGCTTTAATTAATCGTGCATCAAACACATTTCTGTTCACAAACACGTTTCTCTTTAATACTAACTTGAATGCATTTACATTCAGTTGAATGTAATGTGCGTCATTTGATGAAATTTTCAATGCATAAATTTGAATACGAGAAGTAATCTTCAAATTATATCACCAAATAAGATTATTAAAAATATGTTGGTTTTTCTTCAATTTTTCAATTTTTTCATGTATTTTAATTTATTCTTATTTTTGTAGTTGATGCCATATTTCGCCGAAATATGGTGGCATTTATTTTCTATAGATAAAGACAAATATAACATATACTACAGGAACTAAAATACTATTGGTCCGGAGGAGACAATTAAATTTTTATACGAAGAAAACCGAGTTACTTAGCATTTCATAATTCGCGCGGAACACAACAGTGCTTGACTGTGTTTTCAAAAGTTATTTTTCTAAGGTAGGAGAGAGTGCAGTTGGTATTCACAGTTTCTGCAGTTCATGTTTAGACCTAAAATGTGCAATATGTACCATGCTCACCCTCGCACAAGTAGAATCATCTGAAGTATTCTTAGTCGCAGGTGGCGCACATTAGCGCGAGCATCAATTTACAATTTCTTAAGTAAGTGAATGGGATAATTTCATTGAATTCCAAATGCAATTGAATTCGTTGAATCTAAGGTATTAGTAATTATGGACATGTAGCCATCAAAGAGGTTCGCTACACTGATAAATAGGTTTGGACGTAATGATTGGAGGAAGCGTTGAAGGCCGATGATCTTTACGGTTGTTGGGAAATAGTGGAATCTCAAATCTAAGAACGATGAATAAAACTACCCATGATTTTCACACAGTGTAGTATCTCGAGAACTTTTGTCGTTAGGAGAGGTTCCTAAAGAAAATGACGTTATCCCCTTAAAAATCAGAAGGATGTGGCTAAATATGTGACAGGGACAAGAACAAATTTACGAGATGAAACGGTGCAAAATGCAATGAATGGGTGTGTGCGTTGTTAACTCAAGAAGCATTGTAACAATTGTAATTAATATATTGTTGTATATGTTTCAATTTAATGGAGTTCAAAGTTATTTTTTTCGTACGCATTGATGAAGACACTTTCTTTCCATATTAGAGTAGTGTTAATTCTCGCAACTTTGTGAAACAATTATTCATAAATGAGTATGGAATATATTATTTTGTCATTAAATCATCCTTTAATAATAAAATTACCATAATTTAGAATTATTAGGCATAATTAACTAAACTAGATGCAATTATATACAGTTTTGTAAAAAAAGGCTTGGAGCAACTTGTGCTCCGCGCGAGTACACATGTCCTTTCAGATCGCGCGGGCAGCGAAGGGTTAGCTGTCAACTGACTTACCGGTGGGAACACATTGCCATGCAATAGTGATATTAATAATTACTATGTCATTCGTAGTAATCACATTTATCAAGTGTCAGTATCAACGGCTCACTATAAAAAATGCACATACACATGTACGTTACTTTATAACGCATTGTCAGATTACATTAAACTATGAAAGTCGTCACACAAATTTAAGTTAGAATTTTTTTTCTGTTGAATAACTATTTTTATACAATTAAAGACTATACTGAACATGAAAAGGAAATATAATACTTATTCCAACACAACAATGATATGTAATGCATTTGTTGCGTTTGTATTGTATAATTTAAAAAAAAGACTCAATGTCCCTGTAACAAGTAATGTACTCTAACATCCGGGTTAATGACCCCCATCTTGGTTAGGCTTTTTGTGTAGTTTCCCTGATCCAGTGAGCAAATATTGAGATTGCCCCTTGTTTTTCTTCTGGAGATAAATGTAGCTTCACTATTCGCAAGTTTTGTTGAACTCTCCTCATGCTTGTAGAGCTGGTAGTGGAAAGAGTAGCGCTGTGGGTGAATTGTTATTTTGTTGGCAATACAGAGGAATCGAATTTGTTGTTACTTTGCCGATACAAATGAGTTCTCTATAACTCTGCAATGGAAATGTCTAGTTTCTACAAATGTTGATAATCCCACTTTTTTTAAAATTTAAATATTATTTTTTAAACTTTTATTCATATTTCAACTATTTATACTTCAAATGTTGAAAGGACTTTTGAAACTCAAAAAAACACTCGCAGTTGATATTCTCCCCCATAAGCCACATAATTTATTCTGTTTTGTGGCTAAATAAATCAAATTATAAATCAAAACCAAGCCCAACTTAAAATCCATTATCAAGAAAATGTAGAAAAATATTTCTTTAGTCCTGTTTGTTCTTCTTTATTTCATTTCACTGACAGGGCGCATTTTATGGAAACTTTATGGACCTTGCTTCAGTCCGCCCGCTTTACAGTCCGTAAGGAGGCGTGCAAAATATTGCACATTTTGTTCACCCCCCCCCAAAAAAAAAAAAATTCTGAAATCTTCCACGCTTTGTTTTTGCTTCTGAATGCAATTTTGATTACATTAATTATTACCAATATTGATTTACACAGCACACAGGTGCGTTTCAAACGCATCACAAAGCGCTGTAATTCATAATTCACGCGAGACGAGGGCTCGCAGTTACGCGACTGGTTACCGACAAACAGACCACGTGGCCTGGGGCGCGGCGCGGCGGGGCGGGCGGCGGCGCGGCGCCGGAAATAAGCACCCACCCCGCGGCATCCGGGGAGAGGTGCGGGGCGCGGCCGGGGGCGGGCAGGGGGCGGGCTGAGACAAGGGGCGGAGCCTGGGGTGTCGGCGCCAGGTAATCGCTGCATTGTGTTGGGCTGCGCGCCGTGAGGGCGCGGTGACGGGCCCCCGGGCGGGGCGGGGAGCAGGAGGGGAGAGGCAAATGGGGAGGGGAGGAGGAGGAGTGACGTGGCTGCAGGCGAACGCTTGTGCCTCTCGCGAGACGTGCTTCTCCGCTGTGGGTGGCCTCATTATGGTTGAGGGATGGCCCGCGGTTGTAATGAACACGCGAGTAGAATACCAACTATAGTTAACGTTTTTTCGAATTAACTGTATTTTTACATTCAAAGTGTTAATATTTTACTTAAAAAGATTGTGTTTCTTAAAAATTATACTTTATCCATGAATCTAAACAAAAAGAATGATCTGGATGTTTCGATTCTCGAAGTGTCATCGAAACCTCAGGATCCATCTGGACTTTCGGAGCATTAAACCGAGTAAAGAACAATTCAAATATGTTCTGGTCACCTAAAAGGCAGTCAAAGTGAAATAAATCACTATTGAATTCATGAAATCTGAGAGTCTTATATTTTCATTCGACCGGCTTAGCTGGCTCAAGCTATCATTGATGCCACTGCAGCGCCTTCGACCGGGAGGTCCTAGGCTGTGAGACCGGACAGCACCAGATTTTAGACATTTGCAATATAGCTCGTGCAGCCACTCCGTGGAGGGGAATTCTAGCGGCCGGCTGTTCTCATCGGTAGTATTCCGTGTTTTTTTCCGAAGAGCATCAGGTGAATGCCAAAGCAGTACCTGTAAAAAGTGACCAGGGACCTTCCGGTCTCCCACCTTCCTCTTCCTTGTCTTGTTACCACATATTCGGAGCTTAGAGATATCCCTGATGAAGTGGTGCCCCTGTGCAGAAGGTACCTTCAGGAAGGAAACCCGCCGCAAGCTCTCTTGTAAGTCAGCACTGGATCTTACATTTCAGTGGCAGAGGAATAGCGCTACCTTCTGGCATATAACTAACACTACACTTATTATTACTATAGCAGTTGTCATTGCCGGAAACCAAATAATGAATGACAAAATTAGTTATAGGCCAACGTATTTCATTATCCGTTCATTCAATTTATAAACAAAGTCGCGGATCAGCCTGAGGTGCCGCCATCGCGGTAATCGCATTGTGTAAGGATACGCTTCATGAGAACGCCATTACGTGCCCCCGAGCTACGCAGGAGTGCAGAGAAGGAGATGCAAACAGCGAGGGAAGCATTGCTACTGGCAAGGCACCCTCTTTACTGCGCCTAGCAGCGCGGAATCTGATTATGCTGGAGCCCGTAACGTTGCCGCCTTCAGAGTAAGTCTCCGCATGGTTAGGCTTGTGAGGTGTTTAGCGAAGATCTAGCGATTTATTATAATTTATGTATTCTCCAAAATATATCTTTTCTAATTTTTTATTTCGTGTTCTTGGGGTGAAGAAATAAACCTTTATCAGTGATATGTAGGTAGTTCATGTAGAACTTCATGAAGGACAATCAAACTTTGAATTTAATGAATGGGAATTTCAATTGAGAAACGGAATGTACTCATGTTTCGAATAAATTATTATAATATGTTAGTTGAGAATACGTGTTGTTAGGCAATGTGTGTACAAAGGAATTTTTTAAATTGACAAGTGACAATTATTTTGGAACTGCCTGCAAAATTATATTGTTTTCAATTATCATCGTTACAGAAAATTATTGTGTTGTATCCTTTTCTGGGAACTAGCTCTGGCAACGTGATCTTTAGCTCACTACTATGCGTTGTCGTGATTTTTCGAATTGGCAACACTACAATCTCCCAAATGTAGATATTTTGGGATATTTTAAAAATACATAAAACGTAGATAACACAGTTTTATGGCAATGGATGAAACAGAGATTAATTACCAGAAATGAAACTAATCCAAACAAAAAAGTGTGCAATGAACTGTTACGATTACCGTTCTTTTTTTTGTTTTGAAAATTGCTGAAAATTTCTTTTTTTGAGTATTGTGCAACCGTTCGTTTTTCGATTGTAAGGGACAATCTTGTTCGTGAGAAAAGTTTGTGATATAACCTGCAGTATCCACAGAATCTTCAGAGTCGGTAACCTACAGAATCTGTAACTATATGTGAAATGAAACTAATTACATGATGTTTTAGACGATTAAATTGCACAGGCGATTAAATTGCTCTCAGTTTGGTAATATAGTTAAATAATATTCCAAAGAGTGTAGGGTAATGCTTACCCGATCTTGTATTTGCTCATGGGCCACTTTAAGTAGCTTGCTCGAGAGTAAATTACTTTTGTATTTTTTTGTGACTATCAAAAGAAGCGAAACGCTAACAGTCGAAGAAGATTGTAGTACAAATACTTTAAATACTATATTTAGGGAAGTGTTGTGAATTGTTTCCAGAACATGTCTATGGCACTGAATAAACCTTTATTAAAAATAGGTTTTAAACCTCAATTTAAATGTTCTATATTTTTATTTTCAATTCTATAAGTGCATTGAAAGTTGTATTTTTAACATTTTTTAAACAAATAAACATGTTTCAATTAACAACGTTCCCTTTTAATATAGAAAAGGAAATACGGAAAGAAGGTGGAATTTAACACGCTGAAATTCTCGCACAGGTACGCTAGTATATTATATTTATATATTGGGTGTAATATTATAACACCTCTTTTCATTATATAATTAATAACTGTTTTAATAACAACTGAAACTCTAAAATTTTACTGGGCGGCGGATCTGGAAGACGGACAGATAAATAAGGAGAGAGAGGTCGCAAACCTGCACGCGCACTGGCGTCTCGCCTCTTTACTTCGGATGGTCATCCACGTGTCTTTGTCACAAAAAAGCGAATGTTTGTATTATTTGCCAAATGTGTTGCAATATTAAAAAATACAATCAAAAATATCGAATTTTTGGGTCCTTTTCGTTGTTTGCCGAAAAATATTTGATTTAATTATTCTCTGGAACGAAATTTATAAAAATAATAAAATGAATAGACAAACAAACATGGCCCTACTCCCTAGCATTTTTCAGGCATATTTAGCACTCATACAAGCGCCGAACAATGACTTGAAAAGAAACATTATTTTGCATTTGTTGCTAACCATCTGACATTCTTGCCAGTTGGTTCCATTTCAGTGAAACATTGTTTGCCCACTCTTTCGCGGTTTTGCTGCAAATTTTGTGCTTGTGGTTTGCCTGTTGGAGTTAGTATAAAATGGACACGATATTGGAATGTAAGTTATGAACGGTTTGTGGAATGCGTATTGATAACATGTCAATATCTATTTTTTTTTTTGTTTCAGACAAAAAATATGTTCGCACATTTCGTAGTACAGATAGATTAATAAAACGCCAAATATAAATTTAAATCGTAAAAATGGTAATATACTGATCTAAATGTTCATTAGAAATCACCTGTAACACATTAAGAGAGAAATTTGTTTTAATGCATATTTG
Organism: Gryllus longicercus; assembly: GCA_038098605.1. Classification (NCBI taxonomy): domain Eukaryota; kingdom Metazoa; phylum Arthropoda; class Insecta; order Orthoptera; family Gryllidae; genus Gryllus; species Gryllus longicercus. The sequence goes on along the minus strand of JAZDUA010000047.1, from coordinate 787,633 downwards.
CCCAAATCCTATATATTTAAAATAGTTAACTCTCATTAAATGTAGAATGGTCATGTATGGTTTTTTAGTAATCTATATTATTATTGCCAATTAATTAAATGTAATACAGGAACGAAAATTACAAACAAATTATGATATAACCATCCAAGCATTATCATGCATTCTTTTGTAATAGAGTGAAGAATGTGTTGTGTAACAAAGTGTAAATTCGAATGCGAATTTTGCATTTGAATGTTACCAAAGTAATTATAGAAAATAAACACTTATGTATTAAACACGTTAATAATTTTTAGAACGTTAATAACATTGTAATCAATAAATGAAAGATAAATACAAATAATGTGTTTAAATATCAAAGAATTACAGTAATTCTTGAATTAATAACTTTCATTGAATATGTTTAGGAGAATATGCAATCTCATTATTCTCGAGAGCCATGAACACATTGCCTCTACAAAATGGCAAGCATTACTTCCTCCAAACGAAACAAGCTTTTAAATGAAATATCTAAATATTATATTTCGTAGATCACAACTTTCAGTATTTCAATATTTTTGCCATGGAAAAGACAACAAATTGGATGCACATGTAAATAGAAGAATGTATCTTACAAGAATTTGCCAAAAATCTTATTATCTACGTCATAAGTAAAGTAAAATTCACCTCAAATTGGGCGATGTTTCTCATACTTAATATAAAACAAAACGGAAAAGAAACACATTTAGTGTTCAAAATAGTTCTACCAACTTCGGTACCCATACCCAATCCGAATCGTGCTGACAAAAAAAACCAACATTAAAACAAAACAAAAATTCAAAACAAAATACTCTCAGTTCGCATTCGCTAAACGTTAGATTGACAGTCTTGAACCCTGCACAACCATCTGCTGCCACCAGGCCCTCCCTCGGTGGTTCAGCGAGGTGTTTCTACTTCTGCTCCCTCGCAGGCGGTGTTTCTACTCCTACTCCGCTAGGAGGCGCTGGCTGAATTCTGCGTGTTAACTGCCGTGAATATATTCACTGTAAATGTTTAACTTATAAAAGTTGCCATACGTCGTAGAAAAATTACCGTATGAAACTCGATGTAATGGGCATTAATAAATGCGTGTGAATATTACGATACTCGTTTATTTTTCGCTCCTATCGTGATATCACACTCGTGTATTAATACCCATCGTTACACTATTCTTTCACAATGTACTATTAAATACGTCAATAAATACGAATCCATAGGACAATTATAATTTAGGTGTTGTGGTGCGTTATCGTTGGCATTTTTCATGAAATAATTATAAACGTTGTCATTGCCAACAATAGTATGTAATATAAGAGCAGCTTTCGATGGCTTAGCCATCATCATCAGTTGTCTGATACAAGAAGAAAAAACAAAACATTAAAACGTGAACATTCCTTCGATTTTACAACAAGATTATGACAAAGGTTACAAATAATTTACAAATTTTTTGGAAAATATATTTAACATTCTCGATACTGGAAGAAAGAAAAAAGTGGGGGGGTAAGTCATTAATACTAAAGAAAAGCGAATGAAATAGAAATAGGACACATAAAATTTTTTAAACAGAAAACATAGAAATGTAAGTTGAGCCATTCCTTACCTGCTGAATGGAAGCCACAAAACGACTACGCGGGGTCGGGCGAGCCAAGGGGCTTAAGTACCCGGCCGTGGGGTGGAGGAGGGCAATGGCCTGGGTGTGGTGTGCTGTCACTGTGCCGCCCCGGCGGGGTGCGGTGTGGGAGTGGTGTCTAATAGTAATTTTAGTAAAGGAGAAGGACTATGGTTTATGTTTTCATTCAATAAGTTATTATTTAAATGAATATGTAGGTTTTCTAAAGTTAATCTGGTGTGGTAGTGATTTTCTATTTCCAGTATACGAATGTCTCACCAAAAAGTATCTTTGCCATATTAAGCAAGAACTTAACAATTCTCAAGCCCTTTTTCCGTATCCCAAACAATACATACCAACTAACCCTTCTCCCCCTAGACTCTATGGCCTTCCAAAATTACATAAAGAAAATACTCCCATCAGACCTGTAGTCTCTTACACTAACACATTAACACACAAAATTGCTCATCAATTAAATATCCTCTTCCATAAACACGTTCAGTTCAAACCTACATATACTGTAAAAAACAGCCTTGATCTAATAGAAAAAAATTGAACACATTCCTGTCCCACCACTGTTCGATATATGTGTCTCAAAATAAATGTCATGAACTCCTAGAGCCTTTATATGGTTGGAAAATTATTACTTTCTGCCAATAAAAATTTTGTCAGAAATTTTCGTATAACGGACGTGCGCACGTGATATTTGTGGCTGTTATTTGTCGAATGTTAGGCAACCGTGCATACACACACGTTCGGCAGGTAATCAAATCTCCTTGACTGCGGAAGATAGTGATGTGGCCAACGAGTTGCCTAACAATTAAGTGCCGCAAGTGGCGTAAGTGTAACTTACTTAATTGAAATTTCCCGCCACATAATCATTTTAATATCCTCTATACACATAGAAGACTGTAACACTTATTCTCCGAAAACCTGCATATGAATTGAATGATGGAAAATTAAGCTGCTTCTGGTCAAATGAGTTGCAATAATGGCATCGTTAGATGCTCATCAAGCCTGAAAATATATTAAAATAATTAAATATCTTCAATTTTGACTGGAAAAAGTATATATTTGTTAAAAGAAATCAGCAATTTTTCATTCTTGATGTCACACATACGACGTCGTTTTTGTACTCAGTGAGCCACTTCTTACAACAAAGCTAACGTTACACGATGAGGAAGAAAGAAGCTTCAGCTTTGACGATTGGCCTTTCAGAAGAACCATCTTTTTGCGATGCCAGGCTCTATTTTCCTCACACTCGACAGAAGCATTTTTGCTCTTGCGGCTCTGCAACTACAGCGTTCTGCAACTGCAGCTCCGTTTCACACACAGACAGACAGACAATGAAGTTGCTAACGGAATGGCTTGTAAATAAATAAACATATATATATATATATATATATATATATATATATATATATATATATATATATATATATATTGTAAACTAACCTAACGTGATGCACTAAACTAGCCCCACGTTGGGACCAGCCAAATGTAAACAAACCTAAGGTGAGCGGGGAAGGGCGCCAGGTTCAGCTCCTGAAATGTGACTGAATGGAAGAGTTGGGAGGTCATGAATGAGCACAGAGTCATTTGTAACGAATAACAGTTTATTCCTGGCACCAAAAGCTGCCAGGGAGGTTACAATGTCGCAATGGGCGACGCAAGTTTTTCACTAAAACTACTCTGTGAGCTGGTTATCTTAATTACTAGTTGTTAATTCTGCTGGGCCTGAGCGCGGCCACTTGCAGTTTCTCGCCGTTACAATTGTTCAGTGAGACGGCATCGTCTCATAATTTTTCACCAATGGCTGCTGGTCTTCGTGGGCGGGCCGAGGCGGCAGCCTCGAAGCAGAGGCGGCGGCGGCTCCGGGTCGCTGACCTTCTGCGGCGCGTCTACTCTCGGCAGGTAGCGGCGATTCCAGGTTGTCAGCTCGAGCAGGCTCAGAGGGTTGAGTGGCCACGGGCGTTGACGTAACGCGGAGGGCTGTCACTGGGCCCGGGACGGGAGGCGGCACGGATGGCGGGCCAATGCGGAAACGGCGCGGGATCCGGTAGTCTCCCGCCCGAGTTTTCTCCGCAACAAGTCTACGAGTCGCGTCCTGACTAATTCGACTCTGGGAAAGTCTTTTCCCAAACTCGCGTCCCAATTGTAAGTAACTGAATAATTAAGCACATTTAGCTACCAAGAAGTATCTTGGAATTCTCTCGAAGTAACAAAAACTTAGCTCTCAAAAAAAAAAACTCTTAGGAGCGTTCCAAAAAATCTAAGAAGTCTCGCCGAAAAATCTTAGCAGAAATCTCGAAGTAACAAAAATTTAGAAGTGTTGCCGAAGAAATTTTAGAAGTGTCTTCCTGAAAAAATCTTAGAAGTCTCTTGCTTTCACTGTGCATCGCGTATTTAAAAGAAGTTCCTTTCCCCTTCCCGAAATGTTCCTAGCTCTGAATTTCTCCCTTCCCTCATGGCGAAGCTTCCCATTGGCTGAGGGTGGCTGCGTCGCAGAATTCTGATTAACCAATCTCGTGTCGATTTTTCTGTAATTTTCCGTAAATGTTCTCTGTCTGTCACTGGCTTCTCTCTCTCGCTCGCTTCCCTTTGTCAGTTGTTCCGGGAGCTGATCGCAGCTGTCTGGACACGTGTGCGCGCAGAAGCGCATTTCACGGATTCTCGACGGCCGGCATGGGCTAATCGACAGCCTACTGTATTTAATTTGTAAACAGCCCCTGTGGGAGTTCTGGTGTCTAGCCCAGGCGCGTGCCACTTTCGGCAGGCATTGTTTGGAAGGGGATCGGTTGAGGCCGAGAAAGGTTTTCGCTTACGACGTGTCGTAAATGTGTCTTCGTCTTTAATTGACACCCGGCCAACCCCTCGTTCGGGGTTTGGCACCCCCCGGTCGCGCGGCAGAAGAAAGGACGCGAGGGTGCGCTTTGTCCCAAAAGAGGGCCGGCTGACGGCCCGAAAACTAGAATGGACTTTATGAGTGCAATAAACCAGTTGCCTCTGGAAATAGGCGAGGGCGGTCGGGGCGGGCCCGACGGCGTGACGAAAGAAACCTTCGCGGCGGAGGCAGCGTCCCTTTGTCCCACTTCTTTCTCGACGCGAGCTATTTCCAGCTGTAGGAATTATTTGTTATTGGCGATGCCATAATAAAATTATACTTAATTAATCGGTGACGCCACAATATACATAATCAGACACATTGAGAAAACCATAATACAATTCCCAACAACGTTTAAATATTTGGCATGAAAACATGTAGGTAAAAAAGTATTAAGGACGACGTTCAAATTTAGTGAATTGTGTGTGCAGCTATGTAATAAACAATCACATAGTCACAACAGTACCTTGTTGGCCGTTTTCACTTTATGTCTTTTTGCAGTATAGACGAAACTTAACCACGAACTAGAATTGTTCTCTTTGTAGTTAAAGAAATGCATACATTAATAAATTCTAGACAAACAGATGCACACTTCCCACGACGCCGTTTCAATCCAACCACTGACGGCCCCTGCGACACGCAACCGTGCATTGCGTCGCGCCGCGCCGCGCCGCGCGACCCCTCGCAGGGCGGTGGAGTGGTGCAGGCGCGGGCGGCCCTCGAGCACGAGCCGGCCTAATTGGGCGTCGCGCCCTCTTCCCGCTCTCTTCTCGCCGTCGCCCCTGTGTCGCCCTGGCCCTCGTCTCGCCCTGCTCGCGCCCCACCCTCGCTCCGCCCTCAACCTGGCCCCCACCCCGCCCTCGTCCACGCTTCACCCTCTCCTCGCCTTGTCCCGCCCTCACCCCGTCATCGTCCAGCCCTCGCCGCGCCTTCGTCCTCACACGCCCTGTCACCACGCTCTCCTTCGTCCGGCTTCGCCCGCCCTCGCCCGCCCTCGCCCGCCCTCGCCCGCCCTCGCCCGCCCTCGCCCGCCCTCGCCCGCCCTCGCCCGCCCTCGCCCGCCCTCGCCCGCCCTCGCCCGCCCTCGCCCGCCCTCGCCCGCCCTCGCCCGCCCTCGCCCGCCCTCGCCCGCCCTCGCCCGCCCTCGCCCGCCCTCGCCCGCCCTCGCCCGCCCTCGCCCCGCCCTCGCCCCGCCCTCGCCTCGCCCTCGCCCCGCCCTCGCCCCGCCCTCGCTTCGCCCTCGCCCCGCCCTCGCCCCGCCCTCGCCCCGCCCTCGCCCCGCCCTCGCCCCGCCCTCGCTTCGCCCTCGCCCCGCCCTCGCCCCGCCCTCGCTCTCTCCCCTTCCTCGCCCCGCACTCGCCTCACCCCCTCCCCACGCTCGCCTCGCCCTGCCCTCGCCCCGTCATCGCCCTCGCCCTCGCCTCCTTCTCTCCCCGCCACCGTCCTGCCTCCCCCTCGTATACATGGTGAAAACCACGTAGGCGGACGTATACTCGGCGCCGGATCTCACCATCCCCCACATCCACCCAACAACCCCACCTCCACCACATCTCGTGATAAAACATGCAGTATGCTTACGGGACTAATGACCATAGTATTGACGCGCCCTGAAACAAAATAATGAGTGCTTGGATTCGGCGCCCGTGTCGCGAGTGAGTGGGGGCGGGGGCGGAGGCTGGAAGGGCGGCCGAGAGGTGCAGGCGCCTGCCGCGCAACGCCCAACGCAACTCCAATCACGGGCGGCCATTCAACGCCGACTGCCAACGCCTCTGGTGCACGGAATCTGCCCCCCGGTCCTCGAATATCTGACAGCGACCGCTCACACGAGCCGCGAGCCACCACTGGCGCCCCAACTACGGTGTCGCACAGGCCGCGATTCATCTGCACCGCATTGAGGAGGACGTCCTTGCCGTTAGCGTAAACAATTCGTTTAAACCCTAAACATTTACATTATGTACCGCTTATTTGCCATAATAATAATAAAAAGACCGTCGAACAAAAAAACAAGTGCATTGTTTTGAGTGGACGTTTAAATAATTTAAAACTGTAATCAAAATTTACAAGGGCATGCAAGGACATGTAAGACCAAGTGCCTATTAGTATCCGTCATACCATCTGCTTTACTTGTGTTTAGTCCTATTTATTTAATTTCTGCGCACAATTTCATTCGATTGCATACAGTTGAATACGGTATTCGTCTGAAGAAAATGACGCGCCACTCAACGGGTGATGGTTAAAGTCTCTAGGTAACCAAGTAGTCCCTTCCAAAATACTATTATAATAATTATAACAAAATCATGACAAATATAACAAACAAATTAAACGTAATTATAATAAAATGTAATTATCTAAATATAAAATAATAATTACTTTTTTCAACATTTTCGGGTTTTGAATATTGACCGCGATATATCAATGGTCTGGATATAGGAAGCTTCTTGAAGCTAGGTGATTTTCGCATACAATTGGTGCTCAAATTGTTACGCGATATTTCTATACCATATGTGGCCGACAAATTCCATTGCATTCATAATAGAACATATTAATCCACCACACATTTAAGTGCGTCAGGAATTTGTGGCCTCCACTGAATAATATTCATATAATGAAAAGAAGTCAGCCGAGACGCATAAACAACATACTGAATATGGATGAGAAGACGTTCTTACAGTTTTCTTTAAATCCTTCTTACTTGCGTACCATATTTGCATTATTTAATTCCTGTTAATCTGTTTTACCAGAATTAAAACATTGTTAGATATGTCAAAAGCAAATTTAGTGTCTAAAAATTGTATTTCGGTATATTTGCTTTTTAATTATTTTTACTTTCCACAATTTCTATAAAATGAAAAAAATATTTAATAGGCTTATTGATAAATGCAAGTAACTCTGGCGCCATTATTTTGAGAGAATGATTGCTCTTTGGGAATTGGGCGACAGAAACTCGGCGGGATTCTGTGAATTTGCTCACGACCTCTGAATAACATTCCACCGAGACGAAAATCCGCGAATTCTCTCACGCAAACAATACATATAAATCACGGTATTAACTCTCTGGCGCAGCTAGTGTAAGAAATTTATTGATGCGATTGTCTGTTTTAATCAAAATATTGATGGATTTGTAGAAATTCTCCCAAAAGGATGAGTCGTAACTCTTCTCTCATTCTAACTTTATGCCCAGTATGATTGCAGTGGGCACTATCAGTATGTAAGTCGTGATTCATTTTAGTTCATGGTTGTGAAGAGAAACAAATCAGAGACGATAGGCTGTGTGAAAAGTGTAAAATTAATTGGAATGGAAGCACCTTTCATATTTCTTAGAAAGGTTCTTCTACAAAAACCTAATACAATCCTTTGGAGAGTTACTGTATTATCGCGAAATATATTAGGTGAACGTTTTATTCTTATCAGCTGTGCAAAAGATAAATAGTTTTTCATGCACTAAGGGCGTCATAATTAATATAAGCATTCAAATTATCTGAACTAAGTAAATATTATAACAAACAACTGCGAAATATTAGTTACACATTGGTGATCCATTTTTAAAAAAAAATTATTCCGCTCCTGAAAGATCAGCGGCTAGATGGAAACATTACTCCACTGCGGACACCCGTTATTTCCTGCCCACTGTCCCGGACGCCTCGAACCCCCCCCCCCCATGGCCAGTGGCACGTGAGCGCACCTTCCGGCCACGAGTTCCCGAGCTGAGATGTGTGACTTCTAACGATTCGTATTTGCGGATCAACTTTTCTACAATATAAGCAAATAAAGTCAGAATATCAAGCGACGCTCAAGAATTGGAAGCGGGGAATCGAAAGGTAATAAGTTAAGATAAAATTCCCGTATGATCCAGTTAAATGGAATCATATTTTAATTATTTCATTTTGTAATGTAAATTGTAGCTCAATTGAAATGAGTGAATTGTAGCTAAGTTGATCCCATCTTTCTTTATAATAGTTCTAATTATCCGGTCAGATGAAGCAAAAGACAAAACGTAAATGATGAATACTCTCATAACCTACTGTTGTTTTAGTACACGAACCTCTATAATGTTGCTATAACAAAATGAAACGGTAGTGAAATCAAGTTAGGTCCCTTGCTTACATGGCAGAAGAGCTACGGGAATGCATAGTGACTATTTCTGAGCTGCAAAAACCTACAGTAACCAGAGAGGAGTGGCTTTTCCTTCCAGAGAACACGCGCAGCCTCGTGGTGCGGGCAGAGTGATAGATGAGGTGGGAGGCACCAGACACGGATTAGACGCGTGAATGCGCGTGCACGTCGCCTCCCCATCCCTGCGGAGCCCCTCGCGTTTCGCGCGTGTTCTGCGTTCCCCAGCCTGCGCCCCTCGCCCCTTGATCACCCCACGCCCCCTCGGCATCGCCCCGTTTTGCCTGTGTCTTTCCCTTACCCCTACGCTCGTCATCCTAATCCTTCCACGGCCACAGCTCTCGCCATACTCTCTTACTCTCGCTCCGTAACCGGCCTCCCGCGTTCCAGACTTCTAATCCTTCTACATTGACTCTCATTCGGCCACGGCCCTTAATAGTCATCTCAGATACTCAATCTCGCCCTCGCACTCCTCGCTCACCACTTTTCACTCCATCCCATTCCCATCCCTCACTTATCGTTCCTTCTCCCCCTCTCTCTGCTCTGCACTCACCTCCATATGCCCCCTCACCTTTCCTCGTTCCTCTGTCTTCCCCCCCCCCCCCAGTTCGACTTCAACTGTCACTTCACTCGGCATCTCACCTTCAATACAAAATCCCTCTACCTCCTGAACACTTCATCCCTCCTCTACCCGCCGCCCCTATCTTGTTCCCCATCGCCCGGCGCGATGTCCCGCGTCGCACCTCTCGCCCGGAGGCCTTCTCCCGCACTACGCAGCTGCTCCTCGTGCGTCGTCTCGAAAGCTTCTCTGCGCGATCGCCTTTCGTTCAGCGTTGCCAGATCCATATATTTCCCTTCGCCATTTTTTACTTGCGGTCTTGAGTTATTCGTTCATGTGCATCACTTCTTTCTTCGCTTTTCGATATTTTTTTAAAAACTTTTGACCCTTGTGATTTATATTAGCTCACATTTATGCTTTGTTTATGAGTCTTCACGTTTATTTCCCTTCGTTACACCTTTTACCAATTAAGGATAGGGATAGTCTTTGACCGTCTTAGAAGCCTCAGGGAATTCAGTAACATAACTACAGTACCTCCGATTGGGAGGTCCTAGGGTTCGAGTCCCGACGGTAACTGGGTTTCCGACACTAGCTACCTAGCTATGTTGAATTTATCCGTTGCCAGGAGGAACATTCTTGCTGGGGGTTGCTCTGATTGGTAGGTTTCCGTTTTTTCTCTGATCAACACCAGGTGAATATCGAAGCAATATCCTAACAAGCAGGCTACGGATCGCGCGCGATCTTTCCTTCCTATTCCTTGCCATATCCTCGCCCCTACGCTTACATACACTACAACACTCGCCGGAACACTAGTACAACCCTAAGATTTGGTCCTGGCACAGGCAGTTCCCCGACGGTGAGAGATACCTGGTTGGGGAAAATGCCGCTACCCGACGTGTAGGTCGGCACCGGTTCTCGCCATCCAGCGGAGGGAGGTCACCGCCATTTCCAGCCTAAGCCATGCACTACTCTTTCAGGAGTAATGACCTTAGCCATACACGCACGCGGAAACTCCATTGCTTTGGAACTTACACATACTGATCATTCCCCCTTTCCATTGCAATGAATATGTTTTCAAGGTAAAAATACACTTTAAGCCATTTTATTCTGCTCTTTTTGAATTCATTGTTTTAATACACTACAACCTCTGTATTTAAATGTATATTTTGACATGACATGTTGATCAATTTGCTGCTACGGAATTGTGGTTTCCCCCTTTTTTCCCAATCGCTATTATCTTCACGTTCTCGTTCTTTTTACCTTCCAAAACATTCCTTCTTCCTTCGCATCCACTTCCCTGTACTGAGCAGCAGGTTGATTTACTCTCCATGGGGCAGGACATATCCTAGAGGATTAAAGCGACATTTACTCCAGCCTACGAGGGGGAGAAAGTAAAAGGTGCCAGGAAGGAGAACAAGTCGCCGTCCCAGTTGACTGCGAACGCACAAAGCACATGCAAGAGTTCCGGCGATTAATTCGGCGTCCTCCTCCTCGTTGTGGCCCTTCCGCCCTTCCGTGCGCTGGGATCGCCGTCTTACGTGGCTCCCGCCGAGCGAGTCGCCGCCCGGTCTCCTGGGAACCGGGGCTCCCGAATGAATTACGTGGACCAGCCGTCGGAAGAGTGTTTAGCTTTTAATTTATCGCCTGCCTCATTACTCATGCGCCCCCGGCCCCGATGCGGAGAGTTCAGCCTCCCTCCCGCGTCTACGCGCCCCCGCAACTGACCTGCGGCCTAGCGGCCTGAGCACCAACTTTCTGCCTCTGGGTACTGGGGTTCAATTCTCGCCCGATCTATGAGGAGATAGAGCGCGATTGCGGCGGGGGTTCAGACGCTTCTCCCGTTCTCTCTTCTTTTCTTCCCTCTGATCTATCATTCAAATAATATTGTCTGAATCATCAACCAGCCGTCAAATCATTTATTCTAGGTTTTATTGGAAAAAATAAAATTTATGCGCTCCTGCGGCAGCAGAAAAGGTATGCGTTCTGAATTCCCAAGGTCAGTGCGCCATTTTGGAGAATTGTCGACAGACACGTGATTGACATGGCCAGTGGTTACACATACATGACCAGTGGTACTATCAGACCAGTGGTACTGCCCGAAAACTCAATAAATCAAATAATTAGATCGTTTGCTTCAGTTCAGTTAATTTTCAAATGAAGGTTTATTCAGAACTATTATAATGATTATTAGTCTCGAAATTGTTTTAGAACACATGCACTTAAACTAAGCTACTAAATGTGCAATAGTAGATTCTGATTACAACCTACTCTTGATTGTATGGACTTGAAGGGACTAAATCCTGTCCCTGTCAACTAATCACGAAAAAATATTTTAGGAGAATAAAAGGTAATTTTGAATATGTTTACTATATTACCATTAATATAATGAACAGAACAACAATTCTCTAATACACAATACTATATTTACTACATTGTCAATTATCAAAGCTCACTGAAATTGACGAAAGCAATGTAATATTCGACAATTAGCAAGATGTCTGCAGTTTCATTAGATGCTCCGGAATTTGAGAGACATTCAAGAACACAGAAACAGTTTTAATTTTTTCTATAAATGAAAATATTTGACTGAGTCATTCTGAATATTTTCACACGGTGCCTATCTACTACATTCCCAAACAGAGTTCGTAACTGCTTACGTCGCAGCTCATATGAGATATCAAAGTTCCAAGAAAGAGGCCGCTCACCATTAAATATTTGCTATTCATATGTTGAGTTTTGGAACAGCAATTTTTTCAATACTGGCAAAACCATTTTGTGTGGTTTTCGTAAACATCACTTGTGTTGCTCCAGATAATTTGTTAATTGTAATTTGACACAAAATTAATTTTTATTTAAACTGAATGGCCGTACATTAAATATTCAGTAAGTCTGGGGTCCTCATGTATTAGGTTTTACTGCATTTTTATCAAACTTCCCTTGAACCTTTTAATGATTTCCAATAGTTCAGTAAGCCTGGTATTCAGCTAGGTCTGAGGTCCTAACATAGTAGATTCTACTGTACGTGTTACATTTTTATCAAACTGCTTTTGAACCTTGTACTTATTTCCAATTGTTCCTACGAAAATTATTTTTTTCTGCAGATTTAAATGTAGCTTAAACATTTTCCTTGCACTTTATCATAAACAACTTGTGAAGAGCGCTATCTTCCGGATTCACTCGTAACTTCCCCTGAAGCTGAGTGCGAACAACTCTACGCACTTTCCATTGTTTTCTCGCGACAACCGTGTGAAAATTACGCCCACGCAAAGGCTCATCCCTTTGTCGCATTCATTAAATGAGTTCCCCTTTATGTGTCGCTCGTTAGTATTGCGCACGCTGCGACCGCGCTGGCTTGGCTCTGTGCGAGTGCTGTTAAAATATTGCCTTCCTTCAAAAGGATGGGTCGAAAAGGGTGAAGAGATATAATGGAGTTTACAGTTATATAAACACATATTTTCTCGCTTTGTGTACTTGTGTAAAGTACGTAAGGTTTTTACTTTTTATGTTAATTTGAATTTAAATGTATTGTAAAATGAATGTGTATAGTGATTTACATCGAGAACACAAGAGAGCATTTGGCGCATTGAGATGAACAAATGTTTTTTCGTTCATTTTGTTGAGAAATGCTTTCTTACTCCGCAGCAAATTGTCAAAAAGTATGATAACATAACGTCATGAAGTTTGTTGATATTATCTGTCAATTGTTTCACGGTGAAAATCTTTGACCTTAATTTACCATTGAATTATTGAGAATTGAGATGTAAGATGCTTAAGCAAATACAGCGGAGACCAATTAGATATTATGTGAACAAATTTTCTTGACTGATGGATTGAAAAAATCCGGATAGTGTAGAAGTATTAGTTACGAAATCGGCCACTCGATTTTATGAAGCAATGCCAATCTCTGAAGAATCAATCATGACTTTGCAACTTTCTCCATAATTTGAAATGTTGTCATCAGTTCGCGCTGCGAGCTTTTGCCTTCAACTGTTTATTTTGCCAAAACGGAGAAGGTAAGGTCATCTGTCAAGAAAAGTTGTGCGAATAATATCAGAGACAGAGCGACTAAATATGAAGGTATAGATTACCCTGCTAATGCTCTTATACAAAAGTGGATGAAAAAAATTGAAAGCAGAAACTGCTTTGTAGCATACATAGGATATCAGCAGGATGAAGTAGACATCAGCTGACTCTAAATTACCAGGGTGAGTTAAGCATATGACATTAAAGAGAAATAGCAGATAATACGCGTTAAGAGGATTCGAACTACTGAAAGGCTAGTGAGAGGCCAGCGGCGATGCCTCGAGCATCTTCATCCCAGACGTAAATTTCAATTTACGCGATTGCGCCTAACTTCACTGTACTACATTCCAGTGTGTCTGACGCTTTGCTACGCATTTTCGAGCTTTCGAGTTTTTCACTTTTGCTATTTATGTAAAAATTCCTTAAGTATGGGCGATGCATATTTTCCATTTCAGTGTTCACAAAAACCCTTACTTTATCTCGAACAATACAAAAATGTAAATGAAATAAATTAAATTTTAAAACATTTACAAAACTACTTTTAACAATGCACTTTTAACAAGACACGTAAATTTACTGATGTAATCGTCGACCAACGTCTTAGACGTGAAAGAGAAGGGAGAAAGTATTGACTTTTCGTACGAGCAACGTGACAAAAACTGTGTTGGTTTTTTGCTTAACGCAACTCTCGCCGTCCCAAACACACAACACAAACGTTCGCAGAGCAGTCGATGTGAATCTCCTGCAGAGCCATGACTGCTTCGCTCGGAATGAAATATTGCCTAGCGTCGTGAAACTGGGTTGAGAGTGATCGCTTGTCATGATAGAACGTAGGAAGTGTGGTCTTAAAGAATTATACACAAGACTTTTAAAACATGTTACTTTTTAGATCAAAGTTTTGTTTTCATTTGGGAAACGTATTATTTATACTGCTGAAATGCGCATTAATGGTAGAAAGAATGTTATTTGATTATACATTCTATCTTCGGTCTACTAAATTTCCGTTTACTTTACAAAGCTCTACACGACTATAATCTGTCATTCCTTTTTTCTCTCAATGTACATTTATTACCTTGAAATATCAACTTGAAAGAGTATTCTGTAAACAATATTATGCACGTTCCTTAAATAATGGTCTTCAATAACTTTGACCATAAAAACGTGTTATAAAATATGATATTTGTTATGGTTAGTACGGATTGTGGATTAAACACAATCCATAACATTGTTCATAATTCTGCTCATTTTGCATTGTTCAAATTGCAATTTTCAATTTTTGTATTTCCTTCATTTATTTGAATATTTAAGTTAGTTTCAATAAATACGTTAATTAAACTTGATTTGTTCATTTTCTTCTCTGCAGTGTCACTGAAGATGGAATATGGCGTAATGTGTAGATAATTATTTATAATATAAAATATATTATTAAAATTCTTTGTGGTTGTTGTTTATTGTGTCCTTACTAATCAATATTGATGACCACAATATCTTCGTGGCCACCATGCAATTTATCTTTGTTTATAGTGTCACCCAACAGTTCTTTTTATTAGAAGTTATCTGCCATGGAAGAGCATCCACAGTTTCATGGATGTACGATTTTGGACACTGAATAAATTGAAAGGGGTCATGGCCGCACCTGAAATAATGATTTGCGCTCGGATTTCAGATCTGACTAAACATTGGCGCTCGTTTTCATTCCCCTTCTGTGTTCGGAGGAATAAAATGAAAAAAAAAACGAAAAATCAAAATATTAGCAAAATGGCTTTGTAATGTGTATCCTCTGTCAACTGCCATTTCTACAGTACAATAGTATTAATATTTCCAAGAAAGGTCCATATACTTAATTAATTTTTTGAATTTCATTTAATAGAATGGCATTTTAGTTTTCAAGATTTAAAATGAATTACTGATTTAGAAACAACACAGTTTTACTAAGATATTGTTCCCGTAATATTTACTTCAAAAGAGTTAAACAGTATGGACCTGAACTCTGAATTTGTACTGGGATACATGAAATTGTTCCTGCATATAAAAAACAACTATCAACTATTTTATTTCATGTTCAAACAATATAATAGTACAGGAACTGGAAAGAAAGAATCTGGCTCCTCCCACAGTCACAACAACGTCCATGAAGCACACACGTTGCTACTACGATGGCGGCCTTCAAATTATTCAGCAACTGCAGCGCACTGAATGAATCCAGCTTCTTTCAGGCCCAGCACCTTTGGTGAGGATGTATTCACGAGCGAGTGACAGCTTTTTACTTTTCTTGGATGACAAAAAGGTTCTTCTCATTTATTTATAATTTGACATTTACTTATGTCCTCCATATTTTGTGTTTTCGTCTAACCTGCAAGGTATGACATACAAACACTAAGTGACGAGAGACCTACACATACTCTTGTTTATTATTCTCAATGACATCAATAATTTAGAATTAAGCATAACCATAATTCTAATTACAAGTCCATCTCCTTATAAAAGACTTCGCAACATAATAGAAATGAATTTGAGTAAAAAACTAGGACATTAAACTGATCAATTTCAAGGCATGCGATATATAAAGTAGTCATCGGTCGTTTTTTTCGCAAAATTTTATCTCCATTATGTATTTTGTCATTATTATTCGCTGGTCATTTCAAAATAAACGAGAACTTTGTTTAGTTCTCTCACATATTTCCGTGATCAGCGTGGCGGCCTCGCGAATCTGTAGCGAAAAAATAGAGAAGAGAGAGCTCTGCACGCGGCCCTCATACTCATGTCTGCCATTGCAGGATCACTTGAATGAACTGAAAGTATCAGTGTAATTATTAGTTTTCTCGCCAACGTAGGTGTAAAAGTGAATGAATATTTGACGAGACCCCAAAAAGGGTTCGAGCACGCTTCTCTGAGTAAAAGCCAAGTGTTCCATTGGGTGGAGAAATATCGAAACTGTCGTGATAGAGTGGAAAATGAATGCCATAAACGGCGTCCGGCGACCGGCCAGAGTGAAGGCAATATTCTAGCAGTGCGTGACCTTGTTGAAGGCAGTCGACGTATTGATGTTGTCCATCGTATTGTGCATCAGAGGTGGGGTAAGGGCCCATGCCATTGTATCGGACAGCAAATCCCGGCGGCAGGCGGCAGACGGATCCGATGGTGGCTACCGATTGACAATGTCATCCTGCATGACAACACACGGTCGCATGCACTAGTTCTGACTCCTGATAAATTCACGAAATCTCACTGTCTACTTCTATAACACCCAGGAGCTTATTCCCGCTTTCCGACTTATTCCCATGTGACTACCATATGTTTGGTCTACTAAAGGAGGCATTAGGTGGCAAAATATTTGAAGACGACGATGAGGTCAAACGTACGTGCGAAATTTTGCTACTGCGTCACAAGACGGCTACAGCCGTTTTCTTTCCTCCGTGGAAGAATCAGAAAGTTATATATGCGATGGAGAAAATGTATTTCTGTCGACGGAAACTGTGTTGAAAATACGGGGCTCCATTTGTATTTTTATATATCGCCAATAACGCAGTGTTACAAATTCCGATTCATATTTGAATGACCTAAGTACAAGGCGTATATTGATAGCAGGTTCGTCACGTGTTCATTACTCACCCGCTGGAAAGCAATACCCGTCGAAATCGCTTTTCATTCTGCTCAGCTGTCATCGTTTCGCCGCCGAAGAAACGTTATGAAAAGTCCTTTCGCGGGAGCCCTCGTGAGCCCCAGCAGGCAGCCAAAGGAACGCGGTGACGCGCCAGAGAGAGAAAAATATTCAAATAAAGTGCCCCTCCTTGTGCCGGTGTCGTCTCCGCCGCTTCCAGCCGCAGCACGGGTTGCCGCAGGGTTGCCAGATGTGTGGCGAACTCTTCCCCTACCACTAGCACCGAATTTCCCCAAATAACCTCTCCAATGAAAGAAAATTCCCCAACTTTGAAACGACACGTATTCCCCAAATTATGCACCAACGACATGAGCTGTCCTTGACAATTCCCTTCGTTGTCCCCTTTTAATTCAAATCAATCAATCATCGTCTTTTGAGCTGCTCGAAGCCATGTAGCTATTCCTAGCTCCATGCCTATACCTTTCTTTTTATCATGTTTTCTTTCTCTACGCCAGTCGTTAATTTTCTCTTTTTGATGCATAAAAATGAGAAAGAATAACTTCTATTGTCTATTTTTTGTTCATAATAATTGAGATAGTAATATTTCTATCTCTATTTCGGACGAAAATAATTTCCCCAAAATCCAGATTTGGGGACAAAATTCTCCAATCTGGCAACCCTGAGTGCCGTTGCCAGCATAATGTTCTTCGGCTTCTACGTGAATAGTCGCTGTTGGGCCTCCACGAATCGCAGCAAGAATTGCCGGGGCCGATATGCAGTTCCCTGGTGCCTTATACATTTGCAGTTGAGTTTGCCATTCCCATTGCAGAATCGATTGTTGTCGTCTTCATTAAACTTATTATTTTCTGTCAAAACACCAGTAACTCGTGGTGTTGCAGACTGGCACAGACTTTCACGCGCAAACGAATGTTCTAATCTCTTTAGCCCAGGCTTGCATTTTATTATTTCTCCATCCTCTTCCTAGCTGCTACCTATCGGTGCCTAAAACATTTGCATAAATTATCACTTTTTTGGTCCCCTAAAATTAAAAAATGAATTATGACCTTGGGAATATTATAGGATTTCAAAATAAAATCATTTGTACATATTTTTATTGGAGAGTTTGTAGCAGTTCTTGATAAACGTTCTTCAACCTTTTTTGAAAAATCTGTTTTCAGCTCATTTTTACAAAACACTTTTGAAGTTTTTTAGAAACTTCACTAGGCAGCATTTTAAGCAATTGTACTCACAAAAGCAATAACTTACAAAAAATGCAATAATGCAATTTTTTACTACGTGAGATGTATTTCAAAAACGAACAGTAGTATAATTTGTTAGAAATCAAAATAATATATTAAAATTACATTGATGGCGTTTTATTGAGAGCATTTACTACTATGTGTACATAAGTTTAAAAAATTAGAGCCATTTTGTGAGGGAAATTGTTTTTATATGATCCATAATGACAGACAGACGGATGAACATTTTGTTTACAAAAACATATTTTTTATATAATTACAAAGTTATATTTTTATATATTTATTATGCTTTTTGTGTTTTCACTTACAATGGATTTCCATTAAAAGGACGGAACTCTGAACAAACAAATCTACATATACGTAGTTAATGTATATAGTTTATCTTTGAAATTTTAGGAGGGAACTGTCGCGTCTGTTGTACGCATTAATTTTCCAACTACTCACGCTCCATGTGTGCCCACCATAGTATCCAAATTTTTACCTCTGGATCTCTGAGAGAGCTAATACGTTTTGAGTGCGCTCTTGCCGTACTACCTTAGAAGCGTGACTCGTCGGTCCCTAGTAATTTTGTATGATTTTTGACAGAATATATAAAGTATTGCCGCACCTACGTAGCAGCAGTGACATAAAGTCCCATATCTACGTCACCTGCCTGAACGGAGAAGACGCTCACCAGCGGAGAGACAGGCTCTCTGGGAATGATACACTTTGCAAGTGCAACGTGTGTGTCTCACATATGCTCCTGCGTCAATGGGTTAATTCTTTCGTGGTTTTAGACGTGGATATCGATGTAGCCATTAGTCCCGTAAGTGTAGTACATTTTTATTACGGAAGTTGGTAGTGTTCTTTCTCTGTCGAACGGCGAAATTTGACGCAGACCTACACGTCAGCTTGCGAGAAGATTCCCACATCCAGGTATCTTCCTTCAGAAAGGGACCGACTAAGCCGGGAATAGTTCTAAGAACTCCCTATATGTGTGTCCGTGTAGATGTATAGCTAATTTCCGAAATTCTGCTACCGTCGGGACGCGAACCCTACAACTTCCCGGTCAGAGGCTCTGCAGTGGCGCAATTAAAGTCGTGAGACGCCTCATCTGATGCATCACTCTGTAAACCAGGAACGATCAGACGAAGTTACGATATAATGCGTGAGGGGTGGGAGTACACCCATTCCTCGACTCTAGGGTAAACATCCCATGTCCAAGAAAGTTTCGAAACTGCAGCCTTTCTGTGCGAGACTGACACTTCCCCACAGTTTTAGTGATTTGAGCCAATCGGATCTGCTACGTAATTAATTAAGAATAATTTCCGAGTGGCAATCGCCAGCTACAGGTCAAGAAATAAACGACATAACTGACAAGTTTTATTAAAGAACGGCCAATCAGGGGAGACTTCCAATTGGCCGATACGTTCTTTGACGCCATCAGTCAGACTCCAGCCGTAAAAAAGGTTCATTATTGGTTCCGGTTTATTACTCGTTTATTCGGAGCTAAAATATATATTAGCATTTCCACGAGTAGTGAATGGCGTCTCGACTACAATATCCTTTAATTTGAAGAAGTAGGTCAACCCTGGTCTTATTTCAACGTGAATATACGAGAGTAATTCCACGCATTCTGCGAGCGAAGCTCTGGCATTTCCCTTCCGAAATAAAACAGAACGCATAAAATTTTCGCCTTCCCCAAAAGTTACAATTACATGAGCGTAATTGAATGTTAAATCATGTAAATAAATCTCAGAATAAGAGTATTTTATTGAACGTAAAGTTATCAAGTGTATTTTCATTTACATAGCAAAGATATTTTCGAAAATTTCGTTACGTATCTCGGAGTAGATTTGCATAAGCTGCCGCTGGGCGAGAGGCGCCTGGGAAGGAGGGAAGGAGCCTCTAGCCTCATCCCTGAAACTCCGGAGATAAATTTACCCCGTACACATTTGCATGATATTCAAACGAACGTGTCTTCTTTCTTACTATGTTCTTTGTTGTGCCACAAACTCGCCGGCCCGTTGCGTTGCTTGCATTTACTCGTGTCCTGAGTATCGCTGTAAATGGCTAACTGAAACCGCTGCGACAATGAAGAGTGGCCAATTTGCATTAAGCCTGTGTCACTGGGATGGAAGTGTGGGGAGGATTGATATCTGTACACTACAACAACGTGTGAGTCCACTTAAAAACGATATTGAATTAAAACGATTTCGAATATTTATTGCATATTTATATTTTTAATTTCATTATATGGAGATAGTTTCAAGACGAATAATATTGTCTTACTCTTTTTTTGTTATCTTAATATTTGTATGACTTCTAAACAGTTATATATGCACACACGAGATT
The DNA here is from genome assembly GCA_038098605.1 of Gryllus longicercus. Lineage (NCBI taxonomy): Eukaryota > Metazoa > Arthropoda > Insecta > Orthoptera > Gryllidae > Gryllus > Gryllus longicercus. Next base: position 767,239 of record JAZDUA010000047.1, on the reverse strand, counting down.
GGTATTGTTCCACTTGTGTTTCTTGTACTTGCCGCGCCGGCCCTTTGTGCAGGCCATGGTCTACCAGCGTCCGCGCCTCGCGGCCATGGGTTAGGGGGGTTTGTGAGGTTGGCACGAAGACGTTCCCACGCCGTATTCTGGTTTTCACAATCCGAGATGTAAATTTTCTCGTCGTCACACAGTAACATGTACTGGTAAATTTTTAAGGAAAACGCGTACCATAATCTTGCCTGGCCAAGAATCGAACCCGGGGTCGAGTCATGGAAAGCGATCACGCTGACCAACGAAATAAATCGATAAGCTATCGTTCCTCTAAGTTCATAAAATTAATTTGATTCATTAACTGAATGTTTCTGGGCACGTCAACTGCTGTGGTCAGTATTCCCATTAGAGTAGTGGCATTTTTATTTCAAAGGGTGCCGGTGATCCTCTTGCGCGAAATAAAGAGGTCGGTGCCGCTCTACTTGGCGGCGGGTGGGGGTTTCTCTTCAGGTACCTCTCGCCTGCGGGACACCACCCCATTCTGAACAGGCTTTCATTACGTTCCAAACGGGTCACCCAAAATATATAGGAGTGTAGTGCATATATGTGTGTGTGCGTGTATGCGTAAGGAGCGAGAATATGACAAAGAAGAGGAAGGAATCTTCGCACGCTGTCTCTGGACCATTTTTAAACAAAGCTTTGACCTAGTATTGATAAAAGAAGCCATAAGATAATACTTATCACATCAGCTGGCTGTTAGAATTCGTCTCCAAAAAGCGGCTGAATTCAACCTAGTAGCCAGCACCGAAAATCCGCCTCTGTCAAGGCTCGAACTCTAGGGTCAGAGTCTCCGCAGAGATAGCGAGAATGCCCATACACGCGACTCTGACGGTTCTCTTGCCACGGGCTGGGGTACATGTGACCTGCTCTGAAGCAATCAACTTGCGAGGGTTTGTTTACTTTCTCACAGCCAGGGTTGAGCGTTGACGCTCATCTGACTCACAGAAAGTCTCGGAGACGATGAGGTTCGGCTGTGGCGAATGCTATGAGCATGATATCAAGACGTGTCATCGCCTGTAGGTAAGGGTTAAACGTTTTGGGATTTCGTTTATCTATCACGTATGTGGTGTCATTAGCGTAGTAATATGTGGCAACATCGGATCGAACTGTTACACGCTGTACACTGTCGTTTAAGTCAATTGGTAAACGATATATCGAACTTAATATCTTCTGAATTAATGTTTTCAATATATAATTTTAAAAAAATAATTACGAATTCGATTTTCCTGCTCAGAAATACATACTTCAAATCGGGAGAGCAGTTAGGGCCTCTTTAAACGAGCGCTGCTTTGAAGCACGTCAAGTAACTCGCGTCGTTTAATCATACTGTTCCATACGCGAAACGGCACACAGCCTCTTTGGCCGGTCGGCATAAGATAAGAGTACAATGTTAATCTTCGACACATGTTTCTTATCGCGTGACAAATGCGCGTCAACAAAATGCGTGCATGACACAGGCCTTAAAAATATTTTTTATAATACATGTTAGTGTAGTGCATGGCAATGTGAGTATGTGTGAGTGTGAAAAGAAAGAAAAGAAAATTAGGAAAGTTTCAATTTGCAGATACGTTTTTTTTTTGCGGATATTTACTTCCATAATTTCGTTAATCCCCCAAAAATGTTATAACTTCAATGTTGCATATTCTTTACATTTGCTCGCAATTTTTCTACCTTGACTGTGTTATATTCTTTAAAAACTTTAGGAAATGAATGAAATCTGAAAATCTTCAAAAAACCATTGCTAAAGGTGATCAAAATTGGCAGTCACTAGCTACTATATTTAAATTGTAGAAGGTAGTATGTGAAAAATGTTAGGGCCACCTTCATTAAATATTACTGAAGAAGCACAGAGAGTGTGAGAATGATTTGCGTAGTTACGTTAACTTTTAAAATTCATCAAATATGTTTACAATTTTGTGAAATCGACTGCGCTCACGTAGACATTTGTTTTCAGAGGGTTCCTGTTAGACAGGTCTTTTAGGTTAGATTGCTAGCCCTTCCTGTACATTCCGACGTTCAGTTAAAAACTTTAAAACCAGTTACTTCCAACTGATCTCAATTAAACGTCCTCTTCGCGTAATTTGTATGCGATACTGGACTCTCTCCGTTTCGTCTTTTCCCATTCAGTTCTTTTAAGAGAGTCTTTTAGGACAATTCGACGCGCACACACCCCGTTCCTTAGGCCCATCGAACGTCGCTCAGAGAAAGCGTCCCAGGGGTTCGCCCTCTCACAGTGCGCCCTCAGAGCCCGCCCTCAGAGCTTCCCTGCACGAGCGCGGTCGCCGCCGTCAATCCCGGCCTTATCCTTCTAAAGTTTCTTTCGTCGAGGTAACTTATATAAAATATGTGTAACCTTCGTATCCACTTGGATACTCCCGGAGTCCTATCTCGACGAGGATTTTCGTGGCTTGCGGCAGACTCTTCTCTTCGGCAAAGTCCGTTTGCTTCTCCAAGGGGCTTCGGCAGGATCCGATATCGGCCGATCCGGTCGGCAGCCGGAAGCGCAAGTTTCTTGTTTAGGGCCGTCGGAGGGCAGTTGCCTATCTAGGAAGAGCGGTTAAGAAAGTTACACATATATGGGGGGTGTTAGTTAAATTCCTGCACAGAGATGTTTCATCATTATGTTTGTAATATGATGTACACACATGATACAAGTGTGTGTGTCAGAGTATGCAACAAGACATATACTCGTAGCATATTTAAGACAAAATAATGCTCTAAATCGGTTCATACATTTCAAAAACATATTTATCTCATCCTCCTCTAATTGAAATGCCATTCAGTTCTCTGTATTTTACTCAAGATCCGATTGAGAGCATCATTCTATCTTCAACATGCAATGCTTGCTCCATACTTGTAAGACTTAGACAAATATTGCATCTTTTGGTAGTATTTATTTAATAGCTCCATTTAATGTATGACAACCGATATTAATTGAGAATCATTATTATTATTATTATTATTATTATTATTATTATTATTATTATTATACATTGGTCTGCTGCGGAAGTAATGCTGTGTCTTTATAATACATCAGAGTACATAAAACGAAAATGAATCACTTCCTAATTTTACTTTGGAATCTCGAGTATTTAATGATTGACATGGACGCCACAGCCTTACGAAAATATGGAAGCCGTCAATCATGTTCAAATACTTTATCCTGAACTCTGCATTGGTTATTTTGAACTCGAATCAGTAATATATTTATTGCATACATGGATTATTTTTCTTCCTTATGTTCCACCTTGCCGACAATACTGCAATTTATAACTATGATTTGTTATAAGTTTTGCACGATACAAGTAATCTTCAAATTTTCTTACTGTCACTAAAATAATAATATATTTATATAAAAGAAACGATTCATTTAATAAAAATTGTTTTGTAAGAAACACACTTCAAGAGAAATATGTTTATCTTTTTAGCAATAATTATTTACAACAGCTACTCTTGCCATTCCAAATATTTCTTTATTTAGCGTTTGTGAGTCAGTATAATTTTGTTGTGAAAATGAGTTGCAGATCGTTAAACTCTGGTTTCAAATGTACTTTAACGAACGAATACTGTTGTACAAGAATGTAAGTTTGTTACAAAATTACTATTATACTTTATTTTTCTTATATATTTAAAAACATCTTTCAGTTAATAATTAACACACTGGTATTCGGAGTCCTGTATTTTGTTAATCTTTAAGATTAGATGTAATCGAGATTTTAAAATTGAAAATAAGATTCTATAAGATGACTATAAGAATTGTAAGTCTAGTGATTTATCAGCATGAGCAGAAAGATAGCAAGAAGTCTGAGCTCGTCTTGCAAGTAGGGAAAAGTTCAACGCATCTACATGGGTGATACGAAAGGAGAGTGACTATTGCAAGGTTTTAATCTGACTGGAGAATGGCTGGTGCAATAAACGTAACAAAGGTATCTGAAGTCTTCTTTTATACGATTATTCTGTGAAAGATTAAATTATAAACTTATTTAGGTTACGTTAGTTGCTGATTTGTCTTTAGTTGCAGACTTTGGTAGTGACATTGGTGTTCAGGAACATTGTATGTTATTACGTATGTGATAAAAACTCTTGGAAATTACAAAAAAATCTCACAATACAACAAAAATAATTATCTTCCTCTATTAGATCAAACGCTTATGCAGATATGTTTCATGTTGTAATACAAGTTTCTTTAACGCTCTTTCAATGTCTCTCTTTATTCGCGTTGCCCTCACACCGCCTTGGAAATGAACTTAAAGTCTCGTGCGTGTATTTGTGAGATATCTGCACATGGAGTATGTGAATACAAATGGGTCATTACCAGTAAGTGCATTTTAGAATGCATAGAATTTAAGAGAAAGAAGGAGAAAGCAACGAGATAAATTAAAAATTCCATTCGTATTTCAAGCAAAAACAGTGTAGACTTCAGACCTTACTGAAAGGTAGAAAATAAATGGACGAATATGTTGAATATGTTGGGTTTACTAATCTAAAATTTTGAATTTTCAACGTTTTTCATATAACAAGACAGGCTACTATAAAGGCAGGCAATTATAAAAGTAATTGTATAAGAGTAATGATTGTAATTCGAAATTCGTCATGTATTGGATTCAGTTGACTGATTATTTCGGATTTCCGTCGCGTCAATTGTTATGATAATTATTCCCGTAAGTGTATTGCATGTTTTTATTACAAGAGTTGACGGTGTTCTTCGCCCTCTAGGGGTGAGATCCGGCGCTGACCTGCACGTCAAGGTTGACTTTCAAGGTTGTCCCTATTCAACTATTTCTCACTAGCAGCGCCCCAGCGGAACCTCGCTCTAAGTCTCCGACTGGTGTCCCGACATGTGAGAAAATGTCATGCAAGTTCGTTTAAGTGCAGTTGAGAGGGTTGGATGAGACAAGGAAATATTTCGTGCGGTCTGTGGCCCGTTTATTAGGAAACTGCTCCGGCAGGCATTTAGTGTTGACCAGAGAAACCACGAAAAAAAACCATCCAGACCAGCCGACCTCTAAAATGCTTCTGCAGACACCGCTGAATTTGACCTAGCTTTCTTCCTGGAATCGAAAATAAATCAATCTAGGGCTTCCTGTTGACATCGGTTGATGCCCTGAGCTACCTAACCGGATCGCATGCATCAGGAGAGTGGCCACAGGCGCTGCGGGGAGAGGGCGCAGGGCGCACCGCTCTTGCTGAGTTGGCTGAGCGCGGGGCGGAGCGGAGTGGCGGCGGGGTCCGGATGTCACCCGGGAGTGCTCCCCCAGCCCTCCGTGCCGCCCCCGGTGCCGCCCCCGCGCTGTTTACACAGCTCATTACGCCACGGCCTCTGCCTTCGCAGCCGCCGCCGCCCAGGGCAGAGCAACATGGCGAGCGCGGTGCGCGGTGGCTGGTGTGCACTGGTTGCAGACATCCAGCAGCGGGCGACTTCGGGGCAGATCGTACGCGTCGTGACCACCTCTTTCATTGCTAATGAAATTACAGCCCAGCTTCTGGAGCTTTAATGGTCAGATTGTTCTTCTACCGCTACACCTGGAATTTGTGAAGGAAATACATGGGGACTTTGTGGGGGAGAATGTGCATATGCAGGGAACTATTTCGGTTTCTTCACACATTATTCTACCATCACCACCACCGCCGCCGCCACCACCACCACTACACCACCACCACCAACAATAACTACAACAAGGTAACCAACCACAACGTTGGCATTGCCCCCATTTAAAAGATTTGTATTGCTGCTAAAAGTACAGAAATATTACAATCGTCATTGATTTTACCATGCGTGCAATGTCCAGGAACTATAACAATAAAAAGACTATCACACCTCTAAAATTCCTACTTTCACCACCATTGCCCCAATTATAAAGAACGTTCCAATTACGTCCGCATCCGACTTCCTAAAAATCACCATTTCCTCAAAGTGTAGGCTTCTTCCGGCGGTGTCAGTAGCTACCCTCTTGAGGGCAAAATTCCACTCTGACGGTGATTCGCCCGGATAAATTTCGTAGCCCGACAGCCCAAACGTAAACTCTAGGAGCGGACAGTCTCCTGGATACTCAAGTATCCATCACCGTTCCCTCTCCCCTCGCAGCCTTCGGCTCCACCTTCTCCGCCACCAGCAAGAGCCACTGTCGCCAGAGAGCGCGAAGAAAAAATGGAACACAACACAAAAATAAGATACAAAATTTAAAAAAAATACTTTTGTTGTATAGTATCTAAAAATGAACTCGTGAAAAGTCTTGTTTTTGGGACATGGTTGTTTCTATAAGTAAGAAAAATAGATTCAGAGAGGAATGGTAGAGTCACTTTTTTCAAGATATTCAGAGAAGATAACTAGAAGAAAAGGCTGCGATGGTAGTGGAGACTAGAATGCGAGGGATGGCTGAAGAGCTGTAAAATATTTGCAAGAAAAAGATCGCACACACAAAGTCAGTTCTGTACGTGATATTCAAATCCACATAAGAATATTGCGCACACTTGGATCCAAAAGCTCTTCTCCATCCAGGTCGACCAGAAATGAAAGGAATGGTGGTGAAAAGTGATACTTGGTGGTTGGGAAAGCCCTAATAGTATATCCATACACGCAGGCAAGCATTTGTGGACGAGCCGGGATTTAAACCGCAACCCTTCGAAACGAACGTTTTACGACGCGTTCACCTTGCAATCGCCGATTCGTGTAACTAATTCATTTCGAATTTCTTGTAATAAAAGAAAAATGCATTTTCATGTAAAATATAGCAAATATATTCTACTACCTGGCGTAGCCAATATTGTCCAGCACGTGGGTGGAGATAAGAAGCCTCATTTGTACATTTGTTTTCATGTACGGTATTTAAAAATTAACCCTTAACTACTGTCGCCGAGTCAATTTGACTTAAACGTTTTTCTCTTTTTTTTATTTTCCAAGAGCTCATTTTCCTATTTACCGATGATGCGGATTCCACATAATCTCTTCTGAAAACGTTTCTATTCAGAGCGTGCAATGCAAAATGGCGTTGATGTATCCGTTTCTTTGAAACGCCCTTTCTGACCCGACGCCGGCGTTCCAGTGCATTTCCATATGGCGGAAGTGCGAGCGGGCCGCCTTAGCGATAACTTCGCCTTCACGACTCATTTTAGGTTAGAGGTGAATACTGCTTTTGTTGGGTTAAAGCACAATTGACCACTTTTTTGTTAAAAAATATAATGGTTTGGGAGAATCTTTATCTTTCATTTGTAATTGAAATAATTGATTATTAGACAAAGGCAAAGTCAGATTAGTTTCATTTGTATCCAATATGACTTCACAGCAAATCCTGTTTAATGAGTCCATCTGGAACGTAGACAAACGAATTGTCAGGCGGTACGTAATAAGAAATAAATAAAATAGATGTGATTCGAGATGTCTTAGGAATAGGTCGGGACCAATTTTCACATTTAACCTTAAAATAACTTGATACTAATTACACATCAGTAAAAATGAATCAAAAACTTTTAGTAAGACATTTCGTGATATTCCAAAAATTACGAACCAATTTCGTCGATTTCAACCGTTTTAGAAACCATTGCGAAAAACCGACAGTGTAAGCAATTCAAAAGCTTCGTAAAACGAATTTGAGATTTCAGTACGATCTGGAGCGAATATATGACACTAGCTCAGTATCCGGGAGGAAATGAGTCACTGCTACAGCTTCAGAGACCAACTGCTATAATCTGCCTTTCATGCATTTTAGTCCCATCTTAGAACTGAATAATAGGACAAATAGACCGTGATATCTCGTGATCATGCGAAAGGTCGCATCGTTTAAACTCATTATCAAATATATTATTACTATTTACCTAATTATATATTGTAACACCCCCTGTCATCTCGTTAGAGAATGCCCGGTTAGCGGTCCGGTTGTAGCTCAGTCGGTGATGGAAGGAATTGTTAAACAGATACAATGGCAGTACGAAACAAACACTTTGATCACTGGTAAAAATTACTTTTATTCCTGGGCAAGAAAAAGAATGCCACAGGGAAGTTACATTTGTAAATTGAATAAAAAAATGAGAAAATTAGATGAAAAGAAAAGAAAATGAAAGGTCAGAATTCAGAGTAAAGCTTAAAACTAGAAAGAATTATAACTAACATTACAATGGTGGAAAAAAATACAAGTCAATGTGCCATAGCGCGGCACCGCATTACAAAATTACACAGGGGCGAATGCCCTTGAGTGATACTGCCTGGGAAAAGGTCTTTGTCGCCCGAGAAGGGCAGGGCGCGGTCGAGGGGGCGGCTGGCGTCCTTCACAAAAAATGCGGCAGAGGCCGATAGCCTCCCTTGCCGACAGCTGAGCGGTCGTCTCGTGACGTCACCAAGGGGCGGTGGCGTCTGGCGGCGTTTAACGGCGTCTGACGGTGTCTGGTAGAACTCGGGGCGGCCGGGATTCTCTCGATCTCAGGAGCGTCGTAATCAACCATGCGTCTCTCTGATTCTCATGATAATTGTCGAACACAACTTCGGAAAGTCTAGAACTCCTTCAGAGAAACATTCGCCTCTCTCCGCGACTGATTCCCGCTTCAGAGAAGTCTCTCTGCCCACACTACTCAGCCCTTTATGATAGCTCACGCAGAAATTTTACAAGTCCTTCAGGGGCACATACGCCTCTGACCGACGAATAGCTCCCCCCAGAGAAGTTTCTCTCCCAACTGCCCTCAGCCTAATGAAAATTTGTAAATCGGAAACGTAGCAAGTAAACTTTTACCCCCACCCATTTTCTCGTGTGCTCCAGCTCCTTATAATAGGTCGCGTCGCTATTGGCCAAAGGTAATGGCGCAGTACACTATCTTCAACCAATCGTGACGGGAGGAGCGAAGGAAGTTTCCGCTCTCTGTGCCATCTGTGAGTGTACAGTGTTTTTCTTATTCCTTCTAGAACATCGGCCATGCCTGCGCAAGGGGCGCGTTGTCCGGTGAAAGAATTATCGTTCTGGGTTTCCCCGAATGCGAGCGGGCGTTCTAGAGATTTCGCAGATGTTCTTGCGTCCGCGCGCCTCTCTCCGTTAATCTTTTGACACCAGCTCTCATAACAACTTCGTAATGGGCCGGGGGCGCAAGTGGCTGTCACGATAAGCGGGGTTGCGCGCGTGTCGCCATCTGTTTATTCTCCCAGTAGAACTCGGGGCGGCCGGGTTTATTTTATTTAATTTGTATGAGGAAATCGGTATCGCTACAATATATATATATATATATATATATATATATATATATATATATATATATATGAACTTTGGATATATTTGAATATTTTTATTTTTGAATGAGCCACTGTGGACTACACTTATTCAAATTTCTGCCCTTTTCTTCTTTTTTGCCATGTCCTCATATCTTGGGAATTTCTTGAGTTTGGTCCTCATAGAAGACCGCTCATTAATATCTGATAGTGTAATTTGGAGCTCCTTTAAGTCCTTTTCAACATCTTTAAACCACATATTGGGTATTTTTAATTTTGTGAAATATTTTTTTGATAATGTTTGCGAATGTAATCTGTAAAGATGTCAATATAATATAATTAATCTTATTTTCATCGTATCCGTACTTTTCTCAATATTTTTGTATATAGCTCCTTGTTATGACGTCACTGGTACTGATCTCCAATTTAAATTGGGCCCATATTTTTTTCTGAGAATTTTGCGTTTGGTAGTATCCAGTTCGTCTAACAACATTTCTTATGTACGTTTTGACATTCTACTGCATGCAATGTCCCTTGTCTAGCTAATTCTGAATAATGCCGAAGACTTGCATTGATGTAAATTGATTGCCCATTATAAACATCTTTAGTAAACTTTGCAGCTAACTTTCGTTTGTTAATTATAGATTGAAGGGCTTCTCTTTCCGATTTATTTTCCTCAACAATTTTTCCAAGATACTTCAATTTTTTAGTTTTGTATATTACACTATATTTTGTTTTCATTGTTGGAGGGGATGTGTTAATATTTGTCATAAATTTGGCTTTGTCAAGAAATTTGTAGGCCTACTTTCATGGCATGTTCTTTCAAACATTTAACTTGGTGAATAGCTGTTTCTACCGAGTCTGATAATACTGCTAGTTGATATGCGAAAGCCAGGTTGTCCACTGATAGGATGTCTCTCTTATTGCCAAGTCGTATCCTGTTATTGATATGATGTTCTTCCAGTATCTGCCTCCGTTCTCTTATAACTGTTTTCAAGACACAGTTCAAGAGCAGTGGTGAAAAACCATCCCCTTGCCGAACTAATATTTTGATCTCAAAACTTTTAGAAACTTCACCTCTAAATTTCACTTTCGAAGAAGTATTTGTTAACATTTGGCCTAATTAGGTTTACTGTTTCAGTATCTAAGCCAAATTCATTAAGACATTTAAATGAAGTTTCCCTGACAATTGAGTCATATGCTTTCTTGCAGTCAGTAAGATCAATTACATATCTTTAACAGATCATTACTGTTTTCAAGTAAAAAATCAGTCCCGCCTAGGATCAACTTTTCCGGAAACCACATTGTTAATCCCCTACTTGCGGGTCAAGTAGATTTTCTGCTCTCACCAGAATTGCCTTTGAAAATATTTTGTGTATAAATGGTAAAAGTAAGCTACATCTGAAGTAGTTTACATTAGTCAATCTCATACAAATAGAAAATCTTCTTTAATGTACTCGTAAGACTCTGATGAAACAAAAGAAGAATTTATAAACGGACCAGGAAAGTGGACACAGCGAAATGTATGAACTTAAAGGGGATGTCCAATGCTCAACGTGCAACTTAATATGATTTTCTCCAATCCAGTGGCTCAGATGTGTTTGCAAAATCTTCTGAGTCGTGCAGTGACGCCGCAGGACTAATTATGCAGCCACTAATTGGAAGCAACTCTTCTGCTTTGATCGTTATGATGACGTTAAAAGATTGTGCTTGGGGCTTTGAAGTTAAGGTAACGATTTTGCATGTTCTTTATTCGTATCCGATTATCAGTCTTTGTTGAAATTATGGAGATTTTAAATTGTGTTTCATTGAATTAGATACAAAAAATGATTACTGATTTGTTTCTGTACAAAAAATGACGCTCAGCATTCTCTCCAATACATTCACTCACGTTTTCTTTGTAACTTATTTATGAAGATGACTTAAATAACTTTTAGCTTTACGGCAGTTTTTGTTGCCATATACCTTTCAATAAGCAACAGGAAATGCCGAAGTAATAACTGAGTTATCGAAATATAAGAGTAAAGAGGTGAGTTTATTATGTGACACGAGAAAAACCATAATTGATTTCTTCGTTTGTTAAAAAATTAATTAAATGTTTTAAATTTAAAATTTTTATTATTAATTTAGTCAGTATTAGATTTTATTTTTCGTGTTTATATGTTCTATTTTTCTTATATCCAATTGACTACCTAAAAAGCGTATATTCATGCACAATTCTTGTTTGGTGTCTAGTTAATTTATATTTTAACAAAAATCAACCAAAACATGAATGTAGATACGAAAAAATTAGGGTTAGTAGAATTATATAATGCAATGTTAGGTTAAAAAGAACTGATAATTAATGCATTTTGAGAAGCGACACAGCTCAATGTGACTAATTTAATTATAAAAGTGGCTGGGTCGACAGCAGTGTCAAAGAACACTAGGGAAGTGGAACAAAAGGAAAGTGGACTTTCTGTCCTAGTCATAATACAACTTTTACGTAATACTTCGGAATACAATAAATCAGAAGGTGAATAACTGATAAATTGATATTACTTTACAATATTACAATAAATACTGATACTATTAATTGAATAACATGAAGTTATTAACATTTACGAATAGCGAGAATCTTACTGTGGTTAGTGCGGTTTATCTCGGTACAAGCCCATTCCTTTCAATTGAAGTTTATTGCACGAGATCTGATGTGTTTTCTACCTCGTATGCCACTTCCACTGCCTCGCCTACCCAAGGCAGCAAGGTTAAAGTAATTCCGGAATAAACAGGTGGAGTAGAGAACCGCAAAGCGCATTTCATGCTGCGCAGCTCGGCGTTTCCGCCCGCCGCCGCCAGAGGCGCGCGGAGCGCTGCGAGATCCCGAGCGACGTCGCCTCTGCTGCGCGCCCTGGCGGCTGACCTCCGCGCGGCCTGGCCCCTCACGCGAACGCGCTTGCTTTCACTTGCTTCGTTCTGCGGTGGAAACGATAAATGTTTAATCTAACGAAGCATTGTAATTAATTTTCTTTTTTAATTTAATTTCTGCTCTTATTACAAAGAAATCTATGTTTTAAATATATTACTCTACCTTTTTTTATTGATTTCTTTAGGTAGTCATTTACTAATTATTTTCACTTAATATTTTTCTGTAATAATAAAAACAAAACCAGCAGCGACACAAAAGAAAAACTATTATTCAGTTTACCATTATAGTTGTAAATACATTTTTATTTGAAAGCATGAAATGTCTCCTTATCCTTTAAATAGAAAACAGTGCCTAACAAATAGCATTAATTAGAGGCCTGAAGCACTTAATATGGTGCTCAAAATAAGCAGATAAAATGGTTTTCCAAACCTTTGCCTAAACAGTCTATAAATAACAGAAAATATATATTATCGAATAACACTGCAATTAATTTAATACTTTGAGTTCTCGCTCAGCAGCGGTCACGAGCAGACGTGCTCCGCAGCTCCGCCAGTTAGCCGAAAGCTAGCGCTTATCGCAAGTCCGACTGCCCCGGCCGCTACTAGTGCCGGTCCGGGGTCAGAAAGAAGTGCATTTATTTGTGAACAGTGGTGAATTAGGAACGTTTTCAACTCACCGTTCAAATTTACTAGTGATACAGTGGTGACCGCTCGTATTTGTGTACAAAGGTGACTTCATTCTCGTGTGAACAGTGGTGCATCAAGAACTATTGAAAATCAATACCGCCCATATATAGTGAAGTGAATTATGTTAACTGACCACGTCCCCTTCGGGGGACTAATCACACAGACAACAGAAATACTAAATAACCAAGAAAACAGTGAAGCTTTCGTCAACAATAGTACGAACGGATCGACTTTAGAACACAGTGAAATAACACTGAACCTTCAGCAACAGCACCAATTTTTATTGCATGAACATCAACAGCTAAAACAACACTTACAACAATTAGTGCAACAGAACCAACAGTTACAATTTCAAATACAGCAATATGTGCGTGAAAAAGAAATCTCAGCCACCGTCCTAGAAGCTACAGCAACTAACGGCCAAGCATCTACAACGCAGGAAACGGCCTCAACCTTGTGCAGCTCATGGCAAACAATCCCGCTGCGTCGACAAAAAAGACGCAATGATGACAACTCTATACAACCCTCTAAGAAGACTAACAGTGAACACGACCCCGTAGCATCAAAAAACAGGTATGAACATCTCTCTTGTGATGAAAATTTGGACGAAACCTCGAATTCTGAGAAAATCAATGATACAACAACCAAGGGCAGCATACAAGAACAAGACAAATATCGTACACCGCCTATTTTCATTCCAGGCGTCAGAGTAATATCTGATATGATCAGATCTATTAAAGAAGTCATTAAAGATGAAGACTTATCATATAAACTTGTCAAAACCTACCAAGATGAAGCCAAAATTACTATGAACAATGTGAAAATCGTACCTCAAACACCGGAGGTTTATCGAAAACTTGTTAAACATCTGAATCTAAAAAATATTGCTCATTATACATTTCAGTTAAAACAAGAAAGAGCCTTTCGGGTAGTATTAAAAAATATGCACCCAACAGCAGACATAACGGAACTTAAAGAAGCTATAGAAGCACAAGGCCACAAAGTAAGACAAATTCATAATATCAAGCATCGTTTAACAAAAGCACCTCTACCATTGTTTTTTGTGGACTTAGAACCTCAAAGTAACAACAAAAAAATATATGACATCGAATACTCACTACATGCAAAAATAAGTTTTGAACAACCGCGTAAAAAACGAGAAATAGTACAATGCAAGCGATGTCAGTCCTACGAGCACAGTTTTCGGTATTGTACGCTTCCGTATAGCTGCGTCAAATGTGGAAAGAATCACGATAGTCGAACCTGTACTAAAACGAGAGACACACCAGCTACATGTGCTCTATGTAGCCGTGACCATCCAGCAAATTATAAAGGCTGCGAAGTCTATCAAAAAATTCGTAACAGCAAGTATCCTAGTCAAAGTCAACACCGTAGAAATGCTACGCAAAATATAACTGAAGGCAACAATTCAAGTTCACTAACTAGTAATCAAACCATAGGAACAGGTAGACAGATCACATATGCACAAATGGCCCAACATTCGCAAATCAATAATCAAAATGTGTCGTATGAAAATAATCTGATTTCCATAATGCAAGAATCATTTAAAAAATTCGAGTCCATCTTAGCAAAGCAAGCTGAACAAATCTCCAGCCTAATTAATATCATGACTGCAATAATGAAGAAACTATGAGTAATTCACTGCGAATTGTCTCCTGGAATGCCAACGGAATACTTCAACATCGAAGAGAGTTAGAAGTGTTTCTACATCAAGAAAATATAGACATACTCCTAGTGTCTGAAACACATTTTACCGAAAGAAGCTATCTACGTATATCTGACTACGAAGTATATTGCACAAATCATCCAGATGGGACAGCTCATGGAGGCACAGCAGTAATAATTAAAACAAGAATCAGACACAATATGTACAAAGATAATGCTAAAGACTATCTGCAAGCAACCGCTATACAAGTATACGATAAGTTCGGTCCGCTCGTTATTTCAGCTATATACTCCCCTCCAAAACACAAGATAACCACCGATCAGTATATCAAGTTTTTTAGAACGCTCGGCACAAGGTTCATTGCTGGAGGAGACTACAATGCTAAAAATCAACTATGGGGATCAAGACTGATAACTACAAGAGGTCGCGCTTTAGAAGGAGCCATCTCTACACTAAAACTCCAAACAATTTCATCAGGAAATCCCACATACTGGCCAACGGATGGTAACAAGGTACCTGATGTCTTGGATTTCTTCGTCACAAAGGGAATGGCACAGACCTATCACACAATAGAACCGTCTTTTGATCTTTCATCTGATCATTCTCCAGAAATACTGACAATCAGTTTTTCTGAAATCAAAAAGAAAGAAAGCATATACCTTACAAACAGAAAAACGAACTGGGAAGAATACAGCAAGTGGCTTTACCATAACACCACTGCCAAGGTCCGTCTAAAATGTCCAGAAGATATCGACGATGCTGTTGAATACTTAATACAACACATTCAACAGGCAGCCGTATATGCAACTCCCGAAATGAGAGTGTTTGAAAAAAATAAATACCCATCAGAAATACTAAAAATGATTAAAGAGAAAAGACAGATGAAGATGACCTGGCAACGCACTCATCACCCGGACGACAAACGAATACTCAACAGAACTTCCCGCCTCTTATCAAGAAAATTACAAGAAATTCATTCGGAGGAAATGAAGGAAAGAATAGAAAAGTTGTCACCCTCAAAAGCTACAGATTACTCCTTATGGAAAATTACTAAAAAATTAAAAAGGCCTACAAAACATGTCCCCCCTCTTCGTAAAACCGATGGAAGCTGGGCTAGAACGGAAAACGATAAGGCAGAAGAATTTGCAAAATATTTTGCAAAAACATTTCAACCACACCCCTCAGCACTACTCACAGAAGAAAAAGAAATCATAGAATTCTTGGAATGTCCTCATCAAATGTCGCCACCAATAAAATTCTTCTCAACAAAAGAAGTCACAGCAGGGCTGAAACTACTACCGAATCATAAGGCTCCTGGACATGATCGTATTACAGGGGAAATGCTTAAAAAACTGCCTAAGAAACTCATTGCCCTTGTAACATCCATTTTCAATGGAATAATACGCATCGGACACTATCCTTCGCAGTGGAAACTGGCACAATTAATTGTAATCGCAAAACCAGGAAAACCGCTACAAGATGTTTCCTCGTACAGACCAATAAGTTTATTACCTTCTTTGTCTAAGGTATTCGAAAAACTATTACTATTTCGCATATATCCATTACTTAAAGAAAATGACACAATTCCAGACCATCAGTTCGGTTTTAGAAATCGTCATTCTACAATAGAACAAATTCATAGAGTAGTCGACACCATCAACGGAGCTCTAGAAAATAAAATGTATTGTTCCGCCTTGTTTCTAGATATCGCGCAAGCGTTCGACAAAGTGTGGCATCAAGGCTTGCTATATAAAATCAAGAAATGTCTGCCGCATCCATACTATAATATACTTCGATCCTTTATTTCAGATCGATTTTTTCAAATAAAATTCGGAGATGAAATAACACCGTTTCATCCAGTATTATCAGGAGTGCCACAGGGGAGCATCCTTGGACCAGTGCTGTACACGCTTTACACCGCTGACTTACCTCAGTCCCCAGACGTCACCACTGCAACATATGCAGATGACACAGCCCTGCTAGCTTCGCACGAAAACCAAGAAACGGCAACAAGAACATTGAAAGAGCACCTCGAGCTTATAAACAAATGGTGTAAACTCTGGAGAATAAGAATGAATGAAACAAAGTCCAAATGTATAACATTTACCCTCAGACGAACAAGAAATACAAGAATAGAAATAAACGGAAAACTAATTGAAAACGTAGACACCGTCAAATATCTCGGACTACATCTAGACAAAAAGCTAACCTGGAAGAAACATATTTCGATCAAAAGAAAGGAAGCAGAACTGAAAAGTAGACAAATGATATGGTTAATAGGAAGAAAATCTAGTTTAAGTCTAGGAAACAAAATTTTACTTTACAAAAGAATACTCAAACCTATCTGGTCTTATGGAATTGAACTCTGGGGAACAGCATCACATTCAAATATAGAAATAATTCAAAGATTTCAATCCAAATGTCTCAGACTATTAAGCAATGCTCCCTGGTTTGTATCAAACGCCACCCTACATAAAGATCTCAATATCACCACTGTTAAAGAGGAAATCACTCTCAAATCTCACAAATACCAACACAGACTCGAAAATCATATTAATCATCTGCCCATAAACATCTTAGATAACAGCACAACGACAAGAAGATTGAAAAGAGTACATCCTCTTGATCTGGACCACAGATATAAATAATATTTTTCTTTTAAAATAATTGTTACTGTAGATATATTTTTTTTGTCACAATGCTTGCACTATTGTATGTTTATTTGTTATTGTGTTTTTTGTTATTTCAATGTGATATTGTTTACTGTTGCTTTTGTTTGTTTGTCTTTTTTCTCTCTCTCTGAACTGGACAATCAGTTTAAAACCATTTTTAGAAAGAACCAGAATTGCATGGTTTCTTTACATGTCAATAATATATGTACAATTGTATTTGCCGAACCACATGCATGACGGCGGTTTGCACGTCAGCGGTGACGTGAGAAGTGACAATAATAACTGAGTTGGTACGCTTTCTTTGAGAATAGAGGATATAACACCACAACTTGAAACTGTTTTATTGTTTTCGGGTTCTTACGATATTAAAAAAAACATGAAAGAGTATTGGTGTTCAAAGAAATCATAGACTATTACATGGCCTGAAGCTGAATAGCTTCCCTTCAAATTGTGTCCGCATTGGAAATTAGAAATATAGATTTCGATGTACTGCACATTGAAACGTATTGAAGTAAGATCGTTTTTTCACGCAACAGAAACTTTGTATTGATATTCACACCAAATGCACTGTTACACTCGTCATTGTAAATCACTATTTCAAATACAAAACCAATTCCGATAAATCAATGCCAATTCCTTTGCTTCTGCACTATCGTTCACCGCGAGGTACCAATGTTCGAATTCAAATGGTATTAGAATTTTGAGACTAGATACAAGGCTTGGTCGAATTCAACCACTGCCTATTGTAGTGGGTCGCTGCTTTGATCCGTAGTTTTCACTGTTTTTTTTTCGATAAAACCAGGCAGGTGTCGGCGTAGTACCCTCATAAACGGGCCACGGACCGCACGAGGTCTCGGCTTCCAATTCTCGACCACTCCTTTTTCCTTACACATACTTGCACTTCAATGTACTGCCCTACCACACATGGCGGAGATAATTTCGAAACACAAATCGTGCCCCCACGTGGGTGGCGCCCCACGTCGAAGATACATGGAGAATGGAGGTGGATACCCTGCAAGTCGTCATACGCCCAGCAGGAGAGAAAAACCAATATCTGCCAGAAAATAACATGCAGTACACTCAAGGGACTCAAGCCAGGAAGCAATATAGCCTCTCTATTTTATATATTATTTGCTCGATAATGAGCGAAACTGAACAAGACATTTAAGATGTTCTTAAATGTTAAATATCCACTTTAACGTTGGAGCGGCATGAAAAATGACCTCGATATAATTTTTCAAAAGTTTAAAATCTCATAATAACACTTATTCACACGTCTGTGTATCGTATCATTCAGGGACGAAGCATAAAGCAAAACTAAACCGAAAACGTAAACGATAAATGTACCCGTCTTCTCTCGCACGTATGGTTGAGTTCGATGCAACCGTAACAAACATCAAGAAACTGTCGGGCCGTCGGGGCTTCAATCACAAAATTGTAGGAATCCTGGTGAGATGTTGTTCACATTATTCAAGGATGAAATAATAATTGAAACCAACCAACATTTTGTCAACTATATTGATAATATGATTTCCTTTGTTTCATCGTCAAATCATAAAACTTCCCAGGCAACGTAGAAGCGACAATGTTGCCTACTGAAGATCCAGAAGGAACAATGGTGCCTCCTAGCTATCGCACCTGATATACTTTCCAACATAGACTAAACTGCTGGCTGAATCGCCGTCTATGTTGCCGGAGGGACGCTGTGCGTTGCCCCCGACGGTGCCTTCTTGGTGCTCGTAGTCGCTACCGCGAGCGCCAGCGCCCGTACACCGCTCCACTGCGGAGCAGTGTTGCCACAAGTACCAGGATCCTGGTATTTTACCAGGATTTTATTGAATGTACCATGTACCAGGATGATTATGTCTGAGTCATTTAAATATTGGGTTTAATTTCGAAGGTAATTGATGATGTACTCTTTAAGATTCATGTAATCTTCTTTATTCTATTATTTAAAACTAACACCAATACAAAGAACTAGGATACTAGTGAAAACACTAAAATCTTCAAGAATGGCATTGGATGGTCTTTTTATACTACTTACTTTCGTAAAAAAGTAGAAGTGAAATAATAGAACGTCTTAGTGTTTCATTTAGATTATCGATATAGAAGGATTCGAAATCGAAGTAATTTTAACGAAATTCCAGTGCGCCTTAAATGGCTGTACTACGGACAATTTTAGAATTGAAATAAATTGTCATTGTGGTCAGGACTTTAATGAAAGTAGCAGGATTTTTGAATGTTGGTACCCATTTAATCATGTTTCAACGCTGTTCCGGAGAAGTCGCGTCTCGCCTCCGCACGCGCGTGTTGGGCAAGTTGCACTTGACACGCGAGGCACTCGCAAGAGGCCGAGGAGCCGCCACGCGCGCCGCCGCTCTGCGCTCACGCGTCCTCGCCCGCGCGCCGTAGTGAGCATCGCCCCTCACGTGACGCTCGGTGGACGAAGCGTTGTGTTGCAGAGCCTGAGCGAGAGCTCGTACAAAGAGATTTTGATGTGCATGAAATCGATGAACTGTAAACACAATGACTTTGAGAAATGATCAATTAGTTATTTGTTAAAAAATCCGTGTTACAAAATCTATTTGAATGAGAATGGAAATATATTATTTAAAAGGTCAATAAACTGTAGACGCAATGTTCACGAGAAATGACTAGTAATTTTTTAAAAGAGCAGATGTATCTCCGAGCGAACATTTAGAAACGTCATGAAATTATATATTGGATATATTCTGAGTTTTTCAGTGTTTTTTTTTTATAAATTGGAAAAATGTTGACTTTTAAGTTGTTAGTATGTGAATTTAAAAGTTTATACTATTGAATTTCTAACAAAAATCAAAGTGTACTAAAATGTATGTGAAGTAAATACCTTTTATTTGATTCACAATTTTCTTAAAACTAAGAGTTTGTTATACGATAAAAGTATATGTTGTAATATGCATGACAGGTCCCAAAAGAAATGAGTCTTTATTTTATCACAGTTTATTGGTTACATAAGATCCTTATGTTTACTTCCTGTACAGCTTTAAATAAGCATTTATACCTTAATGAACATGATCACCAGGCTAATATAAATTCTTATACAATCCATTTACTACAGTTTATATCGTTATTAAAAAACGTTCTTACTCAGTGTGTAAAGCAGTGATTCAGATTCAATTTCGTTGAGATATCAACCACTATTACTTAATGGCGTATTCTGCAGAGTGAAACACCTCGCTTTGCAAAAGATCCCACGCAATTACTGGAAGCCATCACGTGTAATTCAAATGCTAAGACTCATCTTGAGAACGAGCACAAATTGCTGGGCAAACATTCGCACTCACGTGTAATTACCGAACGTATCATTTGATGGTGAGGGGCCGGCCCCGTTCCTTCAGGCAACACATGGGACGCTCAGTCAATATTGGAAATTAGCGCGGCGTTCTGGGGACGCCCCAAAACGAGAGAGCCCGGCGCCGATCAATGGCCGAGCGACACACCGCAGTGGGCCATCTCTGTAAATGCAGTAAATATATATAAAAAAAAGGCGAATCTGAAACCAAAGTAAATACAGGGAGAATTAGAATGAAGGCGATATTTGACAGCTGTCAATTCATTAGTCTTACCATTGAATAACCTTTTTTCTCCTTTCACAGTTCTAGAAAAGTAATACACAATTAAAAATATGCAATTACACCGAAGTAGGTGGCTCAGGTCATCAATTGGTGTAACCGCAGTGTTTCTGACAAGGAGCCCCTACAGTTCGAGTCCCGCCTGTGGCATGGTCTTCGACACTAGCTAGTCAGGTTGCGTTGGGTCGCTGTCTGAACGAGGATTCCAGCAGGTGGCTGCACTAATCTGTAGTTTTCTGTGAAGGACAACTGGCGTATGCTGGGATGGGCTTTCCCTAAGGAACTGGATGGCGATCGCGCGAGATCTTTCCTTCCCCTTCCTTGCTCTATCGTCACCCCTTACTTACGCTCACTCACACCTACATGCACTGTACTACCGCACACTCCGAGAGATCAGTTCGGTGCTTAGATCTTGTCTCGCATAGAGCTTGCTGGGCTGGGGTGGTGCCCCGCTGGTGGGGGTACTTATTTGGGAACACCCCGCAAGCAGCCATTGTCGGGGCCGGATATCGCCATCCAGGGGATAATCATCACTATCTCTCGCGATAAAAAATGAACCACTTTTGCGGGACGAATGGTTTCAGCAGTTGGCGCGCCAGGACTCACTAATTAACCATGATGGATTCGTATGACGTCGTTTCAAATCTGAGAGTACACAATTCTTGTCATTGCAATAGGTTTTTTCCTATCGCACAGTTCTAAGATACTTCTTTATGGTACGAATGATACAAGTGAAATTTTATTTTGCGAGTAGGAAAGGTCACGACACTAGGCTGGTACGCAGAATGGTGCAATCCTACGAGAAAAATAAAATAATTTTTGTCTCGTGTGTCGTACACTATTTTTAGATAGCGTTACTTACTTTCATTTTAAATCATACAAGTCACTTTCTTGGGTACTATGATACATACGTACAATGTACGTAGTTGTTCAGACGTAAGTATTTTGTTTTCTACTTTGATACTAGAGTATTATGCTTTTAAATTAAAACTGGAGGCTGAAATACAGTTTATATCAATAAACAGCCTAATTATATGTGACTATCTGTAGTTGTCAATATTGTGCATCATTATAATAAGCAATGTTTACATTATAAAATTAAAGTAACGATAAAAAATATGAACTACACAAAATAACCCTTTGTGCATGTATAAAATGTTGGAATACAATGCTTAATCTAAAATGTTGACATCGGATAAAATTTCCTGTTCAATATTCAGGTATATAGTATACAAAAAGAAGTATCAAAGGAAACGAAAAATGGAACCAGAATGGCTTGGCAGTGATTGCGTAGTTTTGATTTGTCTTTATGGTTATTTACACAGGAAAAGTAAATAATATGATTTCAAAACATTCAGGATATAAATGAGATTATTTCCTCTTTACAAATTCGTTTAGTGATTGTACATTATGTTGGTTTAGTGATACCTATGGTAATTTGTACGTACAAGATATGAGTGTACAAAGAAAAAATGCCTTATTTGTTAGGTTAATGGTTATAACCTTCTAGCCAGTTCTAAATCTTTCGTTTATATTGCATATAATTTGTTTATTATTAGACATGTTTATTATCATGAATGATTCGAATTGATTCGAAGCCAATGAACTGTGTATTTTCACTAGGTGAAAACCGCAGACTGGCCATGGCTTCCAAATTACCACCCATTCTGTAGTAGACATGGGAGAAGTTGGCTGACAAAATCCCGGCGATGGAGGTGCGTGGAGGTGTGGGAGTGGGATGAGGAGAGGGAGTGAAGCAAGAACAGAAGTGGAGGTTGGGCTGGGGGAGTGGGACAGGGGGCGGTGATATAGGCAGGGTGGAGCCGGGGCTGAGGGGACGGTGCGGGGCAGGTGGTGGCTGCGTTTGGGTCTGGGTCATGATTCTGTGTCCGGGGTCTGGACCCGGGGTCAGGGGTCTGGACCCGGGGTCTAGGGCCGGGGATCTGGGTCGGGGACTGGGGCCTCGCTGGGGTCTGGAGTGAAGCGGGGGCGGAGGGTGGGGTGGAGGGCGGTGCACGGAGCTGCGAGTGGCGAAGGGGGGCGGGCGCTGAGCGAACGCTCCCCGGGTGCCGGGGCTGGTGGGGGCGGCGGCGGCGGCGGCGTTTCCCATATCGATCGCCGCCGGGATCCCCGCTCCGCCGCCGCAGCCGCCGCCGCCAGTAAAGTGGATATTCTCGCCCAAACCACGCGGCCGCGCGCGCCGCTTCTGGGAATTAGCATTCAGCGTGAGGTCGCCGTCCGTCTCCCCTCCTCCCCCGCCACCCCCAACACCGTCTTTGCCGCCGCTCTTCCCTTCTCCATCACCGACACTCACCTTCTCCCCAAGCCTTCAGCCCCATCCCACCTTCATGTTTGCCCTCACCATTACGTTCACCTCCACCACCCCCACTCTCCCTCGCCCTGGCATTCCACCTCGGATTTTTCTTCACCTGACCTCCTCTTCACCGGCCCTGCTCGCTATTGCTACCCTCGCTTCATTCGTCCCCGCCCTCCCCGTCCTCCGCCTCCGCAATCACCTCCACCTCCGTGGCCTCCAGGCTAACCTTAATACACGGCCCCGCCGCGCATTCGTCTTCGCCTTCGACGCCCCCCCCCTCCCGCTGCATTGCCGAATTGCTCCCACCGCCGCGCCGCGCCGTAGGTCTTCTTGGCCGAGGGCAGGGCGAGGAGCGCTGACCGCCTGCCTTCGACGCCGCGTGGCTTCCGATCGGGCAGCGCGCCCGTCAACCGCCCCTCGCCCCTCCCTTCATCTCAGCCTGGGACGACGGTTCTTCCGCACCGCGGTTGCTCAGCCCTCGCTTGGTAAGCGGACATCTTCAGTCGCTACGTCGTTGCACTTTCTGGGAATGCGTTAACTAGGTTTTCTAATTTAAAACGAGTTTGAAATTCATTCAATCATACATTTTCAAGTCCAATAGACTTAGTTTTGAAACCACTTGATTAGGACATTTACTATTAATATTATTTAAAATTGAGATAGTAATAAAATGGTTTTCTTTTGTTTGTAATTTCTCCTGTGATTTACTATTACTCTTGTATATTATTTTAAACCAACTTCGAAAGTAGAATATCAGACAATCGTGTATTTGTAATGTTCATCATGACTTTCAGGTATCAACCAACGTTTTAATTAATTTTATTTTGCTTTAAAGAATACTCTCGAGGTGACACCCTGATAATTGAAGTCTATTTTGATAAGTAGTTCCAATGACCATTCGAAAAAACCAATTGTATAGAACTCACCGAAAACAAACAAGGGAATGATTCAAAACTTCAGTCCTGTACTCATCACTAGCGCCTAAACCATTTTTTTCACAAACTGACATTCTAGCTTTTAGGGCTACAAATAAAAAACGGATATTGAAATATTTGCAGACAGTGTAATAAATCTTCCGCTAGATTGTCATTTTTATAACATTTTTAAAGGTTTAACTAAAATGTTTGCTCAGATACACCGCAGTGTGCTTATAAATATGACACAATTCCAGCATTAATCCATCTTTCTACGTTCCCAAAAACTGCTTCAACTCTTTTGAGGTCTTAGTTCAACTTTTTTCACATCCCTTTTACATATCCATTCTTTATGCTACAGAATTTTCTTAATGCGATTTTCATTCATTTAATTAACTAATTCGTCATTATAGGTACTGTCAATAATTTTACATATATTATCAGTTTTATTAATAAAATTTAAGAGCCTGCAGCAACTCAGCACTTAGGTCCGAAGGGTCGTGGGTTCGAGTCCCACCTTGGGTATGGTTGTTTGTTCCTTGCCTTTGCGTGTGTTCTCGCGGAGAGCGTCGTGTTCTGCTGATCCCAAATACGTGGAGACCTCAAATACGTTGATGACTAGTGGAGGGACCTACATGCGGGACGCGAAGGGGAACCAGCTGTTGGCTGGATAAAAGCTCTAGAAAAAAGTTAATGGAATTTACTTTCGGTGTTGTGTTTAATTTTTAACATATATTAATTTTCATAATGAAACCAAATTAGTATTGATGCATTTAGGACAGTTGATGTAAACAAATTAAATTTTGCTCGAGTATGATATTACAGTTCAATGAGTGTTTCTATTTGCAATATCATTTCCGAATGAAAGTGGCTATATGATTCAAAATAGTAGCTTGAGTACCTGTTATTGATTGGATAGCATGTCAGCAGATTTATTCAAACCATAAGTATCTATGCTTCACTTTCACATTCTTTCCTCAGGTCCCCTTCTTGCTGGGGTCCATTTTCTTAATTGTTTGTAAATGTGTTGCTGTAATTTTATTTCTCTAAATTCGTAGTATATAACACCCTGAAATATGTAACAAAAAATAATTTATTATGTAGAACTGACCAAAATAAAAATTAATGTCACGCCACCCTCTTAATGTCACCCTTTAATTGTCAATTTTGCAAATAAAATAACGTTGTTCGGAGTTCCATCAAATTATCTTTTAATGACATCGCTGTTCAACTTCAAATTGGGAATACTTCAGCAAATTCCCGCTCTCTCTATATTCCTATTTTAAAAATCATGTGAGTTAATAGAGCTTGTGAATGTTACATTGATACTTGCACATCAATCCTGTACTAAGTTATGTTGCAAACCTCCAAATTTGCTCGGAAAAAGAGGGGATAATAATATTCAACAATAGAGAAGACAATAGCGTTCCCTACAGGAATAAAGTCATTTAAATTGCAATTTAAAATATATTTCACATAAAATACAATAGTCTTAAACATTTTGTTAAAAATATTTATAAATACATATTTATTTTTATTTTCAAATCACAGATGGCATTATTCACTTTATAAATTAGTAGGTGTAATCAAGATATTCATATAGAATTTTTTTATGTACATACTCAAATATTTAGTCACTTAACACTATTTTCATTGTGTTCACAGTTACTATATTTTAATAACACACAACTACTGAAGACTCTCAAAACCACCGAAAAATTTCTGCCTGTCGTAGCGACCAAAATATGTATGCATTTACTTCGATTACCATTTCTAGATCTTCACTTCCAATGTTGCCGTTTCGCTCTGCTGTTCTTACTGTTCCCCAAACATTCCGACCGCCGACACCTGATCTGTTGACTCGACTCTCCGACCCGCTCAAGGCCGCGTTGGCTGGAGACGGGCAAAGTGACTCTTTTCCTGGAAATCCTTCTTTGCATTTGGCTTCTGTAAACGCTGAAATAGCGCGAAGTGCCTTATGTTTGCGAACCGAACTCGATTGCAACTTCTGGAAAGTTAATGGCTTATGACGCCTCTTGGGTTGTTTACAGAGCTGCTTTCACGTTTGTTAAAACTGAACATTGCAGAAGTAACCTAAGAAAAGTCCGTAATTGGCTTGATGATTGTCAGTAAATGACTTATAAAGAAAAATTTTAAAATAAATTCCAAACGTACCTCCATATCAAATAATTTTGGACACAAAGAATAGTTGCTGTTCAGAAATGAAAATTTTCTTCCCGAGAAGTAATAACTATTCTATAATTTGTGTTATTAAATATAACTAGTATTACACAAAACATCATTATCACATTTGCTATATTTTTTCAATTTCTATTGAAGTAAATTTTATCAATTTATTATTTATTTATCATTATTACTTCCAAAACTTTTTCAATGAAAAATATGAATAAACTTATATTATTCATTCTTTTTACTGTTGTTCTGTTTCTTGAAATTGATAGATAAATTCCTCTTTCGAACACAATTTAGTTCATAATTTTCAAACATTTTTATATTTGTACTGAAATGCAACTGTAAGGTCGTTTCGTTCCTATTCTCTACTTGTTTTATACCGCCGTTGGGCCTGCACAAAAGACCATGCGAAATATCATTTTTCGGGAGAGATACAAAAAACACTGAATTAATTTCTCCGAGTATGCATGTTAATATATAATTACAGTTTTTGCAATGTATCTATTGGATTCAATTCAGAAAATATTTCTAAGTACAATAGTGCGCAATTTTTTTCTCCTTGCAATGTATATCATTAATGTTTGTAAAAAGAAGCCACGTAATCGGTTTTGTAGGCACAACGACGATATACGTTGTAGGTGCAATCTACATCACTGGAAGTAACAAAACATGAATCTAACTAGAGAAAACGCTTCTATAGATATTAAATGTATGGATTTGTGAATCAACAACTACAGCCGTGCAAACAGAGCTCCTAAATTCGTGACCTAAAGAAGTGGTTGTGTATTATCGACATCGGCTAAATATCTGGTCGAGACAGATCTCAGAGTGGGCAGGCATTGTTGGTGTAGTCTGCTCTGATCGGCTATATGTCGTTCCCTCAGGTCGGGTCAGATCAGGTGGATGCCGGAGTGGTGGCTTGAACAACGGGTGACGCGTGATGTTTCCTTCAGCATCCTTCGCTCTTTCATCCCTCCAAGGACTTTCGGTGAAGCTATGCCTGAACACATCTAGCAAATTACCCCCGATCACATCGCGAATGTTACGTTAAAGCCCACTCAGAACCTTGGCATTGCTACATTGCAGTGTTCTAGTGTCAGAGAAAGGAGAAGAAGAGTTGTGCTCAACAGTTTAACATGAACCATTTCATCTTCATTTTTTAGATGCAAACCAAATTCGATTTTATTACAAATTATTTGTCTCGTGAAGTTCAAGAAAGAAAAGATGTAAACGTCTGATCCGTGATGAGGCACGTGCTTCCAATCAACAATGCACATGCACATGCTTCCAATCAACAAATACATACAACTCCAGGAAGACTTTCTACAAAACGGCGTCATTTTAGGTCCCTTGTTAACTGTTCGTTGTTTAGAGAAACTATTTGTATTTTGTAGACTCATGCAACGGATACTTATTTATAGTTTTCCTGTAAGGCCGTGTCTCACTTTCCCTTCATTCGTACAACAAGTTATCCTTGAGAACAACTGTTCGCGTGTTTTGATAATCCACCTGCATTTCCTTTCTCATTTTATTCACCTGTAATTCCATATAACAAATTAAAATTCTGGGAACTCTCCTTTTGATAATGGAATATTCACATTTAAGCCGAAACTTACTGCAATGAAAACTGTGGTAATTAAAGCATTATGATTAATAATGTACAATACAAAACGTAATTCAAAGAGACTGCATAAAAACATATAGATTTTTATGGACGAAATTCACGAACACCAAATTTAAAAATTAAATAGTTGTTACTATTCTGACACTTAGGAAAATATTGACTAAATATAATATTTTAATGAAGGTAATTTGAAACATCTTTACATTAATCTCTTACACACGTTCTCCCAAACGTTTTCCAAACTTTTCCCTCAATTATTCGTACAAATATTTTCCAAAATTCTTTCTCAATAATTCCTTGAATGTTACTTTAAATGTGTTTCGAAATCTTTCACGCATATTTACCACATTTTCTCGCATATTAAACTGAAAATTAAAAAAATGTTAATTCAAGTGCTTTTTTTATTCAAAATACTTTCAACAAATCTGCGGAGGCATGTAGTGCAGTGTCCCCACTGCGTGTTGAAATTAGAAGATCTGAATTGAAGTTTTTTTTACACACCCACGTTCACAAACTACAATTTTTTATCACAACGAAAAAATCTTTCATGACGTAATTGGTAGGCATTTGTAGCACGAAAAATGTTGAGTTCTTTCTCAAGCATTTGAAAATACTGATGAACACTTAAGTGTAGTTGAAGCTCGAACTGTAGTGAGTAACTTATTGAATGAAGTGCAGTATGTACAAGCGATGGTGTTTTATAAAAAAATGGAAAATTCATGTATCAAAATAATTTATTTGCTGCAGTAATATTACAAGATTTGAAGCAATAATGCAAGATCTAATGCAATTAATTAATTTGGAGTATTACTGACCAACTGATTGTTCTTCGCCACTGGTGCTACCATTA
The DNA here is from genome assembly GCA_038098605.1 of Gryllus longicercus. Lineage (NCBI taxonomy): Eukaryota > Metazoa > Arthropoda > Insecta > Orthoptera > Gryllidae > Gryllus > Gryllus longicercus. Next base: position 738,545 of record JAZDUA010000047.1, on the reverse strand, counting down.
TCCTTTTTCATGTTGGCATCTGCCACTGATAACAAATTTAGATACAAATCTGCTGATGACTTTAATTTTTTACATATCTTCTGAAAATTTATTTGCTATTAAAATGTACGTCTTCTTTAATCTTTTTTGCTCTTACTACATCTCTTTCCTCTTTTTCTTTGATTTACGTCGCTTCCACTCCGTTCTTTCTATATCTGACGTACAATACATTTCTTAGGTGTTATATTCTCCCTTGCGTGCTCAGATTCCCAACAGAAAGGAGATGTATGCCCTAAGAACAGGTTATACACTATCACCAATCTTCCATATCAAAAATACTGGTTATGCAGAATAACCATATTCACAAAACAAACATCATCTCGTCTTGCAGATTGAGATAAGCTATGCTTGAGGGGAAAACATACATTTAAAGGTCTGCGAATCTGATACCAAAAAATACTATGGTTCTTTTATCAAAATTGGACCAAATATCTATTATCAGGGGCTGATTTTGTTCACCACAACACAGTCAGCAAATGTCTGCTATAAAGATCTAGCAATAGTTCTAGTATCTTAAAATCTCACTTTTTGAAGTAAGGTTGTCTAAACAATACTTTAATTGCTTAAGACCGCGGACAGATGAAATATCAAAAATTGCAAAGGAAGTGCCACAAAGATTTTTTTGAATATGCAAATAATAAAAAGTAGGTTTTTAAAATTTAAAAAGAAACTTTTTTAAAAATTATTTTTATAAAAGTGAAAATTGATTCACACTGGTATTCAATGTTCAACTGTGTTAGGATCCCTAGCTACGCAGTGACGGAACCACCAAATTACGATATAGAAATTTAACTTTTTGTGTCTCTTAATGAAATGGTTTGAAAGAGTTTCTGAGTTATGCACGATGGTAAAGAAGGTGGTAAAGTAATGATTTATGACGGGTTGCATGAACGCCTGATATTCCTCACATTCCATAATCAGAGAAGTTCTATTATTCGTCTTAAATTAGTTTGATGCAAACGAGAGTAGCAATTGCCGTTGTAACAGTAATACACTTACGAAATTTTGTATCCATGGTTTCTTATTAAAGGGAAATAGTCTTCACTCAGCGTATTGACTACAGAGGGGATTGTAAATGTAATTAATTTCAAACGATTGATGAGTCCTCTTTTTATTTTATGGATTTTTCACCTCTCTGTGCTCTGTTATAAAATTTAGCTCTTGAAGTACTAATTACCTAAATTATAATTTTGTCAATCCGGTTATTAATTCAATTTGGAAAGCCATTGAAATTATATTAATTTACTTAGAACTATTTTATTATTATAATTAACACACATTATTTTAAAAAATCGTGTAAATAAAAAAAATAGTTTCGTTGTCAATAGATAATAGTACCGAGCTACTCTTAAAGAAGCTCTGGGCTCGATCTTCCAAATGGCGATGGTGAACATCGAGTTTGGAGTGGGCATCGGCGGTGGGGGATCAATGACGTCATCGGTGGCCAGGAGAGGGAATCGCGGAGGCCCCTCCATTCGGACGGCCAGAGGGAATGAAAAAGCCTTCACAGTGGAGAGACAGAGTGATGAGGACAGCTAAGGCTACGGTGGGACTAGGTGTGACAGGAGGTCTGCCGAAGGCCACGAGACGGATAAGACGGTACGGCAACGCGATCGAGGACGTTGGTGAGGTGACCAGGGGGCAGGGTGCGCGTGGTTGGTGAGGACACGGACGTATGGAGGCGGTCACGGCGAGGGTTTGCTGAGACTACGGAGGATGGATAAATGTCAGCTGGATAAACGAAGGTGGGAAAATTGGACCGAGGGCGGCGAGGGCGGTGAGGGCAGCGAAGGTGACGGAGGGTGGCAAGAGTGGCGATAGCGACGGCCCATAACAGGGGCGGGGGACGGTGGAGTGACCTGGGTGAGGAGGACTAGGAAGGCCACCCAGACCAGAAGTACGTACGGGAGAAGCGGGCACGAGGGGGCGTTGAAGTCTAGGGCGCAGCGTGGTCGGTGCTATCGGAAAGGGCGGCCGAGACGTCGGAGGCCGGGGCGGGGGCGGGGAGGGCGGCCGGATGGGGTCGGCTAGGCGTTCGGCGGTCCGAGCACGTTCCCTCGAATTAATTAAGGCGGCCGCCAGGAGATTGAGCGCCGCGCCGCGCCGGCCATCTGGCGGAAGTAATGGGAAGTTCCAGACCGCCCCTGCCCCTGCCCCTGCCCCGCCCCTAGCTTCCGCTTCGCGGAACAATCGGCGACGGGGGCGGGGGCGGGGGCGGGCGCCCTCGGGAGCGGCGGAGGAACGCAGCTGGGGGGACGCAGGAAGATGACGCGGAGGGCGCAAGCCATGGACGTTTCCAAGTACCAAAACTATTGACCCCCATTTTCTGTATTAGCACATATACTGTTGATCAGAAGGCTATACGGTCTATGCGAGTACCTTTGTGAATCTCGTTTTAGTGTTACAAAGTAGTTGAAAGCAACACTTTTCGCTTTTCTCAAGATTGCCATAACTCTGTATGTCTCCAGATATTCTTTTCTCAAATTCAGGCAAAATTAAGTCAATGATGCTACTAGTACACTCTCCATATGCATTTTTATATTTTGTGTAAGTGTTGTGTTACTGGTGTACCAAATATCTCTGCGGAAAGATGGATTGATTTAACAGAGAGGAGTGGCGTGGAAGGTCGTATTGAAACCATTGTCTTGTAATATCTCAAAATGAGCTTGATAAACTATTTAAACTTGACACTTCCATTTTTCCAGATTATGAAATTTTTTAAAAAAAGCTTTCATTTTCGCGGCACTATAATTTTTCGGTGCATTATAATCCTTAAATGTAAATATTACAGTTCAGTTTGGGTTCTATAAATTTGTTGATTAGAAGAATCGAGAAAGCAGGATGCATATTATCGCACATAATCACTTTACTTGAGGAGAAGCAACAGTGGCATATATTATTCATTCGATCACTCCAGAATATAATGGGACGTCAACGTTTATTTTTTGACTCTTTGAACTTCTCGGGACCAATAAGAAATGTAATTTTTTGTAATTTTTGCAATAATGTAGTTGAGAAGCGTTTATTAACCCAAATATATAATACGTCAGGAAAACGTTTTTAGGTTAGTGCCTGAAGTTTTTGCCGAGAAGCATTTCAAAGAAGTCCATTTTGTCATTTACTGTGATAAAAGTCGGTAACTCGTGAGTACCCTCACTTTCGGTTGTATTTAAAATTTTTGATTGTTAATTAAAAGTGATCCTAAAACGCAGCTAATATGTATTCTACTAAATTATGTTCGTATTTTTCTTGCATTTGGTAGTGTCAAAAAATAATTCTTGCTACGAACGAGTTTGCACTTCATGATGTTAATCATTTCAGCGACGTTATCTTGTGCTTGGAGTTTGTCACCTATGGTCTGCTCAAATTATTATAATAGTACTACACTGTATCGTTGTTTGTCAAATATTAAATCTTTTTTCACTTCATATGAAGAAAATTGTTTCAATATCTTGTTTGAAACGTTAGTAAATGTTATGGTTTCATTTGCAGAATTTTATTTCAGATAATTAATTAATCTTATTTTTAAATATTTCATAAGAAACAAAATGTAGAAACAAAATTATTTAAAACTATTGTTAACAAAGGTAAATCTTTTATAAAAAGCATTCATTTAGAACTTGGTTAGTACCACTTTCTCTTTGCACGTTTAAAAATTGTTTTGATCATATACAGAGAAAAAAATAAAATGACGGAGATAAACTTTAACATGTTAACACCTCCATCACTCTCAACATTCAATTTCTTTTCAATGCGCCAGAAAGCTATAAATATTCGAAAAATTTCGATGTTCCGCTTTTGATGTATATTGACAAACAACACCGAGCCCTTTCAAGCTTATTTGCGGCACGGACCGTAACATTCCATATTCACGATCGACATAGATCGTTGAAAGCGCCACAGCGCGTGCAATCAGAGCATACGCGCGCGGGCATTCGCGCTTCTGAGAGCAAAATTAGCGAACGAATGATTACTGAAAGCTCACATATCAGAAAAGCGTCATAGAGGGCAAATTCAGATCCATAGGTTCGTGTTTGCGGTGCGTCGACCAAATCGCGGGCTGCTGCTGGATAGATCCGAGCTCGGCCCATTGACACTACGTCGCAACCCACAATCCAACCTGTCGTCTGTTGTTATGCCCATCGGATGACGGACGACTAGCGTCACTGGACGCACCTCCCGCCTACCCGCCTACCAGTCCTCGCTCCGGTTGATTGTAACACTCATTCCTCTCTCCAACCATTCTACCCATACCTCCTACCGACCGTACCACCCGTACATTCTGCCCACCATATCAGCCGTGTCTCCTATGCATTGTACCATACGTATCTTCCGCCCACAGCAGTACCGTTAGCTCCCGACTACCGAACTACCCGTATCTTGTATTCACCGAACCACCCATATCTTCCATCCTCTGTTCCACTCGTACTTCCTGTCCACCGTACTACCCATACCTCTCACCCAATACACCACCTGTGTCTCTTACTAACCTTCCGCAACCATGTCTTCTACCTTCCGCTATTGTGTCTCTCCACTTCTAGCACTAATACTAGGACACTATTCTGAACTCATTCCAACAACAGCCCTTACATACCTTCCTATAACAACGTTGATTTTGAGATTAACAACGTGAATTTTGATTTATCAATAATTGTGACTACTATATTCAGTGACTAGGAGAGGGGAGACTGTCGCTTTAATGACCTTCCTTTCTGGCTGGTGTCGATCACCAGCCGACTTTTCTTAGCTTTCCCCTGTTTATATAATAGTATTATCTTAAGGAGTGACTGATGATATGCTATAATTCCAAATGAAACGATGGATCACATAAGTACAGACGCTCGACCCCAGCTACATCTCTTTTCGGAATGTCCGCCAGAGCTTAATTCGTTTTAGCCGTAGCCCACCTAGTCCCTAGTCCGCCTTACGTTATATTTACCCTTCCACTATCACTTTTTTGCGTCATTGGTTTACCAAGGGGATAACAGTGTTACCTGATTGTAAATATTTTGACCATAAATGCAGAAAAATTGTTTTAGTTAATGAGGTTAAACATTCATTTCAGTTGTTTCATTTTATGGCAATTTTATCCGTTTGGTGTAAGTTCACATAACACGAGTCCGCAATAACTCACTTACAAACATCGGACGTAAACATAGCTTTAAATAACATTTATATATCACGATACTAAGATGATGAAAGATTCATCAATTTTGGATGTAATGAGACTTATTTGTCAAAAAATGATTTTTTTATAATATTTGTCAGATAGTCAACTATAAACAATATTGTATATCGAAATTGAAAACGAATTAGGAAATAACAAAACATGATACAATGTGCGTTGGGGTAAGTGAGTCCTCCCCACTGCAGCCACTATTTACTTACGTGTCTTCCCGTCCAAACATTCCCACTCACCGCCCGCCTGGTCGATACACCAGGGTACTTTTGGGTGGCGTCAAAACTTTTCGCTGTTTGACGCTTGGCTCTCGTCGCGTCGCCTCGCGAACAAAAACCCCAGGCCCGGTGCGTTTGTGAACTTGTGGGCGGACGAGCAGCGGTCCCGATGCGGGCGAGCGCCGGGTTACAATTGCGCCGGGTGGCGGGCGGCGCCACCGCGTTCTATTCTCCCCGCAGCGACTCCATGCGGTCGCGAAAAAAGCGCAGCTTGTGAACCGAATGGCGCCATTTGGATACAGTCCCGATGCGCTGTCCAACGTTTGACTCCCGAAAGGTAGATTTAATGGTCGGTGGTACTCGGAGCGCTTGTTTTATTGCGAGGGATTTGCGGTGCAATATTATCCTTTTTATAGTGACTTTTAGTGAAAAATAGCTTAGAGTACAAATCCAATCTCAATACAAAGGATTATGAAAAAAGGTTGAAAGTGAATAATCTGTGGTACAAATTAACTGTGAAAACCTTTTTGTGCTTTAGTTGAAAATAATGCTTAAAATTTAACGTTTAGTTTTGAATGGTTAAATACGTGTTAATGTGGATACATCGTGAGAAGTGTAGCTAATTGAAAGATAAATTTATAAAATAAATTATTTGCCTGTCCTCTTTCGAGGTAAAGAAACATTATCAATGTTACCGGCTGACCATGCAGAGGAATGATTTTGTTGATAACATATTCTTTATAAATAATAGCACACACCGGATCCATTTAGTCAGTTTTACGAACTGTTTTCTACTTTATGATTCAATAAGATCGTTAAAACAATAATCAGTAGTGAGAGAGTTGGTGTTGTTTATAGTGAGCGAAATATGTTTATAAATTTATCAAATAGCGTACTTATTCAAGAAGTTATTTCTTTCTCGTTACTGTTTTGTTCCTGGAATTGGAATGGCATTGTAGATATTTTCGGAGTCAGTAGGATTCGCAGTTCTGTCCGGTCCGCGGAGCGATTAGGTTTCGTTGTAATGATTTTGTTGGTTTGTTGTTTCTGCAGTGTTATTAACGCACTTTGTTAGTACGTAATAGCATGTTTTCTTTTGCACATATACATCGTAAATTGAATCGTATGTACCAACCCTCAAGCCTAAAAGAGAGCTAGAAATGGCACCAGAATGGTACCTGCGAACGGGCAGCTTCGCTATTACGGCAGAAGGCGTGTCAATTTTCATAACGAATTGAGGTAACTCAGTGAGTCCGCTGTAAAATAAGAAAAAAATAGTAAATACAATATTTAATTTCTTCAATAAATACGAGTTTATTTCAACGTTTATATAAAGAGAGGTCCTAAACAACATGAGGAGATAAAACTAAAATTAATTAATGTACTACAGACAATAAAAGAACGTCAATAACATCTACGAGTGTAAGTGATTGGAAGTAAACGCGCTTACTGTACATCTGGGGGTGCAACAGCTGTGAACTGCGTGGCCAGGAACAGTAACGAAAGGAACCGCCTTGTGTCTCAGTGACCCTACGCCGCGTTTCATTTCTTTGGGACGAAATTTCTCGAAACGATCCGGAAGCAGTTGAAAGATATGTGAAAAATCACGCGCGTGAAGCTTCTCTCGAAAGGTATTGAAGAGGTTGAAAGGTTAAAAACGCATCTCAGAGTTCGAAGGGCTCCGAAACAAAGCTGGGATGACACAGGCGCCCCGGGCGCCTGCTTCCGGGCCGGATGTAGCCCCGGGATTTGGCGTTTGGTAGGAACCTGTAGCGATTGATTAATTAATTATTTCGCATGCCCGGGCACGTCAACTGCCGTAGTCCCGTAAGCGTACTGCATGTTTTAATCATGGGAGACGTCGGTGCTCTGCCCTCGCTGGGTGATACAATTCAGTGCTGACCTGCACGTCTGCTTGGGAGCTTTCTCCATGCAGGTATCTCCCACCGGCGGGGCACCGCCCCAGCTAGGACACGCTCTAAGCTCCCGAGTGGGGACCTGTTGCGAGGCGCAGTTGCCTGTTGCCCGCGGCAGAGCGCGGCGCGGCGCGGCGCGGCGCGGCGCGGCGCGGCGCGGCGCGGCGCGGCGCCGCCGCCCACCTGCTGTTAAGTTGCCGTAAAGCGGCGCATAAACGCCCAGGGTCCGGGGACGTCGCGCAACAAGCGCCTCTGGGGCTGAGCAACCGGCACTTGCCCTCTCGCGCCGCATTTGGCTTCTTCGGTTGATGGTGGGTTTCGTTTGTGTTTTTTTGGGGCACGCCAACTACTAAGGTCATTATTTCCGTGAGCTCAGTGCACTACTGTATATTCATAGAAGAGGCGACATTCCTTCCAACTGGAGTGTGCGATCCGGCAGCTACCCGAATGACTTATGGACTTTCTCTCTACTGGTATTGCCGCCAGTGGCACACATACCCAATCGGAACAAGCTCTAACCTCGACTGGTCTCTCGACATGTAGGATAGTATAGTGTATGCGTATGTGTGTGCGTATGTAAAGGGAGAAAAGAGGGCAAGGATAAAAGCGGGCGGTCCGCGGTTCATTTGTCAAAGTACTGCTTTGGCGTTCGTTTGGTAGCTCGGTGTTGCGAGGTATTCGCACCAATTTGAATTGCCAAGACAGACATTACCCTAAATTAAAATATGGAAGATACCGACTGGAAGTCAGTCAATCTCTTTTTACGATTCCAAATATTTGTCAATTCCAAATAAAATGATTCTTTTCAAATGTTTCTATTGTCTTTTTGTCTTTATTTTTGTCTACTACGAGATAACAACCTATGTCAATGACTGATTTAACCTGAGTAATAAACGGGAAATTATGTAGAACATTCTGCTTCCACAGTTTTATGGAAATATCAGCTTATTTTATCGAACTAATTAGTATTTTTATTATTATTATTGGCGTATAGGCCATTACTGACCACGCTACACGATTAACGTGTGTAATTCTTCCAGGATCAGCTTTTCAGCTGTATCCTTGGATTACGACAAGGTTGTTACGCCTTGAAGTGTGAATTATGAGATGATAGGTTGATGATAGGTGAAGGGACAATCATGGATTAGGTGATAGGATATTGGTGAAAGGTGATCGTGGACTTTTTGAACCATCCCAGCATTCGCCTTATGACCGAGGGAAACCACGAAAACCCCGGTCAGGATGGCCGGCTCGGGAATCGAACCCGGACCTCCCGATTACGAAGTCAGCGCGCAACGCAGTGAGCCACTTCGCTCGGTATTAGTATTTTTATATTATTATTTTTTCAGTTGCGGTATACCCAGTCCAGTAACATTAATGTGTCCACCAGTTATGTCCGACGAAAAAATGCTATAACCGCGCACAGACTGTTGGTGGCTGCACTAACAGTAGAGGCGTTACAAAGTGAGTCGGCTGGAAGCAGAAAATAGTGAAGTGGTTGAACCATGCAGAAACAGAGCGATTTATCGGACGTGCAAAAGGACAATCATTGGCTTTCGTGCCAAGAGCGGGAGCATTACGGAAAGGTCCAAGTTTCTAAAGTGCTCACGTACCGCCGTGGTTAAAGTATTCAGTGCATAGCAAAATTGCGGTGTCCAAAATCGGCGCCAAGGCAACTGCTGCGCATCACAAGCCAAACATGAGAGGTTACTACAAAGACGGTTTCGGAGGTGTGTACGGGCGGATAGACTTGCAACTGTATACTTGCACTAACCTTTCATAAGGACCAGGGGGCTACCAGCAGCGTCTCCTCTCAACAAACGTTCAGCAAACGTTGCTGCGCATGGGCCTCCACAGCAGGCGCCTGTTCATGCACCCATGCTGACTGCTATTCATCGGCCAAGAAGGCTGGAATTTGCACGCCAGTACCGCAACTGGACGTCCACACGGCTGTGCATCCCTGTCGGTACCATCCAGAACCTCATCGACTCTGTTCCTGCCCGTCTCGCAGACGTCAGCGCTGCAAAAGGGGTTATTGGGGATTTTGTCGGGAGGTCACATTGACGTTACTTGACTGTGTATAAGAGCAGTTCAGTTTGTTTGCCAGTCAATAATATTTGATTTTGAAAAATAAACACATTTTATGAATGTTTTAATTTATACTGTCAATATAATCTGAATATTACGCTGGAATTTGTGTAATCCCAATTGTAAAACTGTGAATCAGTCCACTGAATAGTTATTTCTAACCAATTACCTGAGCATTCAATCTACTGAACTTCATTGGATAAGTCAAGGTAAAAAACATTATTCATTTCATTTACGAAACAAAAGCTCATTCAAATTTTTAACCTTCAGATTGTAGACATGTAAATAGTAGTTGATACTTTATATAACGAAAATCTACATAAATTTTAAGCAACCGCCCACAGGTTCAAAAATGTTTGATAGGAAGAACTCCGAATTTAACCAGCCTTCCTTCACAAGATAAGCAAAATAGACTGTGACTTCTTCCTTATTAACAGATTGTAAAAAAGTCTCAAGACTAAAAGTGCAAAATCTGAATAGAACTTGAGAGTAATACCATACTTCGTGGCCATATAGAATTGTGACGACTCGCAATGTGAACTGTCATACAGAATGTAGAACTATGATACAAACCTATCGAAACTAATAACTGGATAAATTGGGAATGTCATATCTCTGCATTATACGTTTAGCGTTATTTATGATCATGAGAATAAGGATGTTCGCAATATTTTTGAAAGCATTTCCTCTTTTATCATTCAAACACGTGGGTGAAAAGATTCTCTTTAACGCCGGAATTTCCTGTGTGGAATGTCTGATCCTTGTGAACCACAGAGACTCCAATTATTGCGGAATCCGCCAAGTGATGCGAAAAATGGGGAAAATGGTTTATTTCACACAGGGGGAAATAATAAACGATATTAAAACCTCCAGTCGTAATTTCGGCGTTCGCAGTAGCGCGTGGTTGGCAGAAATGCGATAAGCAGTAGTTCTGATCCATTGATTTGCCACCTTTACGCTGTTTGAAAAGAACCCGTTCTAGAGAGAAACTAACTACGCGTTTGGAACTGCACGTTTCCTGTTCGTTAGAATAAGAGCTTTTGTCTGGCTTTACGTACTGCTGGGCTATTAGTACCAAGTAATGAAGGGTGGATGTACAACACCTGGTTGCTAGTTGAGGGGAGTCACGCCAGGGAGAGAGGAGGGCGCGTCCTTGTTAGGCGAGGCGCGGAAATCAAGGTTCATATCACTCGCCCTAACCACTCTAAATAAAGCGCGCAATTCTATGTGCAGTCAAATAGAATTTCAAGAACATGGCGGTGAAAAAGAGATGATGATGATGATCACTATACGTCAGTCAACATTCAGTCAACAGTCAGGCTTTTCTATCGAAGAATTAGTTGTCGTTTTTGTACTTTATTTGATCTTTTAACGTAGAAAATGTCCTGCAAATGATCCATTGTTAAACATTTTGCTCCAAATTTTATTACAGTAAATCGAACGCTCTTCTGTATTGGTCAGTAAGCAATATTTAATATCTTATACTTGCATATATGAATTTATTTGGTTTTAGTTAGTTGTAATGAATTTTTATATTTATCAGCAGAAGCATAATTAGTGACGCTTTGCCCTATCTGCAGTATGTTTTTGCTAGTTGAGGCACATAAATAAAGCCCCTTCTAAGAAAGCCTACAAACAGATGAAGTCTTAATGATACTGCTAATAGAAAGACGTAATGCGATGTATTTTGTAACGGGTTATCACTAACGCTCGCTATAACGAACGAGAGACGCATGTTTAATTTAAATCTGCTGCATTTTCACCAAAAAATTCAGTAACCAGTAAAAAAACCTTTGAGATATAGTAACAAACGTTCATCCAACGCATTAGACATTAAACTACGTATTTAAATTAGTTTCAAATTTCTATTATTAAATGTATATAAAGTTCCCAACTACAATCATACAGCAGAAAATCAACATTCGAAAACATTTAATTTTTGGGAATGAAATGCATCCATTAGGGGTTCAGAAAGTGTCGTAAAACGTAAATATTTTTATTTTGCTAGTTTAAGACTGAAGACTGTGCTGAGTTGAACAGATATACGTTTTATTGTTGTGTGTCTACTACTGAAACGTAGTAGAGTTTGTATCATTATTCCGTAAAGTTGTTTCTGAAAGCCATTTTTTGACAATGCAACGTTGCCTCGACTGAAATTTAGAAACTAACTTTGCTCCAATGACTCATTTTATTTCTTAGTATGTCACATTTCTTTCCTTTTCCTTTAAAATTGCAACGTATCTCTCATGATATACAGTTTCATAAACAATTAACTGTGACACCCAAAGTTACTAGGCACTTCCTACTTAGGAAATAAATTATAAACGGTCAGGATACTGAGTAGTAGTATTTCGACCTACTTTTTAAGTACGTAAATAATAAAAAAATCGACATAAAATACAATCAAACAAGTTTAATATTCCAGTCTGTTTTTTTTTTCATAACAAACAAAATATTTCAAACAAAACGCTTCCTCTTTATTTCCTTGAGTCATAAACGTATTCACAAAACCGAACTTAATAGCACAAGAAACTCTTTCAGGAGAGCCGAAACAGGATTTTAAACAAAAGCTTAGAGATCGCGCGACTCTTCTTTCACTTTGCCTTCGCTTGAAATCTGAAGGCCAGACAATGGATTGTACTCGCATCATCGCGTTGCCCGTCTCTCTTCCTCTAGAGCAGGCTGTACCCAACGAGCAGAGTTCAGAGAATCACGGTGCGGAGAGTGCCAGGGGCTGCAGCACTTCCCTCTCCGATCCCCCTCTTCTCTAGCAGTGCGCCCGCGCGCCGCACCGAAATTGTTATGTCATCACAAATGTGTACAATGGGATTCAAGAACATGCTGTAATACGTTGCCTTGAAACACCTACAAATGAAACCAGCAGAGAAGGAGAAATTTTGTGGACAAGAAATAGTCATCGGGCGTACGTTCCCGGTGAAACGAAAACAAGGCAAATCATTCAGCGCAACCGGCCGCTAGAATTATCTAACGCAGACGAATATTTCCTAGCTATGCATCTACTGCCTGGGGAGGTGGCTCATAGCATGGACTGATGTAACTGCAGTGCGTCTGATCGAGAGGTCCTAGGTTCGACTATCGTCTGCGGGGGATTTTCGACACTCGTTTGTCAACTAGGTCGAATTCAGTCGCTGTTCGGAGAAGAATTCTAACAGCCAGTGCTCTGTTTGGTAGTTTTTCGCGTTTTCCCCGAGCAACACCGGCGAATGCCGTAGCAGTATCCTAACAAATAGGTCGCGGACCGCTCGCAATTATTCCTTCCTCATCCCTTACTTCCACACATTTACATTCACATGCAATACACTACCAAACGTTCCGGAAGACCGATTGAGACTTGGAGCTTGTCCCGGCTGGGGCAGTGGCCCACTGGTGGGAGATACCTGGTCAGGGAAAACCCCACAAGCGTCGGATGTCTCCATCGAACGGAGGAAGATCACCGCCACCTCCCGAGGGAAATAATTCACTACACTTACGTGACTATTGACCTTAGCAGTTGACGCACCTGGAACCCCTACATCCAACCACTGCATTTACTGTCAAAATCCGCCAATCCCAGAACTCAAATCCTAGGGCGTCCTGTTGAGAGTCGCTTCAACGCAACACGAGTTTCCTTGAGCCTTCGCAGCCGGTGTAAACGGTCGTATTTGCCCCAACGCGACTCGAGCCGAACACTCGCTTGCACTGAGAGTGGCTTCAGCGCCCCCGCCTTTCGGCAAAAATCTGCCGGCGCCGCCCGTCTCCGCGGGCGCGAGCGCCTCGCGGCTCGTATCGCCCACTCGGCGGCCACTTAACGCGCTCGTCGCCCCGGCGAAACCCCACGCCCGGAAACCTCTCAGGCGAATTGGCCGAGCGGCCATCGCCATGCACCATCGCCATGCACAGCGCCGGAAAGTCTGTTCGCGCCTCCGCGTTAGCCTGCTGGGGAAGCATCTCAGGTGAATGTATCCTTTATTACGATGGAAGTTATTAACCTTTCAGGGCGCACGTGGTACACACGAATAGTTGGCTGCATAAGTAATTATGAAAAATGATGTCAATTGTACTTATCAAATGGAGTGAAATTCAGGCTCTGTAGGTGTCCTTGCGAAGCCGAAATCTCATCATCACTGACATCGCGTCTTCCGCGTTCGTGTAATTAAGTGAGATCAAACCTAAAGATCGAGGATATGATTGAAAGATAGGAAATGGGAACCAATCTCGATCAGGTTTTGTCGAATTTTTACTCTTGAGAAAGCTACGTGACTGAACACGCCGACTTCAAAGTTTCACCGAATCACTGATGATTACGGAAATACTGGTACAGGTAAATCACAACCCAAACCTAACAAGGCACGTCTTCACCCTTCATTGTACACCCACATTCCTCCAAAATTAGGTACACAGCACATGAAAACCTCAGCAAGTAGTAAATGAATGTTTTCACTACATGAATAAGAAACAATCTTTATCCTCATCAAGCAACTATTAATAGTACTTCTAGTTGTTGTTGCGAGGGCTAATCTTCAAATAATAATTACGCAAATAAATCTCGTCAGTCTGCTTAAACCACGGTGAACACAGAAGTCGTAAATATTAAAAGATAGAGGAATCTACGCCTTATAAGCGTGATGTCACAAATGTGGCCACCATCACCAAGGGTTGAAATATAGGTGGCATTGGTAGTAGCGTTAACTGCCGCACCAGCACACATTCAATAGAATATCCTATCCTGATAATTCCTGATCCTGATGACGTTGTCAGAGACGTTTATTTGTGGCCTGGAATGCTTCGTTTATGAGTTATTTAACAATATAACTGATTGAGTACTACGGGTGGCATTTGGCAAGAATATTTGGATGCGTTTTTTAAACAAATCCTTTAAATTTTTTATGTCAAAGAGCAATTTTTCACTTCTACGTAAAACTTATTTTCCTTTAGAGACCTCATTTATCAAGATTAGTTGCGTACGAGAGGTGAAATGGTGTGTTTAATACTGAAATAATATAGGAGACGATAATTGAACATAATTTTTACATTAAGTTAGTTTATTAAATGCACTATTTTACAAGATTATGTGTGAAAAAGGATGGCTAGTGAAAACACTTTTTTATTTTATTTTATCATTTGGGACAAAGTATCGTAATGACGTGCTGTTACTCATACGAAAGGGTAAAAATATCTTTCTGGTACCACTTAAGTTTTAGAAACGTTTCAAAATTAAATTAAATTAATACTTTATTCAACAAATTTATCCAAGTTAATTACAATGCTAACTCTAAAATTTCGTTACAGATTGCAAACGGTATTAAGTTTATTTGCAGTTATTAATTATTATTATTATTATTATTATTATTATTATTATTATTATTATTATTATTTTACTGTCCTTTCTTCAAATTCCTTTTTACTTGTCACCATTACTGTTTTTGCAATATTTCAAAATCAAATATGCTGATAATAGAAGTGAAGTTTGCAAAAAAATCTGAAAAAAAGTAAGGTTTTTTTTGTTTTCCTGTGAAAAAAAAGATGTTTGTTTACGTACAAATCTTCAAATTCCTCAAATGTGAAGAAATTCTTTGCGATTTCACGGTGTGTGAATCCTTTTCTTCTTAACCTTATTCTTTTCAGATTTCTTCTTATTTTTAGTTTTCTTCTGCTGTTAGTGTTCTTCTATGTTAGGGAGTCATATCCAGGCGAATGTAAGCTTTCATAATCCATTTAATTTCCATTTGAAGCCAAAACTCACTGTAAACGCGACCGATCACATTTCGCTCCCGGGCCCTGCATGAACGCCTTGCGTAGGCCGAGGCTCCAATGCGTGGAAATCGCCGCCGCCGCCGCGGGCCGGCGAACCAGCTCAGTGCGTGCGAGCACAGGATGCTCGAGGCTGAAATGCTCGAGCGAGGACGAGCGAGCAAGTGGCACGCCTTGCAGGTCTCCAGCGCATACGCTTAACTGGATGATCATCGCGCACACATTACCCCGTCTATCGCCGGCGGTCGTGGATGGGTCAGACACGGTAACCCCGTGACGTCACATCTCGCCAGAAGGATCGCTGCATCAGAGAGCGCAGTGAAGGGAACCATATAAGTCAACAGCTACATGCACAGTACAAGACAAGCGATATGCTGGTTGTTACGGTGCTCTACATAAGCTACGCCCGTAACTAACAGTTTATGCCAGTACGTATATCAGCACATATACGAGACATTGATGCTGCTTTGAAATAAAAGTGTTTTTCAAGAGTAGAAACCACAAATATCTAGTTGAATAGTGGAAATTTTTGAAATGATAAATTTATAGGAAATTCTTAGCTTTAATGGAGATATTTTGGATATGTAATTAATTTTAATAAACGCTTTGAATACAATTGATCAGTTGTTTCTATAGGTAGTGTTACATCTCGCAACCTATTGTTCAAGAATCTTCTTCGTTAGCCCTGTTTTCATGTTCACCTTCGTATCCTAAATGATTCAAATTCAAATAACACATATCTCTTGATGCATCCCAACATTTCTCTGTTTTCCTCCCTTTAAATCTAACAATATACGTTTTAACTATCAGAATTTTCGTTTGTATCAATACATCTGGCTGCAACTGAAGTCATAGTTAAGCTTACGATTATTGTTACAAGTATGTCGAAGACATTTGTTTTATAATAGACTTCCATTTACACATATATCAATAAGACATACAGTAGACTGCCAAAATAAGTGGCCGTAATTTTAAAACTCATGAATTCAGTAAATATGTTAGAGTATATTTTTGTAAAATCTGTTTTAAATTGTTTAATATTACGGCCATTTTGGAAATATTATTTTGCTAAGTATAAGAATAAAACACACGTAAGGTTTATTTATAATGTTCTATTTGTGTCTCATACGAGGAGGGAAATGCCGAGGCGTAGTGTAAAAAGATAGCATGTGAACGAAAATTAACACTCATGTGCAGAAAATAAAAAAATTAAATTCGATGTACTTTTCTTAAAAAGAATTAAAATATGATTGTGGTTGTATACGAGATTTTTGCCAATCACATTATATAAACTGTAATGTTTTTAATTACAACATTGGTTTCATGCACTGAGTATCGAGTATTACGACTTTGAACTCTTTTAGTCTCAAATTGGAATAAAATGAAATTACCCTTTTGCAGCTGTAAGGACAACATGCAATGGCGGACAGCTTTTCCACGGAAGAAACTAGATTCAGCCTTTCTTGCAATGCAATTGCAGGATGAGAATAAACCTGTAACTGTAAACAAGTAATCTGGAGGCTCCTTCACTCTCTGGCAAAGCCATTGGTAATGACGGCTTCTGACGCAGCCGGCAGGTGCTTTTCACTCAGCTCGATTAGCGTTTCCCGAAAGTCGGCATTACGTAACCTGTGATTATTAGGGTCGATAGGAGGCTAATGCGGCTTGCGAAGCTCGTTTGATGTAATTCTGGAAGGGAAACTGAACTTCATTTTCTAGAAAACTGTTTACAGTGAGCTCAAATGCACTTCCTTCACCATAGTTTCCGATTCGCAAATTGCAACGACCTCGTTTCAAAGGTGATTCCACCGAAACAATAATTTTTCTTTTGAGACAAATATAAAGCTTTTGAGCTACTGCATTAGAATATAGTAGCATCTGTTCTAATTATATACGTAGTTGAATCTAAAATAAATCGCTCGTGTAGAGATTTTAAGGGTAAAAACATTGAACCGCTCAAATTGTCAAACTACAGCAATACGAGTGGTGTTATACTGGAAAAGTCTGATTTTAAATATGGAAATGCGGTGATGACAGCAGAAATACGACCAAATGGAAATGAATGTAGAATGCATATCACATCTTTCTTCTGATTTCGCTGCATTACCGCTTTGAACCGTTTTCTGTTTTCAAATTCTCAATCACGTCACTTCAAGACTACAATTCCTTTTTCCTACAATAAAGTGGTAGGATTTAAAGTTAAGAAAATTACAATACATCATTGGGTTTCTTAAAAAGAAAATTAAACTCATTTTCAAATTCTTAATACGTGGTGGTTTCTCAAGTTAAGGTACGTCAACTCTTATTGCTTATCAATTCTATTTTCCTGTTCATCATAATTTACACGTTTTTCAATTAGTGAAATCTCTCTTCAAAGACTTAAATTTTGTTGGGAAGGCTATTTTTATCATGTGTCCGATAGCATGGCCCATCGTCACTCTCAACTTTCAACGCCTTCATTCTTGTCGAATTCCGACTAAAGAATTCTGCAACCTTTGCAAACAAAGCTATTATCTTCACTGACTTAATACTATCAATAGAATCCGCCACAATTTGGTCAATTTCCGTCAAAACTTTTACTCTACCATAATCGCATAAACTATTTGAAATTACTTCGGTGTGAAGTTTCCTCACCATTCTGACTAGCCTCTGGCCTCGTATCTCTGGCGTGTGTGGCCGTGGATATTTTCCAATCATCTGAACGGAATCACCTCCATTACGTTCACTACTCCAACCCTGCAGAAAACTCCTCGCCAAGACTTTCCGCATCCACAACTTGTTCGACATGTCTTGGACATGCTTGCTTTCTCTTCTTCCCTCCCGTGTCTCGGAGCAACTCCTGACCTCCGTCACTTTCCGAATCAGCGGCGCCGAGCTGTCAGCGCGGCGGTTCCGTAGTCTCGCAGTCACCGCGCCCGCTTCCACCGCCTCCGCCACCCGCCTCCGTAAAAGTTCCGTTTTAGAAATGAGTTCCGCCCCGAGGTATCGAACGGGGCAGCCCGCGCCGCGCCGCGCCGCGCCGCGCCGCCGCCAGCTGTAAAGCGGATGTGCTGCCACCTGGCGGCACGATGACCTGCGACGCGCACGCCTCCCAATGCTACGAGAACGAGAGATCTTGTTTTTCGCAGAAAGTAAAAGTTAGGTGATGAAAATTAAAGAAAGAAAAGCACTGGAGAAAAATTAGGAAGAATTTTTAATAACCCAAAAATTTAAAGTTGGGCACAAGGGAGTGAATTAAAGAGACATTGTATAGTAATGCTTTAAAACTGGACAATTTGTATTTTTCGGATTAAGATGGGAAAAAATTAAATGGAAGCGAAGAAAATGGCTTCAAAATAAATAACTAAGAGATGGTTAATAATATATTTCAACTAGTTAGATAACTGTACAAAATATTAAATAATTTTGTATAATATATGTTTGAATAATAATCGAAATAAGCGGAAAGATATACATTAAAAACGAAAAACAATAGTAACTTGATTTTTGCGTAATTTTTAATTGAAACTTATCTCTAGAAAAACAAAACTCGTAGTTTTAACATGCACTCCCGTTGCCACAACATGGTACTTTTTTAAAACTTTTCTGATAAGACGTTTAAATAACACCCAGAGCTTGTAGAATTATTAAAGTCAACATTATTGTATTTTTCTTCAAATGTAACAAAAATATTCTCAAAGCTCACAAATTGTTGAGGACTTTTCATGGCGCAAAATTTGCGTTGAAAAGGAACACAAAATGATGCTACTATAAAATTTAATATTTTACTCTTTTATGCGGAATTTTTGTGAAACACTCTTTTGGAAGAAAAAAGCATTATTAAATTATCTCTTCATTTTGATAACTTAAATTTAGGGCAGGTTAATATCAAATTATAACAAAACATGTTAAGAGAAGAATTTTTGAATTTTTCCACGCAAAATAAAGTCTCTTTGCATGTTTGTTTAATCACGTCAACGTAATTTTTTGTACGTACTCTCTCTAACACTATAAGTACGTTTTTTAAAAATTTTACATTTTAATTATATTTATATTTTCGTGTTAAATAATGCAAGAAGTATTTCACATGTCTTCCAGTATATTTGTTTTGTTTTTTAACAAGTTTATTGGAGACCCTCTTAATCTGCCACCATGCCACTGAGACCCTAAATAAATAACGTTTTGGTCAGTTAAATAGTTGTTCCCTATATAGCGTTAACATGCACTTCCGAAATAGCATTTGTTAATATAAGATTATGTACACAGAATCTTCATTCAGCACCAAATGATACCAAAGTGTACACCTCGTATTGAGGAAGAAGAATATATAAAAGTTCCCAGAAGTGTAATACTAACACCTTCTTCAATGAAACGGTGTACTTCGAACCGCCACGCGTCGAGTGATTCACGCCGGAGGGAGCTGGAGGCCCTGCACCGCCTCGCGGGCGCTCGCAGGCGGAAGCCGTTGTGCGCCTTCGCGGATCTGGAACTGACATTTTCTCACAGTTGAGACTTCTCGCTCGCGTGACCAGTCCGTGTGCCCCTGATGGGCAAGCAACAGCGTAAGAACAGACAATATTTTACTCGTTGCTTAGCTCATCGCAAATGTGCTTCTAATTTCTGATCCCTCTAAAGATTTTCAGCTCTGAAAGACGTAATCAGTGAGGACAAGAAGGAATATCAGCAAGTTATTTAGTTAAATTTCTAAAGAGAAATTTTGAAGCATAAATTCGTGCCACCCATATTTTATTAACTTCACTATCGAAATTTACGTGTCTCGAAATACACGTCTTTTACAAGTTTAAATTTAACTTCAATACATGCAATATATTTTTACATTATTGTTCAAACCCATTTACTAATATTAACAATAGTTAGAAATCTCAGAGAACAAGCACAAGATGCTGACAGAAATTGAAATGCTTATTTTGAAAGTCCCATTTCCGGATTTTTTTTGTTCTATACTTCTCTATATCTTTAGGGCCATTCTCCTACTTGCTACCCAATATTACATTAACATTTGCCTTTTTCACGTGTTAATGGGTGCTCGTTGAATTCTACCTTCAGCTTGTACAAGGGTGAACCGAACGCTTTCCGACGCCGAACAATTGTATTTCTTGGAGACCGTGCAAACAAGCTCCTCCTTTCCGCCTTCGGAGGCGCGAAGCCAAATGAGCGAGGCGGCGGCCGCCTACTTGGCCGAGGGCAGCGGGGCGCCGCCGTGACCTCGGTGCCGTGGTCGGCACCGCTAACCCACTTCGCAGTATTTCAACGCGCGCCTTGGCTGGCGGCCAGCGGCCTCCCGCGGCGCCGCGCCCCGGATCTCCTGCAGGCGCCACAGGCTTCCATTCCGCCGCCCCCTCCGCCCCCTCCGCCCCCCTCCGCCCCCTCCGCCCCCTCCGCCCCCTCCGGAACATCCGCCGCAGACTCTTGACTCTGCCTTCGCCTCCATCTCCGCCGCATCCTGCGCCTCTCCCTCTGCCTCTGCCTCCACCTCCGTCTTCGCTTCAGGCTCCGCCTCCGCCTCCACCTCTTCCGTCCATTCCGCTTTCGTCTGCGCCTTCGCCTCCACCTTCACCAGCGCTCTGCTTTCGACGAGACGTATAGCCCACACCTTTCCTCCGGCCATCGTAGCTGTAGCCGCTCTCTTCATTCTCCTTGGCCATCGCAGCTGACTACTTGCCTTGCATTGGCCCCTTCTCCTTCAGTACATCCTGCACACTGCGTCTGCTCCTGCTACCATTTCCGTCACATTGATCTCTGCATAGCTGACCAACCCTCATGCTGTCGCCCTCTTTTCTTGCCAGTGTATTAACCTGCTTCTCATTATTTCCTTCAGTGGCCGCCTCTTTTGCCAAAAAATTCATCTTTTCCCCTGCCTTGATATCTTCTTGCATAACCGTCTCCATTTTCCGGCTTCTTTGTCTCTTACACTTTGACAATAACCAACTACATTTCCACCGTCTTTGAGAATTCTTGTCTTTCGAATTCCTTCTTTTTCTCAATCTCCTGACTTGAAATTTTTATATTTCCGCTTCTCTCTCGCTCTCTCTACGCGTTAATTCCTGTCTCAATCCTCTTTCCTCCCTTTCAGTAGCTTAGCCTTTCCGTTTCTGCTTTCTCCATTTCATTCGGCTTCATCCTTCGTTTTCTTTCTTTTTCTTTTACCTAAATTCCTGTCCCTTTGCACTTGTCACTTCCCGACTCTTGCACAATCTGCCCCTCCTCTTCAGAGTTTCGCAGGCACTGCATCTTTTCACTCATCGCCAACTGCATTGCAAATTTTGCCCCATCCTCTTTCTTCTCTTCCTTCTGTCCCTCCTCCTCTTGCCCTTGCGCCGAGCCCCCCGGTGGCGATGTGTGTGCTCGGTTTATCGCACGGGAATCTCGTGTTGAGGTCGCGCCTTCGTGGGTGGGAAATGACCTTCGGAGAGAAGTGGATCCTGATTTAGATCTTTAATGTGGATTAGCTTACCCTCTGGAGTGTGAAAATTTGTGGCAACGCATCTTGGAGAAATGGTGGTCTGGTTTCAACAGGTTTCATTGTCGAGACATAAACATTTCTTGGTTGTGATCGTGTCTGTGTATATTAAATGTGTCATCTTATACTTTTGTTCGTGTATATTACAATGTGTTTGCCCTTTCTTATTCAGAAATTTATTTACTTGTAAATTTGTACAAAAATAAATGATATTTCTTTCAAAGCGTGATATTTTTGACACGTGACATAACAATGTTAAATTACGCGTAACAATTTCGTATATACAAGAATGATTCTTTCATTAAAAATTCTCTTTTCCAGGTAAGTGACTCTTTTGATGAACTTCCCCTCTACTGGTGAGTCACATTTTAACTGACTAAATTTACCCTTGTTTGTTTTTTTAATACTTTTAGTAATGCATGCTATGTTATAGTATGCAAATTAATTCGTCTTGAATAATTTACAACCTACCGAATGTGAAATATTATTTTTTATTTACATACATTATTTCGTAGAATTTAATTGCGATGTTAAATATTAATAACAACTTAATTCCGTATTTTTAAAAACCGAAGAAAGTGTGACTGAAATAAACCTTGAACTATATAGTTTTAGCAAATATTGTGATATTTTAATTATTCTTTTCCACCAAATTTAATATTCATATTCTACAAAATCTCCATCTTACAAAATACCTGAATATAATTGAAAAGGATTCACAGTAGTTTTTACGTTGAATGCTACCTGCAATAGAGGAAGGAAACGAGACTTATTTTACATTGTAAAAATAACTATGCGTTCATCACAGAAATGCATTTACCACCAACTGCAACGAGAGAATTGTTTATTCCATCAGGTACGCTCGGGTTACGGAGAGGTAAATATGTTTTAGTGTATTCTGCAAATACTTCTAGCTAAGGAAAATAATGCTTCAGGAACTTTTGGTTGTTTTTGTTTGTGAATGTAGAGGTATTATTTACAATATTTTGTTTGCCTTGATATTGAAATTTTTTAATATTTAGAAATTCCACTCACAAGCACAAAGAAAATACTCAAATATAAAAATTATTTTCTACTTGCGTACCTTTAGTGAGATGGTAGCATATTTTTTAAACTTGTTTGAAATAATTTATTTCACAAATTCCTAAAACGAGCATAAGATACACTTTTTACAGTTAGTTATACGTGTACACCTATTCTATATTCCAACTTTATCTGCACTAAATCACTGATTCGTCATAAACATAAATGGACTCTCCACTAACACACTAAACACCACCAAAATAAATATTCTGTGAATATTCAGAATTTTAAAAAAATCCTGCTCGACATTTCTGTCTTTCATAGGTTTTGATATAATATTTCTATAAAATTATAGGATGAACCATCCTCAGGTCTAAGTGTCAATACTCTTCTTATGTAGATATGTTAGATAGATAAGAAAGAGGAGCTTCGCAAGCAATAGTTGGTACTGTTGTGTGTGTGTGTGATAGGGACAAAACTTATAATTCAGTCAGCAGTACCGTAGCGGTCTCATACCGAAGGATCTCGTGTTCGAGTCCCGCCTGGAGAATGGTTGTATTTGTGTTCGTCCTTTCTCACCCTATCATCACCATATGCCATCTTCACGGTTACCATACGTTAAATGCAATAATGACGTCTAATGATCTAGAAATTGATGCGACCTTAAATAACAAAAAGAACACATCAAAAATCAATAAAATGTCATTATTTACTGTCTCACAAGTAGCTAAATGTTTTTATAGAGGAAATAGCGTAGAGGATAAAAATGACCCACACAATTCGCACAGAATATGTCATTTACTATTTTAGTCTTAAGGAGTAAATATACACTAAATCGAATATAATGGATGTCATTCTTCAACTGCTGTTCCTTCTAAACACAAATTAAGGTGTTGACAAAAATAAATTAAACGGTTTCCCTTCCATTCTGAATCTTCCTTGAAGTGAATGTTTAATTCAGCTATGTTAAGCTCAGTTATGGTCGTATGAATGATAGCCAATCGATAAAATCACGGTAGTGATGCAAAATCACTATCAATGTCGATATTGACTCAACTAATTGATGTTAAAAATGTTGTTATTCTGTATGGTATAAGACGAAATATATTTTTCTACGTTTATAACATTATACATTAATTATTATAAAACAATAATATTCATATTAATAAACTATAATGTTATAGTATTAATATTATGTTCTAATAATATTAAAATATTAAAATGTAAAACGTCCATGAATTTTAATTGCGACCGACCTTGATACCCAAAGGGCATCGGTGCTCCAGTTGAAGCCCCGCCGTGGGCATGGTGGTTTGTCCCCAGCCCCGTTTCGTGTATGTGTGTTTTCGAGAAAGACCTTGAGAGTTTGCTGAGCACAGACCGAGGAGCTCACAAGAGTGTCTAGTGTAAAAGGTTACTACGTTCAAGTGTGTCTAGTGTAATGTGCCCCATGAGGGAGATAGTGGGTACCCGACGCGAACAGCCGAAATCAGCATCCTCTAAAAGCTGAAAAAAAGCCCCCGAAATAAAAATATGAGTATTAATTGCGAAGAACGTAATTCATGCCAATAAATGTGAAAAAGATCCATTACAAAGATTAATCTTCCAGAATTTTTGTTGTTGATGGTATCGATATCAAACATCAAATAAACCCCCCCTCCCGAAAAAATGAGCACAGGTTGAAAGCAGGTTGGGTTTATTTGCACGTGTCTTCATACGGGAAGCAGGAAACAGCGTCGTGCAACCCCGTGGCGCGACTGCGTCGGGCAACGGCCGCGTGGGCAGACGGGTCGATGCACATTCGGCCGCGGAGATTAACCGCCCGGCGCTGTGCATGAGGGAAATTAATGAGTAGACGAGTTACGGTGGAAGTGTTGCCGTGATTTATTCGAAGCTTTAAATAGTCCGCAAAACTGCGCAAAATCGTCTGTAATCGGATCTCGAAAAGTTGAAATGAAAATTTATTTCTGTTATTTTTTTCTTTATTTCGTTTGGTTCTTTCCGCGGGTGATTACTCTTTGCGAGAGCAAACGTTTGGCAAATTGTGGCGTGAGGCAATATTAATTTGCTAACGGATGTGAAACGATTCAAATAAGACACATCTTCAATTTATCTTCGTATCTTTAAAGACCTGAGATATCTACATCGAAGTAAAAAATAGTACATTATCAAAAGAACACGTTACGATTTAAGCCCGAAATGTAGCTAATTTGGTAATTAGCTGATTGTTTTGAATATTATCTGGATGGTTTGCATAAAGCTGAATGAGTAAAGATGAATAGATAAATTCGGACACCTACCTGTTAATTTGATAATTTACTACAGGGATCTGGCTAACATAAGGTGATCTAGTATGAAACGTCTTGTGTGATTGTAAGAAGTATTTTGGCTTAAGAATGTTTATAAATTATGCCTTTCCCTTACTCAAGGTTGATATACGCAAATTCCGAAGGTTGAAGGTTGGAGCCTCGTCATTGCAACATGGGACTGCATAGGGAAATGCCAAATAGGATTAATATGGAGAGATTATATTATATTAGTTGGAATCATGTATATAGAAATTTACAACTGTCGCAATGAAACTCGAAAGTATTTCCTTATTTTTCACTGGTTTTACAAACATTCTAATAGCAGTTTAATTCCTGTATATCTCATAATATTGGCTATTCTTCGTCACAGTAATATAATCACCTAAAACCTCATGTTGGATAAAGTGCAATTTATCCGCCTGTAGTTTGCGAAGTGTTCTTCGGAGCTCTTTCTACTTCGAAATTTCTCCTCCCATTTTAGGAAATGCAAACAATAACCGACTAAATCGTGAAATAGACACATTTGATCATTAGTTGTAGCGTAGCATATTCACAGATGATCACATTCTTTCCAAATTTTGTTGGCGAAGTGCAAATGTGCCAAAACTCATTTTTTTCTTTCTTGCGTGTACGTAGAAAGTTTGTAAATTGTATGCGTAGAATACATATCAGAAAATATTTCGAATTATTTATAATATTGATTGTGATGGTGATAGTAATATTGATAGGCATTGGAAAGGCTGTAGTACGGTAGAGGTGGGACGATTGTACGGACGTGAGGGCGGTGTTTGTCTGAAGATACTACGCGGTGGTGGATTTGTGTGCAGCAGCATTGTATTTGGCGCATGGAGGCGTCCGCGATGTCGCTGTTTCTTCCCGATTGGCTCCACCGCCCCTCTCCTCGCTCCGCAAAACGAAGACGGTTAATCTGATTCTCGTTACCACCGCCAGTCTACGCCAGCATCGCTCCCGGCATTTGTGCGCTCATGGCACCTTTCCACAGTCACGTAAACTCCGCCGCCGCTGTGCAATTAACGCTAACACAGTATCCCCATTGAAACGGCAGCAAAGGCGAATAATGAAGTTTCTCATTACGAGGGAATGATTTATCTCTTGCATAGCTAATAAAATGATTGACATTATTTTAATTACAATGTTTATAGCGTTTCTGAAATTGCTATTGTCACTTCCAAAATGCTGGCAAATTGAATTTCAGTGACTGACGTTATGGAACGACATTAAAATAAACGAGTATTTGGCATATTGTACTTCGCTTTTAACTAACTAGAATTACCGCTGTGAGAGGAAAGAAGTGTGTTTTTGCCACCACGGTTCTAGTTCGCTTGGTCCAACCCTGACTATCTAATTTACCGGAACGAACTCATTGCACTTTCTGAATAGCTGTTATTTGAACTAGCATTTATTATTTCTGCGACTAATTTCCATTTGTATCTTGACATTCAGGTCAAACGCACCGATACGGAGTGGTAGGTGGAGTGGGCAGTTCATTTCCATTTTGATGTTCACTGGATTCGCGCCCCTCCCCATTTCGCAACACATGTGCGAAACATCGATATGTACATAGGTGGACCGAGTGCGCGGTCCGTTCGTGCGTCTGTGGAGCGTTCGGTTGTGCGGGCGGTGGATTCTGCACGAGGGGGGTGGAGTGGTAGTGACGGCAGGGATACATCCAACTTGGTTTGATTGATTAGTCATTCCGAAGGCGTCAACTGCTGAGGTCGTTTTCCGTGAATGCACGGAATGTGTTTCGCTGAGAGGTGGCGGTGGTCTTCCCACGCTGGACGATGAGAGATGCTACCGACCTATATGTCGATTAGCGAGGAATTACCGTCCCAGGTATCTCCAGCGGTGAATTGACCATTTTCAAGGTCCCAAACTAAAATAATTTTGACCCCACCTTAACTGTCAACAATAACATTTTTGAGAAAGATGATTTTAACTTTTTGTACAAAATAAACTATACAATAGAAACATGACGTAAACTATTTTTATTTGAATTTTAAATTTTTAGTGGTGCTACAGGTTTTCCCGTATTAATTTTCTATTTCCTTTGGTCACAGGTAGCTATTCGAACTTGCCACGTACTCTTGCCTGCTGCCATCTATCGCTGCCCAAAGTAATTATTTTTTTTAATGTTTTTGAATTTTTTAATGTAGAATGGAAATATTATTTTTAGAATATCAAATAACAGTAACCCTGCCCTAAATGGAAATTTTCTTTTAAAAGTTTGGAGCAGTTTTAAGAAAATGGCATTTCAGCGTTACTGAAAATGCGAAATTTGAAGCTCTTTTTTACTGAGAACATTTTTGAGTTTCTGAAAACTTCATCTGAAGTACTTTGAAGATCCTTAAGTTACACGTGCTGTAGTGATTACAAATTGCTGGAAATGTGCATATTAACGGCGTGAGAGATTTTTCATAAGAGTACATTTTTGTAATTTTTGAAAAAGAAGAGTAGAGCAATATAGCGTTAATGTCATCTTGTAGAGTACATTTAGCACTATCCCTTCTAAAAGTGTAAAGAAAAAGTAATTCGACGGCAAGGTTCTATGGCTGTTAACTTCCGAGCGCGAAGAGCCACACCCACTCTGACTTGCGGCGCAGCTGGGCCAATTCAATTCAATTCAATTTCTAATTGCACGTGGTGAGACTGAGACCTACTCTTCCGTCTGACCACGCAAATTTTGGCCTTTCACCATCTAGCGGAAAAATAAGGTATCAGTAGGGCGATTTTGAATTTAGCAGAGCCTGAAGCTTCAGGATCTTTTCATGCAGTAAATGTTTGTAACAGCCAGCATTACTTTCCCTCCAGAGGAAGACGGACGGGGGATTTAGAAATTCAAAGCTGTAATTGGGTTTGAACCCACAAACGTGGGTATAACAGACCGAGCCCACCATTATACAACCGAAGTCGCATGGCGTCGGGTGTGGGCGTCTATGAAGCGCGAAAGTTGCCAACGCTGTTTATTGGTTTTCGGGTTGTTGGTTAGTCTTTTCCATTAATATCAAAATATATATTTCCATTCACATAAAAGCACTTATTTCTCTAATTTAATTAAGATATTTTCATCCTTTGTTTGTGTATTTTTTTAAAATTTGTAATACCATAACATAGTATGCGTTATTTTTCGTCTTTCTTAGTAACAAGAAATGTTTTGTGTAATTTTCTGCTTCCATGTTGGGTTGCTATTTTGTAGAACTGTTACAAGGATATAAATTGTGTTATCTTTGTGTCATATCTCAGTTTATTTCTCGGTACAAACTTACTTAAAATGCTCTCCGAGGACAAGCAGTTACTCATTGTTCATTTGGGTGCATATGCTGTATTTTTTAACTTTTGTTAAAATGAATAAAATTGATTATTATACGTAAATACTCATTTTCAAAAAAGGAATTTCCATTGTCTGTATTTAGGTCGCAACCCTAGTCGGGAGCGGGCTGTAAATGCTATATGTGGACAGAATACCGAAATGTCATAAACAAATGCACAACGTAGTACATTCGCATATTAAAAAAACAGGTGACATATATTTTACAGCGTGTCCTATGTTACAACTTGCTTTAGTTGTAATATTACAATCATACTCACTCTCTATTTGAAGTGGGCTCGTTCGTTTTGCAAAGTTGCCCTCACTGCTATGGTGACGCACGACAAACGCGCGCTGCCGAATTTGGACACAGGATTTTGTAACGCGAAAGCCGCCAACGCAGATTACCAATATTTTTTTACAATGAGAATTGATGTAGGTCTCCCCAACAGCTTTCTCGAGCTGTTGGTGTACATCAATTAGTCTAATTGTAAAAAATGAATAGCTTGAATCAGAGAAACAGCCACAGTTGAGTCCTGTGCGCTCTGTAGAGAGTGTATGGGCGATAGAGTGCAGAAAAAATCAAATACACAACTTAAACTTTCGCATTACTTATCTCACTTGAGAAAAGTCTGATGCTGGTAGTGTGAAAATTAAATTTTAAGAGTGCAATCATATTTGCTGTTTATTCATAGTGAGCCAGTTTCGTTTTTAAAAGTCACTCTGGTTATTAAGACTATTACGTCTCGCGTGATGCTAGATGTAACGTCTATTGCGCCAAGCGTGATGCAATAACGGCGCCTTCATTGCACGCGTTATCTAGTAATGGACTCTCTCCTCTACAAACCAAAACCAACGTACTCGTAAAGCGCGGTGATAGTATGGTTGTAAAGATATAAGCGGCATTAATATTACATTTCGGGGGTATGCAGTCGTATCAAATGACACCTTCCTCTTCGTGACTGATTTTAAAGTAGTCAAAATATAGTAGTAACGCAAATTAGTAACGACTTTCATAGCGTATTTATCTATACCAACCTAACTACGAAGACTATAAGATCTTGGGTACGAATATTGAAGTTGGCAGACTATTTGATGTCAAATAGGACGAAACCCTAGTCTTCTCTAAGCATTGAGCACCACTTGTCGCAGTTGGAGCTGTAAAACTATCACCCAGAAATCGAATTCTCGAATTTTCAAAATATTCATTTACTCAATTCCAGTAACGATATACGTAGGTCAGTTCTGTGGTGATCTAAATAAAGTGACAATATAAATATGAGTGGCATGCGGATCTCGCAGATCATTTGGATCTATTGGTGGAATGGAATTGAAAGTAAGTCGGTTCGTCTGACGTTGTGGAAACGTAATGACGTCGACAAAATATTGGATACAACTTTTCTTCTGCATGTAAAACCTTACATTTTGACCTGATGGGGTTGTGGAAATGTTCCTGCTCCTATGTGGTGTCTGTGACTGATAAGCGTAGGGAATTGAATAATGTGTGTTTGCGCCCCGCGCGTCCGTGTCGTGCGAGCGCGTGCAGACGCGGTACTGACCTGGTACCCACTTCTCACACAGCGCCACGTACGATGATGAGCCAACAGCGTGGACCGTACTGTTGGCTATAGACGCGCACAGCACACACACATATCGGCCTCCGGTAGCTCACGCGATGTAGCCAGAGGGCTACTAAAAGAACGGCAGGTGGACCACCTCGTACGAGGAAATGGGAGGATCGGCCGAAATGAATGGCAAAGCGGATAGCTTAAATGTTAATTTAATTTATATTGTCTCTAAGAATTAATAAATAAAAACTTACAATTGAAGAAAGGACATGAAAACCAGAAGAAAACATAACACTAAAACTACAACATACAAAATGCGTGCCGGGCCCGAGCGGTGAATATTAATAACTAAATCTAAAACTTAAATAGTAGTTTACATAAAAAAGATGCAATGAACATGATTAAAATCCAATGAGGTATTATTGATGTCGATAAATGTTCTGAGCTTGAGCAGCTTGACTCGGCACTTCGGAGGCAGAAAACAGGTATCTGCTATGAAGCCGTTGAATTCACTCCAATTGTTGCCGGGGCGTGGCACTTGCTGCGCTGAGGTAGCTGAGAGCGCACAGGGCGCTTCTGAGTGAGCGCTGCAGCCTCTCCGGACACGACGACCAGGCAGTGCGCGCTGTCGTGGTCCAATTTATGAGGTGTGGACAAAGAAATGCCGAGATGGGCGGCCCTGGTGTCGACCATCGGCTATGCAGGCAGCCTGCGGCCCAGAATGATGTAACATATCACGTCTGCTCCGCTCCTGACACAAGTCCCGTCCTCACGTGCCTCGCCTTCACATGTTTTAACTACGAGTCTGTCATCTCAAATGAATCTCTACGGGGCGCAGTTGTGCGCACGAATATATAGAAACCCGCCCCTCCCTGGAGCGGGGGTGGCTACCACGAGGCGTAGCGGAGGGGGGTGTTCTGGGCCGCCGTGGGAAGGGCTGTCGAAGCCTTAAGACCACGGGCGGCGCCGCGCGGTGCACTTACGGCCGCGCCGCTGGCTGGGAGAAGCTGCACTTCGCGGAGCGCGCAAATGAGCTGCGGTAAGCCGCTCTTACCAAACAAGTGTTTGGAGGAATCCGCGCAGGCCGGCGGTGCGTTGGGGCCGAGCCGCTGGCTGGGGGTGGACGCAATTCGCGGAAGGTGCAAATGTGGGCCATAAACCGCACATTCCGACAAGTAGTTTGAAGGGCGCCTCGTCGAGGGTGGCAAGGCCCGCAGTGCGGTGTCGAAGAGACGGATTATCATACAATGGCCTTAAAGAGAAAGGCCAGTGGCCGAAGAGAAAGGGCAGACGCCTGGAGGAATAGGTGGCGCTGTCTCGGCGGCCGGGCAGAGAGGGGAGGGGCCGGCGCGGTCGGTTGCAATCCACGTGCGTGCGTAAACAGTGTGTACCATTAAGAAGTTCACAATTATTGCTCACATTTACTTGCAGGCTATGAGAATATTTGTGATGCAAAGAGAAGGTTGTCAATCAAAATACCTTGGAGTAATAATGAATTAAACTTCAAAAAGTATCAGAAAAAGTAATTATGGCCTTTCGGAGGTACTTACAAAAATTGCGAGCAATGACTCAGAATATTATGAGACTTGCTATGGTGCGTCTTTATCCTCCATTGCACAAAAATGAGTGCAAAAACGTATTATTCTTAGCACTGGAGTGGACAGTGGACGGTTGAGGGGCGAGAAAAAGCAGTACGAGAGCCCATGTATATTATTGGATTGCAAGTGGTGATCTGATTATTGAAGTGCACGGTTGGAGTGCATTACACTACGCAGCTAAAATAAATTAAAGTTTTAAAAAATACGACGTTGAGTACCTATTTCCCTCCTGTGGCAGAGTGATCATCTGCGTGAAGTGGTCATTTCATGGAGCTACCCGTTCCCCGTCTGACAGATAGCTATCTCACCGGTCACCGTGATTCAATACCCGGTCAGGGTAGATTATAGTATGTATTTTCTTTGCAATGTCCCAGTATCTGTTGCTGTGTGACGATTAGAAAGCTCACTTCGCAGGTTGAGAAGTCAGAATACGGCGTAGGGATGTCTATGTGCTAACCACACGTCCCCCTTAAGGCGTGGTCGCAAGGCCGGGACAACCTCCGATGCCGCTTCCCCATCCCCCGCCTTGCCTCGCGTCGTCACGCTCCGCCCTGTGTCGCCGTGTCTCGCTACGCAGTGTCCTGCGACATCTCGGCACGCCACCTCACACCCTGCCACTCCACAACACGAACCGCCCCGCCACACCTCTCCACGCAACTACGCACCTCGCTAGACCCCGCCACGACCCGCCCCTTTCTGACGCGCTCACGCACTGCCGTACGAGGCCGTAGCAGGCCACACGTGTCTCTGGCGCAAGGGTAATCGGTTGCTCTGCGGCTCATATGGTCAATACCGCAGGTTCGATCATATTTTTTTACTTAAGTGTGTTGTTTGTGAAAATGCTAATAACATATCAAAACAAGTAAACATTTGTAGTGAAAGTTGAAGGGGTACGTTCTCCTAAAACTTCACATTTGATGATCATTACCGTGATCATTGTACGACCAGTCGTGGTTAAGTTCCATACCTCATGCCTACTTTTTCGCAAAGAGAATCAGACCATCAAGCCAGCTACTCCGTCTAACCACGCAAAGTTTGCTTGGCTCCTTTCAATATCTTGCTGAGAAGAAAGGTCTTACTCTGGTGACGAAACAGGCGATTTGAATTTAGCTCAGTCTTGTTTGGGATTCAGGATCTTTTATATGCAGTTAATCTAAATCGTAAACCCCTCTTAAGTATGGCTTTCAAAGGATTTTTTCACCCGATCCATAATTGAATGTGAACCCGCATACTTTGATGCAACAGCTCGATATGCATTCCTTGTACCTCCTAAGCATCAAATGTGGTGATCATTCAGACCGTTTAGTCGTCATGATCTATACTCTTCTATCCTTTCTTTCGATGTGGGTAGTGAATACATTCCCGTAATTCAAATAATTATTTTATACCAATAATTTATTTAGTTAAAGTTTTAATGTCTTTGGCATATCGACACTATGTTCTGCTATTCATAGTAAATAATTTTCTATACACACCTAATAACGCGTCGACTCCCCCGCTTCCTTTCTCACTGACATTGATTCGTTTCCTCTCGATCACCCCTTCTTCGAGTGGGGGTCGTTTCACACCGTATACTCGCTCCGTGTGCCACGCACGGTTGTTTTCAAGGCCGAGAGACACCATCTGCGCATCCCTGCCTTCCGCGGTCCTGCTACACTCGCCACTCCCCGCTACATTTGTCTCCTGGAGATTGCAAGTAAAGATAGCCTACATGGAAGGTAACTCATCAAAACTTTGTGTATAAAAAATTATTCTTGTAATGCGAAACCGCCCCACTATATCACAGCCCATGACGCACGTAACTTGAGAAATCCCTCTTTGAGAGGCCTCTCTTAATCAGGAAACCTTTGGATTCAGTGACATTTCGATTTCGACACTAAATTAAGTAGCTGTCAAAAACACCGAATGGAGGGCTGCAACATTGTTATTTTTTGTGGCGGGCCTACCCTAACTCCGCATTTCACACCCTGAGCGTGGAACGGCCCTCTGGCGGTTTAGATCCCATTCGAGCGGTGTTCATTTCAGACCGTTTAGCCGACCCGATCAGCCACGCGCTGTTGTTTCCTTGGCGCCCGTCTCGCGGCGCGCACAAGCGGAAGCGGCGGTGGCGGGGGGAGGGGGCGGAGGGGAGCGAGGCCTCCCTACGAGTCCAATCAGAAGAGCGCGGGCGCTTCCGCACGGCCAAGCGAAGCGATTCTCTTTCCCCGGGCGGAACGCGCGTTCACCGGTTTTTTAACCCCCACGCCCCACCGCACCCCAGCCACCCACGCCCCAGCCACCCACGCCCCAGCCACCCACGCCCCAGCCACCCACGCCCCAGCCACCCACGCCCCAGCCACCCACGCCCCAGCCACCCACGCCCCAGCCACCCACGCCCCAGCCACCCACGCCCCAGCCACCCACGCCCCAGCCACCCACGCCCCAGCCACCCACGCCCCAGCCACCCACGCCCCAGCCACCCACGCCCCAGCCACCCACGCCCCAGCCATCCACGCTCCGTCTCCCAACCATTGCCCCAGCCCCCCGCCTCAGATACATCGCTCCGGTCCTCACTGAAGCCCGCCCCTGTCGCCCCCTACCCCTCCCCGCACCCTGTCATGATTCATTCCGCCCCCAGCCACCGTCCTTCCACCCCGCACCTTCCTGCACCCCCACCACCTTCGCACCTCCGTAAAGCCATGGCACAGCTACACCTTCGCCCCTCCCCGCACCAGCATCACAACTCATCCCGCCACATGCCCGCACCCCACCCCCACTCCTCCCTACATCAAGCAACTACTACCGCTCACTTCGCTCACCGTCCACACTCAGCCTCACAGTTCCATCCATACCCCAGCCTCCGATTTATCTTCTGTCTTCACCAACTTCTCCACTTTCAATTCAACCATGGACTCTTCCATTGTCTCTGCCTCTGATCCTGCTCGCCACTTACCCGCCAGCTCTTCGCTCTCCCCCTTTCCACTCCACCCACGCCTTCGATTGCATCTCCGCCTCCAATTTCACCACCATTTCTACCTCTGCCTCTGCCTCCACCACTCCTTCGCGACCACATTAACTCTGCCTCCACGTGCGCCTTTACTAGAGCCTCATATCCATCTCTACTCTCCTCCGCCTCCCCCGCTGCCTACAACACTCCCACCTCCACCTGCGCCATCAACTTTGTCTTCACCTGCGCCTAATTCTACACCTTTGAATTCCCCCTCCGCCTTCCTTTCCAACTCTCCACCTACAACACCACCTCCACCTGTGCATCCTCCACCATCTCTGCCGTCTCCTCCACTTCCTCCTTCACCGCCTCCTCCATCTCTATCTCCAATGGTACCATAACCTTCGCCATTGCCATCACCACCGCCTACACCTACTCCTCCACTTCCAATTCCATCCTCAACAACTAACATCTCCATCCAACAACATCTCCATCCAACAACATCCCCACCTACGCCTCCACTTCCCCTTCCACCTTCATCTCTGCCCACGTAACGGCCTCCATCTCCACATCCACTTCTGACTCTACCATTATCTCCGCATCTGTCTTCACTGTCTTCACCCCGGCCTCACCTTCCATATACTCTTCCACCTCCAAATTCACTTTCTCCACCCTCTCAGCTTCCACTTCCACCTCTACTTGCACTTCTGTCTCCGCCATAGCCTCTCCACCCCTGTCTCTTGCGCTTCCAACTCCGCCTCTACCAGCACCTGTCTTTGCATCCGCCAACAGCCTAGCTCCTTCCCATCCCTCTTCTCCGGCTCCGCCCCGCGCCACAACCCCTCGTTGGCGCTTGCAGAGCAGCGGAGGCGGCGGTCGATGCAACACGCCTCCACTCCAGCTCCTGCCCTCCTCGCCGTCTACTCCGGCTCTTTACGTCCTCGCTGCGCAGTAGAGAGAAGGTTAAGCAATGCTGAGCAAAAAAACAGTGAATCTTCGGCAGAAAAACTCTAATTTCAGGACCCTGATAACGAATAATACTCAAATTTTAAAAACATTGTATATTACCTTATTTCAAAATATTTTTACTCATGAAAATATTATTTTTGATTTGCCGATA
Source organism: Gryllus longicercus (assembly GCA_038098605.1). Taxonomy (NCBI): domain Eukaryota; kingdom Metazoa; phylum Arthropoda; class Insecta; order Orthoptera; family Gryllidae; genus Gryllus; species Gryllus longicercus. The sequence continues at coordinate 703,022 of JAZDUA010000047.1, read as the reverse complement.
GTTTATTAAAAATCATACAAAACAACTCATAATGTCGAGGAAACTATTCAGTATGTTATTTAATTGTTTTTATCTCTATCTTTAATATTATAGTTATGGGAAGGCACCGAAAAAATGTTGAACTTTTGTAATTATCGAAAATAGAGAGTTTAAGGAAATTTAGATCACGGTCGTTTAAGTGTCTTTTGGTCTCTTCGAGAAAAACTGGTTCAAATATTTGGAGTCATTTTGGAGACTTTTTTGATAGTATTTTAAAGGTTAACCTAATGTGCTCCCAAAGTCACAATATCAATTTTGAAGGGCCTTGAGTTTAGCCAGGTCGATCGGGGAATTTTAATTTGTGGTGGAAACATTGTCTTAATGGATACTGTCGTTGTCATCTATGGTCACTAGTGTTGACCGTAGATGGACTGACGGACGGGTACACAGGCGGACGGACGGATGGACAGACAGACGAATCGATGGACAGTCAGACAGACGGGCAAATGGACGGGCACGTAGGTGGACGGACGTACGGGAGGACATGCAGGTTAGACATAGAAACAAACTGAAAGATGTAAACCAATTTTTCGGGAACAAGGACCCACAAAACTTAGTAATTCACTGCATGTAGGAACAAAGCTTACCCACTATTTAAAAGCACAAGACGAGTTTTTATGTTCAAAAATAGAATTTTAGAGGTACAACAGTACAATATTTAATCTTTCCTGCGTAAGTACTAATGGCGATTGTAAATAGAGAATGTGGGCTTTTCCATTGAATGTGGTGTGTTAATGTCATTTACGTAGCGTCTTTTGTTGACTAGAAAAAAGCCAAGAGAATTTTCATTGTGTAAATTATGTTGACTATTGATATCTGTAACCCCTTAATTGAACTCTTTGTTAACTAGTTATAAACTAAGTATCATTCTTAGTTTGTTCCTGTCTTCTTTTTTGTATGGTGCTTTCTGACTTACAAGCTTAATAGATACCATTTCTCCAGACGGCTTTGCAACACAAAATAATTGAATAAAGTAAAATGGGTTCATTTGGCAGAGGGATCTTGTAACATTATCTTGTTATCCTCCGTAAAATAGTACTTGGTACTCTCACGTAAGAAAATTACTTTGGAGCCACGTCATTATCTAGGAATCAGCACTGTGTTTATCAGATATTTCTGATAAAATTAAGCAGCACGTGCCTACATTATTCAAATCAATATATTACAGAACAGCATCCAAGCGAAGGAAATCGATTTAATCAATTGAAACACGAGTAAGTTATTTTTAGTCTCAGAAACCAAATTAATAGTCTTCTTCTTCGTTGGTTTATTTGAAATTCTAGAAAATATACAAATGAACCAAGATACAATTCCGTTGCTTCGTAAACTTGTAGTCAAACTATAGCTTCTAAATGAAAAAAGAAGTCTCATTCAACTTTCTGAATTTGGGAACAAAAATGGAAAAATCAATTAAATATTTTAAGTAAGGTATTAATATTTACTTGTGAGAGTAAATAGAAAGATATTAGTTTGTTTCTGTTGTAACTCGGTTGCATGTGTCAGTCTAGGCAAAAGAAACATTGAATCGAACAGAACAATTCTGTATTTAAATAAACCCAACAAATTTAAGTAAATATTTAAAATAAACCCAACAAATTCAACTTCACAAATAATTTTGATTGCAAGTTTATTACACTTTGTAAAGACTTCTTTTAAACCATATTATGTATAAAAGTCTTTTAAACTAGCTTATAGCACGTTAGGGAGTTTTTGTTCTAACATTTTCCGTACGTATTTTATTTTTCTTCTTATAATCAAACATTCAAAAAATAATATTTGATATGGTTCCTTCTAGATACACTCATTTATCTAAGTGGTTTTAAAGCCTTTTTATACAGAAATTGTTCTTATCTATCATTTTAATTATTTTACATTTTTTTATTTAGGTAATCTAATTATTTCAAAAGAAATTTTAAAAGCTCGTTTAATAGTTGACGAGATTGTTGCTCAACTATTAGGGATGCTACATATTAGAATAGCATGTCGTTTAATGAGCTATGTTAAACCAACAAATCTTAAATACTAATACAGTACTTGTATAAAATTAGAAATAACTAGTCAAAAACCCACAGCTTTCTTTATTTTCATGAATGTCCCATATACAAACCACAAAATATATTCTCCAGTAAATTACTGTAATTTCTTCAGACAATGCCTACTTGATCAGATAGTTTATGATGAAATGCGCAAACACACCAATCTTCTGAGGGTCGTGGTTCTAAACAGTCCGTCCCATATTGATTGACAAGTGAAGGGAGTGACCATCTGGCTGATGCGAGCAATTTCCCGCTAATGGAGGAGGGCTCTGTGTTTGAAGTAGCTACAATTCGACCACGCCTTCCGATCATCCGTACCCTTAGTAGGCGGACCTCTCCGCTGCGAATCACAATGAACAGCATCTGCGCAGTGTCTTGCATTGTTGGTACTCTAATGATAACGAAAACAAAAATCATATAGTTAAACTAAATTTATTGACGACAATTGGACAGGCCATCTCGTGGCTCAGAGCGAAGTCGCTGGCAATTCACCAACGACACCCGGGTTCGATTCCCGGACAATCACATGTGAAATTTGTCTCAACAAAACGAGCTTAGCTGCTTCTTAGGGACTAGTCGGGCTAGTCAGGCAGTCAGGCACCTAGGGTCCGGCTAGTCAGGGGCTAGTCAGGCAGCCAGGCTAATAACCCCTGTGAAGTGTCCTAAGCCTCATCACTGTGCTAATTCCTTCCCCATTCTGGCCACTGGGCAGTGACGCTGGAGAGAGTTTAAAGAGGCGCGTACGCGGAGATTCCACCTGGCGGTCCTCTTGACAACTAACTGTTTACTCGTACGGTTACCGAAATGTTAAAATAAATAATGTAGTCGCTAATGACCTTGCAGTTGATGAGATCTTAAATAACAAAAAAAAACAAACAATTGAACGGATTAGTAGCGCAATACAGTGTGTCAATTGAAAAGAAATATGCAGATGTTGACATCTGAAATGAATGTTGAATTACCTTCCAAGTTCAAAAGGGTATAGCCGAATGAGGAGGTGAAAGATGCCCCCAAACCATATCGATTATCGTGATATTCATATGAAAGAGAATAAAAATGCCGTAGATTCCCCTAAAAGGTTAACATTCTAGGGCGATTTGTGGAGAGATACAACAAGAAAAGTGTTTTTCATGTTTTATTGTTTTCTCAGTTTCTATTGTTCGTATCAGACTAAAAATGAAGAGACAGGAGAAAATGGTTGAATTCGAAGGTATTTTCGTCACAAATTGTGACGCAAATTTTAAATAGAACAAACTAATTAATACTTGAAACTGATTTTCAACGTGATAACGTTTTAGTGCTCTCTCAGTTTTTCCCTTACAATGTGTCTCATAACATTATACAACATATGAATCCTAGAAAACAAAAACGTCCCATGTTCAGGATCATGAAATTTTGAAGAGCAAGCAGAAAGGTTCTAAATACTGGACATTGATAATCTTTTCTAAACATTTATAATCTGAAGAACACTTTACAGATCGCAAAGGGTTCACGGGCAACGAACGACAGACATAAAATTGCACGGAAAGACAGACTGATAGAAAGAGACTCACAATTTAAAAAAAAATACATTTTTTGATATCTGGGGACCACCGAACATACGTCTGTTACAATCTCGAACCGATTTTCTATAGCATTGCATGATTTCCTCGTACACTACGTAAATGCATATAGTGGTATACTTCGTTTATACGTACATGAACGAAAATATACACGTCTTCTATATTTTAGTAATGTTTATACTGGTATGGGTAAAAAAGCTGTTGGTTGTATGAAACTGATTTTGCATAACTATTAGTAAAATATTTATCATCTTTAAACTTATATCCCTCTTTCCATAATCTCCTAATAACTTAGATGAAATTATTTAATGGCCCACAAAACTTCGTTTGTGGGAGGACGAAAATAACACAGAGGTACTGGCCCCCACTGCAGAGTGTACACAATGCTTGCGGCGCCAATCAATTAAGACCACACAATACAGCGGAAATTCTGGTAGCCGCGTTATAAAGGCGGCGTTAATATACTTCACTTACCTAACACAATACATTTTATAAGACAATTACAAACTTTTATTTTACGTACACTTCACGCTTTTGTTGCCATAACTGAATAAAACGCGAAGAGTTTTATTTGCAATATCAGTGTCTTTTGAGGTTTGTTAATTTCTGTTTTACTTATCTTAAGCGAGGGAAATTAAAATAAAGAGTTTTTATTTTCAGCGCAGTTTTATTTTTCGATAATGCTCTTGGAACATTTTTATCGCTTTTAACAAGCACTTATTATACGGTTATCTGATTTATTTATATTGTTTTCTTTTATGTGCACGTTCTGAGAGTTATGGGTGGGTTTCTTATTACTAGATTTTGTCTTTTATAGTTTAAGTTATTGCTAAAATGTTAGTGAAATTTCAGAAATATTAATATCATCTATATTATATGGGTTTCTTAATATTATTCTTCTGTATTAAATTATTTTAAATGAATTGGTCTCATAATAACTGTTTTCTATCCTAGAGTTGACAGATGTAGTCAGTAAAATGTATTTAATATTTAAGAGTAGATTTCAATAGCAATAAAAATTCGGAGCAGATGTCATTGGTAATTAACCACTTCCTTAAAGGCTAAACAGTTAATCCGACTGATCTTCACAACCCACAGTTGGGTGCGCGATGCCAAGGAGATTCGACAGTCGCCTCGCCCACGGAGCCTTTACGATCACCTCCATTTCCCGTTACACGATCCAAGTGGACTGGATCAACTTTCAGGAGAATAACACAGAATGACATTACTTATAATTTCACGTATTGTCTGGAACAAGAATTTCAGTCTGCGTTGGCATCGTACTTACCCTGAAATTGTCTCTGGAGTACATTTCCTCACATGACTAGCTACGTTAGCAAGTAGGACATGAACTCTACTTGGTTAATGAATATCGCATTGATCGTGATAATACGCTAATTTCGCTTTAAAAGCGCTATGTCGCGAAATTTTGCGTACCATGAGAGTGAATTCTGAATACCAACAAGTCAATTCGTGAAGGAAACTTGAAATAACTTTAATTTGGTTTCTTTCGCATTTATCATTAAAACAAAAAAAGCATGCCTCTAATACTGAGTTAGTCTCAATTGCAATGAGTGGGAGTCAAACCAGCCCCGCTTAAATGCAAGAACTCGAGTGAGATGGCTCGCGTTGACTCGCTGCGGTTGCCCACGTACTACTCGCCTTCCTCCATCGGGCCCGAGCTCCTCCCCACCCCTGCGGTCACGCTGACTCGACAAGCGGCGATGCACACTTCCAACAGCTAGACCAGGCCGTCCATTTGGGTGCAATCTCGAAGAGTATTCAAATGTAATAACTAGATTTTTCAGATTAATTTTAAGTTTATCTGTGACTTGAAGTTAATAAATATACTCGTACAAATGTCCTTAGTTTATCTCTCATCAACCCCATTATCCCTTGTTTTTATTCTTGTGGCACTTGTAACAAAGTATATCATCTAATACATTTTAAAGACCTAATATTTATTATGTATTGTATTAATCTTTTGAAATTGCTGTGTTGGAAGAGCAGGTCCAATGGCCTGAATCTCGTCATAAATAAAGTATATTCGTTTAGGTATTTCTTTATTTCCGAGTAGCCCCCTGCTTGGACAGCACTGCCCTGAGCGATAAAAGCTATATCGTTAGTAGGAAATTCTTACCAAACGTGTAATTATTGAGCGAAAGGGCGAAATTTCAAAGTGACCAAGAGGTTTCAAAAGTGTCTGAAATATGCCCCGGAGGCTTCTTGCAAAGCGTCGCTGGTTTGTACTAACTGTATCACTTGTCTTATGATGGAACAGTTTACTTTGAAACGTCTTAACTTGAAACAATGGGAGGGCGAAAATGGGAACTTTGGTGATATAAGCGCGAAAGGGGGTGAGGAGGAAGAATGTATAGCTGGAAAGGACAGTAAAGTTCTCCCGAACTTCCAGGATGGTCGAGGAGACGGTTAGGGAATAATGGATGTGGGGACGAGGAGACAGTTTGGGAAGAATGGGTGCGAGAGGAGGGGTAGAAGAAAGAAAGGAAGGCGAGAAGGAGTAGGTGTTTAGGGGTTGATGGGTGATTGGCTACACTAACTGAGCGAGAAGGATTGGTAAGGGCTGGGGAGCCAGAAGGTTCAGCAGATGAATTTGGGGCATCATAGAGTAGACGCACGGGACAGAATGATTGTCGACACAGTTGAGACCTCCGAGAGGAGTAGATGGTGCGGTATGGGCAGAGAGTGTACACACAACATAGTTTGGATGGGGAGACTGGGAGGGAGACACTAGGAAGGATAGGAAAATGATGGGGCCAGCAGCGACGAGGATGCTGATTATGAGTATTATGGACGGAACGGGAGAAATGGGGTGGGATGTACGATATAAGCAGCACGGGAGAACCAACCGCGGTTAGGACAGGCAAAACAGACAGAGATAAGCAGGTTGATCATAAGGGTGATGACGGACGGATAGGACAATAGGCATCGGAGGGAAGGTCAACATGGGGAGGACAGAGAAAAACAGTGGGTTCGAAACAGTCAAAACACGAGACGCGCAGGTTAAAGCAGGTAGGACAAGAAACACGTTTGGGACGGACGAAATGAGAAGGACTGGACAAACAGTGGGCTCGAGACGTGCAAACAGACGGGACAGGCAGATCGGTTAGGACAATCCAGACGAACGGGCAGGACGGGGCCAGGTTCAGGCGCGTGGACGGCGCGTGGACTGGCGAGCCATCGACGCCGGTGACCCCGTGACCTGCGCGCACCAGCAGCTGGCCCAGTGCGATCCCCCCCGCTCGCTGCCTGTGCACAACAACCGCCCCCCCCCCCGGGCGGCCCATTACCATAAGGAAATACGCGGCGCGCGCGTGCTTTTTGGGCGCGGTGACGGATTACGCGGGCGATGCATTATTTATAGCGCGCCGATATCCCACGCGCGCCGGCATACGGATGCGGGAGCTGCCAATACGCGCAGCGGCTCATCCGTCACCCGGCCCCGGCCCCCGCCCACGCCCCGCCCACGCCCCCGACGCACGGGACATCTGGAGGACATCCGAGAAGTAGCTGTTGGGGCTTATTATACACGAAGAGCCAGCAGATCGAAGCAGTTGGATCCGACACTTTCGAATGTTGCATTCGAATGTGATCTGATCTTTCCCCCCGCACGCAGAGCCCATTGGGATGTTGGCTGGGAAAAGAAAGTATTTTGATTCGCTTCCTTGAGGGAATCGAGATCATACCGATAAATAGAACTGTTGCTTCATCGCATATTGTTTAGTGTCTACCGAGGGGTTTACGGTAAAGGTTAGCAAGCGGGAGCAGAGGAGGTCGCTGGAAACCGAGGGGATGGCACACAACATCTGGAGGAGATCAGTGAAGTAACTTTTGGGTCTTATTATACACATAGATTGAGCAGGACGTAGCAGTTGGGCTGGGAAGTACCAACAGTTTCGCTTGTTGCATTTGAATTTTATTATTTCACTTAGGGATTTCAGTAGTAAAGAAAGTCTTTTTGTTCGTCTCCGCATTGTGACATGCCACAAATACCCCCAAGGTATTTAATAAACGTGAATATACATCGAACATATGTTTACTTTAGAATTACATGCATACCAATAATGTAGACCAAGGAATACACGTCGTCAGGATAACGAGTCAACAAAATTTGTGTTTCGTGGTTAAGGGTCTAGACATGATTCTTTTGCGAGGGTTTGGCCCCGGGACAAAATGTTGAATAAGTGACAAGACGGCGTTGAAAATCGAGGTTTCTTAATTATTTAGAATGAGCCAGTTTCTCTGGGCAGCAACAGAAGTGGACAGTAATAATTTTGCTGACTTAGGTTGGGTATTATTTTGATGTTAGAACACGCGAAACGTATCTTAATTGTGTAATTTGTTCGTGTATATAATTTACAATTTGAGGGTATCATTTTGACTCTGCGTTGTAATTAGTGATTTCGGGGATTCATGTAAAATAGACTTCGTACGTGGGGAATGTAGAATGTCTAATGTAGAATAGATTCGTAACTGGGCTCTAAGTTAAGTAGAACTACTGGCAGTCGCGAGAAGGTCCTTCATCTGAGCGCAGGAAGAAAAAGCGTTCGCGGACTGCATTATTTAAATGGTATTATAGTAGATTATTATCAAACAGGATTTTCGGGAAACATTGCAAACATTCTCCCGCTGACTGAATGTACGACGGTAGAAGCAGCATCGTGAGCACATCGCATCGACGGCATCCGGGCAGAAAACCTCTTCAAGGCCGGCGAAGAAGACATTTCCTTACAAACATTTATACAAGGAATACCATACGGAATTTGTGACTTTACAAATTAGAGATAAATCTTTAATGTGCACAAAGACCAATAGTAAATCAAATGTAGATCTGCAGAATAAATGTCGATTCTTTATTATCAAACAAAGTAAAAAGGCTGATAATTTGTAGATGTTCCCACGATTTTTTTTAATAAAATGATAATACCGCAGAACTTCCAGGAATCTCGGCTCTGTACAGAGTCGCACGTCCACATACAATAATCAAATAAGAACATAAAGTGTTACATGTCGAATCTAGGTTTGTAAAATCAAAGATATGTTTGAAATAGCAATATTAATTGTATATTATTGTATTAAATGTAATATTAACCTGGCAACATAATTAATTAGTGGAAATTAATTATTTAAATATAAAACCATCACAAATGGCTGCCTAAATTGGGCTGACTAGCTAAAATACATTTCTCATGTAAATTAAATTTAAATTGGTAAAATCGTAAAATTATCAGTAAGTCTATTGGGATGTTAGCGAGAAGTAGAATGAACAGTTGTATTATCTCATAAGGTTAAGTGATTATCGGAATGTTAACGGTAAATCTAATGAATTGCTTCTTTTTCTCATAGGACTGTATGTCTATGAGATAATTTGCAGCAATTGTGCGGTACATGGAATTACGTAGTGTAAGAGTGTTTCACAGAAGAAAGAAATGCTAAAATATTTTTGTTTCTTTTAATCTTAATGATTTACAAGGAATATTTCCTCACGGGTCTTAGGACACAATTAATTTCGGATTTTTTATTAATATTTAGGCTTTGTGAAATAATTTAAAAGACAGTTAATATACTTGAATATTCTCAAATTATGTTCCTAGAGAAAACGAAAACACAAATTACCTACTCGCGTGATGGATCAAAAACCCTGAATTCCAGTCAGTGAAGGATTACATGATTGCATCACACATTCATTTTTCACCGTAAATTGTTAACCCGTCTTTTTTATCGTACGATAACATCATGGTTGAAACATTTTGACCTCTGACTCTTTAACTGTTATTATAACCTACCTTTTGTGCATTTTTTCTATTTTTTAAAGATGTAAACAAGTCTCAAAATAAAAGATTGTTAAGACAGGAGAAATGAGATATTTTAATTGCATTAAATATGTGAAACCTGTTCTGTGTCAGTAAATTCATTTAAAAGGGTGTCAGATACGCCGTATGATGTCTCACTGCCACGTGGTGATTTCTTATACAAAGGGTAAAGAAAACAGAGGCAAAGCGCGATGGAAAAAGATTCGAATCCAATACGTATCCAATTTTATTAGCAACAAGTTAAATGTATTGAAGCGAACATCAACTCCCCAACGAAGTATCTACAACTGAAGATTCGTAATAAAAATATTGATTTCCAATGCATGCTTAAAAAATGGAATTAGACGCGGCGTAGATCAAATTCAACTAAAAGTAATTCTAAGAAATAATGCGTATTATGATGCGATATTCGGTCGCTGTCCCTTAAAGATTTTACACTGCATTCAAAAAAAGTTTTAAAGAACACCGTAGCAGATATGGCAGTTAAGAGGAAAGACGTTCTTCATTCCTTTTAATGTTTTCCCTCCACTGTGGAGTCTGTTGAAGTTGGAGATTGATCTACGCGGCTGTGTGCCGCCGTATGTCGTTCTGCTCCTGAATAGGACGTCGATACGCCCGCGTCCGTCATTCGCCCATTGAAATCTTCAATAAAGGCCCTCCAGCAGCGCTGCTGCCCCCAGAGGACGCGAGCGGTGAGTGAATGCCGCCCAGCCGGAGGCGGGGGGCGAGGAAGGAAGAATATTGTGTACCCAACTACCAAACCTTCGAAATGAGAATGCATATTGCAGCGAGAAAATGGAGAAGCAGTTGATATTTTCTGAGAGATGTGACACTTAATTAGCGAGAAGAATTTATGTTTTATTTTACCGTTTTTGATAGAATAATTAATAATATTTCGAACACACGCTGTGTTGTAGCTATTTGTCGTAAAAGCGATTTGCTTGTTACAGTCGTGTTCAGTCGAGATTTCCTGTGTTAGAAAGTATCGTAAGAATTGAAATAATTTTATCTAAATAATAATGCGTGAGAAACGTTGGCGAATATACGGCTGTACGTATTTGTGACTCGAGGACTTGACATATTTTAACTCTGACATTTTCTTTTTTCCGCACAGTGTAGAGCGTTAACTCGTTAATCTAGATTATTGATTCTGGTGTCTTGAAAAGATCGCGTACACTACCGTAACGCCACCTAAAGGGAAGCAAAACAAGTAATTGCCTTAATAAAAGAGAAAATGAACTTGCACTTGAGTGATTAATTCCAATGTCACGCTTATAATTCCAAAGTAAACTCTAATGTTTATAAACGTCATTTAGTGTAAATTACATTGAAAGGAATTCAGTATGAAAACATCACAAACAATTCCACGAAAACTCTCCAGTGCAGACCCAAAATATACATTTTATTTCCATGAACCCATGTGCAAAGAGAGGGTTGTCAGAAAAAAAAATACCCAAATGAAATGAAACAAGGGACGATATGTTTATATCTGAGTACAATGTGCTAATGTAGTACTATATTATTAGTATTACGTCATTACATTTATGTAGCGCTATAATTATTGATGCAGCAATCGTCGGTAATCATTTTTCTAATGTTCAATGCTATCTGTTCAAATTTTTAAATACGTAATCAATATTACTACATATATTATTAATGAATATTTCGTTTTTCTTCAGTGAAAACCAACATATTATATTTATACTTCACAGAAATCTTTGAAAAATCCTATAATCATTTTCATTGGAATCAAGAGAAAAATATAAACTGCAGGAAAATACAATAATTGTGGTGAAACTTTAATACGTGACTGAAGCAACTGTAAATAATAAAAAGTGATGTATTATACTAAAGTAGTATAGAGTACAAACTACGTTAAAGTCTGATTCACGAAAATTAAAAATTCAAGTGCTTTTCCTATTAACAGCTTCAACTATTGGAAATAATGTGTTAAGTGTGGGCCATGCAAATTTAATAGTACACAACCTTCCATTGTTTCACATACCGCATTCATATTAGTGCATCCAAATAGCACACTTTACACAGCTTTTAGAGACGGCTTTGCGAAATAGGGATGCACAGCATTGAATACTGCGTAAATAAAAGAAATGTTGACATTTCGGGAAAAAATCAGTCAGAACGACTAACAACATGGTCGAACTTTCCTCAATCGCAGATGGAACTGAATATTTTGAGGAATTCTGAAAAGGAGCCAAAGCAGAATGAAATCCATGAGGTCGCTGCAGAGGCATTGCTAGTTTCTACAAAAGAAGCTGTGTTAATATGAGCTGGGCTGGAACCGAAACAGTCCAAACAAAATTAGTATTGTATGTATTATTTGAATTTAGACACTAATTTAGTGCCCTTATTTTAATCAAACCAATAGGTTCCACGCAGTCGATCAACTCTTTTCATGTCTGTCAGGTGTGAGTTATAACTGATTACAGGGAAGTATCTTTGGGTTCAGCGGTTACAGTGCTCAGTACAATGTACAAAGAAAATGAATTCAGAATGTGATACATAAAGTGCAAGTGATTCAGAAATCAGTGCTATAAGAAAACCATATATAATGTTAATCAACGTCTGACGTAAATGTGTCACTAAACGATTATCATTTAATATTACAGGAAAAACAATATGTGGTATGAATTTCAGAAGCACAAAAATATATTTCCAGAAATACCTTGAAGGGAAAATGGTATTCGTTTCGGTTTTTTTCGGGGTAAGAGAGACGATTTCGATCTATGTGAGCTTTTCATTGCTATGGTAAAAGTGAGATTTAGTATTTTCGTGTATCTCAACATCATTCGTCTTTAATCTCGTGAAATTACAGATTTAGATTGGAGATGGCCGTTTTCCTATCACACTGAAATTTAATTCCTGCTCCGTCTACGCGTAGGTTTGCGGATATGGCCCCTTTTAGGTCTCACCGTCAGCAGGGCACCGTCCCAGCCGGGATCGACAGGTCTCCCATGAAATGCCTTATTGACGCCATCTTCCTCCGCAGCTCTTCGTTTTCTGTTGTGGTGGCTCAAACTGGTGATCCGTAGAACAGAACCCATGTAACGACCGAATCAAAGGAGCTTTTTCTTTTAATGGCTAAGCCCTCTAGTGTGTAATGTTATCCTAGTCAACGCAGCATTCATCATTGCTTTTTTTTCTAAGTGTGTGTGTGTGTGTGTGTGTCTGTGCAAGTGGAGAGGAGGGAGATAAGCATGCGGAAGAGATGATCATGTGAGGTTCGTGATTAGGTTGCTAGGATACTTCTCCGGAAATCAACCTGAATCAATGAAAATAAACACGGAAGATTAGCGATCAGGGGATCAGGGAACCTTAGGATCTCTCGGTCAGAAATGATACGGCTGCAACGGCTGGAATGTTTTGCAGGGGCACCTCAGCAGTTGCAATGAGAGAATATAAAAGTGCACTACAAATAGGGTAGAGGGACACAGCGACGGGAGATGGGTTTGCGAATAAAAGTAAGAGATGAAGAAGGCGACAATAATGTAAAAAAACTACTTTGGAATACTCTAATAGAGGTGAAAGTTCAAACTAAAACTGGAGGCGACAGTGTTGATGTGTACATGAGCCTCGCAAGAGACGCTGCAAGGCAGCAATTTATACTGAAGCTGTCCGAGATAGTATTAGGACATTCATAGCCAAAAGGGCGGGAAGGGTGTACATGCAGAGCCAAAATAGGGTTGGAAATAGAGGAAAGAATAGAGAGACTGGACCCAAACCAGGTTTCATCAGCTCCACTTTCTACTTCAGAATTTCAGTCAGCTCCACTCACATACTCAACTCTGTACCACTCTAGAGAAATTCATTAATTAATTATTGGTAAGTTAGTGAATTAGGATGACAGTGTATACGGATGGGAATTTAAGAGTGTTAGAAGAACAACTCAGACTATATCTGAATCGTACCACCGAACTGAATAGTGTGCAATTCATTGGGCATTTTTATCATAGTTAGAGCAAGAATATCCTAGTCAAGTTCAACTGAGGCGCAGTCAGAACTAGGCTTTCGAGGAATGCTACAATAGAGATCATTTTGACTGCACCACTTGCTTTATCGCATTCGAATGGGCATTACTTAGCGAGCTCTAAAACAGGGAAACAAACTGATTTGGAGTAGGCGAGAAAAAAGTGTAACTATAATTAAGTAATTGTTTAGGAAATATCAGTCAGAATAGTTATGCCACACTGATGAAATTATGCTTACTTTCAAAGTAACGAACTTTTATTTTCGTTTGTTACCTTGTAATATGTTGGTCTCAATATATTAACACGCTTCTCTAACATAATTCTAAATATAATGTTGAAAAAAAATTATGTGTTAAATAGTATCGAAAAAACTGTCGAATATCATTTTGAACTATCAGATTGAATTTGAAAAATGTCCTTCCTGAAACATCGTATTTCTTGGAGATACCTGACTTTGCGATACAATTTTAACTCTTTTTCTCAAGTGCATTTAACATAAAGTAATCGAAACGTCAGCGAAACACAGTGGCCGTCGATTGAGAGATACAGTAAACAAAAAGTGTGGAAGGCAGTCGGAAATTCAGGCTACATCTGTCTTCGCGTTTTTAGCTTCTTACCCCGGTGCTAACTTGCATTGAGTATTGTGCATTAAAATAGTCATACAGTGGTGAAGGTGCAAACAACACAGTTTCTATTTTTGGTCCGAGAAGTAAGCGCAGAGGCGATGGTTCAGGCGATCTTCTGATGCGCCGTTTGATTTCAGGGTCTGAGGCCAAAGACTGGAAGGAGAATACGTCCACGAGAGGAAATAAATAGTTTAGAAAAAGTCTGGTAGAATAGCATGTACTGCTCTTTTGATGGCAGGTCTTTCCATTTTCGTTCCCTTTTTCTTCTGCCGAGCCTTGTGGAGTATTTTCCGCCGCGTTGATGCAATGGAGAGACCATTTGAGGTGTAAACCAGAATTCGAAAGGTTAGAACGCGGTAGGAAGTGGGTATTGTAAGGACTTTGGCCTATCCAAAGAGTTAAAAATAGTGCAAATATACATACGTGCGTGTAATCATTACTAAATAAATGATTAAATAAACGAACAAACAAAACAGTTGTCGGCTGCCGTGAACCTCGCACGAGGCTCGCGAAGAGCGCTGCAAAGCTGAATCGTTCGGGCCGGGGCGTTCCACTTGCCTTATCACGATCGAATGGGCGCTAAGTGAGCACCGGGGCGGGGGCGGGGGCGGGGGCGGGGGCGGGGGCGGGGGCGACGCCTGGGCCGAGGGGCGTCGACGTCGGGGCCTCTATCGATTCCCTTCGCGCGGCTGCCCCCCCACCCCCTCTCTGGCCCCGGACCCCTCTCGTCCCGGCGGAACTTCCGGGACCTCTTCTTTGCAAGTCGAAACGTCAACTTGGGCACAGAGAATTGTGTTGTAAAATATGTTTTAGGGGGGTTCTGTTACCCACGATGAACGAAGTCCTATGTGTAGGGTATTTCAAATGTGTGCTAGTAGTTAATGAAAACTGATTTAAACTACTTCAACTACCAGGCTCGAAAGGGCAGATAAGTAGAAACTTGAACTGAAATCTTGCAGCTTCAAATTCGTGAAGTGACAAAGTTTGCATAACAAGTAGCTTCAATTTCCTCCGAGGGGTACAAGTTATTGCTGAACTTATGGCTGCGTGGACTTCGTTCTCTTGCGAACGCAGAATAAATATTTTTACCACTTACCAAGATATTCATTTCTTTTACCTAATTAAAAGTCAACCTTAATAATAATACGAAGAATAATAATTACAACACAATAATATTAATAATAATAATAGTAATAATTTTCGTTGTTTATGACGAGGCGCAGTCTATAAGGGCTGTTCTAGCGGCATACCACAAACCTAATCCGCAGAACAAAAGAACGGGAATGTATTTCAAAAGAGAGAAAGTTGTTTTATCTCTCGGTGTGATAAAATTTATCGAATAAGCTATTAATATTTCAAACATTTCTCGTATTGATTACTTACACACTTTAAAATTTACTTACTTGACACCAATGATAGTATTTTAACAATGATGTAATTTGTTTATCAATGCAAAGAAATAAGGGAAAAGGTTCTATACACGTACTTAACGTGCTTTTGGGTAAATAAGCCCCATAATTATTAAATAATGGAACTAATAAAATATTTATATTACATAGATCGGACACTTTTCCTTATAAAAATTATCAAATGAGCCCACAAAATATGTTAAAAATAAAACACAATAACGATAGAGGTACAGTAATATAATAATCCAAAAATTAACGAAGACATAATATTGTTACATTATGGTCGTATTGTCTCCGCTTTTTATAAACCTATTTTTGGTCCAAGAAATGAGAATACACTCTGTTGAAATTACCATGTGAAGAATGATTTTAATTTAATTGTTAGTATAAATAGGTAAATTAAAATTAATCGATAAACAAAAATAGATTACTTACTTTAGTAGGCAATTTAATTTATTTATTAATTGTTTGAAACAATTTAAAAATTACGTAAATATTAATACATAAATCAGTTTTCAGTATTTAAATAACATTTGTAATTTACACAAGAATATTCAATTTGATTACTGAAACGAAGTATATTTGAACTCCAGTTTATTTAAAATATTTTACGCATTACTGATGATTGAAATTTTACCAATACGAAGTTAAACTTAAGTGCTATAAATATACACTATCGAAATCTGAACTCTTGTTTGGTCGCACAGACAGAAAGAAAAAAATGTACTCGGCACTCCGCCCCCACTAATATGACGATTCGAGCGAAGCTGCAAGCACAAATTCCAAATATATGGATAGCGAAGAAACTTCTAGGACCACGAGTTCTAGTTTTGATACGCTCTTTAGATAGTAAGTCGTTCTACTCTGCCAGTGTTAGTCAGCGACCAGTTGTCAGTCTAAACTGGCAAGATTAATTGATTGTGTTTTTTTTTTTATTGTCAACTTCAACGATCATTAGTTATGGGTGCAGTGCGTGTGAAGTTGGGGTATAGCGGTGTTTATCGCATCTGAACCAGGATATCCGGAACCGACATACACGACGGCTTTCGTTGTTACTGCTCTACAGACATCTCCAACAGTAAGGCCACAAGCGCCGGGGTAAAATCTAAATTCGCAACCGGACTTCAAAAAAAGGAAAAGAAGATTGAAGAAACAAGATCACACGCCCTCCATTGCCTGTTAGGTTAAGTCCTTTACGGTAATGACGAGATAAACCACGGAAAATTGCCGGTCAGTCCTCGCTACTGCTGTAGTCAGCATATTAATTCGACATAGCTCTTTAACTAACAAGTGGTTACTCATCACAAAAGATAACGCCGCATGATAATTGGCAAGGAACACTCTTCTTGCCTCGTCTTCGCCAGTCGGGAGTACAACTTTTGTATTTGTATTTATCCATTGTATGTCCCGTAAAGACCAGTTAGTCTCGGCGCGGTAAGAACCCGGTGTCCCTAGTCAGTCACCCAACCAGGACTCTGCTGTGTCTCGAATTCGCATAACCTTCATGACCACGTTGTTAACAAATTCTACTACCGACGCCGAATTCGGCGTCGTGGATTTGGAGTAGATCCATCCCTGTGTTCGCCCGGATGACAGAGGGAAACCACGAAAAGCCCGGTCAGGATGGCCGACGCGGGCATTGAACCCGAGCTTCCCGAATGCAGCGAGCTGCGCCCTGGTCGCTGGTTCATGTCTATAATCCCCTCCGTCACCCCACCGAAAGACATTAGGCGGAACTTTCTTCCCGCCGCCAGCCGCCAGCAATGCCTCCCACCCCGTCGTCGTTGGCCCCTTCCGCAGAGCCCTTCGCTTTGGCGCTGCGGCGGCGCGGGCGGACGCGCGCCCGAGACAGGGCAACCGCTAATATGCACGGAATGGGGGCGGCAAGGGCAAGGCGGGCGGGCGGGCGCCGCCGCATTCCTGTCCGCCGCCCGCGCCGGGGACATTCTTGTCGCCCCCCCCCCCCCCGCGGTCCGACCCGCGCCTGCAGACAGCGGCGGCGGCGGAGCTCCTGCGCCTCCACCCAGTTCCTCCGCACCCCCGCTCTGCAGCCGCTCTGCCTCTGCTGCGCCCCACACTCGCGCCTCGCCTTTAGGCGGCTTGGGGCCTCCCCCTCGAACCCGTACTTCTCACTTCCTTTTTCCATCCTTGGAATTAGACTCAATTTCCTTTCTATCGCCTTCTTCTTTTCCATTTTAATGCTGGCATCTTTTTCTCTTTAATTTTCAAAGATCTGTTTTCCTCCGTCGCTTTTTTCCTATTCTCCTGGACATCTTTCCAAAATTTTCTTTTTCTGATTGTATCATTTTTTCTTCGATCTTCCTTCCTCTGCCTCTCTCTACTATCCATTCTCTTTTTACTCCTTTTATTGTTTTTCGTTCTTTTATACATACATATTTTGTTCATTACCTTTCTCTCGTCTATCTTTTCATTTTTCTGTCCTGTTCTCTTCCTCTTCTCCTTTCGCATTTATATTTGCCTTACGTGCAGTTCCAGAAGTTCCCCAGTACTGACTTCGTGACCTGTTCCGTGCCACTTCATTTCTTGTTCTCTCGTCCTCTACGCCTATGCCTGTGCGTGTGTAGTCACCTCAGCGCCCCTCGCTCTGTCCACCCTTCCGTGGCCGCAGCCCCCGCGTGGGCGGCCTCGCCCCGCCCCGCCCCGCCCCGCCCCGCCCGGCGCCGCGGAGGGCAGAACCCCGCCGTCGCGTCGCGTCGCCGCCCGCCCGTGACGCGCTCGCGGCTAATTAGCCACCGCCCCCGGCCCCGCCCCCGCGCCCGCCCCCGCGCCCGCGGAGGGGCGAGAGGAGCAGGGGCGGGGGGGGGGAGAGCGGTGGCGGCTGCGGTCGCGCCCGGGGTGCACAGCGGACGCCACGAGGGCTGACGCGAGGGCCGCGACGCGCACGGCAGAGACAGAGATTCAGAGAGAGAGGGGGGGAGAGCATAGCACAGAAAGCTAATAGAGGATTCACGGCGCTGGAAAACTTAGGTTCCGCACGAATTTTCGAATTTTCTAAGTGAAAAGAAATCATTAGAACCATTTCAATCGGTCTCAGGGGATGTAAATTGTGTTGCTTTTCCCACTTACTCCGAATTTAAAAACTGTTTCTTACAATAAATCGATTTCAATCTACAAACTGGAAGTTAATGAAATAAGTAATTGGCGCGTGAGCTACTAGCCTTGTAATAGCCTTGTACCTAAGAGATGGTAGAAGAATTGGTAGTAATTGTCGCTCAAAGGATTAGTTTCACAAGTCACTCAGAATTTGAACACTTTTCTGTATTAAACCTTATCCGAATATTAAATAAACTGTAATAATTAATACATATGGTATTAACTGTAAATTTCGACTCATAAGACTAGAGTCAGATTTGTAAGAAATATAGATATGTGAGATTAAAAAAAGTTAAATATGAAAATACAGTTCATTTGCAAAATCAAATTCAATATTTATACAGATGATTCTACAGTGCATTGTAATTGATAGTATTTTTAAAGTGTCGTCTAAAATTTTAACGCTGTATAAGAATTTTCCCAACGTGGGTAAGAATATATCAAAAATATTGCAACAGTAGTCTGTATCGCATAATGAGTATGAATTCCGAAACATTCTATAATCGAAGAATGTTGAGAAAATAAACGAAAAAGTAGCGTATCTTTGTAATATTATAAGAGAGAGTTCTTTCACCCTCATTTTCTTGCCAGACCTTTGCAGAAACTGTTCGTTCCATTCAAATTCATTCTCCAGAAATGGCATTTATTATGTCACGGCTGAAGTTATTTAAAGAGTATTTAAAGCATTCCTCAACGTTGTCAGAATGTTTCGTAACGATGTTTTAGAAGTTTTCCATTTCTTATATTAATATTAAATGATTTGACAATTTTTCTGTTGTAAAAATTATTTAATCAAAAGCATTGACGAGAACTTCATGGATGGCGTAAGCAAACAAGAACCGATAGTATTTATTGAGAAAAAACAGAACATACATGAGTAGGCAAATAGATGAAATTAAAGAAATGTATTCACTAATAGCGATCAGAACACACCGACAGAGACAAGATGGGTTCGGAATGTAATAAGAGAAACAGGAAATGATTGGTTGAATAGCTGGCTCAGAACATCTACTGACTGCAGCTCCTCTGACTGGGAGGTCTTCAGTTCGAGTAACGACGACGGCGGGTTAAAAGGACAGCGTAAACATAAATGTGGCATGTAAGCGATGGTGGCACGGCGAAGAGGCAGGGGGACGTGGGGAAGGGGCACGGGCACGGGGAGGAAGAATATTGCAGGGAGATTGGTGTTATGTTGTAAGAATGTGGGAACCTGAAACACATTTTCGGGGACAGTCGGAATCGTAGCGGAGATGGCGTAGAGGAATGTAGGAAAGGGGTGTGGGCGTAATGACAACAAACGGTAAGAGAAGCCGAAAGTGCGGGGATAGTGTAGAACACAGACGGGAAGAGAGCTGGAGGAGACTCGGGGTGGTGGGGAGATAAGTGAGTGTTGTGGGCTGGAGAATGGCAAGGTCGGAGGGAGTATGGCGAGGAGCGGGGGGGGGGGTAGGGACGTACGGAGCGTGGCGTGTGCGGGGCGTGAGCGGGGGCGGGGATGGGCTGAGCGAGACCGTGGAATGGCGTGGTGCGTGCGGAGGGCGGGGCGGGACGCGGGGCGGGACGCGGGGCGGGACGCGGGGCGGGACGCGGGGCGGGACGCGGGGCGGGACGCGGGGCGGGACGCGGGGCGGCGAGCGACAAAGGACGTGGTGTGGCCGCAGCGGCCAGGGCGGCGGGCCACCGCACGCGAATGCATCTCGAGGCCGCGACGCCGCAGGCTGCTCGCGCAAAGCAAGAATCTCGACTCGCCGGCATCTGCTTTGAAGTCGCGCTGACACTTCCGCTAAGCCCTCGTGCGCAAGGCAAGAGGCTGGCGTGCGGCGGGAAAGGGGACGGGGCAAGTGAAGCAGGAGGCAGCCGAGTCGAGAAAAGTGGGAATGCACAGAAGGTGCTGGAAATTGTGCCTCGGCTTGCACATGGGTTTCATTTTAATATTCTGTTATTCTACAATACTTGCCTATATAAGAATGGAAGGGATAATTTCAGATGAAAAGAAGAGAGTGAACAGAAGTTTATTCAATTTTTGAACTTTCAAGTAAAGAAGACTATCTCAGAATAAATGTTATTAACTACTAGTGAGTGTGGTGGCAATCTTTTCTATCCACAACCTTGTAGGGAGAAATCTCATATAACAAGGTTATACGAGACAAAATTTTTAATTTGCAATTCTGGTTGATAGAGAAATTATCCAGCAATAGTGCATGGATTTTCAAGGGACGACCCGCTCCCTAGCAATGACAACATCGAAATTTTATCTTTATTATTCAGAATTGATTGCGAGTGAATATGCAACGCCGTAACCATGTATTCATCAAACATCTTGCCTATCAAAACGACAAATTTTTCTGGACAAACTTTTTTTTTATTGAATAGGTAATTATTACACATATAAATTAAATTACTTAATGGAAAGTGGCTAGGCTGAAGGACGATGATCAAGTATAATACCTACATGCTACCGCGTGTTTACCTTTCGAATTTTGGTATTCACTCTAAATGATCCCTCGATTGCATCAAAGCTGCGGAAATCAGACCATAAAGTACGGCGAGAAAAACAACTTAAAGGGAAGAAATCTGCCGTCAGAATCCAAGTACATGTTAATCTAACAGACTTTTCGAAACTATATATTTATTTCGTGGCGCGGACGTCACGCATCCTCCCTGCAGTCTTTGGCCTCCGAGCGCACTATTCCGACAGACAATTCTGTTTGCCCTCTACTGTGCTTATTTAATTTCACTTACTTATTTGTTTATTGCTTCACGTATTTGTGTGCTTATTACTTAATGACTTATTTACTAATCAGTTTACTATCTTTACCTAACAAACTGATTGTACGATTGACACTGTCCGTGCCAATTACATGAAGTTCCTAGACGATATACCAGCAGCCTTTACAAAAACCGAGCTGCGTTGAGCGTTCAAAGAGAGCGCGTTAACCCTCTCGTAGGCGCATAAAAAGTGCATTACCGCTCGCGCCTAGCCCTCTCCCTGCAACAAAGGGGCGCGTGCAAAGAGCGCGGGTAACAAGCGTAAGAGCTGCTCCGCGGCCCGTGACGTCAGCGCGGAGGCGCCGCGCCCCCGCGTGCCGCTTCCGGGAAGCGACAGGGGCGGGGGGGGGGGGCGAAGGCGGATGAAGCCAGGTGGAAGCCAGCGGAATGAGGTGGGGCGGGGAGGAGAGGGGGAAGCGGGAGGGAGTGGTGTGGGGAGGCGAGGGAAGCTGCGGGGGGGTGGGGGTGGAGTTGGCGGCGCGGGGATGGCGGGGTCGGGCGGGGCTGGGTTGTGCGAGGTATGAGCGGGAGGCGGGGTCCGTGAGGGGAGGGAGCAGTGTGGTTGAGAGTGTATGGGAAGGCGGTTGGCAAGGCGAAGGAAGGCGCTGGTAGGGGTGCGGCAGGGGCGGGGCGTGGCAAGGTGGGGGTCGCGTGGTGTGGTGTGGGTGCAGCTGGGCTGGGCAGCCTGTGGGTGTGAGGGCTAGCGGGGCGGGGATGGCAGGCAAGGCGCGGGGAGGGGTGGGGCGGGAGACGGGCAGGCCCGGTAGCAGGATGGGCGGGGGTCGCGTGATAGGGATACGTGCCCGGTAGCATGGTCGATGAGGGACCGCGGGATGGAGCGGAGTGGGGTGGGGTGGCGGGGATGGCGCGAGAACGGGTCGTGAGCACGTGGCATGCCGGGAAAGGGGTTCGGGGTGGGGCGGGAGTCGGGTGAGGGAGAAGCCAGCGGCGCGTCAGTTAAGCAGCTTACCAAGCGCCGCAAACTTGCGCCAACTCGTATTAAGAAGCCGCTGCCGCTGCCGCTGCCGCCGGGGAATGATTGATACACTCGCGCGCGCACATGCGCCGCCCGGCGCCGCCCTCGCCTCACCCCGCTCTCTTTATCCCGCCCCTGCGATTTCAACGCCATTCACTTTCTCTAGAGCGTCGCACCTATCCTTCTCAACTTACCTCTCCTCCATGTTCCCTTTTGCTCACCTACTGCTTTTACATCATCTTCCGCTCCACCGTCTTCGAAATTATTTTGTTTCCGCATTTCATCTCGCGTAATTTCACTTTTTCTTTCTCTTTTATTTCTATTATTCTTTCTTTCCATCTCTTTTTAGTTCTCTTGATCCATTCCGTTTTTTTCTTTTTCCTTCGCTTCTTATCTTAACTTATACTATCTCTCTCTCTCTCTCTCTCTCTCTCTCTCTCTTTCTCTCTCTCTCTCTCTCTCTCTCTCTCTCCTCAGTCTATACCAACACTCATCTTTATTTATTCTTCAACTTCTCTCTTTTCTCCGCTTCCTTTATTTCCCGTCTATTTCTATCGTTACATTCCTTTTATTTATTTTTATCAGCTAAGAAGGATACGGTGGCCATGAGACTCAGTGGTCATGTAATGGAACAGATCGAAAAGAAGTGACTTTTAATATACATTCACTTTTGTGACATTTATAAACACCTGTTCGCCATTTAAGCATTTTGTTAATTTATTGTCTCAAAGAAAAAATAAGAAAAACATTCATCAGCTACATAATCAATCCCCCAAAAATATTTATGTTTAAGTGGAATGAAAAGCGGGTTTTAGGTATTTGATCTTAGACACAAACAATGAAAGGTGCATCAATAACATTCGAAAATGTAACTTCTGCAAAACAATCAAATATTTTTTAATTGATGTGTATCAAAACCCAAATATTAAATGAAAAATAAAAGAAACAGGAAATCAATAACACAATCTTTTACAAGGTTTTTTACTTGTGCCTTTGCTTTAAAAATCATTTGGAGAGGTGATTTCGGTAATTGTTTTGTTCAATACATGCTTTCGTTAAATGTTCATTTAGTTCAATTTCGATATCTTATTGTCAATAGTGTTTCTTAAATCAATTTATTGTAATAAATACAATTAGATTCATCATTTTTAGAATATCCGATCGAAAAAAGCGAATGGGTGATGCGAGTAAAAACTCATTCTTCGCTTCTAACCATTCTTCTGCCTCGAGGTTTCACGCAAGAGACACATATGTATGTTAAATAAAAAAGTTATTCGTACCCATCTAAATGTAAATAAAATATGAATATTAATGCAATTTTTGGGCAAACTACGCACATGGAATGGAGAAGTTTTAATACGCACCTTCCTTACACAGCCTCGCACTTTACGAGATATCTGCGTTGCATTCCCTCCTTTCATTTCAAATATCTACTTTCTATCAGTACAAAATCCCAGAAAGCAATTTCAAGAAAACGAGATTGTTTGCTGAAAGATGTGTATTAAAATACGTCAGACATTAGTGGAATAAAAACAAGAATTTCCTTAAAACGTTAGATCTGTGGATGAATATGGATAGAAGTATATTGTTTAACTAGAAAGCTAGAAATATAGCACACAATATTTACATTATAAGAAATATACAAAACTCGTCATTGACAGTAAAGGTTTTGGTACCTATCATTATTATTAATTCCCGTCCCATCATTATCTACTATTATCCCATCATCGCTCCGATGGTTTGAAATCACTTTCAAACTATAAAACAAAAGTTTGTTTTATAAATATTAATGAATTAATTACAATGATTTCAAGTGTACAGTTAAAAATCATTAAGTACCTTACATTGCAAATTATTTTTTTCATTTTATCACCTAAGTTCAATTTGTTTTTGGTAATATCTGCCATGATTTTTCACTACATTGCCAAGGTGAAAGAGGAGAAGAAGAAGAAAGAATAAAACCACAAATGTATACGAAAAAAATTAAAGGGGAAACCAAAATGACTCAAAAAGAAAAAAATGGCAAAACGCCAAAACTATATTTTTTGTTTTCATAATTTTTGTTTTCCCAAATTACATTTAAAACAAAATAAATATCTCCAATGATAATATCTGCCCCTTCACCTAAAAATTAGAATGCCAAGTGCTGTTTTTCGAATAACAATGACAAAATACGCGAAGAGACAACGGAAAGAAAAGGACGTTTCCAACGACTGGGTTATTCGGCAGGATGGTCGCCAACAGAACTGGACTGAAATTGCGTACAATCAGACGAACTTACGAAGTCCATTCGGGTCCGGTTTCGAATATTGGAAACAAATTACACTTTACCCTTCCCTTCTGATCGGCCGATATCTTGTTTTCTGAAAAATAATTGGTTTTGATTAACTTGTACAACATTTTAGTGCTAACGGCAAGAAACTAAAGATAAAAATGCTAAGTCCACTTACGTATCCTCGTGAAAGAGATTAGAGTGTAATTGAAACTTAAAAACCCACCCATTATCAACATGATGCACGAAAATTACACATTTCTGCTTCTACCTCCAGTTGTCCACCGCACTATTAGACGCAATTAGATGAGAGAGTCTCGTTTCTAGTGGGTCAGTTGCGTCACAGTTGCATCTCCCCTCGGAAAAGCTCTTAAACCAATTAGGGGAACAATAGTAGGAATTTGAAAACGCAGCTTCAACCACCGCAAGTGAGACAGAACCTCCAAAACCGAGTTCCGTATCAACTTGGTAAAAAAATGCCGTCGCTTTCAGTTGGAGAAGTTGACCCTTTCTCTGGTTTCGATTCGGAATCGAATACCCGAGTTAGCGTGGGATTGTTGAGAATCAGCCCGAGGGGAGAGGCAGTGAAGGACAGAATATAGGGAGTTTGACGCTGCAAGTGGAGCTTCCAATAGACAGCAGTTGGCGAGAGAAAGACTTTTGGTTCTCGATTCTAAAACAGCTCTCGGTTTGAGTACAATGCCCTTAGTACACTACGAGCTAACGCAATATATTCCTCACATATGGCTATAAATTAAAACAGTATCATCACATCAAATCATTAATATTTTTGTATTTATATTTTTGAGAACATAGTTTTCCTAGTGAGACAACATGCTTTTTCTTACGTATTAATATTTAAAGCTTGATTTTTCCGCCTTGAGGCCTGCAAACATACTTATAGTAAAGTATAAACCTAATGGTGAAACAAATGTCACTCATTAAGGAGTATATAGAATAATATAAATATGCTACAAACAATAACCAAAATGATCTGGTTATATTCGTGCAGGATATTGCAGAACTTATCCTGTTCAGTTTTGTTACTGACGTCCACATATAAAAATTACATTTCTTCATACCTTCAAAACAATCAATTGAAATTATCATTATACCAATTTCATCATCATACGTTTACATCGTAAATGCCGATGGACACTTGATAGAATGTTAACATTTTCCCCCAGAATCCTTATACCAGAGATACGTTTTTGTATTTTCAGGGCTTAAGAATCTTAAAAACAACAATAATCAAGGAAAAAAGATAATTTGCATCTTTTATTTCAATTTTCTAATAATTTGTTAAATTTTTTACATATATTCTTTTAAATCCCTTATAACCTAGAACGCTGTTTGAGTTCATAGCTAATAACACAGACTTTTAACACCATCACTACCACGTTTACTATCAATACCCCCAACCTCTTTCCCTTTTATGTTTCCAGCTTTTGGTCTTTCTTTTGTTGTGACAACCTGTACCGCTGTGAATTTCTCTCTTTTTACTTTTCTATTTCTCCACAATAGTTTTGTAATTCACCTCCATCCATTGGTGCTTGCTCGGGTGTATTTCGGAAATATAAACAATAATGTAATTTGTACTAACTCAACATTTTCACGTGATGGATTTATTGTAATTTCATAACAAGCCTCATAACATAACTTCTATTGCCGCAATTCTATTGTATTATTGTCAAAGTGTTTCTCTTAGGCATATTCTTTGCAAAATATTAAATTTCGCATTGTAATCTAACCTCTTCAGACTCCTGAATTCCTCGCCCGCCAGTCTTCCCCTCCACTTTTCTGTGTCCTCTGTGATTTGCGTCTGGCGGACCTCGAATCTACCGTCTCCTTAGTTCCTGTCCCAACCGTTCCACAAATTCCTCCTCCTCCTCTCTGTTCTCCCGCTCTCTCCGCCTCCACTCCTCCACTACAGCCCTCGCAGCAGGCACCCTCTCTCACTGGTTCTGTGTGATTCCTCTTCTGATTATGTGCTTGTATTACTGTCCCTCTATTCTCAGGCTTGCAGCCTCTCTCCAGCACACTCTACGTTCTTTCACCCTGCTCGTGGGGTCTTTGGCGCCCTTTTGACCTCCAACGTCTTTGCTACCCGTATGTTCACTGCCGTCACCTACCCAAAACGAGCCCTACTTTCCCTCAGTCGTCATGATTTCTACCCCCACTTCTTCCAACCGTTTCTCTTCTGCCTCCACTGCCTACCCCCCGACGCCCGTGCCATGGTCGTGCAACTTTTCCATTCGTGCACTCTCCGCTCTTGCGGCCATCTCTAACGCCAGTCGCACACTTATCAAACATTCCGTCCCTTGCTGATATGCCCTATGTGCCTATCACACCTCTGTTGTTTCTACCACCCCTCCATCACATGAAACAATCTTTCACGCTATTTACCATCTCTGCCCCCTCCCGTTTCTGTTCCTCCCCCGCCATTCACCTTTCCGTTTTTGTTTCTCTGTCTTCTACGGCCTCTCCATCTCCACCGTCACCTCCCCAGCTCTCTTCCACGTTCCTCTTCCACCCCCAGGCATTCCGCCCCCGCGTCAGATGTCACCTCCCCTTCCTCTCCTCCAGCTGCCTCCTTTGATCCCCCCGCCCCCCCCCCCCTTCGGCCCGCCCCCGCCCCGCGCCCATCAGTCCGGCCGCCGCGCCGGCCGCGGCCGCGCCAACTTCGTCCATTTGTTTGACGCGACAGACTTGGCCGCCGGCTGCGGACCCTGGGGCGGGGCCTGGGAAGAAGCAGCTCTGCGGGCGGCGGAGCGAGCGAGCCCAGCGGAGTTGGCGCAGTTTTTGGGCGCAGCCTGGCAAGAAAAACACGGGCGAGTTCCTGCGGAGCGTGTGAACTCGCGGCGGGCGTAATGTGCTGAAAGCGTTCTCTCAAATGGTTCTTTCTTTGCGCTTGGCCATTCCGGGGCGGAGTTGTAGAAATATGATTAGTTTCTTTGTTTAATGTTTGGGAGCCGGGCGAAGAAGTGAATATTCGCGTCAATGCTTTATTTATGCATTTGATATTTCTGACTTTAAATGTAAAATTAATGAACATTCTTTACAGGTGGGATTTAAACGCTTTATATATTTAATACGTCCGTAATATAGTATTAAAAGCTATTTACTTTGGGTATACCCAAAAATAAAAACAATAAAAATTCTAGAAATAGCAAATCCATTCGATATATTTACATTCATAATTATTAATTTTCGGTATTATTGGTGTGATTTGATTTTAATAGCTTATAACAAACCTAATACGAGTTTTTCGCTTCTTGAAAGTATAATTCAATCTTAATATGGCACTGCTGTATAGTTTTCAAAAATTGTGGTAGTTTTCCCATATTTGCTTATACTCCAGTGTTTTAAATGAATTAAATTATATTAAATTCTTGAATAAGTACTCAGAAAAGCTTTTGATCAATTTGCTCGTATAAAGTACTGCAAAGTTTGTGAACTTCAAAATACTTACGTAAAATAACTGTGCTGAAACCACAAATTTAAATTCTTATTATTTATTTTCATTTTTACCCGTTTTTAGCAACTCAATAATACTATAATACCTACGACACAAGTCTATAAGACTCGTCACGATATCGATTCACTTCCAAACAAACAGTGACTCAACAACGGAAATGTTTTTCCAGTCGGAGGTGTGCCATGTAAATACACACGTTTGGAAGAAAACCAAATTGTTCGCTGCATGCAATCGCGTGTAAGGTCGGAATGTTTTGCTTGTTCCCTTTCACTGCGTTTAGCTTTCAGACTTACATCTCTTATAGAAATTCCCTCTAGGTATTACTGTAACCATACGTGTGGAAATCATAATAAATATTACCATATCTCATATGAATGTAAATAAATCGATCTCTTAAAAATGTAATGGTAAGTGAACATAATACACGTTCAGGCAAGAACATCGGAACTATCTTGTCTCAAAAGCCCGCGGGTTCAAATCTCACTTCGCGCGTTGATGTTTGCTTGTGTGTTGTGGCATGGTCGGGCTACATAGTAATATTAATAATTTACAAATTAAACAAAATAAAATCTTACGAAAAATGGTAAAAGCACCTTAGTTAATTTGAAACACGCAAATACATCATGAATAACAAATTCCTAACATAAAAGATTTTATAACAAATCAAACCGAACATTTTTTCGATCTTCTTCCTTCCGCAACCAGTGTCAAATATTTAAATCTAGGTCAAATCGAAGAGTTAAGACTCAAGAATTAAATTATTTTTTTTATCCGATTGGTTTATACCCCCATAATTGTGTAAAAAGTAAATAGGTTAAATTTATAATTATTTATCTAGAAAATTGTTTTATGTCTTCAAAATTGCCTTTTAAAACTAAATTTCTCAGTTACCAGATGGGATACCTCGGTAACATTAAAAAGCAAATGTTAATGAATCGTCAAATTTGATTGATTTCTCCGAAAAAACTTGTATTTGTTGAAAGGGTAGAACATAAAATAAAAGACATGAAGCCTGGCTCGTTGGGATCTCAACACAACGCATGCTTTCCTGCAGCACTTCGCTGCTCACCCAGCAGTTCATCGCCGTCGGCCACCCGACCTTCCCGCGTTGCAGGTCACCGCAGCCACCCGCACTCCGCGCCGCGTGCAGCCCCCGCCCCCCGCCCCCCTCCCCCACCCGGCAGCTCGGCTGCGTGGGAAAACCCATCTTACACACGGCATCGGCAACAATGGACGTTATTTCCTTCAAGCGTAGCGTGCAGCCTGCGAGACCCGCAGAAGAAATCCATCCGGCCTTTAACGAGACGCGGGGGAGGGAGGGTGGCGGGAGGTGGAGGTGGAGGTGGAGATGGAAGCGGAGTTCTGGCAACGTGAGTGACGGACGGTGGATGGCGATAGTGCGCGGTACATGGGAAGAGAAGAGAGAGAACGGGAAGTGGGGAGTGGGGAAGGGGATGGATGATGGGGAGGAGATATGATAGCGCCGAAAAGCGGGGAGGGCACAGGCAATGAGGGTGATTGCCGGGTTGAGGGCCGGGGAGGTGGATGGCAATGTTGGGTTAGGGAGGGTCCGAGAAAGAGATAGGGTGTGAAGAAGAGGATGGATGATGGGCAAGCGGCG
This sequence comes from Gryllus longicercus, assembly GCA_038098605.1. Taxonomy (NCBI): domain Eukaryota; kingdom Metazoa; phylum Arthropoda; class Insecta; order Orthoptera; family Gryllidae; genus Gryllus; species Gryllus longicercus. The sequence continues at coordinate 673,300 of JAZDUA010000047.1, read as the reverse complement.
AAGTGTGGTGATGGTCGGAGGGAAGGGCAAATGGTAATGGGTGTGGTCCGTTGGCGAGAGCTTTGGATGGGGAAAGAGCAGAGTGGCTCCTGCGCTGTGGGAGAGAAAGAGACCCGTCGCAAAAAGCGGCTGAGAGACACGACTATACGACTAGCACTGGACGATTAATAACGCCCGACGTAAATAGACTCTGGCTTCGTATTGGGAACGCTTCAGCTGTTGCGAGAGGGAAGTTACTCCGGGTCCTCGGCTGGCGGGCGGGAGGAGGGGGAACGAGCGGCCGGGGGGCGAAGGACGAAACTGCGGCAGAAGAGTGGCGGAGACTTCGGATCTCCCGTCGAAAGGAATCCAATTGAACAGAAATCTGGAAGCAACATGGCGGAAGGAGATCAGGGGATTTGGATAGTGACAAGATCCAGACATTTGTTAGACACCAAGGAAAGAACGCGTCGCTCCAGTGAGACAATATGAGACAGAGCGGCGGCAAGCTGAAATAGCACCGAGAGAAAAAATAAGATTCGGAGAGATAACCCAGAGATGGAAAAAGATAACAAAATCAATTCATAAAACAGCCGTTTCTGTGTAATTTTAATTTCACAATTTTCATTTTTTACTGAATTAACACTATCCCACCCAAAAGATTTGCACGACATCTATTATATAACAAACAAGACATCAACAGTAACACAATACAATACAATACAATAACACAATAAAAACAACAATGACTACGATACGTCTGCGATAGAAGACCTAAAAAGCATCATCGTTAGTTACTACATCTAACACTCTATTTGTTCTTATTTAACGTCAAAGTTAAAGTAGTGTTTTATAACATATGTTCCAGACTAAAACGTATCCTCAGTTTTCCCCTGGGCTCTCTCGTATAATTTTACTATCATTTGTGTCACATCTAACATCTTCTCTGCTACTATTGTAGTCGTGTCAAAGTCTTTCGTCAACTGCTAGAGCCAAAGCAGTTTTCCACGCGTACATGTTTATGTTTCCACCTTGTTCTATTTTATACAATCACATTCCCACAAAAAATATAAAAGTAACCTTCTGTAATGATCCATTGCAAAAGGATATTACAACGCACTGTATCATCCCAGAACAGTACGTTTACATATTTTATAATGTTTATTACAGTTATGTGTAATATTTCATTATTATAGTATTTCATAATGAAACGAAGTTTAATCAAGAATAATTTTTCGGAAACTTAAATTTACTAGGTAGACATATAGATAGATAGATAGATAGATAGATAGTTAGATAGATAGATAGATAGATAGATAAGTTTTCTTGAATTTTACTTTGCTGTCACTGGGTGGGAAAAATGATTACAATTAAAATTAATTCTAATTAATATCTAAATCTAATGAAAATTTTATCCTCGCTCTTTTTTTACATATAACTTACCTATCTCATCACTCTACTCCACTCTATTTCACGTTAATTAACTGCAATGAACCTCCATTGAAGTAATTTTAAATACAGACTTTTCCAAATTCCATAGCACGTAACAACACTTCACTACATACATGATATAACTTTATTAGCAAAAAATATAAGGAATTACTGTGATAAGAATATAACATGACTTGTAATAATAATTAATGAATTAAATAATTATTAAATAATTAATAGTTTTGATATTAATATTCTAAAAGGAATTAAACATTTTTAAACTTGCCAATATTACAAGGAAGAACCTCTAGTGTTTTTGCAGGTATTTTGTTACAATCGACTATAGTGCAATACAGAAAGAAGACAGTTTGTATCTGTTCTTTGCTTTCTGCGACGCATTTTTCCAAGAATGGTATAGTTTCTTTTATCTCCTACCATTTCCTTCTCACGCGCTTGTCCCTTCTAAAATTCATATAAACGAGTCCGCCCTATTCTCATTGCTAAAGACTCTCCTTACTTCTCCTCCAGCAACTGCACCTTGATTCACAAACGTTTCGGACAGGTTTTGAATTTTATCTAATGCTGCGATTTCCCCTTCTCTCTAGAGTCTGCAGTTCGCTACTCCGTATTTTAGAAAAGGACAAACATGTGAAGTGTGTTTGCCAAGGATTGGTTATATGAACTTGTTTTTTTTATAGTAGGCATTACGATGTGCAGCGTTCTCCAGTTGCCCAGCTCCATTTTGTCACTAACGGTTCGGTACTTGCAATGACCACAATTCCGCTAATACCTGCGCTGCTATTACAGATATAAACATGAAGGATATACGTGTTGTGGAAATAGAGTGCAGAACAAAACGATTTTTTTCTAATTTTGTCCTAAACTCACGAGTTTGCACGCGCACGGTGTCATTTAATTAAATAGATATCTCGGGCGGGGAGCGCGGCACCCAGCGACGTGGCGGATCGCGCTGTCGGCCCGGGCGCAATACCCTTCGGCGTTTGTGAATATGGGCGCGGCGCTTGGAGGCTATTCCCATGCGGAAGGCAGGAAATTCGACCCAGCGAAACGCGGTTCGCGCCGCCGACGCCAGGGGCGCCAGGTGCGCCGGCAGCCAGCCAGGTGCGGGCCCCCTCCCCCCTCCCCCGCTGCCGACGCCAGTTTACGGCCTAGCCTCCCCCGGACAGCGCCCTCTCCGCCCTCCCCCCTCTTTCAACACCCCCTCCCACATCGCACGCGCCTATGCGGGCCGTTGCCTCGCTTAGCTTTATTCTTGGTCTCTTTTGCTTGTTTCCTTCTCCCAATCTCCCGACCTAGTTTCTGTGCGATAAACCCTCACTGTGATAGCAGGTACTGCGCCCATTATCGCGAACTCTCCCACCCACACACCAGTCCCATCTCTCCCCGCAAATGAACCACTAAACTAACATGCTTACCCACCCAGCCTTAGGCCTATCAGCCACTGACGCACATTTCAACGCACCAACTAACAAATCAACCTTCTCTCTCACACATTCTCCCTCTCATCATTTCATCCTCTCACCCACTAATCTTCCTACCAAAACACCCACCACTCAAACGAAGAACCAAACCCACCCACCCACCCACCCAACAATCATCTACTCACCAACATAACTACTTTTTTGCTCCCAATAGCGTATACACATTCACACATCTACCCGCCCACTCGCACACCGATACACCAATTTTACCACTGTCTACGCAGTACTCACTCACCCACATATCCACCACCTAGTTACTCATTTCATTCCTACCCGAAATCCCTCTCATATTATCATTATCATCACTGTCCTCTTCCAACAACCCACGGACATTCGTGCCTCAACTCTTTCGGACTCTTGACGTCGAAACTCACAACCTTACGCACGTGCGTCAAACGCACCACTCGTCTAGGCCTTTGACACACTCTCGCTTCGCACGCACTCCTCTTATCCTCTGTCTCCCCCTCCTCCTCTACCTTCCCCAGCTTTTTCCACTCTTCCCCTCGTTGCTTCACCCGCCGCCGGAGCGGGGAGGAGCAGACCAGGTGCGGGGTGTCCGTCGGGAGAATTTAATAACACCCTTAACACAGTCGGGTTAAGGGGAGCTATCGGCCTCTAGGGAACAACGCTCGACTTGCAGCGCGCCACCCCAGCGCACTCGCCGACGGTTTCCGGAACTAGGGCCTGTCGACGAGAACTTGCCGCCTCGGGAGCTCCTTTTCATTCGCAGAGCTTTCGCCTTTTGTTTGCTTTTTTTAGACGGAACGAAAATATGTGGCGCTGGTCGTTTCAAATAATAATCGTCGTGTAATAGCCGTACGAGAAGAGTCCATAATTAACTCCTCAGAATTATTCTGGATTCTTGTAATCTCATGAACCTATTTTCAAAAGGGTTTAACGTATTATTTATTTTACAAACACTTTTAGAACTTTTGATATTTTTGTAACTTTGAAATCAACTAGTAACCAAAATATTCGTGTTCTTTTTCACAGAATGATTGTTACAGCTGTTTATTGATGTAGAAAATAACAAATGAACAAAAGTCATACTCTACTGACATTTGACATTTCATTTTTGTTGGCACAAATGAAAATGTTAGAAATACAAAAACATCATTTTCTATGTTTCTATTTCTGTCCCAGAAAGGAACACTAATAAGAACACATGAGAAAATATTTTTATTGATGTACGTATATGGTGGTATTGCTGGTAGTATGCAAGTCATCTGCTAGTACAGCAGCAAGTGAAATGCAGTTTTTGATATCAGAATCCAACAAAATGTGTCATTATCTGTAAACAACTGCTCATTTTCTTGTAGTGTTACATAACTTTCTCTATATCATGTAGTAAGGTTCTAAAAGGTAAACGAAAATCAGAAATAACAGTAGCCAAGCGTGCTACTTCTGGATACTGAGTTTCCTCCATAATATATTTTAAAGAGGAAAACCCATTAAGTTTTCTGGTTTATAAAAGCACATGAAGCGCACATGCCTTCCAACTTTCGTCCTCATGCATAACTCGCAAGCTATGCGTTGAAAGCTCTTGAAACGGAGTTTTCATGGTCATATCGTACACTTTTTTTCCTTATCATACACAATGAGATATTTTTGTCATACACTTACTTTTTTGAGGGTGCCTCAAGTCAGTTGCATGTCGTCGCCGAAATACTGTTGTTACTCAAAAATGCAAAATGTGAGATTCTTATGATATTTGGTTGAAAACAACATTTTCTGTATGGAATAATTTTTATCTCTAACACATCAGTTGCCGTCGAACGAAAGGTCAAAACTGTTTTTGATATAACTTGTAAACTTATTATTTATGATGATTGATGGATATCAGATTAAATTGGGGTAAAATTACATCTTGTTCTCTTGTATGCAACAAGATTTTCTGTTACCACATTTTGCAAGAAATAGACGATTTATTTCTTGAAACCTTTGATAATGATCTCAGTATTATGAAGCAGGTATAAAGAAGGATATTTGTTTGCTAATTTCGTTGGGGGAAATAGGTGGAGCTCGAATTTGAATCAGATAATTTTAAAACACCGTAAGTTTTTTTCTTTTCCATTGTCGCTTTTTGTGAGTAAGTAGAAGCTGCAGGGTAGATCATTTCACGTGTAAATCTCGTAAATCAGATGAATGTAAAGGTTGTGAGAACACTCCAAATATTAGGTTTGGTTTTGAATATCATTGACATGCAGGGTATGTATGACTGTGAATGTATGTACGTATGACTGGGATATCATTGACAGAGAGTGTGGTTAAAAGGGATGTTCAATAGGAAAATATTTTTATGTAGTATCATAGAAACATGTTTCAAGGAACTGTTTCTATCATATGAAATATGTTTCATGTAGATAGACATTGTCATTTCACATAATATTGTTATAAATGTGTCAAACTACAAACAGTACGTGCAATGTTTATTTATTTGCATGTTAAGTAAAAATTTCCTGATTAGTTTTGAAATTTCATAAGTCATAAACTTTTCGATAAGTCCAGAGACTATTGTACTATTGACACAAGTAAATTACATGACTCCATGGCATTCTAAATCAAGATCTATGCATCATAAATTAAAAAATAAGGAAAAGTTCTCTATGTACTACTACGATTTTCTTGTTTTTCCACAGCTTTACAATTTCTGACTTACGGGGTTTTAAAATAACCGATTCAATTATCTTTCTTAACAAGTATTCTAGAAAACTAGACCTTTTTAAAACGTATATTACATTTCTGAAGAGTTCTCACAAAGCCGTAGAGTGTAAGGCTATGTGTCTTACCAAACACAAAACCGTATTTGTACTGCTGCGATTCACCGTTCCGAAGAGTCGTTTATTTCGTCTTAAGATTTTTCAGGTTTATAACAACGGTTTGCGAAGAGAGAGATTTCGCGGTGACCCAACAGGCACTTTGAAAATACTCTGGTTACTGAGGGATCATCATAATATTTCAGAGATTTTCTTTTTAAACAATATTTGCAAGACGTTGGTGAAGAGAGTATGCAAGTCAAGGTCTATGTGGGTCTGTAGGAATCGTTATGACTTATTGTATTTTTTTTGCTCTCATTCTATTTAACTAAGTAACGTACCTGTCTTCTGGAAACTATTTTCTTTATTATGTGTTTTCATTGTAATGTTAATTGTTGCTTATGCATTATGTTTTTGGCGCTCCTCACAATTATTTTTATTCTTCGCATTTGCAATTAGTTTTTAAATCTAAAATTTTTATATACTTACAAATTAGTTGCAGAGCTGATTAAATTGCCATGCATTTACAGTTATTTCTTCCATAATGTTATACATTGTTACACTGGTCTCTATATCTAAATAAATATTGGTTACAACCGTGATTTAAGAAGTGTATTTGTGAACATACATCTTTATAACGTTTTTGTTATTTCACAAAGGGAACAGGATCAGACTTGTTACAAGGAAAATGTATTAAAAAATCACCTTCTTCGGATAATTATTGATCTCACTAGGCATTTATATTCATTGCAATTTGAGATGGCTTATGAAAATTAGTGTTTCTTTGCTCTGCCAAATGAAATACATATAATAAGATCTATGATTATAGATTTGAAAGAGATTTGCTAAGAGATAGCTTTGATTTGAGTTTTGACTCCCCGTGGTAACTTTCCTCCCCAACATTGCAAAAAAGTCTGGAGGGCTGATAAAAAATTGAAGAGAAGTGAACAGGGCATAGTTCCGTGCTAAATTTCATTATAATTTCATAATAATATGCAGTCAACAAATGATAGATTTTACATAGAATGATAGAAGTCACCACCAATTGGTCATGGTCCAGTCATTTTTTACGAAACTATCATAAATACCAAAAAATTAATATTATGTATTATCTCCGCTAAGTTAAGTTGTCACTTCAAAAGATTTCCCCTAAGCTTTGAACAAATTACCTGGTGCAGCTCGGCGATTGTACGATACGCCCAAGTTCAATACTACCTCCAATGCACAAGTGTGTTGCGGATTGCGTACCAACTTCCGAACTTCCTATCTCCTCAACGGACTCGTAGATTTCTTTTCAAGTATTCATATAAAATGCTTTTGGAATGGATTGCCCACCCTTACGTCTCCCATCTATGATTTGTGGCCAAGTTATAAGGAAAGGGATGGTGTTATCTCCACATATTCATGCAAGGAACTTGCTTTCGAAAATGAAAATTTTAGTAAACAATATTATTTTATGGTTTACTTGTTCATTACTGTGTCTTTACGGACATGAAACAAAACACTTAACGATATTGTTAATAGCCTTTTAGGGCTTTCTGATTGTTAATGCCTGCGAGGGCCTTTTGAATACTTTATAGCTCGCTCTAATACCAACACAGCCAATACAATTTTATAAATTATCTTTTCTGTAATGTGTCACATTTTTTAGAGACATACATGCTTCTCTAGTAGCGGTACTACTATTAGTAATAAGTTGTATTAAGCCCATCGGATAACATCATCTAAATGCTATTTTTTGATGTTATGATATATTCTTAATAACGTTTGACAACAGAGGCAAATAATCTAAAAGTACCGTTTCATCAGCGTAATTCACTCTGTTAGTTTCCATATAACTCTCAAATACTATATTGTGGCGAAACCGATTTCATCATTATTTTATAAACGAAATTCACTGGATCAAAATTTAAACAAATAGACCCGGCCACCCAGGTTCCTGCCGAGAGATTACGCAGACGGGCACACGTGCGCGTCTCCGCTTATCGCGCATGGTCCCTCCCGCCCCCGGCGCATTAACGTAGCCGTTTAGAGGGCTAGCATTGACAGATTCAATGGACACACGTGTTCGCTGTGCTGGCTGCGAAGTTTCGACAGCGCCCGCTCGTTTCGGGGAATCCCAAACTCATAAATTTTCTTTCACGCAAACGCGCCCCCTGATGCAAGCACGGGGCGATGTTCTAGAAGAAATTAAAATAACATTGTGCACGTGCAGCTGGCACGCAGGGCGGAAAATTCTGTGGCTTAATGCGTGGCGATTGGCTGAAAATAGCGTGATGCGCAACAACCTAGAGCCAATAGTGACTTGACTTTTATAAAGAGCTAGGGCACATAAGAGGAATTGGGTGGGGGGAAAAATTTACCTTATAAGATTTCGACGGAGAGAATTTCAGAAGAGCTTGGGCATCAGACGGGGCCAGATCATTAGACGGGGGGGGGATAGTCGTCGGTCAGAGGCAAAGTTCGCCTTCGCCGGACTTATAAAATTTTCATCAATCAGACGGGGCCAGAGTATTAGGCGTCGGGGAAAGACTATCGTGTCTCTGGAAAACTTGTTATTATTCGAGCTTGAATATTAGACTGAGGACAGTTGAGAGAAGAATTTATATGGGGGTGGGAATTATTCGGGCGATAATGCCTATGTGGGGATTTACTGCGAGTTTTGAGCTGTGAGCCGACTGCAGTGGAGAGAGAATTTTCTCTTGGGGTGGGTTTCCGTCGTGAAGAGAGGCGAATGTTTCTCCAATCGAATTTTAAACTGTCCGAAGTTGTGTTCGACTTCTTATCATAAAAGTCAGAGAGAGACGCATAGTTGGCAACTCCGTTCCTGAAATCGTCCGGCCAGCTCAGCTAGTACTGCCAGTTTCGACCAGAACTTCTAGTACTGCCAGTTTCTCCCAGAAATTCTAGATCCGCCAGCTCAACCAGACTTCTAGACACCGCCTATGCAACCACGCATCGCGGCCTTTTCGTGAAACTACGAGGCGGCTGCCCAGCTGGCGACGAGAGAGGTCATTGCCTTTCCCGGAGGCAATTTTTTTTTGAAGGCCGCCAGACGACCCTCTCACCCGCGCCACGGCCGCCCCCGGCCGCACAAAGACCCTTTTCAGGCAGTATCGTTAGGGCTACCGCCCTTATTGTGTAAATGTTTCATAATGCGGTGTCACGCTCTGACACACTGACCAGTAGTAATTTCACCTATTGTAATTGTTAGTTGTAATTCTTCTTAGTTTTTTAAGCTTAACTCCTAAAACTAACTTTTCATTTTTTTTTTCTCTCCTCTTCTTCATCTAATTTTCCCGCTATTACTTTATTCAATTTAAGAGTGTAACTTCCCTGGGGCATTTTAATCATATTGCCCAGGAATAAATGTGAATTTTTACCAGTGAACAAGTGTTTATTCTTGTGTTTCCACTGTACTATGTAACAATTCCTTCCATCACCGACTTGAGCTAGCGATAGGGCCGCTATCCGGTTCCCCAGGTAACCGGAAGTGTTACAATATACCATATATTTCTCAAGAATATATGGTATATACTACCATATATTTCTCAAGAATTTACTGGAGACTGCTTTTCGTAGCTTTGTTAGCTTTTGTTAGAATTTTCGCAGGAACTTCACAATATTCTTTCCCTTTTTGCGAACAAATCAGTCCAACAACGTTTATGCGATTATAATTTACTTTAAGATAATCTAAAAACATATAAATTGATGGTTTGCGCGACGGCGGAAATTACAAGACGCTTTAATAGAAAGCAACAGCAGACATTAGACTTTGGTATTATGGTGTAAAACCAACATTCCTTCACCTAACGTCTTCACCACACGAAAGTGCCAAAAAGTTCACTAGCTATGATCCAGAATGGAACAGATTATTCTCGCATTAGTTTACTATTTCGTTTAGACACGGCTAGCTATTCGGACTTTGCCACTTACTCTTGCCAGCTGCAATCTATCGCCCGCAAAGTACATTTTTTTGAAATTTTCTTAATTTTTCGGTTTCCAAATAGTAGAACATAAGTATTATTTTAATAATATTAAAAAACGGTAAAACATCGTCCTAAATTGCAATTATTTTCGATTTTTTTTAAAAGAAAATGGCATTTAGGAGATACTCTGAATTCGAAATTTGATGCTCTTTTTCACAGAACATTTGTAAGTTTTCAAAAAACTTCATTTAAAGTAATTTAATGCACATTAACTAACAAATACAATAGTGTTTATAAATTGCTGGAAATCTGTATATTAACGGTGTGGGAGATCTTTCACAAAAATTACATTTGCGTAATTAAAAAAAATAAAACAAAAAGTCCTCAAAATGAACTTAGCGTTCTGTTCAAGAGTGCAGTTAACACTATCCTTTTAAAAAAAGTTAACAAATGATTTGAAGCCATTTATGAGTAAATTTCGTTTCAGCTTTTCTGAATTTGTGGAATTAAAATAAAAAAGACGTGGGAGACGTCAAGAAATTAGATTTTTGTAATTTTTGAAAAAAAGAATAGAGAAAACTGATGTTTATGTTATCTAATAGAGTACATTTAGTACTATTTGTACCAAAAGTTTGAAGACAAAATTAGGAGTCGTTTTTCCGAAAATCTTGTTTTGTTGCTTTTTAAATCTTTTATATTGCACGTAATATTGCGCGGAAACTGCTAAAATTGTCGAAAAAATGTAAACTACTTTAATGAAAGAACTTACAATGAAGAACACATATTATTTGAAGGGAAAGTCTCTATCTTCAATTTTGAAATTGTAAGAAGGCACCGCAAAAAATGCCAAATTTGGCGAAAATTCAGAATTAACCGTGAAAATCTGCCCTTTTTGTAAGTGTATTTTACTCTACTCTTAGAATAAATTTAAAGGAAAATATTCGAGACGGTTTTCAGAACATTTTGAAAATGTCCGGGTTGCTTAATGTAAAGTACTCTCCAATTTTGAAGAAAGTTTTTTCAAAATGCCTCTTGAGTGGAATCAGATCGACCGAGGAAAATTTCATTTTGGAAAAAAATGTTACGTATGGATTAGGTGCTAACAGTGTTGACAGACTGACAGAGGGCCAGAGGGGGACGCAAACGGGCGATTTTGCTGTCAATTGATTTTTTTTATCAATGTGTACTAAAACAGGGATTCTGACTACAGCACATGTTAGATATTTTTTTCTTAATTTAGCAATTTAATTTATCAACTTTTCCGTTATCAGTGCTAGACAATTATTTTTTCTGCCAAAAATCTGCCATTTTTTCGCGCAGCATCATACAACTTTATACTACTTAGGTTACTACGTATATACGTACGTATACATGAAAGTAAAAAGCACGAGCCCACACCTTCCCATGAAATTATGCTCTTCCAACTGGGGATTACCTCTTTGGTCAACCAACTAAAAATCTACCTTCAGTAGGTACCCTTTTCGGTTGTAATTCGTTGAGTCATATATTCGTAAAAGTATAGTAATGCTCAAACTTAGGGTAGATAAAAAGCGAGAACTCACGAGAAAAAAGTCGTCATTAAATAAAGCAGTTGCAATTTCATAGGATTTGTTTCAATACTCGCTGACTTGTTGCTAACGACTACCCAACTCGCCCTTGCGCTGAATTTTAGCAAATGAAGCCATCCGCTTGGACGTCGTATTTGCGTATCAATTACATACCTTTTAGGTTACGGACCTTTCAAGTATAAACTCTCAAACATGTACGGTACAAAACTACACATCTGACAGCGACGTACATGTTTCACTGTACTCTGGCCAAATAGAAACAAGAGTTGAAGCTTGACCTACGAAGCAGTGAGGATCACGTCCAATGCAAATGAAGCTGCTGCGATGAGGCCAGATCTTTCCCCAAGCGATCGCCCAGATCGCTCTCGCGTTGAACTTTCCTCGAAGCCCCGTCGCCCGAGAGCACCGTACAACGCACGCGCTTGGAGATCGTATTTGCGGAGCAGGCGTGATTATGAGCGAGCACATAACGCTCCCGGTAATTGCATCGCTAAGCAGTGACGGGGAGGTGGGTGCGCGATCGGGGCGGTCAGGGATTGCGGTAGCGAGGAGGATACTGTGGGAAAGGGGAGACAGGTGAGTGGGAGCGGAGGGGACTGCGTGAATGGCGGGGTGGGAGAGGAAACTTGCGAAGTGGAGGCCCTGAAGGCAGCGAGAACTGAAGGAAACGCCCAAGTGACGAAAGCCTCGGGAAGGCGGCAGGAGTGGGGGTCATGGAAGCAGCGGAGACGGCAGGGCTGCGCGCGCAGTAGCGGTTGGCGCGAGAGATGGCGCTCGGTGACGTATGAGGCGGCGGGACCAACTGGGCGGCGGGGCTGGCAGAGGTGGGGGCGGCAGGGATGGTAAGGGCGGTGTGGGCGCGTGGCGGCGCGTGGCGGCGAAGCGGCAAGGTGGCGATGCGGCGGGGGCGGAAGAGCAGCGGGGGTGGGGGCGGCGCGGGCGGTCGTGGGAGCGGCGGGGGTCTGCCGGGGGCGGGGGCGCGATTTGCTGGAGGCAGGGCGGAACCGTCACGGCAATGCAATGGGCGCGGATCCACCGGTAATTGGACAGCGTTGTTTTAGTATGGTAATGAATGGGTCAACCTTGTACCGCTAATTGTAAGACCACGCGCACAACGCAAATATGCCATCGGCTTTGGGTGCGGACCGCAGCATTTGTGCCTGCACTGAAGACCGGAGGAGTTTGTCTCCCGCCGACGCTCCATGAACACTTCAGCTGATCTGCACGACGTGTAATCTATCACGAAGGAAATATTGGTCTCACGTAACTCTTGGGACAAATCGCCTTGCAGAATCTGTCTTAGGAATTTCTGAGGCTCAAATGCCTGGATTACGTTATTATGTTGATTTTGATATTTTTTACTAATTAGAGTAGTGAATTAGCAATTAGCAATTCCAAATGCATGTCTTCTACTATTTATTTTCGATCCTTACACAAATGTATACACATTCCGGTTGTTACTATCCAGGAAAATGGATGGGTAACTAAACGCATTTACCTCCTGACAACAGGTAATACCATCATGTAATGTCATTGTGATATGCTACTAAAACTTTATATCTTCTAGTTTCGGATTCTAAAATATATTACATGAACAATTTTCAATTTCTCCGTATATCATTAATAAATAAAAGTAAACTTAATTTGTTTCTGTTAAAAAATGTATTAAACGAATAAAATGCTTGTATTAAACGAATAAAATGCTCAACGTATATTTGTAATGCAAGTAAACGTGTAGGGTTCAATATCATGTGAGGCACATGACATTAATTAACCTGGAAATCGCAGCTGCATATTTAAAATTTCTCCAAACTTTTTGGTCAAAAAATATTTTTTGTACCCAATACATCTTTAAAATCAGATCTTCTTTATTACCAAATTCCATCATCGGAAAACGTGAATAGTTCTAATATGAAATACTGTTTTAAAAGTGTCATAAATGATTCGTCGAACAGCAAACTAAAAATTCCGTGTAAATTGTTATCGAATAGTATTCAGATTGTGAGAACACAAATTTTGTATCCCCGCAGAATTCGTGTTCTTCATTTTGTGACGTCATAACCCTGATTGCGTTTGCTCTCCCTGGAACGCAGATTTGATTTTGTCATCTGATGTGCAGCGTGCACTTTGCTGCGATCACCGCAGTCGGTCACAGTATGTTGTTGATTTTATTTTCCTTTTGCTTTGTACGTTTGCGGATTTCTCTTGCACGAGAAGAGACGGATGGCATTGGAATTGCGAAAAATTGTTTATAAAATACTTCAGAGTGGTGTTTGGTTACCATAGTCCAAAACGCTTGTTCTTTGCCAGACAGTGAGTGAGCTACTATTATTACATTATCCATTACGTTCGTCATTCGCAAGATAGTGATGATAACACAATAAAACAATGGGACAAACTGTGAAAAGGATATGTAGAGCATCGTTTCTTGTCATTGTCGATAGATTTGTCAAGATAAAAATACTCGTTCATTTTAAGCAATAATACTTTTACATTCAATATATACATACATACGTACATACAAAGGACATTTACATTCAATACATGAAAATATGGGTGACGTATCTCAAGGATATAACAAAAGATCAATTGTTAAACGATGTAAAAAATAATATACATATTATTAGAAACTCCAGAAATTTAAAGGTAAGTGAACCACTTGAATGAGCAGTTGGATGGAGCAGTATTCTCCGGTTTTGCATTATCTATGAACGGATGCGAGCAAATATTGCCAGTTGACGTGTAGTTCACAATGGACAGAAAACTATGTAATCAAAATCAGCAATGTTGTTCGTTATAAGGGAAAGATGCGATTTCCGTCAAACAATACTTGCAATAAACCATTGAATTACTTCACAGATAACAAATTATTTTATTGAATTTATTTTATCGAATTAGAGATATCACACTTTTCCGAAACAGGGACATACGACTTTTGATTCAATGATCAAATAGTTATTAACTGTTAAAAGCTAAAAAGTTAAAAGCGTGTTTATTTATTCTTTCAAAATGGAATTTAACGAGATTTCCTTCGATACAGTTGATTTGATTAAATAAAAGAGCGCCTTAAAAGATACGACTCGTGGCCGTGGGCTGCAGTAGCGCCGGCGCGGGGGCCGGGGGAGGCTCGGCGCGGAGCCCAAGCCGTTGACCCAGCGCTGGAGGGCGCGATGGCGACGCCGCCGGCCTGGCCGGGGAGGGGCCGGGAGGGGCCGGGAGGGGCCGGGAGGGGCCGGGAGGGGCCGGGAGGGGCCGGGAGGGGCCGGGAGGGGCCGGGAGGGGCCGGGAGGGGCCGGGAGGGGCCGGGAGGGGCCGGGAGGGGCCGGGAGGGGCCGGGAGGGGCCGGGAGGGGCGCTAACGGAGCAGCGCGAGGACGCAGGGGACGGGCCGCCGCAGAGGAAGGGGGCGTTGAAGGATGAGGTGGCGTGGACTGGAGAAGGTAGGAGAATGCGGTGCTTAGCGGTAACAACCATGGAGCGCTACCTTGAAACAGTAATGCAGGGAGACTAGAACCCTGAAGAATGTGGTTGTGAAGTGAAGATAGTAAAAATATCTTTGGGTAGAGAGACAATGCAGAGAGAACAGTGAAGTTCGACGGATACGTGCGGGGGTAAGAATGGCTCCTGAGATTAGAACACGCAGCGGCAAAGCGAGAATGGGCATGACGGGTGGGCGCAAGGAAGAGGCAGAGTGCATTGATGGATGAGGGAGCGTGGAATATGAAGGTGAAATGGCAGAATGATGCAATGCAAAGCTTAGCAAGCTGAAGCGACCTGCATGAAAACTCTTCATGTCCGCACAGAGGGTCTGTAACTGTGGATAAATCAGGAGGGGAATGAAATAGAATAAACGGATATGAGAGTAGCGGAGTGACGCAGTACTGCAGGGAAATTGGGAACAAATGCAAGGACATGAATGGGAAGAAGGAAGTCGATACTCAAGGCATTGTGGTAGATAGACAAGGTTCATAATACAATTTAAGGTCATATACTTCCAGACATTAATAAAATACAAGGACAGACAATAAGGGTGACGACGAGAAACAAATGAATTCGAGGAATTTTGCAGAAAAGATGTTGTACGAGATATTGAGGCATTTAAAAGAAGAAATATAAAAAGCGGCTGATAGAGAAGCGGATTTGGCATACGATGAAATATGAAGATTCAATTATAGCAACAGTTAACACAGGAATGAACATGAAAATATCGGACAAATAGGGAGAGGAACCTCGATATATTACTCCTTATCTAATCTTAATCATTTCTTCTTGCGTCCACGTTATGTTTCCTTCTTGACACACAGAGAAAAATCTGTAAAGAAAACAATCTAAGGAGAAGATACGGATGAAAATACGGAAGTTGAATCGACCTGTAAAAATAAGAGAAAGAAGAAACCAAAGGAGGAGAAAACTGTTGTAGAATGGTGAAGAGAGAATATCAAGCGCGAAAAGGCAAACAAATAAAATACTTGTAAAAGTGCGACTGCTGCTTGAATTATCTGCCTACTTCTTAGGACATGCTATCTTGCGCGAAGTCGAGATATGACGAGTGGCAATTGATGAGTGGCTAGTCATGTTCTGATGGGTTAGCATGCGTGTGTGAACTGGTGTGGAAAAAGAGAATGTACTGCGTTCATTGTACCGTGTTGTAGAAAGAAGCAGAAGGAGAGTAGGAGATCCAAAGTGGAGGGAAATCACGCGCGGAGGCCGACTGATTTAATAGTGTTCGGTACTCAGCAGTGAGAAGCTGCACAGCGAGTTTCTAGAAAGAGCTTGAAAATAATATAGAAGTGAAGGGAAACGAGATGGGAAGGATACAAACGTTTTTTGAACGAAGTGTAATTCACCTCGCATCGCCACTTTAGGAGAAAACTGCTATAGAGGAAACATCGTGCATGGAGCAAGTGAAGAAAAGCCGAACGAGGAGGAGCGGGGCGTCGAGCTGCAGGGCGTGGGATGTCTGGTTGTCGGAAGGAACCTAACGATAGTAGTGTCATGCGAAATATGTGAACTGTTGAAGAATATGGGTGATAACCGAGACCGCGCGTAGTGGGACAAGATGTGCTCAGTTGCATTAAAGAGGAAAACTAAAGAATAAAGTTGGAAGAGTGAGGGGAATGTATTTCAACCAAGATCAAGCGACGCGGTGCAGGGAGTGTCGGGCTGAAGGGAGGCGCAAGTCTAAAGTAAAACCGAGGCGAGGAGTGCCAGGTTGCAGGATGGAACAAGACCAAAGTATAACCTCTGTGAAGGGAAGTGGCGGGGAGGGCCATATTACAAGAAGGAACAAGAAGAAAGCAGAACCAGCGTGGAGGACCGAGGCGAGGGGAACAGAGTAGAAAGAAGTAGAAAGACTAAAGCAGTACCAGCGGGGAAGAGGGAACGAAGCGAGGAGGGCTAGGTTACAAGAAGCAAGACTAAAACAGAATCTGCGAGGGGAAACCGGATTGCTAAAATCAGCAATATCAAAGCATAACCACTGTGAAGGAACGAGGAAAGTAGCGCCGAGTGGTAGGAAGGAACCAGGCGAACCAGCGTGGAGGGGCGCGGCCAGGAGAGCAGAGGCCAGGCCTGCGCAGGGGCGACGCGGAGCGGATGGAGCGCTCCTGGTCGCGCGACGGGAAGGCGAGGAGTGCGGGATTGCGGGAAGCAGCCAGACCAAAACAGAGCCAGCGTGGAGAGACGAGAAAAGAAATGTCAGGTTAAAGGAAGGGAAAATACTATAGCATACTCACAGTGTGATCACCAGGCGAGAAGTCCCTGGAGTGATCACCAGGCGAGAAAAAGCTAGTCTGCAGCGCAACCAGCGTGTGGGGACCAAGCGAGGAGTGCCGAATCGCAAGGGGGAGCAAGACCAATGCTCAGGGCAGGGAGTGGCCCTGAGTGGAAGCCTCCGCAGGGGCGGTGCGTGGCGGGGGGGGGCGGCGGGCCCGTGCGAGGGCGGCCGGGCGCCGTCAATATTGACGCTCTGATAACGGGAAGCGCAGGTGCGCTGGAGGCGGCCGCGCGCGGGCGCAAACACGTGCGCTGGCGCGGGGCGAGGAGGGGGGAGGGGGGCGAGCGACGCCTCGTGGGCTGATTGGGAGATCGCCGGCCTGCGCTTCTCGAGCTGACGCGCGCGGCGCGAGCGGGCGAGGGAGGGCGCGCGCCTGGCTCTCAGCGAGAAGAGAGCAGTCAAACACGCGGGATGCGAACGGGAAATGTTTTCGTGGCGGGGAATTAAAACACTTCAAGAGGCTTACAACCGCAAAGGCTGCACAAAATGTTTTTTCTCAGGAAGTATCAAGCACGATTTTCAAGGACAACAAACATAATACTGTCGTAGATCACTGCAACAAATTAAATATTTTAACAAAAACAGTATTCATAAATTCGAGCACTTAGTGCAGTGTATTCGATTATACACTACAGCAGTTCCATACTTACTAAAAATGCAAAAAAAGTTTGTGACACGCAACGCGTAAATAATAAA
The DNA here is from genome assembly GCA_038098605.1 of Gryllus longicercus. Taxonomy (NCBI): domain Eukaryota; kingdom Metazoa; phylum Arthropoda; class Insecta; order Orthoptera; family Gryllidae; genus Gryllus; species Gryllus longicercus. The sequence continues at coordinate 655,664 of JAZDUA010000047.1, read as the reverse complement.
TATTTAATGACAGGTGGCGTCTTCCTCGGAGACTTGCCGCCATATGACTTCTGCTACACCGAAAGCAAAGAGACTTTGACTATGAGATTTCGGTTAGTACGAGCAATATGATAACAGTGGAACACATCAATTTAATATTTGTATTTTCACTAGAATTTGTAATTGTCTGATGTTTGTTTGACGATTCCAGAGTTCCAGAATATCTACCAAAATCATTGATACCTCTCACATGGCCGTAGGATGCAGAGTTGTATTTCAATTTCTGCGCGCGTTTATAATTAGTAATTTAGATTATTGACAGCTGTCAGTTTCGAATGAAACTCACTGGTAATTTCTTAAACGCTTCCCAAAGTCAGTTACATATAACATTATTCGGAAATTAGAGAATATATTGTGAATATAAATAATGCTGCACTTTTTTCGTGACGTAAAAATAGAAAATTAAGAATAGTTTTCTCCTTAGAACACAAACGTCCTATTTCAAATAGAAATTCAGATTACCACTATTCACTTCTCGTGATCACCTTCTATTCTTTATTTATTCTGTTAAGAGGCAATCCAACCACCTCTTTGGTCATCTACTGAGGAATGGAGAAGGCACGACCCTTCATCCTCCCTGGCCGGAACTGGGAAACGACTACGGAAGTCCCCACACCGCAGCCAGTGCGAACTGCTTGCTTCACCCCCGAGGAGCTGCGCCCTCCGCCTTTCTCGTAGGGGCGCGCAGAACGCACCACCGGCAAGGCTGCAGGGAGGAGGGGGCGACGGTGGCGAGCGGCAATTCATACGAGCTCTGCCGGCCGTTGATTTGCGCTCTCAGGAGCTCCCGCCGCCGCGCCGCACTCGCGCCTCTCTTCTGCTCCCGGCAGCGCGCGGGCACGGGAGGCTTTGGCATTGCTCCATCTCCCTTCTTCTCCTTCTCCTTCTCCTTCTCCTTCTCCTTCTTCTTCTCCTTCTCCTTCTCCTTCTTCTTCTTCTTCTTCTTCTTCTTCTTATTATTATTATTATTATTATTATCATTATTATTATTATTACTATTATTATTGTTATTATTGCTGTATCGGCCATTTCTGACCACGCTATACATTCACATCCGAGACCCAGTCATATTTGTTTCAGAGATATTAACGTGTGTCATTTTGGGGATCAGCTTTTCGGTAATCCTTGGTAAGACAAGGTTGTTAAGCCTAGAATTATGAGGTGAGAGGTTTATGATGAAAGACGTGAACGTTTGGAATCATCCCAGGACGTTTGGACCTATTCGTCTGTATGATCTCGGTGATAAAGTCTATTCCGGGTTGCAACCAACTTCCTAAGGAGCAGATCTAGGGAGTATTGGTCCCCCTACAATATTTTACACAAAATGTGTGATGTCATCAATAAAGCAATGTCTTGTTATTTCCAGTATTTTCAATGCCCTTGGGAGTTCAGCCAAGTTCTTATATACCAAATTTTGCGGAACAAATTCCAAAGCTACAATAACTATCGGGGCGACTTTTGCTTTAACGCCCCACGTTCGGCTGATATTATTTCTGCAAGTACTGTACTTGCAGTTGCAATGAATAATTTCAAGAATAATCTGTTGCATATGAGTTTTTCTGCATGTTTATGATATTAATTGATAATTCTGTTTCTGCTTTGTTGCAGGTGAGTACCAGAAGTGACGAATGAAACTAGATATCAGTAGCTGCAACGCTCTTAAAATGGTACGTTGGACTTCGAATACATCTAGTTCTACTTCTTTGAACACTGATGTATTTCTTGTTTCATAATGGTTTATGAATCAATGAGATAAAGAAACATTATATATAAATTAAAAAAGTAAACAAAAAACTGGTGAAGGTGGTATAAGCCGCCGACTTTAGGTTGAGAGATGTTTAATATAAATACATACCAATTCTCCGTCACTCCTTTTATAACTTTGAAGGACCATCATAGATGCCATGCCCATGGAACCTGTTTCTAGTTGTAACGCTCATCGATTGGGAAATAGACACAATCACACAGAATTAAACACAAGAAATGTGAATTATGATGTACCAGTCATCTAATTGAACAGTTAAAAATAAAGTATAAGTTCAATATGCATAGAAGCATCGTTCAATGAATGAAGTAATGAAGAAACCAGGCATTAAATATTGGCAATATGTGCCGTGATTGATAAGCATGTAAATAAGAGTTGTTTTTTTTTTGTTTTTAGCCAACTGCACATACCATTAGGGGCTAGGGCCTCCTGCTCGTTAGGTGCTGCAGGGAATTATTAATCCTTCTTTAATGAAGTGACAGGATTATGATGAAAACTGAATGGACGATCACAAATACATTCATGTCCAAGGCGGGATTCAAACCCGCGATTCTCTGATCCGAGATCGCCACGACACTGCTGCCTTAGGGATCTCAGTTATCCGGATCGATACATAACAGTTAAATACAATTAAATAAATACACAACTGTGAAGAATTCACATAAAATAATGATGTAGTGCTGAAAGAGAGAGTACACAATTTTACGTCCAGCGTCCCAGATGAGGGAACGTTGTTGCCGGCGAAGTTGAAAGACAGATTGGCAGGCCTGCCGTACGCCAATATTGCTGCGCGCGTGAAGTGTAGGATTACGTGTTCTCATTGAAAGATTGATCACAGTCACTGCTTTACTGAGAACATAAAATGTAGCATCTGTGCACAGTAGGCACTAATAAATTTGCGTTTACAAAAATTCGATTGTCTCAGTTTACACGTTAAGCGACGCATTTCAGATATTACGGTTGCAAAGTTTCAAAACGCCGTTACGCTGCTGAGGCAGCAACGCAGTTCAGAGATTGTTAATACACTGTTCAAATGTTGTTAGAAACACAGTTCAGGTGATTGCGGTTGCAGTGATTAAGAAATAGGTTACTCTGCAGAGAGAGTAACACAGTCTTACACTCGCGTATAAATATAGCAATGTGAAATCAGTTAAATGAATGTAAATGGCAATACACAAAGTACACAATGCCGGGTGCTATGAGTGTACATTACACAATTAGCAGATGTTGCATTAACAAGTTGTTGCAGAGAAGTTACAAACGCGTGCGTGGCACATTGCGAAAGTAAGTGAGTCGCCGGAGCGATGCGAGGTGCGCTGAGCGCAGATTCGCAACGAGCGCCTTCGCGCGGCAGCGCTCACTGTGGCAAGCGGGGCGCTCCCGGCTTCTTGGAGTTGTGACTAATCAAATCAGCCGTTTCAAATCATTGCAATTGAAAGACTAGGACAATGGTTATTTTTGAATTAAAATGAATTACAGCATTGATTGAAATTTTAAATTACCAAAATTATGGTGCTAGTTTTGTGTTTAATAAATGACGCAATGATATTGCATCATCGCGCGTAGCAATGCTGCCGCAGTTCTGCGAAAGGAAGTGGGCGGAGGAATCCGTAGAACTCCTGCGTGCCCGCTTGCAAAGCTTACGAAATGGTGCAATGGTGAAATTCTCTGAACATTTGCTTACAGTGAAATTCATATCTCCTTTACATCAAAGATTAACTACTATGATTCTAATCCAAGCAAATAATTGGTATTTCTACTTAACCCGTAGCCCCTGACGTCAAGGCGGCGTAACCTATTTGCCTCGTTGCTGCCTGGTTAATCCAGATCTCTCTACTTAGCCTCGTCATCTCCGCTTGACCACTTCCGATAACTGAATTTCGAGAGATTCTCCTGACGCGGTTACCTCTCCGACGCTGCTGGATTCGATGTCGTGGTAAAGTCGATTTCACTCGATAAACATTGCAGTTCCGGCAGGAATTACTCCAACTCCTCGTATATTCTCACCAGCGCTCTGATGTCTCTCTGTTGGTAATGATCATTTAGCACTGCTTCCCTTCTCCGTCACATGAACTATTGAATCATTATAGAAAACAGGAATGCGCCGATACATATTTTGAGAATTAATAATGACGTTTTTGTTTGCAGATTTCTGTGGTCTATGTACCAAAAATTGTGAGAAACGAACGTTATTTTTAAAGGCATATAAAATACAAGAACCCGTGCCTGTTAGACTAAAATTTACAACATTTTATAAGCAATATAATAAGGCGATCTAATAATCTAGCTTGTTACCTGTGCTTATCAGAATCTGTTTTCCAAGTATCTATAATTATTATATCGTAAATATTATATCGTAATTGTTAACACACGATGTGAAATGTATCCAAATTCGATGCTTTCTGCATTAAATCAGTAGAATACTTCTTCATGACCTCAGCTTATAGAACAGATTTTAGCCCACGGCGAGGGTGATGCTCTACCTTTCTCTCTCCCTTCCTCTCTCCCTCTCCCCCTCTCTCCCTCTCCCCCTCTCTCCCTCTCCCCGTCTCTCCCTCTCTCTGTGTGTGTCGGGCGGTGGCGAGGCGAGGGCGTCGGGGGCGATCGGGCGGCGCAACGCATCTGCTCAATTAGAGAGCGCCGACGCTGGGCGCCGCTGCTTTGCACATGGTGGCCTCTTCTCCTCTGCGCCACCACCTCCACGGTTGCTTCCACTTCCACCTCCATTTGCCCTTCCGGGTACACTTCCACGTCAGCTTCCACTTCTTTATACATTTCCATCTCCACTTCCATAAATACAGTTCCATTGCACTTCCACTACCGCCTTTTCGTCTTCCTTGTCTTCCACTTCCGTATTCACCTTCATTTCCAATTCACTACCACTTAATCTTCCTCGATCTCCGACTCCCCCTACTGCTATACCTTTTCTATCTCCAACCCAACTTCCACATGCACTTCCATACCTTCTTAAAATCTACATCTTCTTTCACTTCCTCTTATGTCGCCGTCTACTTATAATTCCAATTCCTTTTCCTCCGCACTTTCCTCCCCCTCTCTCAGGCTTTCTTTCTTCTGCCCTTTTTATTGCCACCTTCGCCTCCACTTCTCCTTCAACTACATTCCTTTTGTCCCTCTACTGGCTATTCCTCCACCTCTCCCTTCGTAGCCGCGATCGCTTCCATCTCCTCTTCAGCTCCTTTCTTTCCTCCGCCTGTAGCATCCTCCCCACCCTCGACACCCTCTTCGCTTTTGTCTGCGCCTCCACCTCCACTCCAGTCCCTCTTCCACTCCACCGCCACTTCTAACTCCTCCTCACCTCAGTTACCACCCCTTCATCTTCACCTCCTCCGTCACTCCAGTCCTTCAATCATTTTTTCTTCAACTCCGCCTATATCACCCTCACTTATCCCTTCATATTATCATTACCTCCGCCAGTCTTGTCCACCACATTCGCATTTTTATCCGTTACCACTCATTCCTTCTTCTCCACCCTCGCCTCTTCTTCTACCTCCAACTCCACCTCACTTCCACCTTCTACGCCTCCGCCTCCACCGCTACCACTGCCGCCGCCGCCGCCGCCGCCGCTGCTGCTGCCGGCAAACCTCGATTTCATTAAACAAGTAAACGATCTGAGCGCCCCGAGCGAATTCGATTTGCGCCAAGTACAGTAATGGCCAGGAAGCGATGAAACAACTAATCGGTTTAAAGTGCTAATGGATTAGCGCGTCGCAGGGTGGCCGTGGAGGCGGAGGCTGCGCGTGTGGCTGTGTGCTGAATGTGAGAAAGGGATGGTAGTGCTGGATGGCCAGTAGGTGAATGTGAGTGCATATTAAGTGAGTTGAACTCGGATGGGGAAAAGAACCAAGTTTCCCAAAACAGCTCGAACTTTCTAGTTCTAACTACTAATTGTTGCTGCTAGTATCTATGCTGTTGAATTTGTGTTGTATGTCTTCTTTTTCTATTATATGCCTTCACGAGGCAGCGTTGGCGATCATCAAATGGACAATTAAAAAAAAGAGGAAGGTGATCTTTATATATATATATAAGATTTTGATGATGATAGATAAATTAATAAAATTTAAAAAATTTCCAAATTCAAAAAGTAAAAAAGTACTTTGCCGCAATCAGGAATCTATTCTGTGATACGTCTCGTTTATTGAATTAGAGATATCAGTTTTTCCTACTCTTTTGCTTTGTTGTCTCTTTACTTCGAGCCAACTTCTTGCTTTTTCTTCTTATCAAATCTCTTACTTGCTTCCCCAGATACATGATCACCTTGCCTCACCCTCGTCTCCCCTTCCGAGGCTCTGCTTCCCCCCTCCACGCTCAACGCACCCCCGTCCGGCCCCCCTCCTCCCCCCAGGGTATCGAGGATGACGCGTCCGATTCTCGGGTGCAGCATACATTCACCCCACTGAGAGACAGAAACACGTTTTCCATTTAATACGTTCATACTCACGTGCTGGTACAAGATTTCCCAAACAGTTTCTTGTAATTAGTGTCAAATATAAGCTTTTTTATTTTAAATCTGTCTAAAAAAGACTGGTATGTTGAAGTTAGTTACTCACGTGCTCAGTAGTGCCAGTAAATTATTAACAACGAGCACTTAATGGTATGAATTCACGTTTCGGCCATGTTAATGGTTTTTAAAAAATGTTCACTAGTACGGATTGTTTGAACGGATTCAACGATTTCATTTTTATTGTACAGATTTAGTTAATTGAGAAGAAACAACAAATTGTAAATAAATATATATATATATTAATATATAATATATATATATATATATATATATATATATATTAATATAATATATATATATATATATATATATATACCTCCTACCAAGAAGTATAAAAGTATTCAATAATCAAACATGTTGTCAAGTGGCATCACGTCATATCACAGGCCATTCCTTCAAATCGATTCCTTGGTGTGATTCTTGGAATAATATCCACCATGAAATATACAAACTGCAATAAATTAATGAAAAGGTAGCTACTTTTAATTATAACGTCAATTTTGTAAAATCATAACGGTTTGCGATGTATGTACGAGTGTATTAGTGATATGCAAATAGCAATATATTTTTAATAATGGTCGTGTGTCATGAAAAATCGAATTTGAGAGCTAGAGAACACAACTTTATAATTAATACTATTTTTAGTTTCTTCTTCTTGAATGTATAATTTTATATAAAATAACATAAGTTCTTTGAGTTAAAATTCTGTTGTGTAGTAAACGTAAGCCCTACCTCATATTAAAAGTTAAATTCTGTACATGAGTTATCGACAAACCATAGACTTGCAACTATTCAATAATAATATACATTTACCATTTTAAGGATATATTAATGAATTAACTTCTTTTTTAATTGTTTAAAACGTAATATATTAAAACAGAAAAAAAGGCTTCAATAAAATTGAATTTGGTGGATTATGCTCCTCCCAAATTAATTGAGAAAGCTTGATTGCAATAATCTCATGAAAGCAAATAACCATTCTGTAAAATGAAAATAATTGCCTTTATTGTTTCTCTATTCGCCATTTGAAGAAGTATTCTCACATTTACGTGTTACCATAATAGACACCATGAATTTATTGCAAATAAATGTATCGTAATAGTTTTATTATTATTATTATTATTATTATTATTATTATTATTATTATTATTATTATTATTATTATTATTATTATTATTATTATTATTATTAATATTATTAATATTATTACGACTAATGTTAATATTAGTTTTCTTATTTGCAAACCACGGCAACTCAAGTAACAGTATACAGTATTCTGAATTACAAGGGACGAGATTTAAAGTCAGTTTGCTATAATTTCGTATTTTATTGAGGATAGGAGGAATAAAAGTTTTACCTCGATGGCTCCTCGATGGCTCAGAAAATCCTAGTACTTTCTAAACCTATCTGATGATCACTCACCCTAATCTAAAGTATTCTTACATGAACATTGTGCTTTTAAGCATTTTAGCATCTTGGCACTATTATTATAAGCATATGCAAATTCTCGAACTGTTTCCCATGAGGTCACTTCAAATAATGGGAAATAAGAAACAAAATTGAAATAAGGCACACCGTTTTTACTTTCTCGCGCTTACGAAGGTAATTCAAAAGAAGAGAAATTTATGTAATTGTCCGTCTGAGGTCAACCCCAATTTCTAAATCATTGAGCCTATTTTCTTCAAAATTGTTATTCCTCGATCTATCCAAATGAACTCGAGGTTTTGGGATTACAAAAGGATATTTTGATTTTTGCGGGGACATTATAAGACGCGAAAATTTACGTTTTTAAGCGTCGCCCAGAGTTGGACGCACACGGCTCTTCTGTGACGTAATGGTAAGGGAGCCGGCGACAGAACGCAGGTACAGAAACTCAGTTCCTCAGGGTTAGATCGTCCCTCCGAGCGGAAAATCATTTCTCTGGTTGAAAACACTTCTGCAGATTTATGTAGTGGTATAATATAGGGGAGCAGAGAAAAATAACGCGATAACCCTATAACACAAGTCTCGTCCGTCGTCTTCAGCTACAGTTCATTTGTTTCGATTGTTCTTAAGGGACGCCAGACTAAAATTCTTAACGGGCGCCGGTCGTTAAAAGTGGTATTCCGTGCATCGATTTGTTTGGATTAAGTCGATGTAACAGAACAATATTAGGAAAAATATTTTTCACTCGTTTGTTTTTTCAACAGGTCAAATAGTCTGAGTAAATACCGCTCATGCCTTAGAAATTCTCGAATAAAACCACATCCCACTCAGCGTTTTGTGGATTTATCGGTAATTTCCAAAGCACTCATGGAATTTGCCTGTGATACTTTTAAACAGGAAAAATATCGGTTCCACGGTTGTTAAGGGTCGGTCCGCCAGGGGATTTTTTTTCAGTTGGGGAGGCGTTTAGCAGTGTTTTAGCGTTCAAGCTTTATACTGTGAGCGTGCGTGTTTTTACACTAACATTTTTTTAAACTGATACTGATTTAAGTGGATTTAGAATATCAAGCGATATTTTTAATGCCTTAAATTTTATTTGTTGAATTATGCTGCCGATTTTCTTCACATTTATATATCAAATGAGTGAGAGAAACCAGTTAGTAACCAATGTTATTTTGTAAGTAATAAACAATATTTCTGAAGTACATTTTATGTTTCTGTAATGCAAAGTTTTGCATAGAAATTATTTTTTCGATCCTAATTTTCTGTGCTTATTGCGACTTGGACATTCGCATTATCTTAGGAGTTTATTAAACAAAATATGCTTAAAATTGTTTTAAGAGCTTTTTTCGACGCTTCAATGTTTCCTCCCCAGACAACCTGTAAACGGAACGTTTCCAACAGTCACAACATCTCGCGCGAGCTGCAACATGTGTTCGTTCTCCAGGTGCCTGCGTTGCAGCGCGCGAGGGCGGGGGCCCATGGAAAATCATTGTCGCGCGGCCACGTCAGTCCTCATTCGCAGAGCGTTCTGCCTCCTCCCCCTCCCCCTTCCCCTCCCCCGCCCAGTGTATTGATTTGCCCACCGTTCGCCCGTGGAAAGGAAAGCCTTTGACTCGCTGAATGGCTGAATTCTCTCGTTGAAAACGCGTCCTTTTGTGATTACCACGCATGCTTATTTGCACACAAATGCGCGTGTGCAAAATGCACACGCGCATTTTGAATTTGTTGATCTTGCTTCTTGCGTTTCACAATGTCTTGTGACGAGTGTTGTTTCACGTAGGTTTGGTTAGGTTAGGTTAGGTTAGGTTTTATTACTGTATGTGCCTTTGAAGTGATGCGTAAAGGGTATAAAGTAGCAAAGAGGTCTTTCGTTCATGGAAAACGATATTAAATAGTGCAGATGGAATGAACGGAGAAGTTGTTTCGCTATTCTGATTCTGAGAAATCGCAACGTTGCAATGCGTTTACATATATAATCGCTATCGTCATAACAGTTTGCAACGTCAATGGGATGGAATTTGTAGTGTTGGCGACTATAAAGGAGAATGCATTATTTGCGCTTCGTGTGGTACGTTCATGGCAGGATAAGACCACCCACCACGCGGTACTCCAATCATTAGGTTTTCATGATAATTTCCCGATTGAGGCAGTGTGTGTCTCAAACATTAGCTTTTGATGGAAGATAAAAGGGTGTAACAAGTACTATTTAACCAAACACAGTTGATGAGACTAAACGAGTGTGCCAGAGAGCAGAAATTTATTTCAAACATTCTAATATTTGTCTTGTTTACACATTTCTTTGAACCACAGTAGTTAATTGCCTGTAAATGCTCCCCCTTACATTGCGTGTTTTTCTCATAAACAATTACTATCGAGTCAATTATGCACATCACAATTGCTACAAAACAGAATTTTTAATGTGTTTTTCTTCAAAAGACCAATCTCGTATATATAATATTGAACCAATATGGTTTATAGATAATTGATGGGAACTTTTTCAATTTACATAACAAGTTATTATCCATACAACTACTTACCTTACAAAAACAAATACCTACCCTCACAACGGAAAAGAAAGATCTCTAAATTCCCAGAAGAAACTCCCGATTACGAGAGAAAAGCTGCAAATATTTGCTATCGTTTTCCCACTAATGAACTCGAAAAAAAGCCTCCTCGACGAAAAAAAAGTGGTAGATGTATTTCACGAGTATCGGGGTAGAGCAAAAAATGAAGAAACCCGAAATGTCCTCGAAATCCCCATTGTGTACATTTAATTTCATTAAAACGAAGAAGTGCCGCGAGGCGGCCGGGCGCCGCCGCCCAGGCCGCTTTTCTTCCGCGCGTCCTCCGCTTAGATATTGGCTGCCCCCCCCCCTCCCGAGACGCGCCGCTTTAAATTATTCATAGCGAATTATAGTAAAACACGAGCTAAGGCGCGGGGAAGCGAGCGAGGAGGGGTGGCTGCGTAAGTGTTCGCGGGACGAAAGACGGGTGAGCCCTGAAATGTGTAAAGGGAGAGGAGGGTGGAGGGGACGGAGGGATCGATAGGTTAACGTCGTGGGAAAGGGCCGACATGATGTTGATAATGTGAAAGATGAAAGAAGTATGCTAATGGATTTGAAGGTAGGTGGTTGAAATGAGAAATTAAGAATGGAGAAATAAAAGGTAAGAGATGAGAGGACCAAAATAGATAGTATAAATCCACCAATATATGGGTGAACGAAGATGGTAAACAGATGGTAAACAGGTAACGAGAGACGGGAAAGGGGGAGAAGAGACTGGGAGGGAGACGCTGGGTAAGTGTTTGCGGAACGAAAGACGGGTGAACGGTGAAATAGGTGTAAGGGGAAAGAGAGAAAACAGGAGAACGAGAGAGATCGATAGGTTGGGAAATGGGAAATGACCGACATGAAGTTGATAATGTGAAACATGAACGAAGGAAGTGCGGTAACGGATTTGAGATTTGGATTGAGGTGGTTGAAGGGAGAAAGAGAGGGTGGGGCAAGAAAGAATGAGAGATGAAAGAATGTAGGAAAGGACCGAAATAGAGTGGAAATCCACCGAAAGATGAGTGGACGAAGACGGTTAATGGAGATAGAAGCAGGTGGTTGAAGGAATGGTGATTGCAATAAGGAACAGTGGGATATAAAAGAGATGGAAATGAGTCTAAATGGCCTAAGGTGAATAATTAGAACTTTTTCGGACAGGGAATAAGATATGAAAAAAAACATGTCTGAAAATGAAACTAAAAATGCAAAGATAGCATGAATCTGTTTGGCATTTTAGGAGTGGATTAATCTGACTTTTGTGTGTGGTTCTCAGGCTTGGGGTGCTTTCATTTATTATCCTCGTCTGAGGGTGAAAAAGACATGTGCTGATAACGACGTGTTCCCTTCAACGAGTCTAGCATACTTCACCTGTCTCAGATTTTCTTTTGTCACACAGCTATAAAAACTCAGACATTGTAATGAAATCTTCATTTCTATTTTTGCCCCGGCTGGGAATCTAATCCGGGAATGTACCACGGGAAGCAAGCACCTTGTCCATGAGCCACACAAGGGGCGATAGGTACAGACGCACTTACATATTCGACGATCTTACTCACACAACGCTTAAAACAGTAAATTATAAAAAAATTAAAAGTGTTGAATGATTTACGCATGGATTTTGAAGAAATAAGTGAAACAATATAAAACACAGGTGTGAAAAACAACAAAATCATGTTAAGTGCATGAGCATTTTGTTAAATGCGTGAGTTAAATCAAGAAAACGCCAAACCAGAAAAACACTTAAAGAAAAACATACCTAGGACAAATATGTATGTGGAAATAAAATGAAAAAAAACATATCATACTATTTATATATTTATATAATTGAGTACCATAAACATGTTTGGGTACAATGATGTAAAAATGTGTTTGTACGCTATACACCATTGTGAGGGTCCTTCCGTCAGAAGTAAAAAGTTGTACTACCATTCGAGAATATTTTTGTTCCAATCCGTCAAATTTCAGACGTTAATTGAATTTGACTTCATTAAAACAGTCAACAGCCCTGTCAACATTTTCTTCATTTGTAATACGTCACCTGTTTCTTTCAATCCGAAATCAAATTTTTGAAATGCAATTTTTATCTTCATAATTTGATTGTGGCAAAACATAGTTTATGTCGATTGTACAACTAGAGTAAAAGGTATTTTTTAAGATTTAAGAGGTAGACTATTATTCGTAATAGTTTTTATAATATTGTTATACATTAAAATATAATATAAAAATATGTCAATTTACTTTTAAATCTACCGCCTCAGTCACTCTTTTTACTGCGTAATTCCATAAATAAATTATCTGTCTAATATGATATAATCTTCTACTTTTATATTTAATGAGTTATATGTCTGATTTGAAACAGTCCTCATCTTGCCCAGAAAGCAGAAAAAAATTCGAAAAATCGCGAGAACTTCTAATATCGTTCTCTTGTTTGAGAGTGATTATGTTTGACAGTTTGAGATGTAACCTAATAAACGTTTCATTATCTAATGAAAAACGTTTTAGTCTTTCTTACTTTTGTGAATTTCCAGACGTAAATAGACAAAATTACAAAATTGTAAAATTACTCATGTGCACCTAGTGTTCCACACATATCCGTTCTCACAGTCTATTCCTTAATTATCTAGAGGTAAAATGAGAACTGAAAAAGTGTATGCAAACTGTTTTGCGCAACTGTGTAGAGCTTAAAGGCAATCATGACGAAACAGTTACTGTAGAACTTGGACAATAAAATCACATACGTCATCTAAAATTCTGCAATTGTAAAGGGCGAATATTGTGGTGTTGCAAAGAATAGAGGAAAATAATGAGTGCAGCTCGAGTCATGATATATGGGATATTCATTAATTTCGGTATAAAAAATTTAACAAAATACTTTTTCCATTACAAGGTGTCGTTTACAACTGTATTGACCGTTACATACCTTCTAGCACTATCTGTATGATATTGATTTTTTTCGATTAATGAGATGTATTTATATTTTTGTATTTTTAATCCTCATTTCATTTATATCAGATGAATTTCCAACGAATCTCGTAGCGGGAAGGGCCAGCATCGTCCCACTGCTTGACGGCGGGCCAAACAAAGGGCAGCCGAGTAGAAAAATTCCTCGTGAGAACCGTCGCCGCCGCCAGCGGGCAGTGGGCGGGGCTGGGGAATGAAAGGTGTGGGGAAGGGAAGAGGAGGGGGATGTGCGGAAGTGATGAGGGGAGGAAGGGATTGGAGGGGGAGTAGGGAAGGTGGGAAAACGGAAGGCCAGGGGGGAATGGGAAGAGAATTGGGAGAGAGAGAGGGAGAGGAAGAGAGGGAGAGGGGCGCCTGGATTATTTATGTTTCATTATTTGAGCGCGCGGGGCGGCACAGCGCTGTGCACGGCCCAGCCCAGCCCAGCCCAGCGGAGCCCTGGGGGGCGCGGCCCTTGAAATATTGAGCGCAGCGATTTGGCTACGTACCTTCTCTCCCTCGCCGCCGCCAGCACAGAACGCCCTGGGAGTCAGGGATTTCTGGAGCGCTGCGGCCGTGCGGTCGACAGTTGGAACTGCGCCTCGTAATTAAAAACTGGCTCCGGATCGCCGCTCTCGCATTGCCGAAAGCGGGTAGGTAGTTGTGAAAATGGAGATGTCTGGAAAGTGAATAACAGGTTTAAAGGAGTTTTGTGGAACGATAAGAGATGGCTACGGTGATTTTTAGCTTATTTATCAATAAACTGTGTTCATATGATATCAAACTAATAGTTTATTTTTGCTATAAAGTGTCGTACCATCGGCTAAAACGGTTTTTAATTAACCAGAGCAAATGGTTTACAAACTAAAGGACATGACTTAAAATCGAACCCTGCGGTACATAATGTTTAATTCGCAATGGGTTGTATATGTAAGAAGTAATGTCTTTTCATACCAGTTTACGGTATTTTCATTATCAGCGACCGTTGTTTAAGGTACAAAAATACCCAATCTCCAGAATTAGAACGAATTCCATACTAAGGTATTTTTAGATACAAATGTTACTATCAGTGACATCGAATGATTTCTAAAGAAATAAAAAACGCTAATACATTCATCAACTTGTACATTGATCAGGCGTCATAAATTTTGGCTGTTTCCATTGATTTTGATTTGCGTAATCCATGTTGGCGGCTTTAATACGCATACGATGTGTTTTAGGAATGTTTTCTAACCGTACGTAGATTCGTTCCGTTCGTGCATAATATTCTCTAAACGTAGAAACTCGGCTAGCCATAATTGTCATCTATCAATTAAGATGCGTCCACATGAAGTGGGGGTAGTCGATATGTAGCCTTCTATTTCTCAGAGCAAAAATGTTGTCTATGAAGAAAGCAATTTAGATGCCAAGCTGTATTTTGACATTTCGAACTGCAACAAGTGGTAACAAAATAATTGTATTGTCACCCTCACGTTGTCAAATGAGATGCGGTAGTAGTGATACTAAAGGCGTCTGGCAAGATATTTCACAAATTAAAGGAGATATTGTTCAGACCTAAGAAAAGGGTGATATGGGTAAAGATACTAAATTTACTTCTAACGATGAGACAAGGTTGTTTGAAAATGCAACACTTCGATTTATGAGTCTGAAGCTATGACGTCTTAATTAAAATAGCTGCTCACAATTAAAACTGAATTTCGTTAATATTGAGGTAGCTGAAAAACTGGATATCTAAAAATTGAGTAACAAGCTTACGAGTTGTAAATTGTGGCGATGTTTAGCATAAAAAATCAAAAAATATCTTCTATTCTCATGTTTCTTTCATTCAATACATAATTATGAATACATTCAAACGTATAATTATTGATATGAACATTTATAGAGTTGTTCGAGGAGAGAGATAGAAGAATGTCCAAGGATAATGTCTGAAAGAAACATATCTGATTGCAAAGAATTCAAAGAAACTAACTGAAGGTGATTTGGACTGATCTTCACTAATTATCACCTCTATATAGTTAACTTTTTGTATTATTTAGTCACAAATCTGAAGTACAAGTCTGAAACGCCAATAACACTTTTTAAGAAAATTTAATTCAAAGATAAAAGCGATAAAATTGTAGTTTGCAGGTTACAATATTTCCGTTCAGTAGTTCAACCGTTCAGTATTTGAAAATTGGAATCTGCCATACTTCAATTATTTTATGTTTCTGATTTTTGCAAGAAATGCCAGATAAAAAAGTTCTAGGAAACACGGGAAAACTGAGCACATAATAAGAAGTTTATCAAGTACACTTTCTAATTATAATTTTTAAACTATCTACTATTCACACTAACGGTAATCGTTGAAAAAAGAGTATTATTAAAAGAGTAGTATTGGGTAAACGTGAGAAGTCATATACTCGTATCGCACAGCAAATTTCGTAGAGAAAAACAATAATAATTCCTCTGACGTGTGTTGTACCAGGAGAGGTGGTTCAGTGCATTAGCTGATATTACTGCTGTGCCTCTGACCGGAAGAATCTAGGTTCGTGTCCCGACAGTGACAAAATTTTATGACAGTAGCTTGTAATCTAGAAGAAATTCAGCAAGCCGACGATAGGTCGTATACGGATCTCGCAATCCAGACGGTAAGATCACCATTACCACCACCTGCAGAAGAAGAAAGCCTGCACTACTCTTACGGGACTAATGACGGCAGTCGTTAACGCGCCCGGAATCACTGCCATTCAACCAACGTCTGTTGATATCAGTGAACTTGAGATTTTTTTCAGGTCCCATAATAAAGCGTCTACAAAATGACAGAAATATTCATTTGTTTCAAATCCACTCTCTTAAACGCTTCCATTTAGTTTGAAAAATAAGTTCTGCCTCTACCATGGCTTGATACGAGCTGCTCTCCCCTGCTCCCCTTTGCCCTGCCGTGCCCCCTTGCCACTGCGTCATGCCACCGTCCTCGCCCCAGGCTGCCCTGCCTGTCCCCGATACTACCCGCTTTACCGCCAAGTAGTGCGTGATGTCGCCTTACCGCCAAGTAGTACGTGATGATTTCCAAAAATATATTTTTACATTTTATTAATGTTTACGTAAAACGGAAACATCGAGCAAAGAGGCTCAGGGTGTAGCGCTCTGACTTCGCATTCGGGAGGCCAGAGTTCAATCCCCGAGCCAGCCAATCAGGGATCTCTGCGAAAGCGGCATCGCTAGCCGAATTCGTGAAGTCACGAAGGTTTAACTAATAGGAGACATTGATGGTTCCTGGTTGTGCGACCGACTAGGGACCCCAGTATCTAACGGTGCCTACGCCAATTGCCCGTTACGGGACATATAGTTACTTTAAAAAAGGAAACTACATGTGCAGACATGGAACACTTCCAGCTATCAATTAACACCATATTTACTGCGACTGACTGAGTATTTAATTCGGATAAGAGATGTTCAAATAACACGTAAAAGATAATGTTTATTCCTTTTCACAAAACTTATAAAGTAGATACCGTCTAATTGGTCGCCGATTTCCTGCGCATCGCGCTCGCAGGACACCCCTGGCTGCACTAAACGAGGCCTAGAAACTCGCTCCACACACGCATTGCCATCGGGGGAAATTGTCTCCGTCTTAGGAGGATTAGGAGCGGCGCGTGCGTTTGTGGCGGCAGCCGGCAATTTC
The DNA here is from genome assembly GCA_038098605.1 of Gryllus longicercus. Taxonomy (NCBI): domain Eukaryota; kingdom Metazoa; phylum Arthropoda; class Insecta; order Orthoptera; family Gryllidae; genus Gryllus; species Gryllus longicercus. Next base: position 638,757 of record JAZDUA010000047.1, on the reverse strand, counting down.
CAGACCACGAACACTCGCCTGCAGCAAGCGGGGCTTAGGCGCGGGCCTCTAACCGGAGGAGGATCCTAACCACTCATTACGCGCGTAGTTGCCTTCGTCCTTCGCAATGTTCCCCGGAAGTTGCCCAACTTTCCAGGCACTGGGCCCCGGTAGGCGGGAATTCGGAGCCTCGCTTTGGTACGCGTAATACCTGATGCTTGTGGAACTGTGATTGTCCTGGAAATTCACGGCGTCGTGTGACATAGCAAATATTTAATGCGAGTAATTTAATCGGGAATGTTACTGTTGTGGTATAATGAATATTACTTAAATTATAATTAATCTATGCAAGATAATCTTAAAAGTAGGTACTTGAAGAATGAAAATGTACCATTACAAACACAGAGAAGAAAATATGATTGCGGTATTTGGAGTGCAGATGTAATATACATAGAATCATAATTACAAATCAGTTTGTTTTTTAAATGACAGCAAATATAGCAGCAAAAAATAGCAAATATAGCAAGTCATTTCATATCGTATAAAAGCACCGAAGTATTTCTCACAATAATGGCAATAAGCAATCTCATTCTAAATTTGGACCCAGAAGCTTATATTCCTTCCAAAAGTCTTTTTGTAATTTTTCGATTTAGTCGTAAGATTGGAAGGTCATTAGCGGCAGTTGTGAACATTGAGTGCTCTGGAGTTCTGCCAACCGGTTTACGGTTTAAGGTCTACAATCGAACCGGATAGTGGAGCTGTGCGTTAAACACAAGTGTCGTAATTTGCATTCCGATTATATCAATTAATACATTTTAGTTTTGCTTCAACTTACTCTAAGAGCTTCAACTCATTGTTGGGAGAACTTTTAGATGTTGTAGGAGAGGAGAAGTTGTCAAGAAAAAGCTGTGAAGAAAGAAGGGTTTGTTAGTAAACTATCGTAGGAATATATTTGTTTACCTAATCAAAGAGAATAAGATAGTTTTTTAACATTTCAATTGACTCCTCCTGAATATCAAAGTTAAAGATAGTTATTAAGTAAAACTTGTACTTACCTCTCACTGTACAAAAATGGGTGTCTTTGATGAAAATATAAATAGAATATTACAATTTTCTCTTATGAATTGTATTCAAATATTCAGAACATTCTCAGTAAGCAATGCCATAATCTCATTGACATTTTAATAAAGGATAGCATAGCACTATTAAATATATATTCACCTGTGTCACTGCGACATAAAATAACCCTTTGCCCATTAAGCATATTTACTGTATTCGGAATTAAATATCTTCTAATATTGTTTCTTTTACAAAACTCATTTCACAAAATTCAAATTATTGCACCTCACTCTTTGGGAATGTGTTTAGCAGTTTACATTTGAACGGTGAATAATTTTTACTTCATGGGCCCAAAGATATGAACAAAAATTGTAAAATCGGAAAAAAACAAAATAAAGTTTCTCTCTTAGTAAAGTTCACAAAATTGTGAAATTTGCGTTCTTTAAGCAATGATACATTCATATTTTAAGAATTTTTCTGAAAGAACGAACCTCTGCGGGGAGATTAAGTAAAGAAGCCTCGTGTTCGTCTTGTTCCATTGCTCTTGATGATTATCACAGTAGTATGATAACTTTATTCTCCTATTGGGATATTTTTTCTCGCAGTTCTCTGTATCCCAGTTGGGATTGGGTATTGACAACATATCATAGAGTAGGTAATACGCCTTGATAATTAAAAAAACAATGTGCGATGAAATATAATGAAAAATATTGTTTATATTTGCATTCCTTATTTTGATTACAAAGTACAATACTCAAGCTTTACTTTGCATTTGAACTCAGATATCTAGCAGGAAAGTTGACTTTTAATGTTTCTGTAATATGAGTCACCTCTCTGCTAGGTATTAAACACTAAACTATTTCAATATGAAATGAAAATAAATGGCTTCGTCACTACACACAAGAGTGTAACCCTTACAGTGCCACTCACTCACAGTGCGTCTGAAATATCTTTCCGTCATATACCTTTCAACACGAATCCATCAACATTTCCCCATCAATTCTATTTCATCAATCAACCACATTAAACCTACATTGTCAACTCAACTCCGTTATTCATACGCCTATCAGGCCAACTTTATCAGGTCCATTCCATCAGACCAACTCCATCTGGCCAATTCAATACACCATAACCATCAACTCAACTCCAACAACCCAATTCCATAGACGCATCTCAATAAACCGAATTTCATTATCACAACTCCACCAAAACAAATTCATCAGCACAGCACCAAAAACCAAAATTCATCGATGCAACTCAACCCAATGCCAATTGAACTCTATCAATCCCGCTCAGTCATCCCGACTTTATCAAATACCTTCAATCAAACAAAGCTCAACACATGTCCCTCGGTCGCAACTCCCTCAACCGAAGTCCCAGCCGCAAACGCCAATCAGCGCGCCGGGGTGGGGGGCAGTGAGCCGGGTCACATTGCGTGGCGTTCCATGACGACTCGAATGGCGCAGCGGCGGAGCGGGCACAAAACTCCATCTCACCCCTTCGCTCCAAGCTCATCCACCCAACCTTATCAACCCATCGAATGAACCACATGGACCCACCAGCAACTCAAGTCCCACACTCAAACTCCACCAACTCAAGTCGTTAACACTACTCCATCCATCCGACTCCATCCACACACCTCCATCGCTCCGTTTCACCATCCCACTCCCCCAATCCTACCACCACAAGCCACGTCCATCTATAGCAACCTGAGTAGAAACTCCCTCAAGCGATATCCCGTGACCGCAACGGCCGATCAGCGCGCCGGGGTGGGAGGCAGCGGGCCGGGGCGGGTCACGTCGCGTGGCGCCGCGTGACAGATTCGAGCGGCGCGGCGGCGCGACGTGGACGTAAAACTCTGGTCCGGCGCGGCCTTTTTCCGCGCGGGCGGCGCCGCCCATCCGTCCACGTCGCGCGGCGCGGCCGCCGCCCCCGCCGCCCCCGCCCCAGCCGCCCGTAATCGACGTTGACGCATGGCGCGCGCCGCACGCGCCGCGCGGATCGCCCGCCGCCGCCCTTGCTGATCGCCAAGGCTGCGCCGCCCGTACCCGCCCTCTGCCCGGCCTGCATGTCGCGCGTCGCTCGCCCTGCCGCCTCGCCTGGGCAATTCCGGGTGCCATCGTAGACATTTCGCTCTGAGCAATGTTGCAGAATGACAGCCGAAACTTCGGCACAAATGCCTCGGACGCGACGTCTCCCGGACACCAAGCTGCTACTGACTCCGCCCGCGGAAGTCTACGTCCCCATCTATCATCGTGTACTACATTCTCAAGATTGAAAATACGTTAAAAAAACTCTTATAGTTATACTGATATTATTTCAATTATTTCATTAATTAAAATCAAATAGATTCATTAAATTCATTTATCGCGTCAAAGAACAGCAAAATACGACTTACAGAAAAGTAAAATCCGCAAACGTTCAATGCTAGGGCCACTCGACAGATTATTTGCCATTCATGCAAATTGACTTTTACCACCTCTTCCATTGCATTTTGAATGTTTTCCACCGGAATTAGGCACCTGATTCAGCCATGTATTAAAGTTTTTTTTCTTTTGTTAATCCCATTGCTCACGCTGTCGTTATTCACACTCTGTGAACTACCACAGCGATTCAGATGGTTGGCTACTCGATGTTCGTAAATGCTACAGTGTTGACACAGCAATGACACGCTCGCGTCAGTCTTTTCCCCATTACAGTCAGAATTACGCGTCCCCATGCTTAGAAGCCGTCCAATTTTCTCCTCCGTTTCCCAGCTCCGTTTCCAAACCCTCTCCAAACTGCGAATTATCTTGTCCCACTTCACTTCGGCAACCGCTTTGGCTCCAAAGTTCTCCACATCCAGCGCCCCTCGCACGCGGACTCGCCTCGCTTGGCTACGCTGCACTGCCCTTTGCAGCCCGTGATTTACGGCGAATGGCCAGCGCCGCTTGTTTCCCGCGCGGCCGCCTCCGAAACGCTTCTCGCGAGGTTCCAGCCGCCGCCCTACAGTGGGAGGCCCTGGGATGCTAAGTGCGTGGCGGATGTGCTCTCGGGTGGTGCTCCAGCGCTCATATGCATGGAATCATGTGGCGATGTTGGTTTATGCCAGACGGTATGAGCGATTCACGGAAATTGGGGCTTTACGTAGCCCTTGCAATGGGCAGAGGAGACTAAGAATGAAGAGGGAGTTTTCATAAGACCACATAGTGAGTTTTTGCATAATACTGAATGATGATTTTCCGTATCATTTGTTCGCATTCTAATCATACGTTTGCAATGATTTCACTTCTTATTTGGAGATCTTATTATTAATAAAACCAGTTTTTAGTATTCGATTACTCAAAGATGGTGAGGTACGAGGCTTAAAACATTTTTGTCTTGAATTACAAGAGCATATGACCAAGATGGTGCTTGTTCGTTGCCTTTCGTAGTGATAACTAACCACGAGAGGTGACTAATTATTTATTTACATACACAACGACTTTGCTCCAACAAAGTTAACAAATCGTATGTGACATATATGGGAGAATTATAATCTGTACACAATTTTTATTTTGAGAATCAATACCACCTCCTCAGACCTATACTGCTTTGAATTATAAATGTGGCAAAGTTCATTGATGATAGTAGAACTACATGTTGGTCTGCAAAAGCAAAGCAAAGCAACGCATCATCTCAACATTTGCTCAGTGGGTCAAGTGACCCGGACGAAAAATAAATCGAGGTGAAGCTTATTGAGCCAGATGCGGATGTGCAATAAATGTTAAATGCTCATTTAGTATTTTAAAAGTATACTATAAATATTAAAACTAATAACTTAATATAATGGGTAAACTTAATATTTTGATAATTTTTCAAAGTCAGTTATAAAGAAACACTTACACAGCATAAAATGTTTTACTGTACATTTAAACTTGAGTATCGAGTTTAGTTTGCTAATGACATCAGGAAATGTGTTGATAAATGCGTACTATGTGAAGATTTTTGTAGAGAGATGTTGATAAAATATTAATGAGAGAATAATTATGAAGGGAATTATGGTTAATATAGGAGTTAACTTATAGTTAAATGTATAGTTGACTTGGCAAATACACGGTTAATTACATATTAAGTATGTTATAATTAAATTTTAAAATATTTTGTTCCACTTTTACTTCCTAGGGAGTTAAGCGTCGGTCTCTCTTCATACCATTGATAAAGAATATCTTTAGTATCGTAAAAGTTGTATTATACTAAGAAATTTGAAGCACATGAAACCAATTTACCTCGCTACTGTGAAATCGTGGTTATGTATGTGGAAAATTCTTAATCTTTACAAATTTGCAATTTAATTCTGAAACACAATATTCATAATAAATATTTGGAATTATTAGAAGAGAAAATTATTAATTTTACCCATTATCCAAAACACTTTATAACTAACAAAGGGTATTTGTATTTATAATAAATGGTTCTTGATATAATTCATATAAATATGTGCCTTTCGACAAAGTTTGATCTTGTATTACACATACTACACAGTATAAAGCTGTTTTATAAAAGTCAATTTGTGAAGATGTTAGGACTTGTGTATGAATGAGTACATTACGTAAACTCATCTATTTAATTAATTTATAATACAATTTTGAAGCAATAACTGATTCTTTTGAAGATTAAGATTCAAATTTGCGAAAAAATTAAGATATTTACTAAACAAAATATTACGTTTTACAGAACACGTAACGAAACAAGTAGATATTCGCAAATGGCAGCTCTCGTAATAGGAACTCACACTGTCAGAGGGAGACTTCCGTTCGAACATCAACAAAATTCAAAACATGGGCCGGAAATATGGAAATCCGCTTCGACACGACAAGTATTTCACGGAAGTAAACTGCCAGCTTCATAGCCGCTATCGAACCGCAACCGCGTTTCAGGCTCATTTCCCCAAACAGAGCGCGCAGAATGGAAATTCCGTCGCACGCAGAAATGAACAGCGCCCCCCCTTTCGACGTCCTCACACAAAAGCGAGCGCAGCCATCGACACTCCGCGCTGTCGTTCGCCGTCCCCTATCTCCACCGCCACCGCCACCATCACCATACCTCCGCTTGGCTGCGGTGTGTCGCCACACACGCGGAATGAGGAGGGCGGGGCAGCGGTTTTGAGGGTCAACATCAACGCCCCGTGTGCTCCACCCGAAACAGTCTGCCCTCCCCGCCCCAGCCCCCTTCTGCGCACACACATTAACTCCGCCAGTTGGACCACTCCGCGCCGCGATTCGCCTTTTTTGAGCAAAGCTAATCATCCCCTCGTTAAACTCAGAGAGGCCTAATTTTCTATTTATCAAATTTCGCTCCATCCGGCGGAAGGGATTGGCCGCAGGGTTTTCGGCAACGGGCGCTATTCGTCGATGAGTCGCACAAACTGGGCGAAAGGGAAGCGGGGAGGGGGAATATACGTGTTACGAACTGTCACGTGACACGTGAGTAAAATATTTACGAGTTCGGAATTACCGAACGAATATTTGCACCGCTCGGAAAAACATTTTAGTCGCATTGCAGTGACGCACTCCGGTTCTAGAAACGTGATTATCGGGGCGTGTCCAAGTTTCAGATGGCGATTTAATCAGCCTGTACGATTGCGTTAGCAGGAGTTCATTGTTAAAATGTGTCAGTCAATTCTGTTGATTTCTTCTTATTCACTTTAGAACTTGCCCGCGATTTGAAAAATACTGTGAAATATTATTGGCTTTTGATCTCATATTTTTAGTTCTGTACAAAATTACGATTATGAAAACGATATTAACTGAGATGTAATAAGAGTGATTACAATTATATTAAAACGAATACAAAAAATGTAAACGTTTGCTTTGAGTAAGAAAATTACTTTGTGATATTAACTTTGCAACTGGTGCAACATCTTTTATATTCGTAGTTTGATATCTATGGAATCGTTGAATAGGGAATCGTACGATATGTATCAATGGATATTTTCGGGAGAGGTTATCTTCTCTAAAATCTCACACGCTATGCTTTTCTATCATCAGTTACATGGCAACATGTTCGTAGATGTGTTTCTCGAGTGAGTTTTGATATTTCTCCAAAAAGTACGTGACATGAATAACACGAATATAAAATATATATATTTAAATGCAATTGAATAGATCTTATGTCAGCGTGTGTTACGTAAATGTATGTGATGAAATGGTCGTCGTCGTGTGATGTAATAGAAGTCGTTTGAAGATGAAAAATCATGATGCCCTAATGATACTATTAGGTTCTAAATCTAATTATTGAGAAGATAATGAATGTTTTAGAAACGAGCACCTGATATAAGTCATTGCTACAAAAGTAAATTTCGACCTCGATGTTGTAAGCCTGGAGTTTAACACGTGTTTGTGACAGAGCCTTGAAGTCGCATTCAATGTGAATACCTCAGCAATTCGGACAACGTTATATGCATTACGGAAATGGCTATCGTGCATCTACAAACAAGGCTGATAATAGAGTTTACTGACTCTGAGGGTGGGGTTCAACCCGATACTTCATTGATATTCGAACGTATTTACTGAACTTTGTTATTAGTTGGACTTCTAGGGTTTCAGAAAATTATTTCATCGTCGACCACAAACTGAAAACGTATCTTAGGATGCTCAAGGTTAGGTTTACCTCCGGATTAATTTAAAATTTAGGGTTGTACTTATGGCCAGAATGTGAAGTAAATAATGCAATGTTTATACGATAATAAAACCTGGACCAAATTTTAGTAAATCACGAGCTGAATTTTGGAGGACTCGAAACGCCGCCACGTGGCCTAAGGCGAGCGCGGAAGTCGATAGGCAGCCTGGCAGAGGCCGCGGCGGCGCCGCACGAAAAGAATCGTTCCCGGAAGCGGCCCAGGCGCCGCCATTAGGTAATGAAAACAATGAGCAGTGCGTCGACCGGCAGCGGCGATGGCGGCGGTGGAGGAGGTGGCGGTGATGGCAATGATGACGTAGCGGGGAAGGTGGCAATGGTAACGGCTGGGGTGCTCGCCATAGGGTTAGAGGGGCCAGTTTATCGACGTAATGGACGGCAGATGCAGGGTCGGGGTTGGGTGTGGGGACGGAGATGGCGCCAGTGGGGCAGGCGAAGGTGGAGACGGTTATGGAGGTATGAGTGGAACTGGAGGTGAAGGCAGAAGTGAAAATGTAGGCGTTGCCAGAGGCGGGGACGGAGGTAAAGGTGTAGATGTAAACGGTGTAGAATATAGAGACTGGTGCAGAGGCGACGGCGATGGCGACGGGGGCAGCGAAGGCGGTGGAGGAGGCGGAGGCGCATGTGGTGCTAACGGTGGCGGTATTCGTTGTGGAGGTACTGGGGAGGTGGACATGACGATGGAGATAGATACGTAGGCGGCGACTGAGGCGGAGGCGATGGCAGCGTCAGTGGTGGAGGTGGCAGCGGCTGGGCCGCTGACGATGATGGTGATGATAGTTGTGGAAGTGAAGATGGACGTGCAGCTGGAGGTGATGGCTGGGCGCAGCTGAATCTACAGATGAAAGCGGAGGCGGTGGAGGATACGGAGGGTGTGGGGGGGGGGGACTGAGGCGGTAGCGGAGGTGACGATGATGGCCGTGGGCAAGGTGAGGATATCGGTGGCGAAGGCGGCGGCGGTGGTGGTCAGGGAGGAGCAGAAAGGGAAACTGTGGTGAGCAGAGCTGAGGACAAACGTAGAGGTGGCGCCGAGAAGGCAAGCGGAGCACTTTGGCGCGAGCACGACAAGGGTAGCGCCTCTTCCAGGAATAGCTGGCAGCACACCGCCGCAGACGCCAGACGCTACACGCCAGACTCACTCAGCGAAGAACAGGCAGCGAGAGCGAGAGAGTGCCCGGTTTACAAAACAACTCAGACGCCTTCACTTACTTTCTTTGCATTGTAAAGCTCTTGCAAACCTGCTAAAGCCTCCACGGGAACTCTGCCTTCATCCTAACGACCAGTAGGAAGCGCGCGAGACTGCCCGTTTTACAAAACTTTTGTACACGGTACTAAAATAGAGTCAAAAAATCCAAGCTGGTTCTCTTGTTATCTCTTAACATATAGTGTAAGATAATCTATTTCTGCTTGTAGAAGTGTAGTGTAATACATTTCTTCTCGTTTTGACGGTTCAGTTGTTTGTGTGTTATAGTGTAAAGAGTATTGCGAAAACAAATAACTTACACAAATCATCATTATATTTTTACCATAAATATCAATATCTTTGGCGACAAAAGCGTTTTCCGGATTAGAAACTATCCCACCCCTCTCAACTCTCGTATTACGTATTTCATTGTTTATACATCCAATGCGGAGTCTAGTAAAGATCGCTACAGTGCGTCGTCTTGTACTATCAAGCTCTACCGCGTCATTGAATCTAATTTACTTTACTTTTCTTGCCAGAATCAGATAGTTAGAGTTCGCTTTAAACTTGTATACCATTCACTAATTACATTAAATTAGCTACTCATCATTTGAAAGGGACGAGATAGAATACCGAATCAACAGTCCAACGTCTTCACTTGTTTTCATTACATTTGGGAGATTTTGCCATGATGCATATTCTTGTCCATGCTTTATGTTTTTCAATCAAAGCGATATTTTCCGAACCAAATGTTCAACATTTTCTGGTAATAAGATACAAATAATTACCTAACCATTTTAAAAATCATCTTCTTCACTAGGATCTTCTTTTTATCGCAAAAGGTTAAATCGAAATATATGTCTACCTCACGGATATTTTATAAAAGAGATTGATACATGATGATGATTGATACATTTCCCAAATCCGACAAAGACTAACCATAAATGGGATCAGGAAATCCCAACAAAGTAAAAATTTCACGATTAAGAGAAAATGAATATTTAAGTCTCATATAATATTTAATACTAGAACAGGGTGCTCCAGAAACGAATTATCTTTGAACAGAGCAAATCTTTGTTGTTTCATCTGTCGGAGGGATTTCACGAAAATAATGAGAGCACCTATATTCAATTTTGAATTCCTTTACGCTCTGGTCAGTGGTGGTTGACCCGGGTTCGGCGACAGCTCATCTGGGAGCGGTCAGATTGCATCTGCGCCCGCCCTCGCGACCCTGGCGCCGGAAAGCATTCGCGGCCCGCGGCTACGACGCAGTCGCATCCACGCAGCGCTGCGCCATCTCATCAGCTTCCCGCCGGGGCTCTGCGCCGCACCGCCCTGCCCCAATGACACTCAGCTTAGCCGGCTCTCCTACCGCCTGCCCACTACCCACCCTGCCCAACCTTCTGCTCACCCAACTGCCCGTCCAGCGGTCCTCACCTACACATCCTCCAGCCCAACCGCCTTCCCTTCTTGCTCGCCCACCCACCTGCCCTAACCTACCCATCCGCTTGCTCATCCGCCTGCCAAACCAACTGGCCCCTCCAGCCCTACAGCCGGCAATAAGGTGGTGTGCCCATCAACCAGCCAAGCTGCCACCATCACGCCAAAAAGCCCCCCACTCACCCGCTTGCTGAACAGGCTGCACGCTCAGCAGCCCCTGTGCCCCCTTAACAGTCCGATCGCACCACTGCTTGTCTGCGCCGAAGCCATCGGCCTCATCTCTTTCGCACAATATTCCACTCTATTCACCAAAGCACCCACAGCCACATACAGCTCGCCTGATTACTCCCCGCCTCTCGTTTTACCACCGACACGCTTACCCAACCACTCACTTGCTGCCTACCCACCTTCCAGCTCACTCGCTCATCCGCCCACCTGCTGCACCTAACATAGCCTCAACTGCCCACCTGTGCTCTCGCCATCTGCCTACCCAACCATACCCTAAACACAACCGGCGTCTAACTGTTCGCCAATCATTCATCAGGCGCCCGTACTTTCATGCGCTTTCTCACCCACCCACCCCATTTGCGCATTCAGCAACTGCTCGACGCGCTCACAAGTACAACCACTTCCGAACTTAAAAAAACGCCCCCGCCAATTCGTTTATCAGTCCACGCGATTTCCTCCCAAAAGCTCAATTACGTGTTTGTGTCCGTCAATTCCCCAGTTTGCGCACCCGCCCCTCTGCCCGTCCGCCCCTCCGCCACTCTGTCTGCTCGTCCGTCTGCCCGTCCGTCCGCCCGTCCGTCCGCCCGTCCGTCCGCCCGTCCGTCCGTCTGCCCGTCCGTCTGCCCGTCGGTTTGCCTGTCCGACTGCCTGCCCGTCTGCCTGCCCGTCTGCCTGCCCGTCTGCCTGCCCAACTGCCTGCCCGTCTGCCTGCCCGACTGCCTACCCGTCTGTCTGCCCGTCTGCCTGCCCGTCTGCCTGCCCGTCCGTACGTCTGCTCTTCGCCCGCCCTTCGCCCGCCCTTCGCCCGCCCTTCGCCCGCAGCAGCACCACCTTCGCATACAGTGTGGTGATGGTTTTGTTTCCTATGGAGCATCCGCTTGCAACTCGCAACAACTCTGGAAAGATGCAGTTGACTGAAAGTTCTCTCGGTTATGACGCGAGTACGTCTCTCGCTGAACTATTTAATGTGAATTGTGAGATTAGATGTATACAGTAAGGTATCGCAAAACAGGCGGACACATCCACTGAAACCCAAGGTACTAAGTAACCGAAAATACTAAAACAGAAAGTACTAAAACGCAAGTATCTTGAATTCATTATTTTAAGTAGTGTCTCTGCCATGTAAAACATTTACCAGGTGTTAAAACGTTGATCTTTCGCATTTTACTTACGTGTGTATTCGCTTTCAGGGAACACAGATTACTTCGATGTATTTAGTAGTGTATGTATGTAGGGGGTATGCAGGAAACAGGCAACTTAGATGAAAACAAGAAAAGAAAAAGATTTACGAAACAGAGATATATCTCATTGGTGAAAAGATTGAGTGGAATTCGAAGAAATGTTGACCGTTGGAATAGTGCAAGAAAGAACAAATTATTATTTAGTTTATTGCAAGATCACGCCTGATTTCATGATTAATGCATGCCACGTCCGAACATCTCCCTTAATAGTAGAAACAGTTTTCGCAAGTACTATTGGAGAACTTTAGTAGATGTTTTACATTCCATTATCTTCAAAATTTTCTTTCATTCACTCTTTTATATTTCTCATATATGTCTTGCAACGCCTTTTCAATTTAAAAAGTGAAAAATTTGCTACCAGTATCTCGTTACTACAATTCTTCAATATGAGTGTATTTTTTATTCATTCATTCACGTTTGTGTTCAGCTTTTTGCCCACTAAGACATACTGTATAGGTGAAGATGTTTTCTAAGCCTATTCACACCGATCAATTTATAGACGATTTGTTTGATTAGCTGTTATAATTGTTTCTAAAAATGTCTCTTTAACTAAATATTTTATTTGTTTAGTGGATTATTTTGCTCGTTGTGCAAGAAAACAAATGTACCATAGAGACATAAAAAGTACATTGATAAAGTAACATATAGTATAATAATCTATACTATAATTATTTAAAAAATCATCAGTGCTCTATAGTACAACTAATATTTTTGCGTCTACTTCAATTTTCAATAACGCGGTTGAAATACATATTTTGAGAAAGATGTAGAGTTCATTGGATGGGTTTCTAACACCACCAGTACCACCAGCACCACCACCACAAGCAGCAGCTCTACCACCACCAGCACCACCACCAACACCCTCACGGCCACCCCCCTCCACCACCACCAGCACCACCGCCGGTGCAACAGCCTCGAATCGCACGCCTGCGCTGGGCAAGTGATTGCCGCGCCGCGCCGCGGGGGTGACCGCTTGTGATGAATTCGCCTCTGCTGTGGGTGGACGCTCATCGCGTTAGGCGGCCGGCGGGCGTTAGCAGCTGGCCCTCGCTCCTCGACGCGCTTGCACTCAGAGGCAACTCTTTTCACACACAGAGCCTACGTAAATTATCGACTCGCCCTCGCAATTCAGGACACCCAACAACTGTTTCATCCATCGTCACCAATTACACCAGCATTTTACCGACACAGATCTCTATGAAGCAAATGTATTGTAACCGTACACAGGGCCCCAGTGCAATAAACTTTCGCAAATAAACATTTTTATCTAGAAAAATTATGTTTTTAGTAAAGAATTTCTAAGAAGAAGAAGCAAGTGACAACATAAACGTGAAACCGAATATCATATTCTCGTTGAATAACAGGGAAATTTTCGAATTAAAAAAACATACGTTAGGAAAGTAAACAATTTTAAGAATAATCCGGAAGCAATTCGAAAAGAGGGTACACAAATTTATAACAAACCTAAGATGCAGAAAAACATTTACACGGAAGAACACTTGGAAATAGGCAACTGATGTAAGTAGCTTTCAAAAAAAGTTGGAATTTCAGCAAAGCAGGTGAATCATAGAGCAATGAACTTTAGAGAACGCGGCAAATTCAAAAGCAAAATTTTCAGAACTCGAAATAGCAAATCAGAATAAATTTGACGAAAAATATAAACCGTTCCAAAAGACCATTCTGAAAGCGCTTTCTGGAGGTTTGTAGCCAAATAAATGTTAAAAAGCTATTACCTCTTCACGAAAATATTTACAGAGGTCCGAAACAATGAACATCAGAAATATAGAAATGAGTTAGCGGTCCTACGGAAAGACGTAGACTTTCAGTACTAGGAATTTTCCTAAATTGTTTAGTCTGAGCTTGCTTTTCAGCGTTTCCTCACCCTCTTCTAAGTTGCTACCTGTCGGATCCTCAAATACATTTTCTCCCCTATTAGTAGAATTGAAATATGACTTTAAGAACATTATAAAAGAATTACACCTTTTTTTTCAATTTTAATTGAATTTTTTATTGAAAATCTTCAGATAGAAATACTTAACGAAGAAATACCTGCAGTTAGAAATACATCATTTTAGTTACTGTATAATTTAGTGTTTTATACTTCAGATGGAAACTTGGTTAACATTTAGAAAATTTGCACGCATCATTCAAATTTGAGGCATTTTGGTTTTGAAGTTAACGTGATTTGGAGTCACTGAATATAAAATAACATAAAATTTATTTTTAAAGCAAGGTGTTTTGCAATGCTAATAAAGTGTATTATCACGCCCAAGAAAGGAATGTGACATTAACACATGCAGGTGTGATATTGCAATATTCGCCAAAATTAACTTTATTTGCTATTGTCACGACCAAAATAAAACTGTTTAGTAAACGTTTTGAGTAGTACATCCAAAGATCGATGTACTACGATGTAATATTTTTAAATTAGTTCTTTATTTCAGATAAATGTATATAAATATATAAAATAGTTATATTAATATATATAAACAAATATTTATTTTAAAAACTGGCATTTGCTTTAATGGGTATTGTTAAACCAGTGCAACAATGTTGTACAGTTTTCATCCAAGGTAAGATAATGAAATTAAATAAAATTTTCATTATTTGAATTATATCACGAGTTCATTTAATCAATTTGATTTTCCATTAGCTAAATAATGTTTGAGATTAGACGTGTAATCGTCTCTAAAATTAAACCAGGTATTTCATTAACGCTCAGTTAATGAACTTTGTATTTCACTCCGAAAATGATCAGAATTATTTACATTTTGATACGTTTTTCTCAGAACAAAAATGGAGATGAACTCAAATTTTGTAAGTGACTTTGTTTGTTTAAATGGTACTTATTTTAACCAGCATTAGCAACACACTTATGTGTACATCCTGTGTTTTCTAATATAAACATTAATATGCAACACTTCAAATTTAAGTTGTCCTGTGCAAAGTAAATAAATACTATAAAAAGTAAATAAGATTATTTTAACGAATTACGATACTCGTTACTGATGACTTCATTAATTGTGTTCCTTCGCATTTTCACATGTTTGTTAACATACAAACAAAATTCCAAGTGATTCTGGTTTATTAATAGTGATTGATGAATAATTAAATCTCGCCGTATTCCAAATCTTACGGCGTTAAAGTACAAAACTCTATTTATTAAGAAAGAAAAAATATTTACCTGGAGAAGGGAAAGGTAATATAGAGCTCTGTCCTTGGCACGTTTGTTAGGGTACTGCTCCGGCATTCGAATAGAATGTATTGGGGAAACTATGGAAATTAACCAGTGAGAGCAGCCGACTGCTAGAATTCTCCAGACAGTGACTGAACTCACTCGACCTAGCTATCTAGTTAGTAACGAAAATCCTGCCACCTTTGGGATTCGAACCTAGGACTCTCAGTCAAAGGCAGTGACATCAGTCGAGGCCCTGAAGCAGCTCTCCTGGTCAACATCTCGTCATCCCGGCCCCAACCACTGCTTCAGCGCTACCCTGAGAGCGACCCTGACGGTGCGCCTCACAGTCTTCGCGTCGCCCCTCACCCCCGTGCTTCCCTCGCGTCATCTGAGCTCCTCTCTCGCCCCACCCCGCGCCGTAGCCTCCTCCCTCTACAATCGCTACGCAGGTGTCGCCAGGCGTGTGCTCCAACCCCATCCCCGCGCCCCCGTGCTTCTTCGCAGGCTTGCCACTCCCACCCCTGCGCTCCCCGCGCGAACGTCGAAGCCCTCCGTGCCAGAAATCCTGTGTTTCCCTCCCATACGCCTCTCGCCTCCGCGCCCCCTCCACCAATGCCTGTGACCGGAAGGCCGTGGTGCTCGAGTCACACGACAGTAGAAGTAGTTTCCACAGTCGCTGAGTGGAGATCAGCCGCTCTCTGGAGCCGAATCTAGAGGCCGGCTGCTCTGATCGGTACTTTTCCGTCGTTTCTCCCATCAATACCAGGTGAATGCCGGAGAAGAACCCTACCAAACTGTTCACTGTCTGGACGCGATCTTTCCTTTCTCTTCCTTGTTCTATCTTTATACTTTACTTACACAGACTCTTAAATACGTCACATGTCGAGAGATCAGTCAGGACCTTTGAGCTTGTCCCGGCTGGCGTGGTGGTTCTCTGAAGGGAGTCGCCTGTTTGGAGAAACCCAGGCACGACGATGTGCAGGTCGATGCCGAATTCAACCATCCAACTGGAGAAGATCACCGTTACCTCTCATGACAAAATCACTACGCTCACGAGACTAATGACTTTGAATTAAGACAACCATTCAATGCGCAAACTCCCTCTCGTGCACCGCCTACCATTACATTTCTGCTCTTTCTGTACTGCCCTCGCGCACTCACCACACCATCTCTTATCCACCTCACCCTCGGCCTCCGCTCCGGCCCCATGTCGATTCCGACCCCACACAAATCCTCGAACAGCACAAACCTCCCTTCTCTACCTCCTCTTACACAACACAACTCATCCCACCCACACTACCCAACATCACCCCACCCCGCCCCATTTCACCTCGCGCCGCTCCGCCCCGCCCCGCCACCTCTGTGCTACTCTTTCCTTCGCTCCGCCGCTCCTGCACAGTTCGTGACGCCCCCGCACAGCTCCCCGCGAGTCAGCCGCAGCCTTCCTCGCGCGCTCCGTCCGAGCCGCCCGCGTGTCGCCCCGCGCCGCCCAATCCGGGAGCGTCGGCGCCAGCTGAATAAAAGATGGCAGAAGCCGCGCAGTCCGGTCGCCGCTTATCGAAATTGTTATCGCTGCCGCGCTGCTGAAGTCGCTGCCCTGGCTGCGGACGTTCCGTCGTCGGCTCTCCCGCGGTTCCGTCGGCGCGTTTGGCGGTGACCTTTCAACTTCCTTCTTTTCGTTTCTCCTTGCAAAGAGATTTTCTATCTTCTGTTTTCATAATATAAATAAAATAGCAGTTTCCACTAAAGAAGTGTGTGAAAGCGATAGAAGGGAATTATGCTCGTACAATTCTGTCACATCTGCGTAAATGTTTGACAACTTTTCTTTAATTGTGTGCGCGAATCATTCTAACATTTATTTTTCTAGCTGATATAATCTTAATACGTATGTGTAGACTGTCAAATTTATCAGACAACCAAATTATGATTCCAAAAACTGGGGTCGTCAATATCCGAAGGGCGAAAGCCAATAAAATCCAGGCAAGGCCAATCAGATGGCGGAGATTGCTACGGTAGTAGTGTCGAGTGGTCTCGGACCAGAAGATCGTGGGTTGGAATCCCGCCTCAGGCATCGTTGTGTAAGTCTGTGTATGTGTATCGTTCATTCCCCCCTCTCTATAATCATTTTCATCTTTCATATCCTTTGGGCTAACATCCCTGGCGGATAAAGATTCGATCTAGATCAATGCTGATACCATGATAAAATTATTTGCACCTGCTACCGAGATAATGTTACTGAGCCCCGGCAAATACATGCACGCATGGTCCAAGACAGTCTATTAGTGAGCAAACAAAATCCAAGCAGTGTCGTGTCGATCCTGTTGACTTAGCTCCGGATGAATACATGTCACAATCGTGTCTCCAACTAAGAATCTTGCGGCAAAATTTTAGTTCACTCAGCTTAGTATGAGATCACTGCGTACGTTAATGCATCTGATCATTACAATACTATACAATTTTATCCATTCTCAAAAGTATAGGTTTATAAAAATGACTAAATTATCTGGTATTATACAATAATCATATTTATTTTTGTATAAACGTTTTCTGTAATTAATTCAAGAGCTGGGGGACAACCTAATGCTTATTGTTTGAACGCGGAGGTTATATTTTACTAGAATGAGACGTTTGTGTCAATTAAATGTCAAGATTGGTGTTTTTTGACGCAAAACAACTCAATGTTCTTGTTATACACCAGTTCAGCACCACCAAATGTTATATCATTTCACTCACGCATAGCTGAGTTTAAGTTTTATTTTTCTTCCGAAGTTGCTCTTTCAAGCTATTATTGACGCGTTTGCGTAATTATAGAATATTTTACTGCTAGTTTAATGATTCGTACCAATGAATGCATGTGATATAAAGTAACCAATTGTTTATATTATATCTCACTGGGTTCCCTTTGTACATGTAAATGCGTTTAATTTATATGGTGAAATTGTAAGCCAATAGATTAATGTTTTATAAGCTTAAGGTGGAATTTTAGATTGAGATTATTAATTATTTGATATGTTGTATTATTTTATTTTTTTATTTTGAAGTATTGAAGTCAGCAGTGTGGTGTGGAGAATCAATAAGCAAATTGTTAACTTATTATAGTTCATGTTCAATGAAACGCCTGATCATTGGTCGTCGAAGAATATTAATTATTAAGAAAGAAAATTATAGTAAAATATAAATTATAATAATAAATAAGTATACTTAAATATTTGAATAACATAAAGAATTCAATATTATTACTACTCTTTTTATGTTTAGAACCGATTTTATTAGTTGAAAGATTCTAAACGGTTTGTGGTATAGATGTACAATATGAGTTTGAAGTACGTCCAGTAGTACAATTTTACGTCAATTAATATGGTAATTTAAACAGACAAAACTATAGAGGAGAGTTGCTGTATCATAACAACAGTAATTGAAGTTAATTGAACTGAACGTATTCAAATAAAAATCACAGAACTATGTGCACCATTTCTTTGGGGATATAGTTGAGGTATTGGGAATGATGGTGACGTGTCTTTATTGTTTTGGCAACTATTCGATTTTCATTGACAAAAAACGTTTGCATGTTTAAAACATCGCCTATTTCTAGCAATAATTTTCTCCATTTGCTGATCTTTTTTAGACAGACTTTTGTGACATCTGACTGTCTTTAAAATTCACTGTGTATCAATATGCAATTTTGCTCCTACTTACGGTGTGATTAATACCTGTCATTAGGTCGCTTCGTGATGTATTTGGGGACGTGATATATCCGCGTTCGCGGCTTCAAACTGGACCGAAGTCGTTGGTTTTCAGAACGCCTTCCTTTATAGACGAAGTAAAGTCGTCTGTTCTATATTGTAAATGTACTGAAGTTCCTTCAGCCTAAGAAAGCCTATGAGCTAGATTCTAATCTCATGTTTCGTCCCCCTAATGATATCTTCTTTCTCGAAAGCAACGTAACAAACCTTGCATGCTCAGCCGGAAGGGCAGACTGGGACTCGCTAGGCGTCAATGAGGCGTCATTGATTAATCTCTGTCAACAATGCTTCCGTTAAGAAAACGTGCATTGTATTTGCAATGAAGATTTTTCTTTTCGCCTGGGGTCGTTTTAATAGCAGGGCCACTCTGCCCCCGTTTCCGAATCCCATTTGACCGCGTCCCCAAATCCAGGCGATAGCGTTCGCATCACAGCCAGTAAGCCCGCTCGGCAGTGCGAGAAATCCTGACATATCATTACGTTAATAACGCTTCGTTGCCATCCCCTGTTCACTCCCCCGCGCCCAGTCACAGAGCCAATCACATTAGAGCGTGGCGATGGGCCCGTTTTGGGATCGGGGGCTGCTCGCCAAATCCCATCTGCTCGTAGCCCCGCGCCCATCCCTCCCATCCCTCCCATCCCTTCTCGGGCCTTCTGACACTCAAGCGCGTCACATCGCCCCTACATGACTGCTACGTTTGCGATCACCGCTTTTCTGATTCATACGTTTTATAGATCTCTTGTTGCACATACTAACGCCTTGCTGTATTCTGTTCCATGAAATTTCAATTACCATTTAAATGCAGCCACAGAAGTCATTACAAATTGAAATGACATTGTGGGTTTATTGGAACAGGAATTGAGTATAAAATAGTGAAAGATTTAAATAGAAGCGGGGTAAAATAACATCTGTGTGTAATAAAGATGCGATCTGCTGATAAACTAGTAAAATTTAGCGGAACAAATCGGGAGCAATAAACCGTCAATGGTGCAAATTGTCAGAGTTCCAAAGTTGTTTCTAGAGTAGTTATTTTTTACGAATCAAATACCCACCGGCAAACATTAATTTCTGATTTTACTATTTGTTAATGTTTATTGAATATGAAATATATTGTTTCAATAATATGTTAACAATATTTTTGCATTTAATGTCTTATGTTTTGAATAATGCTCTTTTTAATTCATTTTCAGAGAATATGTGTTGCAAAGAAATCTAACGACTTTTATAATGTCACGTCACAAACTTAGAATAAATTTAAATAATATTAAATAAACGAGAACGTAAACGAATAGACAATGTAAGTGTACTTTTCAGTTCCGCTTTTAACATTGTTCAAAATTCATAACGACAAAAAATAACATTTAACTTTATGCATTCAACTGTAAAAATGAAGTGTAACAAAAACATTTCAGAAAATATATATATATATATATATATATATATATATATATATATATATAAGCATTTTTCAGTGAGAGTGTGACAGTTATCACAGTTATTGAAAGGTCTTTTACAGATTTATGGGTATGACTGAGTGACTGAGGCGTCCAGCTAAATCAATAACTCCTAATTTAAAAACTTTCAAGTACCTAAATACAGACACGTTCAACAATATGAGTCCGAAAGACGCATATCAATTGTGTATAAAATGTTATATTTTGATTTATACTTTCATGTCTGAGCGTATTGTTTTCTTGTTTCTAACATAAAAATAAACTCCACTCAATCGAATTTTCACTGCAACTTTCACTGGTTTGTATTAAAGATTTCTTCGCTTTATATAATTCAATCCGTGCAGTTTATCTTTCTTCCCGAAATGCAACCAATTTATGTCATTGGCGTAAGACGTCAGGGTTAGTATCTGAACAGGATGATTGCAAGTCACTATAAGAGTACATAAATTAACGTTAAATTAACGTGGAGGTGATATACCTGAGAATTTTCGAAGCACGAGTAGTCTTTCATACGACTATTCCACGAGTGAAATTCTTCCCAATAGAGTTCCAAAATGCGCCAAATATTGGTAATAACTGAAAGTTAAAATCAGCGGTTTGTTATGATACATAGGCTGTTTATTGGACCTCTACATAGCGATCGATGTATACCACTGCCTTAGATAGATGAATCACAGTTTAGGATTGGCCAGTAGGTAGAAGCGGTAAGAAAAATCGAAGAGAAAAACAATAAACTTTTTGAGATACATCACCTTGATTGGGTAATTTGGTACGTAAAGCACTTTTGGTTTTAGTTTTCCGAGTGGAATAGTCAAAATAATGTAGATTAAATACTCTTATCTTTTGTGTTTGACAGGGCTTTGCTTTCAGAGGAAAATGAGAATTTCTCCAGTTTCACAATTTTACAGATGTTTACTATCATCGTCGACTGAATATTTATATTGATCCATTATGCGTGTGTTTGACACAAATTACACTCTCCGATTTATTAATTCTACCGTGTTGGATATTTTTTCTATTTTTTTTTTAGCTATGCAGTTTGTTCTGATTTCCACTGTGGGGCTTTAGGAGCCAGAAGCACTTTATTTCATTTAGAAAGTATTGTTTTCGAATTTTTTAAAATGAATTTGTAATTTCTAATTTGCCTGTACCAACAAAAAGAATAAAGGAATTTTTGAAAAAGATCCAGGTAGAGAAATGGGTGTCGTTTTAATACTTATTTAAAGAAAAGAGTCAACTTTCCTCAGGAAAACTTTGTTTTCGAACGTTAAACAGTGACATGTAAACTTGTGTAAATGGCATTCGGCTATTGCCAAGCAAATAGAACCTGATTGCTCCCGAGTGAGATCAGGAAAAGCAAATACAATCTAGACTCACGTTAAAATGGGCCGATGTTTTTTCTCACAATATCGGTGAGTTGACAAATTGACAATGTCAGTTGACAATTTCGGGAAATTCCAGAAATGGTGCCAAACGGACTTCTTTGTGTAAATCTTAGAATTTTGAGGTAGCTCACTTTACAGATAATATGAAATTAATTAGAAAAAAGTACACAGTAAACTGAACAAGTCAAGTGTCAAACTTTCTAGGTAATTGTTGACTGATTACAAAATGAATTTTTATTTACAGAAACATTATAAGTCACAATGATGATGCCATAAGCAGTGTTTTATGGGCACGTGTGTCCCTTACGGTATCAATCATGAACTACAATGGCGTTCAAATTCATGATTTACGTGCAGTTCTATATTTCTCATCTTTGAATATAATACCAAGTACGAGATCAAAAAGCGAAAATTAGCTGATCATCGCAAGAATTCAAGTTGAGTCGCGAGGAATGGAGTAGATCGATAGGAGGAACAAAAACGTACTTTGCTCTATCCCTAGAATTGTGTAAAACAATATTTTACTTGGAGCCAATTGTACCTTGGAGAGTAGGGGAACCTGGTCTCCCTAATATGAGTGTATATTTCCCCGTCCCCCAGTTTGCCGTGATTAGCTTCAACAATTATGTAGCAAAACCTTTGCGACCTTGCAATTGCCTGCCCCTATTACGACTGAATAGTTAATTTTCTTAGCTAATTGTAGATGATTTTCAATGATGTTTAAGCCGCTCAAATAATTTACTGCCCCTGCCCGAAATTGAACTTTGCGTGGACAGAGAGATCCAAGTTTGGTACTCGGCCGGGACAATTAATTCTTTTAACAGCTTAATCATTATTTAACAATAATATGTGCCGTCAATATCTTGTAATTTTCAATCATACAAGGCCCCGAATAGTCTTAATTTAATTTGTTTGTTTAATATCAAAATTCCAAAATGCGAGATAATAAACAACGTATCACTAAACTGAAAAACAGACTTACCTTTGTAATGTATTTTGTATGAAAATATATATTTGTCTCCTTGCACAAGTCAATTTAAAAAAGAAAACGGCACGTGTATTTTTTAAAAGCGGTTGAGCTTAAAGAAGCCATTATTTATATTTATTAGTTGTAAAATGTTGTAAAATCAAATTTTATTACTTAGTAGAAATGAAACTTAAATTATTTGTTATTAAATTATTTGGAAATTATTTAATTTTGAGTTTACGAAAGTCGGACTAAAACTCGAAGTTAGCAAGTGTGCGTCCTCTGCTTTTGGTTTCTTTGTTTTTTGTTGTTTTTTCTATTTTGCTTCTGCAGTGCTGGCACGCCGTCCCGTCGTGTTCCGCCAGAAATTATGCCTTCCTGATGTATACTAGTAATGTATACTAGCTTGTCTCTTAGTTCTATGCGGACGTAGCTTCTACCACAAGTAAAAGACCTGTATGCGTTGACAAAGGAGATCTATAACGTCACTAAGTCACCAAAATGCAATATAATGCACGTTTTCTTGGTTCTTCAGCATCTGCAAGGTGATACTTTGGTGACCAGTGAAGCGAAGGAAGATGAATTGAAGAACGCTTTGATCAGAATCGTTCTGTAATGAACAACCTTTTCGCTGCAAAATAATACAAAAATGAGCTACTTTACAGACAGTCTCAAATAAAGAACTTACTAGGATTGGAATGAAACGAAACCGAATGTTTTATATCGAATAGACACAAGTGTTTTCCTGTTAAAAAACCGAGTTTTTCCGTAAATTTCTCCTGTACCATTCCCTAAATTTCTGTATACCATCAGCAGTATTCGAGATAGTAAAAAAACTAACAAACAAATGTTTAAAACATGAATGGACCATACAAGAGAATCAAATATTGGACATTACATAAGAATATCAGAATAACAGCTTTGATGTCTGTCTGTTTAAATTGATTCCGGGAGCCACTATTACAAGAATGTCAATCCATTAAACCAACTATCCAAATCAAGAGGCCCTTCTGTACCAACGACCTCACCCGTGTGTAAACCCAACTTCCATCGATAGGGCATCGGATCCCAATAACCTTTATTCAAGGGATCGTATTCGTAATTGAGCATTCCTCCACGTGCTAGCACCCCCCCCCCCCCCGCGCGCAGACTCCTCGCGTGGCCGCCGCGCGCTCTGGCTACCTTCCCAGCGGAGCTGCGTCGCGCGGGCGCACGCACGCCTCCCAGCAGGCAAACGGGTCGACCGAATTAATTGCTCTCGGCATAATTAACAAACACGAGCGGCCCGCCAGCGCTCGCGCGCCCGCGCCCGCGCTCACGCCGCACACAGGGCCTGAACGAGCTACAAGCAGCATGCAGAAAATAAAATAAATAAATATATAAATAAGTATATAAATATATAAATATATAAATATATAAGTATATGAATATATAAATATATAAATATATAAGTATATAAATATATAAATATATAAATTGGAAAATTTCCATTCACAAATCGAACTATTTGAGACTGGAAGAGTTTCCCTGCAACCACGTTTCAACCCTTTTCTCAAAGCTTGAGCAAATTTTAAAGTAAATTAATTTTCTAGCAATTAATGTATATTTTATATAGAAGTATTATTGATACGCTTCTACCATTAAATTAGTAGTATTTCCTATTAGGTTGTTTAATTGTTATTAATAGTAGCAGATATAGTAGTATTGTTATTATTATATTATTGCTATTTATGCAGGACAACGCAGTGAAGTGTTGTGTTCTGAAGTGGAGGGAAATGAATGCTAAAGAAATGCATGACAGTTAAGTGTTGTGCAGTGTAGTAAAGGGAAATAGAGAAAGGTTTGAGCTGTAAAATTATGTACAATTCATTATTGTTTTTTTCATTATCTACCCTCTTATAATTTAATGCTCGTCATTGCAAGCTTAATGCATAATAAGTTAGGATATTCTGCTACCATGTTACTAGACTTATTTGTAGAATTAATAATCAATCTAATCTAATATAAAAAATTAGGCTCTCAATATCGTCATTGAGGTCTACTGTGCGTCACCCTCGCCCGGAAAAGCCGCAATAGCGGCCGGGGCCCTGGAACGCTCCGTTTTATATACTCAAACGTCCTATTGTTTTCAATCAGGTGAATTGTGATTACGAATTAATGAGCTTTTCGGTGGCTAACGGCGGCGGAGGCGGACGGGGTGGCTCGTAATTGTCCCGGAAAGCGGCGCGTGCGTCAACGCGGCAACGCGTTGTCGCCGCGGGGATGTGTGTTTGCCGCGTGGGCGGGTGCGTGTGTGTGTGCGCGCGCGCGCGCGAGCGAGCGAGCGCGCACGCGTGAGTGCACGCGCGTGCAGTGCGCGTGGAAGGCACGCGCGGGTCCGTCGCGTGGGAAAGCGCGCGGGCCGCCGCGTATTACGGCGGGTGTGCGGTGTGTGGCGGTGCGTCGCTGCCGAGGATAATCCGAGGGCTTATACTCGCGCCGCCAATTAATTTCGGCTGCAGGCGTGGCGGTGCTGGTGGGGGATGGGGTCGGCAGGGGCTGGCGGGGAATGCGTCTTCCGGGGTAGATGGGTGGACGGAGACCAGGAGAGTGGACGTTTCGAGATTGTGCGAAAAGGAAAAGGGAGGACGGATTTTAAGTATTTCTTAAACTGCCATGGCGACATTCTGCAACCTGGACTGTCGCTAGGTTATTTTGCTCCTCACGCAAAATTATGTTTGCGCCCCTCTCCTCCCAATATAATGTAAGAATAATGCGCCCAACCTCGCAGAAAATAAATACTTGATTCATAAAAATTATGTACAAATATAGTTTATTGTTCACAATATCAATATAATGGCAATAACGATAAACCAAAATTAATTCGATAGTTATTGCAACAATAATAAATTATGCATACCAAAGCATTCTTCATACAAAATAATAGAATAACTTACATAATAATATAATATTTCATAGAGAATAATTACTTCACTAATAATATGATCAGTGTCAATAAGACGAAATAAAAAATAAAATAATATTTGTATGAAAATGTAATAAAAATGCGCCCAAGGAAATCGTCTAGTTTGACTTCAGGCAGCGCCTGTTCTGACTGCAACAGAGGATCGAACAGCCTCTCTTAACCATTGGACTGCCCTCTGAATCAAATGGATACAAATTGCCCGCCATGCGAGGCCATGTGTATAAATCCGATGCAGACGCTGTGGAGGTTCATGTATAGTCTTAATACAACGTTTCCGCTTTGCTAGCATGAAGAGTCGACCTTGGTTGGGTAACCGTGGTTGGCTTGAGCCGATTTTGGTTGGGTGAAAGTCTAACTTACTGTAGTTAGCGTTTTGAATTTTTATCGGCCGAAATGGGAGAAATGATGTATTTCTAATATTTCATTTCTCTTGAAGTTGTGCTACATAGACATTTTCCCTTAATGAAATGTGTTTATCAAAAGCTGATATTCAAATGAGATCATGTTGAATTTTTGTAAATATCAGTATTTTGGAGTAATTGTACTTCAAATTTGGTGGCCCGCTCTGAAAATACTGCGTTTTTTTTATCGTAATTTTGCAGGTGTTTTGAAGCAGTTACCTAAGTAAGAATGTGTTTATTTTCTCATATTTTATATTTCTTTGTTCGTTTCTTACATTGAAGCTTTTGTTATACGTATACAAATTAAACTTTTAAAAATTATTTAAAAGATATTTGAAATAAATATTGCTAACATTCAAATAGCCCGCTCATAATTTGCACAGTTGGATGCTACGTAAGTTAAAACTTACATATTATTTCATATTTCCTTTTCATACTTTTATTTATATTATATTTATGTTACTTCATTTTAAATCACATCCTTTAATTGCGTTTAATGTAAAAACGCATAGGTGAGTGGTCATTGTTTTTGTTACCTACTGTTGTAACGCCGCACAAATAACAAAAGGGAGATAATTACGGCTACTATTCATTCGCAGTAATAAAAACGACTTCTTGTATGTACATGTAGAATATTGCAATATCATATTTTTATCTATTTTTTGTCAACGCTATCAGTATCGTACTTTTATTAACTTTTATTTATTTTAATTTCTCACGTTCTGCTTATTTTTTGCACCAAGTGTTCTATGATTTCAAATGAGATTTACAAAAAAATAAATCGAAGAGAAATTGGTGTATATTAAGTTTTACACAACCATTACTAATGGCGAGAAAATATGTTCTTTTTTAGCACCTCCAGTTTAATATCTAACGAAAAATATATGATACAGATAGAAGAACATAGAGGAATATCTCCCCTTTAAAGTTTCCACAGAGAAAAAGAATTGTGATGTAATTTACAACATAATTATGTTGCAATTATGTTTGTGAATCAAATAAACACTTTTGGTCATTGGCTTTCATAGAATGTTTTGCTTAGATTTAATCATTAAATTTTCTCCTTTTATTCTATTATAACAGAACCGATCTGAAATAGAATTGGCTATTGAAATTAAAGATAATATTAACCCCATAGCTTAAAATATTGAGTATTATTCATATAACACATGTATTAAAAGAATTTGTAAACCAAATATACTTATGTATCAGAAAATGGTAATGAGATATTCGTGAAAATACTGTCTTTTTCATAAAGCTATGGGACAAATATTTAAACTATCACAGAAGCTAACGTTTCTCTCATTAATTACCGCTAAGAGTGCGTACAACGACCCAGAACAGGGTCGTATGCGGTTCAGAGCTTCGCATGAAACCATTCGAGGGAAGTTAAAACCTTACAGGCAGCGTTCTCTTCACTTCTATGAAGAAAGAATAATTCCTGCGGGAGGAACTTCTCGGTCACTTCCTTACTACAGCGCAGCTGTGAATAAGACGAGGGACGAGAACGAGTCTGATGAAGAAGCCCGTTCGCTCCAAAAAGACGAAAGAAAAGGAGCCCTCCGCCTCCCTCTGCCACCGCCCCCTCCGACCTCATCCTCGTCGCTGCCTGGGCCACCTCCGCCGCCCCCTGCCCTGCCGCCCTCCTCTCTTACTACCCTGAAGACCCCATATCTCTTTCTTCTACCTCCGCCATGTTATTCCCCGTACTGTATCCTTCTCCTCCGTAACCGCTCCCGGCCCTGCCACCAACCCAGCTCCCGCCCTGCCTCAACCCGCCTTCGCCCCTTCTAACCGCACTCCCGCTCCTGTAACACCACTTCCGCCCCTCTCTTCCATTCCCGTCTTCTCCCTGGCATCTACTCTCGCCCCAACCCCGCCTGCAACTTCGCTCCTGTCCACGCCACCCACCCCGCTCCCCTCCTGCTTCCCCTCTTGCGCCTTCTACCCCGCTCCCGCCTTCTTCCCCGCTTCCGCCTGCTTCCCCGCTCCCGCCTGCTTCCCCGCTCCCGCCTGGTTCCCCGCTCCCGCTTGATTCCTGCTACCACTTCCGCCATCGACTGGCCATTGCTCACGTCACCCCCCCAGCCACGGCCCCCACCGCGGCCCCTTTCCCCTGCCCTGCGCCTCTGCCGCTTGGGAGCGCCAGGCTTCTATCACCAGCAAAGGCGAGCGGGGCCGGGAAGAATTGAAGACAAGGGAGATAATAGCGCCAGGCGGGCCTCCCTCCTCCCCTCTGCTTCCGCGTCGCGCCGCCGTGAAGGAGAACCAATCAAAGTTAGGAGACGGGAGGATCCCCGAAGATATCATGATATGAGACTTGTGTTTTGTCCCGGAGTTCGGACCGAATATCTTGCCGGGTGAGGCTGCGCCCTCGATGGAGTTCCCCGTGGCACTGGGGCAAAGACTTTCCGCGTCGGAGGAGGATGTCACAAGAAGAAATGTGTTTTCTTTGCGCTTGAATTATTCGGTAGGAAACGAGATTATTTTAGTTTTTGCGCGCGGAGCCGAATAGAAAATGTTTGATGAGGGGAAGATGTATCGTAAATATCAAAACACCGACCAACTTAGTCATGGTTTTTTTCCTCTGTGGTATTACGCGAGTGTAAATTTAATATGGTGGTTTTTGAGTCAATGAAATTTATTCACGTTTTTAGATTATTGAGAAGAATTATTTTCTTAAAGGGAAATAAAGGTCAATATTAATCTGTATAATTGAATTAAATGAGCAAATTAATTAATTATCTAAAATTGTGATATTATTCAACACGATAACTTTTTAGTATTTTTTCAGTGAAGTTATTTTTTTTATTTACAACAAATTCATTCGCGGTCTTTTAGACTTATCAGTACTAATATCTAAACTACACAAATTATCAGTTGTAAAACGACGTTTCTTTTGTAAGTGTTTCAGAATAGCATTTCATGATCCACGCGCCTGTTTATACAAGCAAAGTGTTAGCCCAAGGGTAATAGTTGCGCTGGATTTGAGTGTATCTGATAATAATAATAATAATAATAATAATAATAATAATAATAATAATAATAATGCAACGATTTTCATGAGATATTTCTGTTTGTCTATGAGCAGGCTTTCATTCTATAATAATTGTTATTACGTCTCTGTCAATAAATCGAAAACCAAACTTCCCTGCACAACTTCAATGTCTCAGGTTTGTTGCGAAAGAGTACTGGAGAGAACCCCAGAAACAGAGGTTTGTTTGCACGCTACTGCCCAGCTCACTCTATCCCAGTCCACCCTGCCTTGGCTTGGTCAGACTCAAAGCATTGTGGTCAGTGAGCCACATTCCTGTCCGTCGTGAGTCCATAATGATAAAAATACGAAAACCAGGAAGTTGCTGAAGCTTATTGTCTAACGCTCATCTCCTCCTCCGACGTAGTTGCGGGCCTGCCACTGCGGTCATGACTTGCAACGCAGATACAGTGGTGGAAATGTACTACAAGATCAAATCCTCTTGTTTACATTTATTTAGTGAATAAAAACAGTAAAACTGTATGTGACGTGTAGGGGAGAAGATCTGTGAAAGCTTGGGTTTCAGAATCCCATTCCATCATTTTAAATATAACATTTTAACAAGCAATTTTCATTTCATCTATAAACAGTTGAAAGATGAGTAAGAGGTTTTTAAGAAAATAAACAAAATAAATAAAAATAAAATGTTAAAAAGTGCGAAATTAGCAACATTTGAAAAATTATACATTTTTGTTCCCGAGTTATATAAAACTTATTTACAATGATAAACAAACTTCAGATTTGATTTTTCTGCTTTGCTAGCAAAATAGCAACTCTTAGTTGAACTACCACTACAAGCATAAGGCGAGTTCAAACGTGCGCATAGTGAAGTTACATTTATGTCCAGAAGCAAAACAAGAGGCCATCTCATCATTTGCTCAACATATCAGGGTAAATGGATATAATCCTGATCGAGATGGGGTCATTGACCCGGGAACTGAGTATAATATTTGTTTCAAGCATTTAAGTTTTTTTAATTATACCATACAAATGTAAATTAATTCATTATGTATCATTGTTTGGTTAAAATAAACATTTTTTGGATGATCAGTATAGTCTCTATTTACATAGAAACAGTTATGCTGAAGATCTTTTTTTATTTTTAACTTAAGTTTGTGTATTGACTTTCATTGTTTAATGTCATCTGGAAATGCGTTGTTAAGTAATACTCATGTATTTTATGTGGATTTCTGGAAGTGAGCTTTTGATACTGACACTTGATGAACGTGATTTCTACGTGTGTTGTAATTACTTGTATAAATATTACTGTTGCATGAAAATATTAAGTATGCACCGTTAAGTAAGTCAGTTTTGACAAATATTACAGATTCGTAAATGAAAAAGCAGGGGAATGGTAAGATTCCAAGTTCAATGAAAAGAGTATTGCAGGGATCACGTTAATGGCATTTTTTATTATTCAAATCATTTTATTTTGCAATCTAAAGGTCTGGGTTCTACATGGCGTGCTTCCCCAGAATAGTAAGCCAAATCTCAGGCGGAAATGTACATTTGCAAACTGCACACAACAAGCGGCATGAAGGCTGGCCGAATTTCAGAGAAGTCTGATTGCGCAACATAATGAACTTAATTTAGTGTTTAATTCTGATATATAAACACACTTAGACGTGGGTTGCGAGATTAAATAAAGTTCCTGTGTATTTAGAGGTATATGTATATATAATATATAGATCGATGGATAGGTGGAATAAAGATAGATATTCGTAGTATCTTATACAATACTCACATTTTTCATACAAATTCAGGACTTTTTAAACCCTAAAAATATATTTTTTCAAGGTGCACCGGTTTGTGTGCTGATACGAGTAGCACCCGCTCGTGTAATTGCCAATGGCGCGACTTTCCTTGCGTCGTTCCCAAACTATGTGGATTTACATCTAATAGATTGATTAAGGAATTATCATATCAATTTGCCGGCATGTTTAACGACGCTGAAAGTTTGATACTGATGAATTTCTTTGCTTACGAAAAGCATGTTCCTCGGTCAAAATTGGTCTCTAGTCTTCAAGATTAAATGTGCAGCCTGCTAAACATTCATTCAGCTGCAGACTGAGTAAAATTGAAATGCAAGGAACACGTTCATTTTATAATGTGAATTACGATCTTAGAATTGGAAAGACGTTTTAACATATTCAACTTCTTGTTAACTTGTCTACAATAAGCAGTAATTCATCTAAAAGCTCCATTCCAGCAGATGCCGTTCTTTATTCATCAAATTGGAGTCATTTGCCTCATAAAGCTGTGTGCGAGGTAGGAGATTGGAGGGGGAACATTGTTGTAGTGAAAGTATGCCAAGATTACCGATTCTGACTGTCGACAAGTTGCCTTTTTCCTCTCAACGTCCTCCCTTTTCAAGAGAAACGTCTTTCCAGAAAATTGATATTTTATTTATTACGGCCCTCTTTGTCGCCCTTACAGAGGCCCCATGTGTCGCTTTGCCAACTTCAGCTACCAAATTTTCTATAAGCTGTGCTTTTCTATCCTTTGGGTGATTCTTTTTTCTCTTCTTTATTTCTGAACTGTAATTTTTCATGCTTTTTTCCGCTATTGCAGTGTTGTTTATTTATCTTGATCACTATTATTTAAAATTAATTGAAGATAAATTAAAATGTGTTTCACTGCAATTCAGATATTAATTTTCTTGTTTTCATTTTATATTAATTCCTTACAGAAACATTTATCTCAGTTTTTCATGAAATGAATTCTAGAATTACACTCTATTATAATTTCTGTTGAGTAATTTTCCTAACTAATATTAAACAAAGGTCGATGTTGAAGCATCAGCAGATGTTATCTTAAAATATCACTCTTTCGTGTCTCCTTAAAAGATCCTGAACTAAAAATTAGCAATGTAATGTATTCTCCGTTTTCGCTAGCTTAGACCAGTTATTGAAGATATAGTTTGCTTGAACATTTCACAAAATTCCAGATAACTATTTCAATTCTGCCCTTTAATATGGAAAACGCGATTCCATGTTGATAATATGTGCATGATAGTAATTTTACACAGAAAGGAAGTTAAGGAGCGGATTTAAAAAAAAACAGAATTGGAAGCTAATTTTTA
The DNA here is from genome assembly GCA_038098605.1 of Gryllus longicercus. Lineage (NCBI taxonomy): Eukaryota > Metazoa > Arthropoda > Insecta > Orthoptera > Gryllidae > Gryllus > Gryllus longicercus. The sequence continues at coordinate 606,761 of JAZDUA010000047.1, read as the reverse complement.
GAATTTAATGTAGAAATGCAATGTTGGATAAAAACAGAAGAGAGTTTTGTTTTCGATCCACAAAACTATTTACAACTAGCCCCTTAGCACTGAATAACAGCAATTAATGAAATCGCATAATAATACAGAACGATCGTAAATGCATTTTCAAATTGAAGTATCAAATAAAATCTTCCGAATTCTTTGTGTAATTGCCCAGTGGAGGCCAGCAACTTTCCGTCACATCTCTCTTTAATGCAGCTTCTACCTGTTACCTTCAACGTATTTTTGCGTCATCGTGTGCGTCTTTAGGTGCTGGTGACAAACGTAAAACCATGCACGAGACGTGCGCAGCAGTGCAACAAACTTTCGGCATGTTGTAACTTCGTAATTACGAAGGTGTCAACAAGTGAAGCGTTTTCATGAGAAATAGAAAATGTCGAGAAAACGTCCGCCCTCCATGCCCTCTAAACGTTTATTAAGCGGTGAGCTTTCACAACTGCCAATCTTTGCCGAAAGCGTGTGTCACCACTTAAAGCAGTTTTCACTAAACGTTGAATACTTTTACAAAATGCGGGTATATACAAATTAATTCTTTCGCAATCATTCCAGAATTATGCGGCGGAGGTTGACAATACTTCAGTACATCGTTCTTTAGAATACAACCCAGCTGCAGAGTATTTAGATCACTTCCTATATCGTACCTCTTGTACCGTCTTCACTTGCTGTCGTATCTTTCCTGCTCGGCTTCCAATGGAATGATACGGCACGTGCGTGTGAGCAACAAGTGCTCCTGATATTTTATAGTCATGTAATTAAATGTTCTGACATGCGAAGCAAATATTTCTTCTTTGTAAATAGAAAAATTGCACCTGATGTTTGCTCTCTGCTATCGTAAACTTTATTTAGCGGTCCGCTGAATTAATTCCTATTTCTTTGGAAATCTTGTTAATAGTTTAATTCAGGAAAATCTGTACTTTTCATTCGAGTACATTTATAAAATGGAATATTAAATACGTTCTCACGAATCCTTTACCGAATTACATACCAGAGGTTGGCAACACCTCCAACACATCGCTCTCCAGTGCTGGAACCCCCCCCCCCCACTTCACCAATCGCGCGCCTCGCCGTCTTTTGTCGCCTGCGACCAATGGGATTGTGCGGGACGCGCGATCATCGATTGCGCTTGCCGATGCTTGTTTGTCTTGGGCGCGGCGCCCGAGAAATCCGTTGGGCCGTCGGCGGCGACGCAGCGGCAGCGGCAGTGGTGGCGGCGGCGTTGGTGGTGGCAGCGGCAGCGACAGCGCTCTCTCTCTCTCTCTCTCTCTCTCTCTCTCTCTCTCTCTGTCTCTCTCTCTCTCTCTCTCTCTCTCTCTCTGCTGACCGCGTCGCGCTCGCCCCGTTGCGTTATTCATTGCTTTCCGGGCTCTCTTATCGGCGGCGGAGGCGGCGGCGGGCAGACCCGCGAGAGGCCGTCGCGGTGGACTGCGCGCGCTGTATTTCAACGGACGCACCGCGCTGCCAGGAAGTTGAATTTTATAGAAAAGAAATGCTGCAAGAATGCGAGTTGCTGAAGGGAAGGTTTGACGAGAGGTCCACAAACATTTTATAGATTGGACTCTTTCCCCAATGGTGAAATGTCGAATATTATCATGAAAAGATTTGTACGTAGTTATTGTCAAGTTATAAATACAGTTACGGTATCACTTCATCATTGAAGCATTTTTATAGCACTGAAAAATAGAAGTTAAATAATTATAAAACATGAGAAGAATATTTTATAACTCATATCAACAGATGAAAGCAAGTCTTTGTGTCTACTCATTTTCACTTATATGTGTGTTTACAAAACGGTAGGCATTAGCCTCAATTTGAATATTTTGTTATAGTATCTAACACAAAAAAGTTGTAACTCTGGCGCTTATACATTACGAAATCCCAAAATTTTAGTTAGTGTGTGACGATGAGGTGACATAGTTGTCCGATATCTAGCTTTCCAGATTGGAAGTCAACTATCTGAGTGAATGAGCTTCCTGGACTATCAGAGCTTTCTCATTGAGCCGTAGAATAATACGCGAAGAAGGGGGAGGCCCTATGCATACCGTGCAAGTGTTGACCGCCTCGATACGTGCGAAACACGAGGAAATCTGAGGGCCTTGGATCAGTTCACGAGCGAGAAATAATCTTCTCGGTAGAAGTAGCACAAACAGCGTTTTCGTCCTTCAAACATATGAACTTGACATCAATTATATTATAATTCAACTTTTACAACATTGTGACTATGAAACTTTTTCATCCACAAACAAAACATTGATGTTAAAAAACATAGGCTTTTATAAACAGATGTTTGGACGTTTCTGTAAAAAAATTCTCGTGGGTGTCGCATCCTTCTTTCCGAAGGCAGCCAGTCGAAGCGTATGGGCGTGCCGGGCGCGTGGTTATGCTGCCCTCGAACAGATTGACTAGCTTCGCTGACACGGCGATTCGTCATCGTCTGTGAAATATGATTTTGCGGCTTACGTTGGTATGTTCCTATACCTGTTCATTGCATCTGCCAACTTATTCTCAAACACCACAGAATATTGTCTATTCGGTAAGATCGTTACCGATCTACTGTAACGTCCTGAAAATCGGTACTTGATAAAATGGAATGATGTAGCAGGAGCAGCAACCCTCCCCCCCAAAAAAAGAAAGTAAGAAAAAAATTAAGTCATAATCATAGTGTTTCTGAAAATCGATCTCAGCTCATTTAGTTAGTGAAATAGTTATTGTGAGGTGATCGATTACAGACTCTCTCTACCCGAATTCCTCACTTCTGAAACGGAGAGTTTGGTAGACTTGTACATATAATTGTGTTTATGTTTTTTTCTAATTATTGGTTTTGCATTTAAGAAATTATTTTTTATGAAAACGATAATTAGCTCTTAGCTTTAATAAAATTATTAAGAAGGTCTGATATTTTACAACCATGGTAAGTTACCAAAGATGACATGTTAAGCCATTATCCAGTACCGATAAAACTAACGTGTTAACTATTTATAACTATTAATTGACAACTTGAAAACCTTTTTGATTTATCAGTCAAATATAAACTTCTAGTTAGTTGCGAGAAGATTTTTGTTACTTGTTGAGCTATCTATAACGAGATTTACCCTAACGTGTCGATGGATTTCATGTAACTTTCTTCTGCTATATTTTCGAACTCCGCCTTTCTAAACCTTTTCTCTCTTATCCAATATCTTGACCTTCAAAATTTGTCTGGTCTATTTGTTAAGATTGAAGACGTTAACCTTCACAATATATTACTCATATTTCAATTGATTCGAACAATTCAAAATTTAAAAAAATACTATTGTTGAACGATAATCTACTTGAAAATCATGTATTACATAAATCTATAAGTAGAGAGACTAAACTATAAGAGATTTACTCTACAATACCGGCAGCGTATAAGCGACACTGACAGTTCTCTCGCCACGTGCTGTGCTACCTCATGTGACCTGCTCTGAAGCAATCAGCATGCAGGGATTTGCTCACTTTCTCCCAGCTAGGGTTCAGCGTTGCCGCTCAACTCACCTGGGGTCACGGAGGCGATAAGGTTCAACTGTGGCGAAGGTAATGAACATTATAACAAGACGTGTGATCACCTATCGGTAAGAGATAATGTTTTCAGATTTCATTTATCTGTCTCGTAGGTAGTGCCATATGCGTAGTAATGGCAACACCGCGACGAATTGTCAGAGTCGCGTAAACGCTGCAGGGTTTATCAAAATGGTTTTATAGATTTTATCAAAATATATTACGTTTGTTGAAATCTTGCATTTTTTCCTCATGATTTTATCCAGCCGACATCCGGTTACATTTAACGCCTCGATGGGCCGCAATTTCGACCCTACTCTACACACCTACACACTTGTGGGCTCCCCTAATCTGAGGTCTGCAGAACGCCAGGCCCTCTGCCAAACACATACATGAGAGACAGGGAGAAACAACCATGCCCAAGCCGGGCCGGGGGGCCGAGATCTTTAAGGCAGTAGTACCGCAGCGATCGCGGACCGAAGGATAGAGTGATCGAGTCCCGCTTCCGGCATGGTTGTATATGCGTTCGTCCTTTCATCCCCTATCATCACCATATCATGTCATCTTCACACTTAACATACCGTTCAATGCAATAGGGGTCGCTTATCAACTCAATGTTGATCCGATCTTAAATAACAAAAAAAATCATGACAAAGGCGAGACTCGAACCCGCACCCCTTCAGGCCCAAGCGCTGAGTCGGTACACGCTCTTAGTCACCGCGGTTCCCCTCGTTGGCTCCCAATTGCATATACCAATTTGGTGGTCTGGGTAACATGAATGACATAGATTTTTAAGGGTTCGCGTAAGAAGCGTGGGGTGAGTTCATAACCAATTACGATGTGACACGTGTGTTGCACCGCTGTGTAGAACATTACAACATATTGTTTCAAGTATTGCGTGAAAGGACAAATTATTATTAGTTAACATTGAACTATTTCAAATGTCTATAAATTATAATTTGTTATGTGTTTCTACTTTTGTTCACAATGCCATTGGCTTTGTTAGTATCGAACTGAGGAATCTAAAGTAACAACAGTACATAATAAATTTACATTACTCTAACAAAACTGTCGTTTATCTTGTAATGGAGCCTATGTTACTTCCTGGTCAACGGCATTGCAAATCCAACAGTTTAGCTAGAGTTTCCTGCTTTCGCGTGCATTTAAAACTGGAGATGAATGTTCTCCTGCTGTTTCAGCCGATCGCAGGATTTGTGCCAGACCATTTCGCATTCACCCTTTTTTTTCTTCCTTTCGAAGCAAGCAACACACGCTGAATGCAACGGGAACGCGTTCGCTTTTCGCTTTAATAAATGAGAGCTTTCTGTCGAGGGTCTATCGAAAGAGCAAACGGCACTGCACCAATCTGAGATCCTGTTTCACTTTTGATGACCTTGTGCTTTTCTCTTCTTTTTCAGGTAAGGGCGCGTTCAGAGTCAACCCGCTTGCAGAGGACGCCGCCAGGTTTGTCGAGTTTCAATGTGTTCGAGTCAACGTCTTCAGCGAGTTTTCACTTTCCTTTTAATGGTATTGATCTGTGCTGTGCTTTTGCTATTCGCAGTCGAATATGCCCAAGGTAGTAGGTATGACATTGGTGACCTTTTCTGGTCTATTCGAACTTTGGCTTGTAGTACTGTCTTTTAAAACGCAGTGATGCTAACATTGTAATTTGATAGTGGTCTATAGCAGCAAATGTGCTGCTGAATGAAGTCACACAAAATGGTTTTCCAAACAATAGCTCGTACAATGGTCAAGGACAACAAATAGTAAATGCTCGCATATAATTCTGCAATAAACTTTTATCGAAAACAGAATCCACTAGTACTGTACTGGCATTCTACAGTATTTACACAGTACAACATTTATTTACATACAATAAATATAATAAAGGTACGGTACCGGTTGGTTGGGCTATCCGGGACGAGCCGCGTCAATGTCATGGTGGCTAACGTTTCGGCCAGCGTATGATGGCCTCCGCCTCAGTACCACCTGGAAACGGGCCTTCACGGCCCGCCAATCCGGCGCCCACCCCAGGGAACACACCCCTACGGTCGACCTATGACGGGCCTCCATCGCGGCCGCTGATTGGCTGATGGCTCCTTGCCTCTCAGGCGGCCCCCCCTTGTGATAATTTCTCTCTTTTTCGTATTTATCCTTTTCAGAATTTCTCCCTCTCTCTATTGCCACCTTCCCCGTGATCCCATCTTGCCTCTCCCCCCCCGTTACGACCCCGTTCTTTTTCCATCAATCCCGCGCCACCTGCCCGCTTCATATTGGTCGGCTATCTGACCAATCCCGCCCTCCCCTTCTCCTCCATATAAGGCCAGCGCGCTAGCCATCTGGCAGCAGTACGCTCTGAAGAAGGCCACAATCGCCGAAGGCCACGCTGGCCGAAACGTTAGCCACCATGACATTGACGCGGCTCGTCCCGGATAGCCCAGTCAACATAAACTCCGGCCGCGGAAGCCTACGCAATCAAGGTACAGTTCCGTTACACAACGTATGAAAAGCAAATCTTTAATAGGGGTCGGATCTGTTTCGAAACCTTCATGTTGCATTGCGGCATCTGCGCTGCAAGCAGTGATTCACTGAATACGAGACCTCTGAACAGTGGGCGGAGTATGAGAATAGGTGGAATAACGTAATAGAATATGTGAAAAGCGAATGTTTAATTGTTTCCGAATTTTTCCCAAGATTCTGGGTATGTAATGGAAACATTGTCATCTCATGACTACAGAGTGGTAAGTTTTGTCTCAATGTCCGTATGCGTAGGAAATTAGTAATACAGATTAAACAATACGTGAAATGGCTGCCTTACGACTATCTACTACCAAGCGATTTTCAGGCCTCATGATAGCCTATCGACTTACTCTTCACCCATTAGATGAACAAAGGCACATCGTCAGGCTGGCATCTGGATACGTCAGAACGCAATAATAAAGCTGAAACCAACCCTCTTTTCGTGTTGGTACAGCAGACACACGCTGCTCTCACGCGTGGGACAAATCTCCCCTCAATTTTCTCCTCCAGTTGCCAGAGTGTTATGCCATGACGAATCCAGGGAGCCCCGGTTGATCAGTCCCTGAGGGAACGGAGCCCTCACCCGCCTCCTCACTGCGTCCGAATGAGCGACGCGATCCGCATTCAAAAATTGGGTGAAGAACGCAAGTTAATAACTCCCGCGACGGTGAGTTTGAAGAAGTATGAGAGTCGCGAACATCCGAGGTAATTGTGGCTGATTGTACCTTGAATTACAACCAGACAGGATTACTCAGAGAAAAGGAACGTAAATGAAGTAATTTTCCACTACAATCTATAAAGAAGTCAAATTTAATGTACAAGTCAGCTCACACCCGTTTTCACCTCGAACATACGTGGCAATGTATTCCAAATTGTGCCAATTAATTAGCAATAAATCATTCGACATGTTTTGACAGAGACGGAAGTAACCTGTTCTTAATGCTGAGTTATAAATATTGCTTGGCTTGGTTTGGTAGGTTTTTAAGTATCTTGTTATTTATTCTGTCATGCTCTGGGGTCTTTTTTGGGGGGTATCTTTTTATTATCTTTTGTATTTCCTTGAAGGATACATGTGAATTTGATTCTAAAGGGTATATTTTAATTAGATGAGGCTAGCTAAGTGATTGTTCGGTGTTGTGTGTGGGGGGTTGAGTCAAGGGGTTTCAATGTATCTTCAAAATTATTTGCTAAGGTTTTTGCTTTTTCTAAAAGTGATAATTTTCCCCTGTGCTACTTTTACGGGAACGAATGGCACTTTTGTTTACTATATTATTTTTAAATTGCCACACAGTATTGCTACTTGTGTTTGTATCATTATGTTATATTGTTGTTGTTTGAGTGAGAATAGTGATTTTTTGTAATATAAGTTCATAGATGCAGTTACTTTTTAAATGCAGGGCTTCGAGTGTTATATTCTTCTTGTTTTATTGTTCGAATGAACTACAGTTTTTAAGCTTTGAAGTAGTTTATTTGTTTTATCCTGTGTGGGTACAGATGATTTGTTTCATTTACTGTTCTGTACTTCATTTAGTATGAAGTTATTGAAAACTGGGCTCTATTTGAAGAATAATAGAGAAAACATGCCAGACTTTTTTGATAAAATCTTGGATATTTTTTAAAGTGTCACTATTTCACTTAGAATTACCAGAAAACAATTCATATTTTTAAAAAATTGTACTTGACACTATTTAAACATGTATTTCTAATAATAGATTTAATGAAGACAATAATAATAATAATAATAATAATAATAATAATAATAATAATAATAATAATAATAATAATGTCTTTATTAATGGCGAGGCTCAGACCATAGGGCCTGCTCTTCCGCCTAACCACTGAATTTACATACATTTAGAGTAGTAACATTTTAAGAGGGGAGGACAAGCTGTACATTTACGTCTGGGAGAACAAATCTAGGGACCATCCCGGCATACGCCTTAAGCGATTGAGTAAACCCAGAAAAACCTCAATCAGGATGGCGGCTTAGGGCCGAACATTAATAGAACTGAGTATGTTATACTGAGTAGTGAAAGGGAAGTTTCGTGAAAGAGAAAAGAAAAGACGTACAGGGGAAGGGGACAGAAAGTATAAATGATAAAGTTTGTGAAGGAGAGGGAAGAGAAAAAAAGCGAAGGAAAGGACGAAGAAGAAGTAGGCGAAAAAAGTGAAGTTATTTGAGGAAAGTTACAGAAAGCTACGTTTAGTTTACAGTAGCACTTTACATAAATATACAATAATTTTTACACCAGAGAAGCACAATACACTATAAGCTAATAACAACAGTAATTTTAAACACAATACTGGCAGTATTAAGGAACAATACAAAGAGTGCGGGTATCTTAACATCAATTTTGTTTATGCCAATATATTGTAGTGAATATCCTGATGATGGTACAAAGATAGCTACAAGTATATTTTATCTGGAACGTCACTAATACTTTTGTATATTTTATTAACAATTTCATTAGGGTACACAGAAAAATAATAATGCTCATAATTTAGGTGTGAGAGGGAATGGAAGATGAGGATAGAGCAATGAGGTATGGGGTAGAATATTGAGAATAAAGAGGGGGAAATAGAGGGTGTTTAACGGGGGCGGTGACCGGGCGCTTGGAAGTGGGAGAAGTCTGGAGATTGAAGAAGACGTTAACGCCATTCTATATGTCGTTATTCCTTACCCATGTGGTTAATTCAGCTTTGAATTTGCCGAAAGTATTTAAATGTTTTAGTCTCGCTGGTAATTTATTCCAGGCTCGGATAGCTGTAATGGTGAATGATTTACTGAATGAAGTCGTGTTGTGACGTGGTACACAAAGCAGGGCTGATTCACGAGCTCGATTTAGTTTCAGAGGATTGATGTTACTTATGAGGCGTGTTGCATGAGAACCGGTTAAAACTTTATAAAGAAGAAGTAGAAAGTGGAGTAACCGTCTTTTGTCTAGAGTAAGCATACGAATAAAATAATACGATAAAATATGTGTCTTCAATTCTGTAATTGTAGGTCGAGATCTAAAAAAAATAAACTGTTGCAATTGTCCAAAATTTGGAAGTTTTAATAAAATAGACGTTGTGCCGATTTTATAACTGTGATTTTGACCAAAATATTAAAGAAAATAAATTGAAGCTATTGTGAAGAAAACTTTAAAAATATTATAAAGACTTTACTGCCCCCATGACTTAATAGTGTAACACTAACGATTACCTGTGGAATCGATTAGCGACCCTGCCACTAGCTCAGATCGGTGATGGAAGGAACTGTTATGCAGTACAATAGGAACACAAATTAAATAAACACTTGTTCACTGGTAAAATGATTCAATTTATTTCTGGGCATGAATGATAATAAAAAAAATGCACCAGAGAAATTTAAATTATAAACTAACAATGGAAAAGAAAAATTATAGAGAAAAGAAAATTAGGCATGTTAGTAATTATAGAAGAAGAATTATAACTAGGAAGAAGGTCAACTTATTACAAATAATATTTACAAGCGTTACAGAATGATAATTTGACGTGCCCAAGCACATTACTGTGTTACATAAGTTTTGTAGATGAATACCCGTCAGGTCATCAACCTCGCAGGGTCCTTTGTGTACCCAGGCAGGCACTCGACCGGCAACTGGGAAGAGGGCGGCGGCCTTGGGCGAGGGGGCGACCGCGCCGTCCCTCACCCCTCTTGGCGCGTGGCGTCAGCTGAGCGGTCCTCCGGTCATTCAACCAGGGGAGGCGATGTCCCGGGCGAACTGCCCGCGATGTCTAGGCGACTAGAAGTTCTTGAAGATTCTTGCAGCGGCGTCTAGAAGATTCTGGCAGAACTGGTTGATACTGGAAGATTCTGGCAGAACTGGTTGATACTGGTTGATACTGGGCGATCTCAATGTCCGAAACGTAGTAATCAGCCTAATGTCTCTTTAATTTTTATAACATAACTTCGGAAAGTCTAGCGACAAATAATTCCCGCCCCAGAGAAACAATTTTTCTCTACCCCTTTTTTTTAAACGCCACAGAGGTCTACTTGCCTCTCCCCGACGAATAAATCCCACCCCCGAGAAGTAATTTTCTCAATTGTTGTCAGCTAGTAGCTCTCGCTCCTTCCGAAATCTTTCTAAATCTTTCAGAGACAAACTGGCCTCTCCTCGACGAATAATTTCCTCCCAGAGAAGTAATTCTCTCCCGACTCCCGTCAGCCCAAAACTCAAATCAAATCTGATAATTTCTGCGTCAAAAAAAATTGAAGTCCGGTAGAGGTGAACTTGCCTCTAACCGAATAATATTCCCCCCCCAAGAGAAACTTCTGCCCCGACTGTTCTGTCTAAAAATCAAATCCCTTCTCTCGTTCTCTCCGTTGAAATCGCACCAGGTTAGCTCTTCTCCCCACCCCAATTTCTTACGTGTCCTAATTCCCATTGATAGCAGTGTCGCTATTGGTCAGAAGTTGTGTCGCAGTGAAACATTCTAACCCAATCGCAGCGTGAGAAGCGAAGGAAACGTCCACCCTTTGTGCAGGCTGCGAGCATACGGGCTGTTCTCGAACCTTCTAGAAATCTAGCCCTCGCTTGCGTAGGGGGCGCGTTCGATGACGGAAGTATTGCTCTGGGCTCCCCCGAAAGTGGGTGGTCTCGAAATCTGCAGCTGGCCGCGCGCACGAGCACAGTATCTGTCACCAGCAGTCCTCAAAACGACCGGCTTAATGGGGAGGAGGCGGTAATGGCCCCCGCGATAAGTGAGACTACGCGTGCATTGCAATCTGTTTAAGCTCCCGGTAGAATTCTGGGTGGTCCGAGTTTGTTATATTTAATTTTTCCAGCATGAATTTCGTTTCGAAAAGTATGACGAAATCGGTTTCGCTACAATAGATCCCTTTTAAATCCAAGAAGTTGTAATAATAGTTTGATTCTTTGCCGAATATGCATTTTGGTAAAAGTCCTAGTTATAATTTTGGTTATGATGTTGTCAAGAGAATAACAAATGGAGAAATGGTCAGATCAACGAACGTATAGTTAGACAGATGGACAGACCATCTGAAGAAAACGGATCTTTTCGATACAAGAGATACCCAAGACTAATATTTCTGCCTATATCTCGATTTTGATTTTTTGCAACTCTACATAATTTTATTAACTACTTCTTCACCAAAATAAAAGATATAAGACTTTGGAACTCAGCACAATATTATGTTTTTTGTACTTTCTTCGGTAGCTTTTCCAGACTTTGGCACGATTGTCTGAGATAGATTGTAGTATTTATGGACGTGTCCAGCCGAGAAATATGACCTTATTCTTTGCCTCCAGAGACCATAAATATGAGATGATCGCGACTTTATCAACTCCATTAATCGCAACCGCGTTTCCGTCTGCAGACATTTTGTCTGTGGAATACGGAACAACAAGTAATTTCGTTACAACCGACATTCGACAGTCCCTGATTGTAGCAGCGGAAAAGTTCTTTTGGACATGGATGGAAGTTGGACAGCAGGCAACTGGCTTTCGAGGCATTCTATTCCAAAATGACTTTCCCTCCGGCGCTCCTTTTTAAACTTTGACAGTAGAATGGATGATGTTTGTATTCGTCGTTTTTTTCTTGTGCATTTCCCAATGGATTTTTAGTGAGATCAATACATTTGACATCTTCCGTGAAAGTGTCGCCACACATTTTTTCTCCTAGTTTTCATTGCACCGTTTAAATATTATTCACAGGTTTCATGAGACATGTGTTAATAGTTCATAATAATGAACGTAATAAACAAAAGTGCATAATTTTCACTTACATTTTAAACATATTTTAATGTCAAGAAAGACTAAAAATAATATTACAGAAATTATGAATTAACAATTACAGATCGATTATGGATTAATTATTCAACAATTAGAGAATTATTGATCAATATTTCACCAAAATAAATAAATTTTGAAATGCTCATCTCTGTGCTCGTAATGTGCGGCGTCAAGAATGTGCTAATTTCTAATAATTCTTGTGCACTATTGTTAATTCCAGTATTCTGATAAATGTGAAAAAACATTTTGGTATCATACTTTAAAGAAATTTAAGAACAAATTTACTTGCAAACTGCATAGCTCAATTGTAAAAATATAACCAAAATCTCAGTGTAATCGGTTTTAAAAAGTTATTTTAAACATGGATTTCAAAGTAGAAACTTAGACATTCATATCTATACGTTAACTGAAATATTCATATTATTGTTTCAGAAAGTGAATGAGTTGGATTTTACTTATTAATTTCGGCTAAACTTACCTCGGTAGGATATCCACTGAAAAATACATTTCATGTTTAATTTATAATACGTTTTTCATGTAATTATTTTTAGCTTTTTTACAATTATTCTGAAGTTCTGTTTTTATCATCGTGGAAATATTCACATTACCTTTAAAACAAGAAGAAATATTACTTACTAGGCTTTTCGGGTGACACCGCGTCCATGGCGAAGGTGCCGACGTTTCGGTCGCCATTCTGCGACCTTCCACAGGGCGTAATGCCAGGAAGGTCGCAGAATGGCGACCGAAACGTCGGCACCTTCGCCATGGACGCGGCGTCACCCGGGCAGCCTAGTAAATACTGACTCCGGCCGCGGAAGCCTACGCTCTCAAGAAGAAATATTGTTTACGTAAAATTTTGTAAAGCGTTTTATTGCTCTTTTTGCTCACCACATGGAGAATTATTTAAGAATTTCAAAGTACCTTGTTGAGGTATTGCCATTGTATTGTGACGTGATAGCTCGTGAAAGACTATTCAGCAGAAGAAGCGCAGAAGATTCGAAATAACAATTTCAAACATTGCAAACCTTTCGAGGAACTATACATTTTCACAAAATTGTGTGTCTGTCTGTACTTGCCGCGACAGCCCACGAAAGTGCCAGGGCCTAGGGTTTCAAGATGCTTCGTATCTAAGCCTAGGGTTTCCAGATGCTTCGTATCTAGTCCTAGGGTTCCCAGGTCCACCGTTAGATGACTGTAAATCCGCCCAATTCTTATTATTCTTATAAGAAAAATTTAACTTTTCAAGCGGGATATTTTAATTCGCATTAAACATAATTGTTTTTTCAAGTTGTTTTTTTGAAATAGTGACCCTACAAAAGCTTGATTAGTTTTATTTTTTTTGTACGTGAAGATTTAATTAATAGTTTATGTAAAAACATACTTTTTGTAGTAATAAGTTACATATTAATATTTAAAAATATGTTATGACTATTGTTAATAATACAGCAAATGGGAGGAGTGTTTTAGGGGAGAAAAAATTCTTTTCAAATAAGATCATTTTATTTGTCATATTGTCATATCAAATTGAAATTGTTTTGGGATGACTGTAGCTAATAAATTAAAGGCAAGATTCATTAGTTGGGTTCACATCCGCAATTATTCTGACAACTTCCACAAGTCGCAGCCTCTTCCGATTCTTGTGTTTCTGGTTCTAAACCGGGTTTCCTCCAATACAGCTGCTTGGTAATACGTACAAACATGAGTTTTGGTGGTTTGAAACCAGTGGAACAATATGCAGGCAATGACCCCATACTTCCGAAAGATGACTAGTTTTAAATGATGTGTTCTAAAATTAACTTCAAGTACTGCTAATGTGATTTTATATACTAATGTTGTGCACAACAAAGACGCTATGACATTTACAACATACCCTATACTAGAGGTCTAAAAACTAACATGACTCACTTCACCATTTAGACAAATAAATTTGAACGAAGTAACAAATGTTTAGTGAAAAATTCTGGATAAAGTAAAAAAAAAACAAAAAAAAATCATAGTCGACGTGGTTTTGGTTGTTTTTTGAAAATTTCGTTGGAATCTGAAAACCCGAAATTGTTTGTTTTGATGCATTTCCGACTGTTGGGCGATATTTCGCGAAGTCAATTTTCTTTCCGCGAGAGAGCGTCGTTTTCCGGCCCAAAAAGCGGAATTCCTCCCAATCTGACAATCAAGTTCAAGCTGGCTCTCAAGTATTCAAGACTGTTTCAGAACCATTGTTATATAGTAAGATGGTTTTCCATTTAAATGCGCTCTTCTTTAGCGTTTGGCGAATATAACGAGAAATGTCAGGAAATCGACCGAAGTAGATCAGACTTTTTTGAAAGGTGGGGGCATGTGGCGGGGCATGGAACAACACAGTTGTGGTGTAATATTGGGAGAACATGACATTTTTTCTTTTGTTTTATTTGGTATTTATAGTATTTCTTATATCAATCCCATTGTCCTTAAAGTATGTTGTAATTTTATTATTGATATTTAATAAATGAAAACAAAGTTCATATTTTCTGAGATCATTCACTTGATGAATGTGGGTGACATTCACATGCATTGTTGTAACTTATAAATAGTTTCAAGTCTTAGGTTGACATTCTTGTGAAATTTTTTTTCAAGAGAAGCCCTTTTTTGGTAGCAACTGGAAAAATTTTCATTAAATTATCATGATAAAAATATGACTCAGATATGTGTATCATTCTATCCACAACGTTGAAAGTTTTTTGCTATACGTAACTTCAACTCCTTTTCAAAATAAAATAAAATTATACTTACATTTGTATAAAATTTATATTCAATGTTTTAGAATTGAAATAAGCTTCTTTCCACAACTTTAAAAAGACAAACTAACTTTTGTCGAAATGTCATTCAAAGTAGGGCAAAAGAGATGTCGGTGAAAAAGAATTATTAATTTTTTTAAAAATAAAAACAACCTTCATTATTTTCATGGGATCATAATAGTAATAGAAATTCTATTAGACATTTACAAACTACAAATAATCAAATTACATCCTCTTACATTCTATTTCAGAATAATTGTTTTCTTACCAGAATAAAACTTTACATTGACCTCAATTGTATGTTTTGTCATCGAATGAGAAATACAATATTTCTTTCCTCACTGCCTTACGTACAATAATTTGTCGAATTAAAAGTATTTGTGTCAGAAATCTTCATTCAAATAAACAGTTCTTTTATATATTTGTTTATGACTTTGCATTATATTTAAATGAAGATATTGATTAGTTATAATAGAAAATAAATTATCGAAGTTCTGATCGATGCCAGCATAACACATTAGCAATTTCCGATATCAAGTTATGAGTAATTATGTTCACGTTCTATATAATATTGTTAATTGTGTGTTTAGACGTAACGTTTCTTCATTTAACTACACTTTGAATCACTAGAACAATCAATCATTTTCTTTGACTTATCTAATTATTGTTAGCACAGACGAACCATGTAGTACGATAAGACATTAAATCGTTTTTGTGTGTCTTGGCACTTTATTGACCGTCATCATTATCAACATAGAATCTTGACATTCGTTTCAAACATTAACAAAGACAAAGTACAATGGCGTTCTTGGTCATTTTATTGGACTCTGTGTTTACATCAGATGAAACATCTGATATAACGAATTGAACTAGTGCACTAGCAATCGTATTCTCCATTTTCTTCCGTTCCTCATAAATTATTCATTTTAGGAGGGGTTGTGACTAACCGCAATGAAGGTATTTGCGGTTCTATGATGTTTATCATTGTCATTTCCACTCGACGGACAAACACAACCAGACACTACCTTTAATAGACGAAAAACGTATAAAATTACCTCTTTCCTTTAGTTAATTGCATTACAAGCACCTTATGTTATTTTCCCATCAGTTTCAAGAATAATAATGTAGAAGAAATGTTGCCGAACATTTGTAAAATTATTACAGATATTCCGACGTAAAACGAATTTTATTTCTGTAGTCCTGTCGTTTCTTTATTTCCTTGAATTGACACTTCATTACTGACAATTTACATTGAAGGTTGAGATTTTATTCTAGATAAAATTATGAAAGGTAATTTCCATTGCTATTTCGAATAATAGATTTAGATTATTGGATAAAAATACAAATGATTTTACAACTATATCATGCATATGTCTAGAAAAAACATAAAATATGTTTCCTTAATTTCACATGAATGATTCAATCCATAGTAAGAATATTGCAAATTAAATTGTTAGCTTTGCGTCACAAACAATATTGCGGATATAAATAAAGCTTTTTTTACAGAAGTGTATTTATAAGTTAAAAATTATTAAATAATAAGCTTTAATTGCAGATGGATCTTTATGAAAATCAATCCTCTAGCGCGAAGAGAGCGTCCAGCACTGGATTTGGAATATTTCATGACTTACATTGTTCTTACAGTGTATTTTGATTGAGTTCCTTTACTATCAGTCCTATTTATCTGTTTACCGAATCAATATATCGATTTCTATCTCGAGTCGTACAAGAGAGTTAAGTGCTTTCTTCACTCTAAATGTCCCTTTGAGACTTTGATATATTCAATCTTTCCTTCTGGTTTGGTAGATTCATTCTGATTAATGACAGTCCATTTATCAACACAGAAACAACAGAGAAACTGTTTTATTATTTAGTGTAATATTTTAACCTTTTGGAGGGTTTTGTTCTTCATAAGAATCACATGATTATTTTGATTATTATAAAAAAATATTAATTATAAAATTATTACCACAAGCACTATAATTGATTAATTATTAATTAACCACTATAACAATAAATATATTCTTCATTAGCTATAATATTTCTATGAAGAAAAGCCATGAGTGCATTTCATTATTCCATTTGCATATTCGAATCGCAGCAAATCCATAGAACGGAAAGTTATAAGTCAACAACACTATTATGGATAGTTTACAGATGTTTCGCTTTAAAGTTTAAAACCTCCGTAAACACTAAATATATTTTGTCCCGTAATGCATATGCGCAGGTTCATCATCTTATTTTGAGAATTCGAGCACACTCGAATTTAATCTACTTTTTAACTAATTTAATACATTTTTGGGTCAATGTGCGGATCCCACCTGCTATCTTTATCTGTTCTCTATGCATCTTTAGGATTCCGAAAGAATATAATCCCACCGAGACACCGAATAAAATAATTACCATGCAGAATAAACAGCCTGATTTCCATAATCTTAACTTGGGTTCCCAATATCTTAATATGACTATTTGTAAGCATTTGAAACTCACCAAAACAAACGTTCGGACTTTCTAAATAAAAATGAATGACATGCGTATTAACCTATCGACAAACATGTTTCGTTTAAGTTACCTTTTCCCTAGATAAATGTGATACGTTCACCCTGTACTTTTGCATATACTATGGTATCAAAATTATGAATCACCAGAAAGTTCGCCGAAAAGGTTTTGCTCCCTCTTGAGTTACTAGGGGCTCGTGTATCTCCGCATAGTAGATTATTAACATAATCATTTTGTAGTGTCTCCAAGATCCAAAACCCGTCAGTATTTGGTGCCATCACGGGCTCTCGTGACACGTTACGAACTAACAATGGAGCCTCTGAGCTGAATTCAAATCGCCTGCTTCGTCGCCCGAGTGATGCGAGCACCTCCTTTCTCCTCTAGTGGGTGAAAGGAGCGTAGCGAAATTTGCGTGGTCAGACGGAAGAGCGGGACTGATGGCCCGAGTCTCGCCACGTAAAATAAGGCATCGATTCAATTCAATTTAATTCAACAATAGTTTGCCCATATAACTAATTTCGAATGCGCAAAAATTGAAAGAAAACTATACAGGCATCGCTCTTGTGAGAGGTTCCTGTTGTTTTGTTAGATTTTTGTTAGATACACGGGAACTCGGGAGAGATGAAAAATAATGAAACAGTTTCGATACTGAAAATGAAATATTTGATAGTTATTTCTCCTATTCTCGAAGTGCGTGGACCAACTGAATTCTCAAAGTTAATCACTACCTACGACACAACTGATACAAAATCCAGGCTTCTAGGAAGTTGCCACCTGTCATTAAATATTGCTATTAACATGCTGATTTATGCAAGATAAAGTTTTGTGATTTTCTTGGTATGCAAAGAATTGTTGTATTGTTTATCCTAAGACTATTCTGTAGTAGGATATATCAGTATTCACGATGACTGTGTTTTAATATGTAAATTGTCGAGGTGTAGTTTAGGAAAGTGATTTTTGTTTTAGAGCAGTGCATGGGTTTCTTTTTGAAATACAATTTTGTGTTATTTCGTTGGGTAGCAGTTTTGTGGCTGAATTGAATTAAATTAATGCCTTATTTTACGTGGCGAGACTTGGCGTGGCGAGGCGTTGACGTGGTGAGACGTGGCGTGGCGAGGCGTTGACGTGGCGAGACGTGGCGTGGCTGCAGGTTTATAGTTAATACTTCGTACAAAAACGATTGGTAGTCTGGTGATTGGTAGATGGTACTCATTCAGTGGCATTACAATTTGTACGCGAGAGAAAATCAAATTTTAAACATACGACGATACGACGGAACATAGACAATTCATCAGTATGCGACGGACAATTCCTCCCAGTGACTTGTAATTCATCAGCGACCAAAAGTATCCAGTTCTCAGAGTAAATGTTAAAAGATTTAAACGATTTAATGCTCCATGAACAACTTTCAAACAGATAATCCCTGACGCATAAACACCTAGTTCAATCAAATATTAATTTTGGTTCCAAAGAAGCTCGATGTTTTCAGAGGTCAATCTC
Organism: Gryllus longicercus; assembly: GCA_038098605.1. Taxonomy (NCBI): domain Eukaryota; kingdom Metazoa; phylum Arthropoda; class Insecta; order Orthoptera; family Gryllidae; genus Gryllus; species Gryllus longicercus. The sequence goes on along the minus strand of JAZDUA010000047.1, from coordinate 588,136 downwards.
CCTTATAATTCTTTCAGGTCGCAAAGAAACACTCCATTACATACCAATATTCCTGTGTTTTAATGGAAGAGTTGGAAAACGAGTGGCGCATAATGTTGTGGGGCGATATGGTGAAAATGTATTAAATGACAACGGAGAAAGACTTACAGAGTTATGTGAACTGTATGACCTTAAAATATTGAATGGCTATTTTCCACATAAAGAAATACATAAATTCACATGGACCCAACCCACTAGAAAATTGCAATCAATAATTGACTACATAATTACTAAACAACAATCATCAATAAAGTGAAGCGATGTTCGGGTTCAAAGAGGTGCTTCCTGTGGATCAGATCACTACTTACTAAAAGGAAAAGTTTACCTTATGTATAAACCGTACTTCAAAAGTTACGGAAACAAAAAACCAAGTACAAAAGATGGAAAAATAGAGAGTCAGATGTGGCCGAAATGCAATATTGAGAGCCTTCAAGATGATTCCATTGCATTTTTGTACAAATTGCGCATGGCAGAAAAATTAATGTACATCCCAATAGGAAATACTGAAGAAAAATACCAATTTTTAGAAAAATGCACTCATTAAGCCGCTAAAGAAGCTTTGTGAGAGAAGGGAAAATGTGAATATAAACAAAAAGACTTGTCGTGGACAGAAGATATAAAGAACCTGGTTGAAGAAAAGAAAAAAAGTTATATTTGAGATGGCTTTCCACAAGGGATTTAGAAGACAGAAGTAAATACAACAGAATGAAATATTTGGTCAAGAAAGAAGTGAAGAAGGCAAAAAATGTATTCTGGGAACAAAAGTGTGACAGATTAGACAAGTGCATTGGTAACAGAGATTAGACAAATCCAGAGAGGCATGGAAAGTGTTACATTCCATGAAATTGAATACAACCCAAGAATGGCATTTAGTAGACCCAATTTGTATTGAAAAATGGCTAAAATATTATGAAAATCTTTTGACAGAAAATAGAGCTAAACTTCAGGAAATAAATTATGAACCACTGCACGTAAATTCGATCACACCAGACGTGACTTTGGAAGAGTTAAAAAAAGTGTTAAGAAACATGAAAAATAATAAAGCCTGGAGGTATATCCATAGAGCTGGTTAAACATTATCCTATTGTAGGTTTGGAATTAATTACTGAAATATTCAATGGCATTTTAAAAGGAGGTAAAATATCTGAAATATGGAAATTAGCCTATATAAATTCAATTTACAAAAAAGGTTGTAAAAAATATTGTAATAATTATAGAGGGATAAGTGTGACTTCATTTTTGGTTAGACTGCATGGACGTGTGCTATAGAATAGAATTGAAATGCGAACATCAGACTCAGAAGAGCAAAGTGGTTTTAGACCAGGAAGATCGTGTGTTGACAATATTTTCTGTCTCAAACAACTGGTGGAAAAAACAATTGAGCGAGGAAGAGAACTTCACATAATTTTCATTGATCTTAAAAAGGCTAATGATAATGTACCAGTAAAAGAAGTATGGGGGGCAATGGAAGAAAAAGGAATATCAACAACATACATAAATGCAATCAAACAACTTTATAAAGATAACAAAAGTCAAGTAAAAGTGGGAAAATATCTATCAGACAACTTCCCAGTAAATATAGGATTACGGCAAGGCTGCTGTATATCTCCAACCCTGTTTAAGATACACATCGATAAAGCCCTAAAAGAATGGAAAAGAAAGTGCAGAAGCATGGGTGTGAAAATAGGTGATGAAACATTGTTTAGTCTACTATTTGCAGACGACCAGGTGATAATGGCTGAAAGTGAAGATGATGTAACTTATATGTTCAGAAAATTAGTAGAAGAGTATAGAAAATGGGGTACGGAAATAAATTTACAAAAAACTCAATATATGGTATAGAGACTAGTATAGGAATAATTAAAGGTAAAACTCAATATAAGTATTTGGGAGTCACACTAACAGCTGACGGTAGAGACGAACAGGATATGAAAAATAAAAATATAAGAGGAAGAATAGCCACAAGACAGTTGAATCCAGTGCTATGGAACTCAATTATTTCAAAGAAGACAAAGAAACGCATATATAGCTCCTTCATAGAGAGTACCACACTCTATGGGGCAGAAGTCTGGACACTATCAAAAAAATTGAGACAAATTTCAATCAACAGAAATGATGTTCTGGCGAAGATGTTGTAAACTTTCTCTGTTAGATAAAATAGGAAATGATGAAATAAGAAATAAACGGAATGTGCAAACAACCTTGAACGAGACGATCGAAATGCAACAACTAAAATGGAATGTACATATGAGAAAGTTGAAATCGGATAGACTTCCTCAAAAAGTTTGGGAGTGGATACCAAATCGAAGAATATACAGGGGAAGACCGAGGAGAGCATGAAACATGGCAATAACTGAAGCCATGGAAAAAGAGAAATGGAGGGAAAAGATGTATGGGATAAAGAGGCATGGAAATTAGGATGCGGAAAACGTCCAAGGCTGTAAAAAACCGCTAAATAGATAGAAATAGATAGGTCCTCTGTTTCCCTAATAGATTACATTCACGTCACAATTAAACAAACAATACGTAGAATATTGTCTTCATGAGTTAATCTTGGTAGTCTTTTTGTATCCAACGAAATGAAATCCCACGAGAGACCTCTGAACGCCACCGTATAGGATGCCGCGTGCAGTGAAGATGCAGTGTTCTCCATGAATCTCGCGTGCAACATCCTGAGTCGGGGTTGCTCCACACTCCGCTGGCGGGGATGGCGACGGCGGTGGGGACGGACGCTGCGGAGGTGGGGGTAGGGTTTAGAGCGTCACAATTATTATTTTTATTATTAATTAAGGATCGAGGAGGTATCAATCACAAAGTATATTGCAATATAAATTTAATATAAAGAATATGTAATTTATTTCTATAAATTTTACATTATTAATATTTCTGTGTTTATTAATATCAATGTATATGCTAATTATATTTCTTCCCTTATTTCCATCTTAGTAAATCCCCTGAGGATGGAATAAATTATTCCCTAAACACGTGTATGACTATTTATTATTTATATTAAATATTATTGTAATGTACTTATAATAATCATTATCCTATTAAATTACTTTATTTTTTGCAAATCACATCTAGAGAGCATATTCTTTACTTAACAGCTGCAAGTTTTACTGCATTAAAACAAGATAAAATGCTATCCTTCCTGTGCGAATGTGCAGAGAGAGTGCGGCCGCGGCGGCGATGGCGTCGGCGCGCGAACACCGAAACCCACTCGGGTGCTCGTTTCGCCTTCTCGCGCCGCCCCGTTCCTTCACCGCCTCCCGCTGCTTCTTATTCTTTGCCTCGCCCAAACGACCAGCGGAAGCACTCCACGGGCCCCGGCTGTTTATTTACAGCAGAATCGTGGTAATTCGAGACTCATTAATGCGAGATTCCGTGCAATCCGAAATGGCCGGACGAGTCATCAAGCAAGCGCAGACAATCGAGAGCTGCCTGTCGCCGAGACGACAGCACGACGTCGAAGATCGCGCGTGGGTCCGTCGGAGCCAGCGACAGTGTTTCGGCGACGTTGTTGCGATCGGTTTGCGCTTATGTTTGTATGTATGCATATATCTCTAATTTCATGGGTATCTGCACATTTTTAAATTTGACTTAATTATACATTGAATTAGAAATTGCATTTTCTTTTCTTTTCTTTTTCCTCTATTCCGAGTTTCTTCTAATCTAAAGGTATTATCAGCCCCAATTACCTGTGTTATTGCGATACTTCTGTATTACTCTCATCTGCAAGGCAGGAAAGCGGATTACTTCTATACTCTATTTTGCCTTGACCAGCTCCTCTCTTCTCCTTTGGAATCCGCCTCGTCGCATATTCCAAATCCGTGTTTCTACCCTTTAATATTGTCTCTGCGCTTATATCGCTAACAGTTGCTTCTGTTATAGATTAAGAAAATTCTGGTATTGATAACAAGAATTAGCACATAAAATGCGCTAGTTTTGCAGATCTGGGGAGGTGTTGGATGTGATGAAATAATAATGCGAGTTAATGTCAACTTTCCTACAGACTTTCATGAATTTAAAAAAAGGTCATCGAAGGGTGATTTACGTTTATCAGATGTGAAATTTGATAAATTTTGCTGATCCATCGAAAGTATTGCCTTGCATTCTAATTTTGACTTTGAAAACACTACTGTCACTCTCACCTAAATCATCTAAAAGAAAACTTCGTGTTCTTGCTTTAAATCTTTTTACTTCCTCGCCTAACGAAGAGCTTAGTAAGAAGTGAAAGTATTGTAATCATGCCCTAGAAACTGATAATTTTCTGCAGAAAAAAACTCTTATTGCTTGGCACTGGTAACGAAAATGGATAAATCGATGGCTAAATAAAGAAAAAAAAACAAAACGTGGGTAGCCAGAATGCATGTGTCGTGGGTCCCTAAAACCGAAAAAGACGTTTGACTGCAAAGCGGCTGCCTGCTCCTCTGTGGTCAACGCAACAGCCTACACCGTTCAGCCGATTTTCTTCAAAATTGATATTCCCTCATTGATACGACTCCAAACGAGAAGAACCTGCAAATGTATTGTTGTCTAATGTGCAGTAAAATATGCGTTCCATAGAGATGAATAGCTGTCTATTGTATAAATGCCCTAGAGGAAAAACAGCCTTTATTGCTTTTATTTTTAAGGAATATTAGAAGTTTCCGTCATCTTCAGCTCGCTATTTACTTAATTATGCTAAAATACTTAATTACAAATATTTGGATTATGATATTTTAAAATTTTATTCACTCCTAAATTGTATTCAGGTGTTCGTTCTTTTCTGAGAATCTTATTGATCGCATTTTCGATCCATCAGCTTCCATGACAGTTGTTTTGGCCCTAGCACGCGAGAACTTCATGCCACCCGTCTTCGATTACCATTAAAAATATACAACACTTCTGGAATGACGCGAAATGTTTGGTAATTCAAACAGAAAAATGAAATTACTTCTTTCGTTGGAAACATTTTTAATGCCTTCATTTCAGCAAAAAATATTACTAGTATTCTTTAATATGAGAAACAAATTCTTGAAAAGATCGAAAAATTCGTATTATTCGTTTACATTAACATACATAGGATTAGATACATATCAACATTTTTTATACTGCTTTATACACCTTTTATTGACCGTACGGGTTCACTGAAACTTTAACCCTTCGTTAGTCGCGTGAATATATTTACCTAAAATAGTTGCGTCACGGAGGAAACCTCCGGGTTCAGAATTGGGGCGCAAACAAAACTTTTAATCAATTAAAATTGTTTTAACTGATACAGTTGTTAATGCACGTTAATGTATTGTTCAGTTTTATATAAACATAAATTATAAACATAACAATATTGTTATTATATGAAGATGATTTTGAAATTGAGCGTAATGAAACATCTGCATTTGTAATATCTGATTGTGGTTGGCTGATTTTTGTCTAATCATAAAAAATCACGTTTTCCAGCCTCTAAGAGATTACTTGCAGCTTGTTATTTTGGAATATCCAATGGCTCAAGAATGTCTGCCAGTTGATAGATTTTCAAACATAATTCATGGGAGTTTGGATGCAGCAACAAGTAAGGATTTTATTTCAACTAAGATTAGTGGATCGTGCATCCCTTTCACGGCCTTCGAGTATCCACTGATTTGTGTACTTACAATTTTGTCTAGAAATGAATCAGGAAAGAAGAGATTCCATGCACCAGGTACGGTTTTCACATTGCATGCTTGACCTTTGACCTCTGGTAAATGCAAGACAATGTTATGGTTACACGTACGAACGTTTTGAAGCGGTTTAGACATATGGTCTTTGTCGTTTCTCATAAATGAAAGGTGACCAAGAAACAATAGTCTAAATAGGTTGCAGCGTCATAAAATTCACGTTCTGCAATTTCATCTGGAAGGTCGCTTCAAATACATTTTACAGCCTACCTTTCCTTCGACGTATTTTACCTCATTCAAATTTGATTTCGTAGACATATTATCATGTTTCTTTATTTCTGAACGCAGGAAACAGTTGCAAATGAGAACCGGGTGCCAAAGTTTCAATGCCTGATTCTTCCGATGCAAATTATGTCCATTGTCTTGCAGATAATCTCCTTCCTCTCTGTTGGTTTCATCACCAATTTCAAAATCACCACTTTCATCTAGCACATCCAAAACCATTTTTCCTGAATTGTTCCTCTTTATTGACCATATTGTATGACAAAAGTACCAGAAGAGACATTAAATACTCCAAGCAGCGCGGCGTTCGGACGAGTAATCGAACACTCGGAAACGGTCGCGTCACGGCGAAAGCGTCCGGGTCAGCACACGGGGTTGCGAAACACGATGTCTCCGGTCGAGGATTTAACTCTCCCTGCGCGTCTCCCCATCGACTCGAAAGATGTTCGGAGAAACGTATTGAAAGCAAGGCAGCCACTCTCAGAGGCTCAATAAAACGCAAGCAAACAAAAGAGACCCGGTGACTAAAGAAGGGTTCTGCATTTTTTTGCTTAGCACTTGAAGAACTGTTATGCCCGATTTCTTCGTGAATGTGACAGTATTCGCTTAGTTTTCAGGTGTGCAGAATTTACAATTTCCTCCTCCTGGTCGTTAATACTGGCGCATTGCCATGAAATTCGGGTAAGAAACAAGAAGGAAGTGCCAAAAATATGCAATTTGATAATCACAATTTTTACCTACATTTATTGTGAAATTTTTATATCGTCAAATTATGTAGAGATATGTTTTGACAGTATAGCTGGCAAAATAATTAAAACGCATTTTTACAGCATTTAGCAAAATAAGATATCAAGAAAACGTGTGGAGTTGCTTTGTTCAGAAGAAGCCCAACAGCGGGAAGATCTGCTATAAACACCCTTTCGGGTGTGCGTAATTCCTCAATTTCGTAGTCCAGCGAACGATCTCCTGTTGTAAACGTTCAAGCCACTTCCGCGCATTCTCATGAGGTGGCGTGTTGCGCGCGACAAAACAAACGACGAACGCCGCCGACCGAGGGCGTGAAAGACGGGCTGTCACGTGCCTCACGCATCTCCCACTGCGACCACACGCACCCCCTGCGTGTCGCGTGGCTACCGGCCAAAAGGTGTTTGCCCTGGAGAACATTTTGCTGACAAAATCCATACCAGGGGTGTTCATTCTGTAGGAATTGATCAGGACAATATGAATATTTTGGTATAAAGTAACTGTAGTGCGTGATATTTATTTGTCACAATCGTCGATTAGGCAGAATATAATGTATTCTATGTGAAATGAAAATATCTTTAATTTTTTTGGTATTGTGTGTTTTTACTTCATTTTTTGCACTGCGCATTGTGGATAATATAACCAACATTACGCTGAATATTTCACCGCAGTGAGTGCTGATTATCACAGGATGCGGTGAGATCATAAGTTGATACATTATTTATCTATGATTGAAACATTAAAGTACGAAGAGCTATCTAAGATAAATTAGTCATCTACAAACCCCATTCCTTTTATTTATACAGAGAGATAAAGTTTATATTACTTTAATTTTTATGTATGTAGGGTAGTTAGCCTATCTTTAGTTACTTTCATTTAATTTATAAAAGTCCTATATTACCATTTAAGTAGCAATTGATTACAGTGAAGTAAGAAGCGCCGAAGGAAATAATTTATTTGAAAAATATGTAATATATAAGTGTTTGTAATGAGATTTTATTACATTTAAAAATGTGATCAATTTCACGACTTATAAGGTAAATAAAATTCTTCTCCCTTGAATTCAGTCTTTTAAATACTCGAATGCCATCTTTGTATCCCTCAGATTCAGGCTGATTTCTTTCTTTAACTGTAAGCTTGGCTATAGGGCAGATGCTCTCCCCACCTATCTTTCTAATCTCGCTCTCTAAGCACAGTATAGTGCTTATAGTAAGTCACTTTTAAAGTGGAGGTCATGGTGCTCAGCAACCAGTGTATTTCTCAGATACGGCGATAGCAAACTCATACGTATTTTGACCAATCTAAATGTTTGGTTGTTAAACTTATTCTTGTTCATAATCTCTATATCATAATTATTTTCATTCTAGATGTAAAGCAATTACTAGCGCTTCTGATTTGCCACAAATTATGTTCTCTTCAAAAATACTGGCATGTGTATTTCAGATATACGACAGTATTCAGGTAGATCTTTTCAGTATTACGCTGAATGGAAAGTTAGAAAAAAAATTGACTTCAATGTCCGACTGATGCAGCAAGAGACCAACGAAGGTTATTTGATAGCGCGATGAGAAGAGGAAGCCTGTGGCAGCGGCGCGGACTACTCCAAGACTTGTTGTACTGTCATACAATGCAGCATTGCACTTTGGTTTGTACTGTGGGGTGCGACATAGGAAATTCAGAGATTAAAAAATATTGTCACTACTTCGTAGTTTAGACTGTTATTTTTTTAACCTACGTTCCATTTAGGCTTCATCATTACAGAACGTTTGTTATAATGTAAGCCAAATGTATAATTATTTGTTAGAATCTACAAGGAGCTTTACTTTGTAAAAAATCTACAAGGAGGTTTACTTTTAGTTTTTAAAAATATTTCTGGTAGATAAAATGATAGAAATAACGCATTTTTAGGTTAGTAATGGAGTGTTCAAATGCATCACGTTGAATGTGTAAATTGCAATGTGTGAAGAGGAGTGCGTGCTTAACGGGGGACCTTGTGTACCGCCTGGAGCCGGGTGAGAGTGCAGGGCATTGTGGGAGCAAGCCTCCGCTAATCAGCCCCTGCTCGCTTCGGTCGCCCCGTTCTCTCGAGCGGAGGGAGCAGCGCGGAGCGGGGCGGGGCGGGGCGGGGCGAGGGATTGTAGGACAGATCGGGTATGGGGGTTCGGGCGCGTCGCGGAATATCCAGCGGAGGAGTGCCAGTGCGGGGCAAGGCGGGGTGGACGAGATGGGATGGCGTAGACGGGCGGGATGGGAGAAGACGGGAAAGGAAGGGTCGGGACGAGTCTGGAGGGGTCGGGTCGGATCGGGACAGACAGGACCGGTTGCTAAATAGTGAAGTGCAATGGAGGGCTGTAGCAAGGCCGTTCGGGGCGGAGCGGTGGTGGAACCGTGCTGCGGGTTGCGACGAGCCAAGGAGCGAGGCGGCGCGTGGCCGAGTGCAACGGGGCCGGGCGGAGCGGGGCGTGGCGGGGCGTGGCGGGGAGGGCCTCGCGGTAAGCCGCCTTCGCAGGGTCGTTAGTCCCGACGCAGCCCGTCGCCCGCTATCGGGGAGATTGTGCATTGTGCTGCCTCCCCCGCGGCGGCGCGTGGGCCGCGTTTGTGTGTGCGTGCGCTCGCCTGCGCCTGGCGCCGTGTGCGCGCTGCTTGTATTGTGCTCGGCGGAGACGGCGGAGCCTCTGTGTCTGGAGGCCGACAAAAGCGCCGTCCCCCTTCCGCCAAACCGCCCCAAAGGGGGTCCACCCGCCCCCTTTACCTCCATCGGCCTCTATCCCTCCGCTGCCGATCCCGGCCCGATCGCTAGAGCCCGGTTTTATCGTCATTATCGCGTTTCAGAGGGGCAACGGAGCGAGCGACCTGTAAGATGCGATACGCCGCAGGGAAAGAAAAGCGAGCTTAGAGGGAAAAATATCCCCCGCGCCCGGAAGGGATAAAGCAGCAACAGATTACGACCGAAGACCGTGCGAGGGTCGTGGGTGGGGAGGAGAGCGAAAGAGGGGCAGCCAAGTCCTGAAGGGGGACGGGGCAGGAGATCGGCTTGTAGCAGAGGAGGTGGAAAAAGATCGCCCTTCAATCCTTAAGGTTCCGGGTCACGAATCTCCTTGGCAGGGCCTGCGCACGCGAGCCGCTGGGCGAGGCGGGGGCGGCCGTGGGCCTAACAGGTGGTTCTGAAGAAGTTGCGGCGCCGGTGGGGAGCAGCGACGCCGCGCGGGACGGAGCGGGGAGAGGCAATGTGGCAGTGCGACGTGGTCGGGACGGTGGCGGGGTGGTGAGGGCGGGGCGTGGGCGGCGGGGTGGGGTCGAGGCGAGACGGGAGGGCGACGCGGGGGTGACGACAGAGGCGGGAGCGACCCCGTCGCGGTTTCCAGCTTCGGATGGCTAATTAGCCGCTAAGTTGGCAACAACAGGTGTCCGATTCCCACTGCGGTGGGGGCGGGCCCGCGGCGGCGGCGGCGGTGGAGTTCGAGGAAGCGTAGATGGCGGGGCAGCGCGACACTGCGTGGCTCGCCTGCTGAAGAGTTTGGAATTCATTCTATGCACAGTGCAAGGGTAATGCAGGTTTCGGGGAGTTACTGAAATGAATGCAATGTCTCAGGTGAATTCTGCTTCATACATAAGAAGCTGTTGAAAATGAACCAACTTTAGTTTAGTTCTCCTGCAGACAATTGACAGCAAACAGATGACACAAATATAAAAATGTTAAACTACATCAAACAATCATTGTACATCTAAATAGGCATCTTGCGTGATCTCTCATTTTTGCAGTATGTTCAGCTTGTCGCACATAAGATGCAACCCGCACTACCTAACTCGCTGCTAAGTCTAACGAAAATAAACTTTTCCCACCTCAATCAATACATCTTTGCCCACACGTGAATTCAGAAGTTCAATTTTTAAAAAAATGCTTGTATTATTTCAAGGCTTTAACAATAGTTATAATATATACAAATTTACAATAAAATGTTTGGTTTTCTGAGTATTGAGACTAATAATCAGTTCACACGAAAATCTATTTATGAGGTTGGCGTGCTGGGTTTCCTTGCGAGCACATTGCAGCCCTCCATCAGCGTCACCCCGTGAATGCCTTCTTTCGTATTCGGCCCCGCGCTTCATATTCCTCGCCCGGCGCTTTCTCCCTCTCCGACCGCGCGTAAATCCCCTCGACCTCATTACGCCCTTGACAGCGAGAAGCGCTCCGCTCTGCTGCCTTGTTTCCTTTTTTACGACGAACCCTTTCATGCCGGGCCGACTTTTTTAATTTTCGTGTTTTACATGAAATCGATACGTGAGACCCGTAAATATCGTTCGGAGCGTAAAATTGAAATTTATCATGAATGTATTTCACTTTCTGGGAATTTTTGGTCGTTTTCGCGTTACCCTAGGCCCTCATCCACGTTATTGTTCCTTCGAGAACATGTTTTTTTATGTGTTTTGTTTGTCAATAATTGCATAAGTATGGTATGTAGTCTATTAATTTGAGCTATATTTTCGAGTAAATGTCTAGAAGAATTATCATGTTTGTTTCAGATGGTTCAATATCAACCCATAAAACTTAATCTTTGCTCCCTTTATTGGGTTTGCAATTCAGAAGCAAATTGATGAAATTTTCGCTTCACGAAGAAAATTGAACTTGTTTAACTTTGCAAATTTGTCAGTAAACGGTCTTTAAATCGACAATAAAAGAGTGAAACATAGAGAGGATTTCAAGCAGATATTTGCTTGAATTGAGAACACTTATTGTTGAGTGGGTTCTGTATTCAACGTGAAATTACATTTTGTTTAACTTTAACAAAAATAAGTTAAAATTCTTACGAAATTATAAGTTCATTTTGTGTAACTAAAATTCATTACCACTACATTCAAAACAAGTTCATTGTTGTATATCTCTAATACAATTTCATAAAACGTGTTTTGTGGTTATATAACTACAATATTTTATAACTTTCCATTATGAATTTCCATAGCCTCTTTTTTGAAAAATGCTGTACAAAAATTTAAAATAACATTTTTCTTAGAAAATCACTTAATAGATTACTTCGTATTGCGCATTTAGTTTATTAGAAATAAACTGATATAATTTTATGAATTTATGAGGCTTAGTGTTTACAAATGAATTAAAAGCAAAAATAATTACGTATATTTAGCAATAAATCGTGTTTTACTCAGTATTATCTGTTTTAATTATGGCATTCATTTTTTGTAAAAATAAAGGAGTCTAATACAAAGCATTCTATTTAATGATATAATAGAAAATAGTTCACCTCTAACATAATGAATACTAATCCCAATATTGATCAGTTCATTTCCTTCCCACACTTTGTATGCAACAAATATTACTGTTCCCAAATATCAAAAAATATTTCTAAAAACCATTTATCATAACTTGTTGATAGAAACTCACAAATAATCAAAATTTGACCTGCAAATAATAATGTAGAGCATCATTTCTTTCAAAATTTCTTGCAATTTTGAGATCAACTAATGAGTGTCAACCATTATTTTATGTCATAAGTGTCAAATAATTTTTTCGGCAATCTAATTTTCCCTTTCTTCCTGTAATTTTTTGTAGAAATTACTAAGGTTCTTTTACATCCCATTAGTAACGGTATTCCTAATGCCGAGAAAGTACTCAGGTCTAGATTGGTAGCGTAATATAGTTTTATTTACTAAGAATTGACTCTTTAACAATGTGAAGAATGAATATGTAACATACTGTGCAGATATTTAATAGAATGTTTCGTATATCACTATTTAAAGAAGGCAATGTAACATGCGACCTAGATATATCTGAGAAGAGTTGAACAACAATATACAAAGACAAAATTAATATTGGGGATATGATATTCACAAAATTCTGAAACAAGTTTGTCCCCATTTCAGTCAAAATAAGCTGGGGCACGTTTCTGCAAACTTAATTACAATGGATTCTGGTTATAGTGAACTCAGATACAGAGAACTCTCGTTTATAGTGTACTGGTCACTGGTCTCGTTTCACTTACATTAAAAATGAGCACGAGTTTCGGTTATAGTGAACTCTGAACCACAGCTTTTGTGAACGTAGGAAATACAACGTCCTGGAAGTTAATTCTCTACTGGAAAAAATATATCTCAATCAGTGGCACAAATTGCAACACTAGACAGCTTGGAAAAAATGGCGTCGGCCAAAGGTCACATTCAACGAAGTCTCTCCTGAGCTGGAGGTAGTGGACACGGAATGGAGGTCTTACTGAATACCTTGTGCTACTCAGTTCCACTGCGGAAAATAAGGCCGTGTCACGAGTGAGCTACTGGCGGCGGCGTCGCCCGACGGCTTGCTTCAGTTTCAAGCTTCATCTTACTTGTGTTTCCGCTAGACGAAAGCGCGTGGGGTTCTGCGTAGGCGACAAGAAGTGCGCGACTGTCGCAGCGTCATAGCCTGGCGACTCCCCCGCGTTGCGCGGAAAAGTTATTAGGTACATCAGTCTCTTGCGCAATTACACTAGCGAAAGGATCTCGTATATTATTAGGCGACTAAGAGCCTTTGCGAAGGGGGGCGATATTCCAACAGTGCAAGAGATATTGAAGGGTGTGAAGACCGCATTATGATACAAAATCAAGTATGGAAAGAAAAAGAACTCTGTAGAAGGATCTAGAGAATTTACCAATACAAATATACGATGCAAACAATAGATTTTTAAGGACAAATCAAGATATTTAAATTTGTAGTTTGCGCTGTTAACGTATTTTGCTATATCTTTCTATTCATAAAATCAGTAATTTTGCAGAAATATATTTTGACAAAATCGGTTATAGTGAATCTCTGATACACTGAACTAAAAGTGTTAGTCTACAGAAGTTCACTATAACCAAAGTCGACTAATATTTTTATATATGAAGGACTCAGTAAGTGAAAATCACGAGCCACATGTTTGCTAGTTGAATGATGCGCGAACGGAGGCAAATCAATAGAAAGCAATAACAGGTTGGTGTTATCCTATCGCATAGCTAGAAAACGAAAACATAGAAAACAGACGAGGAATAGAGTATCTTAGGGAGAATCGTGGTGTGATAGTAAGCAAACGCAAAATGCAGCTGATACTAACATTCAAATTGTGACACAAATTAGGAAAATGCTTAAAAAAATACAAATCTCTAAACCCTGTCACCACCTCCGAAAAACCCACGCGACAACAATTTTGTACGTCAAAATACACCAGTGCGTGTAAAGAAATTTATTGACGGAAACCTTAAAGCAACGTGAAGAACATTCAGTCTGATCGGTCAAGGGCAGCTGCGTTGGAGTGCACGCACGGGGCCACTCGCGACTCCTCCAGAAGGCGGACGAGGACGAGGAGGCAGGTGCTCGAGTTTCCAGGGCCCTTCACCTGGCCCCGCCCCTCCCTCCCGCTGGGCGGCGACGCCGCTTATGGGTAAATACCGGCCTGGCGTCGCGGGTCTCCTTGGAGGAGGACGGCTAAACGCCTCCGCGGGACCTGCTCCTTCCCGCCCCGCTGCACGGTAGCCTATCCCTTCACCTGACCCGCCCTTCCTCGCCGGTCGACACAGTCGGCCAGCTCTGCCCCCCGCCCTGATTCCCCCTTCACTGATTCCCACCTCTTCTTATCCTGTCCCTTCCCTATCGCCGTCCCCCGCCGTTGTCTGTCAATTTCCTTTTCTCAATCATCATGTCGCTTTCCTTTCTAGTCCTCACCTCTCCTGCCACCATTGCATCTCTTCCCCGACCTTAGCCGCTCCTGACACCGCCTTTCCCGCTCTGCCTTTCCTCCCTTTTCACCATCCCCTTCGTTCCCTTTCGAGTTCCGCGTCTCTTTTGCCATGTCGTTTCCTTGTTAATTTGCCACCTCTTCAGTTCCAGTTCCACCTCTGTCCCCACTTTTTCTGCTCCAGTCTTTCTCTCAAAGGTCTATCCCCATCTCAATCCGCATAGGGACAGCTCTACTGTTGTCCTTTGGTTACCAACCTTCTTTTCCCGTTCCGCTTATTTCTTTTCCGTTCCCTCCTCATTCCATCCATCATCATTATCTCGCCTCGCTCATTTCACGCCCTTTAACAGATCTGCCTCTATTCGTCCCTAGAAGCCACCCGCTCCCCCCTTCCTCGACCCTCCCCCCTCTTCCCATCACCTCCATCGTCTCTCTCCATCTGCGCACTTAACTCTTCCCACCCCTCCGCATTCGTTTTTTCTCGTCCCACCTCGCCCACGCCCCGCCCCGCCCCGCTGGCAGGCCTCTCGCACGCGCGCAGGCAATCGGGGGGGGGGGCGACCTTGCGGAATCCGAGTGGGGGAGGGCGCCGCACAGCGTCCGTCGCGCAGCACGGTTTCCTCCGCGGTGCCGAAAATGCCGCCTTCCGGAAACACGAGCGAAATTCCCCTCGGGAAGAATGGCGGCCGATTTCGGAATTCGCCGAGTTGGTGTTACAGACAAGAATTTCTGAGCCTGCTTACCTTGGTTCTCTACCGCATTGTAACTCTTCCGTTTGTTCTCCTTTTCACTGGAGCGAAGACACTTTAAATTAAAGAGAGGTTCCTGTCATATAAAAAAAATTAAATCATTGCTCTGGTAACATTGTGTTCAGCTTTCAATACCTACAAGCAACATAACTTGATAGTTTCTAATTATTTTATTATTTTCAAAGTCCATATGAATGAGTTCTTAAAAATAATTGTCATTCTTCACTTTTATTATTTTTATCATATTATTGATTTGAAAATAAAAAGTATTTTGACAACTGGAAAACCTAACGTCTGGCCGTATCATTAAAAGCTGTGCATTTTTTATATATAAATCTGGTGCTTGGGCGTGAATTTATTCTGCATCTGATTATTCTGCATTAAATGAAAGTATTTTATTCTGCATCTCAATGTTTTCTTTACGTTTCTATTGAAGATCAATTGTTATAGTGCTCTAAAAATATAGTAGTAACATTGTCATTGCTAACATTGTAATGTTAAAAGTACAAAGGGCATTTACAATTTTTTGTTATTGTTTAAATGCCTCGAGTTTTGAAACATTACCTACATCGACTGTAATATCAATCATGTTCAAATTCGACTAAATTCGATGGTACAATGTAACCGTTTTTCCTTTCATGCTCCCAAGAACAGTCACAATAACGATCTCAGTCATATTTCTATAACTTGAACCCACACCTGGCTAAGCGAACGTAAAACGTGGCTAAAGGGGGAATTGTGAAAGGATTTTATTTTGACAGGTCTTTATTCAGAGATTCTTACAATCAGCTGTACTACAAGGTTGTATTTTTTCATCTCCCATGTTGGAGGCATGAGCTTCCGCCAACGTCTAGGACTACTGTCCTTTGAAAATCGATCCTACCCAGTTGGGTTTGAACTCCGACCTGATCCCCGGTCTGCGGAGGCGACCGCTCCGTATTAACTCTTCAATTGTCATTATTCGAAGAAATTGCTTTCTTTCAACTTTATTCCTTACGACCCCTCATTATTTGAACACCAGAGGCCGAGGCATCTGAGTATGGGGTCACCCCACTCGTGAAAACCGAGGTAGTACTCGAGAATTGACTGCACAGAAATGATGGATACTTTATGTAAGGTCGGAACTGGATTTCAAAGCTCCATGGCGCTATATTTTCCATAATTTCACCTTTTGGTGCGCCTCTGACCAGCGAAATATGCAATGTTTCATACACTCATGAATAATTAGTAAACAAGACAGCTAATCGATTCCTTCCTCCCAAGACACAGGTAATGTGGATATTTTTTTGAATATTTAATGTTGAAAGAAGATTTTAACGACAATACCTTTGGCAGTCTTCATATTTGTCTTTTCAGAATCGCTTCTTTCACAAAAACGCAGGAAGACATTTTTACGGGAGTTTTGCAAAATGATCCAGGTCTCTTACAACTGACCACTTCGATGCTGTAACAGCGAGGTTACCTGTTTTTCAACATGTATGTACACTCAGTATTTAAGAAGCCAATACATAGCAACATAATTGACAATTGAACTCTCCCAGAGTCGGAATGACACATTAAGTTGAAAATTATGAATTTGTTTTATACGCATTATTGGTAAACATGGAGAAGAGTTTTGTAACTGGAAAAAGTCAACAGAAACCTTTTGATGGTAGAATGCAAGTATGTAATATATTTTTAAACAAAAATATACAAAGATAACAATATCTTATTCTTAGGTGAATGTGTGGTTTGGGTGATGAATTTATAACATTTTATTAAACTACTGAAGAAGATGTGTTTGGAGTACTGTTACCCTACTATCCCACCTATTTTTTGTACTTAATGGCCTAAAAAAGGAGGAATTCGTAATACTATAGCATCAACATTGCATCGTTTAAGTCAGGCACCTGGAATAGGGACGGCGAGAGTGACACCTTGCAATTCCTAAAAGGTCACTAAAATGCGTTTAATTGTATATGGTAGAAATATTCTTTGATCTGAGAAAAATGGAAATCGTTGGAGACTAAATACGGATTATTTGGTCGACACATACGATCAACGTTACATTACAACATTACAACATATCTGTAGACGTCTTGCATGGAGAGGTTTGACCGTCTTCCCGACTTAATTTGTGATTTAATATGCTTATTTCCCTGTTTAAAACTGACTTCCACTTATCCCTGCAATTCTCTAACCTTTTCCATAAATTAACGACACTAGTCCTAATTACGTTAACCCAGCGAGGTTTTTGAAGAACAACGTTTCCTGGCCCAAGAATCCCATGCGGTAGACCTGTGCGTGAAGCTATGCTGGTTCATCCGAATGGTGCATCAACCCTTTTCTAAAAGATACTTCCTGCTTCACCGATCGCATTTATTAATTTAGTTTCGCCAAAGTTCTTGATTGCTTACTTCGTCGTTGATCATTAGGAACAACATATTTTTCTGTTTCTCTGTGTCAAATTCTCAAATAACGGCTAATGCTGATGTTGAGCTACTATTCATTTGAGCTCCCTGGAGAATATAAAAAGCAATTGGTTTCTTGATTTTCACACTTCTTTTCACTTCCCAGAATTAATTATCGTAATAATATTTTAATTACAGTACATAAAATCTGTTCCGCAGAGCACGCCCTCCCACACCAAGTGCGAGCGAGTGCCCAAGGCGGGCCCCGCCCCTCTCCGTGAGGGCGAGCGCAGTGTGGCTTTCGTCCGAAGGGCCTTGCGGGCGCCTCGGGAGGCGCTCTTCGGTCACTTTATTAGGTTAGTTCCGTGTTTGTGTTTCTGAGCGCGACAGCGGGGGAGGGGCGAGGGGCGAGGGGCGAGGGGCGGGGCCGTGGTGCGGGGGCGCGAGCGGGAGGGTCGGAGGCCGGAGGTGGTGGCGAGACGCGGGCGTGGTGCGGGAGCGAGGGGCGGGCCCGGGGTGCGGAGGCGTGTTGGGGGCGGGGGCGGAGGCGGGGGCAGGGGCAGAGAGGATGGGGGCGCGGGGCGAAGGTGCCGGCCAGGGGGCATCTGAACGGGGAGGGGCGGAGGCTGGGGGCGCGGGCGGGAAACCATATTGAGCTGTAACCATATTTTGGAGAGCTCTACACCCCCCTTCGCCACCCCGCCCCCTTGGCCCCGGCCTCGCCTCGCCTTACGACACGCTGGCCGCGCCGATGGCTGCGCCGTTGGACAAACGCGAAAGAGGGCTTGTGTTGCCGCCCTGGCGCCGGATGCGCACACAAAGGTCGCGTCCTGGAATCCGGATAGCCGGTCGCAGGCCAGCGGTCGCTGCCCGGGGCAGCAGAGGGCTGTGATTGGGGATAAGCTTTGACTTTGCACCCTCCTTCTCATTCTATTCTTTTTCTTCTTTACTCCATTCTCTTTGCACCTTAAACTTCTCTCCTTACAATATCCTTATTTTCCATCTTCAAACATACTCCATTGTCCTTTTTTCTCCCGCTTTTTTTTTACGTTTTCATTTTATGGTTCTTCTCTTGAAAAATTGTCTTTTTCACTACATTCCCTCTTTTTCTTTTTTCACCATCCTCCTACCTTTTCTATTTCTCCCACCATTGTGTCCTCTTCTTCTTCTTCTTCTTCTTCTTCGACTTTGTCTTCTCCCTCTTATTTTCCCCACCTTCCACTTTTGATGTTTTTTTCTCTTCTTTTCCGTGCTTCTCCATCGCCTCTTGCTCTTTCTGCCGACCCCTTAGATGAATCTGAGTGCGCTAATGAAGAAAAATCTTAACCTATTTCGAATGAATCACCGATTAGTGTTTCATAGTCGTAAATACTAATACTATTCGAGAATTTCAGGTCATTGACATTTCTTTCTTAATTTAAAACATTCGTGATATCAATAGTTTAAGAAAGTGAATTCAGGGGACAAACGAACAATTAAAATATATTATGTTTTCAAATAATATAAAGTTATTTTAGCTACAAAACCCGGAATTTCTTCCTTAAACAATTTCTGAATTCATTTTTATGGCGTATTGATGTCACATACTTTTCTCTTGTTTTATCTCAAAACTCTTTCATCGTCTTCAAAATACTGTGAAAAGAACGTTGCCAATATACGAATATAATCAAATAGCTGGCTTCAGTTTTATTCTAGACGGGAGTCCGGACGGGACTTGTTGTGTGAATTTTCTATTTGCATCTTCACAAATAATTGAGTTTTATGTCCCCTCCAATGGTTCTAAATTTCATAAAAATTATAACTCAAAACAAAATTAAAGATACTGCTCAGGTTTTGGGCTTATTATTGTGGAGGTATCAATTTTTGCCTAACTAATTGCAGTACCTATTCTACAGTACCTTTCATTTCGCGCCTGTTTGTACAAAATTCTCCACGCTTGTGAGTTCACCTTTCACTTTGAATTCTCCTACCGCAAGCACTCTCTGTCGTACAACAGTCACCACACGCGCATCATATCACCGATCAGAGAGGTTTGCGGTGCAAAATCTGTTTGCGTAAGGGGCGCAACCAACACGCGACTTGGCAATTTCAGCGGCAGCGAACCATAAGCTCCGGGGTCGCGTTTTAACACGCTACGCCAGCAGCGGTCTGGACGTCGTAAAAACGAAGCATTATCCGCTTATTAATTGTGCGAGCCGATACACGCGGAGACAGTGAGAGATAATTGAATAATGGCTCGAATTATGTATCGGGCTGAACGCAAATCTATGGGCATTGAAACGCACTGGCTCGCACGCCCTGTGTTGCGCAGATTATTTTCATGGATCGTGGACCGCGCACGCGAGGTTAGCGGCTACGGAGATAATTAAATATATAGGGAATATTGCCAGGAATGGGTAACGCTGTTCGTTGAATGACGGAGTGTTGCGACGCCAATTTCAAAAATATGTTCTAACCATTGCAAATCGAGTAGTTGTGAAATTGATATAGGTGAAAACAAATAAAGTACTAAGTGATTGATGTAACGTAGCTGCAGAAGTGCTGATAGAGAAAATTTAGTTTATTTACCCCCAATTTGGCACTAGTGTAAGGAAATATCACAATAATTAGAATTTACCCCAAAATAGAGAAGTACGTGTTTTATATATTTAATATGTTTATTCTTATTTTAATTTAAACATGCATTGCCGTCGAAATTAATAAAACATGTGGAAATTACATGAAACCATACGTTAACATTTTTTGCACCATATGACACGTGAACTATTAGATATTTAAACATATCGTTTGGATTGTCATTAAAATATTTAATAAGTATGAATATTCTTCCAGATAAAACTCAGCTAGGCTGCCGATTTTCCTTTCCAATTTCAGAGATCAGCCTTCATGTACTACCATTCAGACTTGGCATCTGTCTCAATAGCAGAAGACCCGAAGTCGAGCTGCATATTCGGGCATCGCTCCCAAACAGAGGAATTAAATTTTTGAGTTCCCTTCTTGGATCACTCCGGTCTATTTATTTCGCCGTTGCCGGTTGCATATTCACAAATTCATAAATATTTACAGTGCCATCCATGAATATGCATTCTTCTAGATGGATAATTTGGCAACACGGGCAACATTGGGCGCGAGCGCCGCGAGGTGGACGGTAGTGGCCGGGCAAGGGGGGGGGGGGATAGGGGAGGCTTCGGAGGAGGGAGGCACGCGGTGGTACAATGGTTGGGCTCGCAGCGTTAAACACGCGGTCTCAAATTTCAAACAGATCCATTAATATTTATGAACGCACCCGGGCGGCGCTGGCCGTTTGACAGGCGCTGCTCGCGCGGCCCCCAGCAGCATCACCTGCCCCCTCGCCCACCGCTTGCCTGATTTCGCTCCGTGCGATGTTGGGGTGAGCGATCGCAGGTCGTGATTATGTGCCGCCGGATGTGTTCAATGCATGGCGGTCACGAGCTTTGGTGATGGGCCAGTGTGGTGTGTGCACGTGCTCTGATTTATGTTTCATTTATCTCGTTATAAACTGGCATTCACCTTTAGATGACTTGATGCAGTTCATTTAACCCTGCTCATGAAGTTGCACGTTGGAAATAATCCTCTTTTGTTTGGGCAGTGATATTTACCCGTGTATGTTCTAGTGAAAACTGTTTATTTTGCATATTATGTTTATTTATTACACAATGATAGCAGCAGCACTAAGGTGTTATACACATGTACACTATTTTCATTTTAGTTAAAATGTTTCCATGCATATGATTTTATATTATATTAATAGTGGAATGTAAAGAGGGTTGATTATTAGTTCAATGAACAATGATGAAGAGAAATGTAGAAACATAAGATACTTTTTTTCGCAGCAACAACGATTAGCACACCTTAAATAGTCGCTTCCAACGAATAATTAAATTACTGAATACAAATTGAGAAATTGACCAACCACTTTGGTAAATCTTTTTATATGATTTTATGCAGTGCCGACAGTTGTTGCTGCACCGAATTTCCTCCCTACGAAGGATTATAGAATTAAACTTCGTGCAACCTATGGAATTTTTTAACCTTTCTGTTGTGTGTAGTATGTAATAGGAAAATAGTCGTACCAAGTGTACCATGGTCATCACTCACTCGCAAGTGACTAAGGAGCAAAACAATATACGTAATGAAAGGGTGAGATCCGATGAATACGAATAGTGACTTTCTAGGTGGTTACTTAAAGTAGAAATGCTCAAATATTGTATTGAGACCAGACTTCCCGCGGTGACTTACTTCAGTTTCCTCTCGCCTTTCTGAAGACTAGTGCCGATGGATCCCAATGTCACTTCTCCCATTTTCGTCCCTTCCCCCCCCCCCAGATCGGCCCTACGAATCAAGGAAAGGACCACACCGCTTGCCCGCCGACAGGCGCTGGCTCGAGGCTGTCGCTCGTTACTAGAGCAGATCTGACCTATGTAACGTCTATGTTCAGCTTTTATCAGAGACCAATCAGGCGTTTCCATGCCCCGGTGTTAGACCGGAGTGACAATAAGTAATAAGCTGCATGGTCAAACGCCACGCTCACACCTGCGTTGGCTCATGTGCCTCCTGCCGTTGCGCTGAGTGCCACGTCCACCGCTCTTCCGATGCCTGCTCTCCACTGCCCCTCCCCGTCCCTGCCTCTTCCTCTCTCTGCCCCGACTCGTTCCGTCTCGCCCCGTCCCGCCCATTTCTGCCCGCTCCGCCGCGCACCGTCCCACGCTGCTCTCCCCGCCCCGCCCCGTCACGCCGTGTCCCACCCGAGCCGCTCCGTCCCATTCCGATCCATTTCGACTCCCCCGCCCACCCTCACCCTGCCACGCCCTGTCCTTTTCCGTTCATTTCAGTTCGATCCCCTCTCCACTCTCCCCGACTCGCGCTGCCTCGCCTCGCCCCCCCGCACTGCCCCACTCCGACCTGTTCAGCACCTCCCCGAACCGTTCCAACCGCCGCCCTTCGTAACCCTCCCACCCCACCTCTCGCCTCTTCGCGCCTCTTCCGGCCCTCCCACCCCCTTCCATACCGCCTCGTTCCGTTTCGTCTCGTCCGACCCGTTGCATTGCGCCCAGCGGCATGGCAGCGCCTAATGGCACGCAGGAGGCGAGGCTGCGAGCCGGACAGGCAGAATAATTAAATCGACTGACTCATCAAAGATTCTTGTGCCTGGCGCTCCGAGCCTGTGGCGCTCCACGGCAATGGCTGTTGCGTTTCTCGACGTTCTCTATACGGCGCCCCCCCCTGCATCTCCTCACTCCCCATTCCGCCTCCCCAAACGGTGACGGCGTGCGATATGTAGAGAGTAAAGTTCCATTACATCACTAAATGACCTTGCGAAATTTGATACAGGTATTTATTTCTCCAACTTACTGTAATTAGGTAGTCAGCGTGTATTTGGCCGACCGTTACTTCCAGATTCCGGTTCACCATTCAAAGCAACTGAAGTGTCATTCCCCGCGTCTCAATTTTCTGATGTAGCCCCAAAAGAAAGCGGATTCTTTCAAAATACTCTAAAACATCTTCAAAAAGTGTCTTTCGTGGAGTTTTTAGCCATCTAAAATGTGAATTTAGGAGTTTTATAAGGCTTTTGGCGAGGGTATCAACAGATCATTAAATATTTCTCTAGAAAACGAATGGGTTGGAAATATTTTAGCAGAATGTATTTGGGAATACTAAAAGAATTTCTAGAAGAAACAGGTTTAAGAGGGGGGTTCATGCATCTTTTGAGCTACAGTGGTGAATCATTGTGAATCAATATGTTACTTTTTCGGCATTACATGATTCTCACAACTTGATGTGACCTTTTGCTTGCATACACACCACGCGATACACTGCCACGCATGTCGGGGGACCAGTCAAGGGCTTAGAGCTTGCTCTGACTGGGGCGATGCTTTGGAACTCACCATCCAGAGTTAAGTGACTGTAGCGGTTCACATGATCGGAAATACACATCAATCAACATACCCGCCGTGAGGTCCTTCCAATGAGGTTTTGTGTTGAGATATTTGTGTTAGGATGAGGTGAGAAAGGCATGGGGGAATTTGAAGCAGGGGAAACGTCACTAACCCGCTTTGACCACCATTATATTTGGACGAGAGGGGAACACCATCTCTCTTTCAGGTGTGACAGGCGATCAGTCTCTCCGTTACGTCACAAGTCGCCCATGTAAAGTACATAATCTATACTTCATTATGAAGCCTCTGTGTACATGATTACTCAAAATTGTCCCTCTTATATTTTATTCTACTCTTTCTGGCAACAACACAACGAACACACCCTAACCCCTCATGTCTGCAATGCAAGTTGGCGTGTTTCATGATCAATGACAGATGTCTTTATTTGTGATTTCATTTCTTGACATTTAAAGCGATATGGCATGCCATTTTCTATGGCAATCATGACGCTTCGCAGTGCAAGGTGAAGTGTATTGCGAGTCTCATTCACAGGTGTTATCGGCCAGGAAGCCTTAGATCTCTTCATAATGCTCCCCAGTTTGCAGAACAATCATAGTTCTAGTCTGTCAGTTAAATGAACTATCAAACGAATGAATCTAGAACGAAGAATTTCAGTGAAAACGAAGAGTAGGTAGAGAGTTTCAGACTAAGAACCTACTCCTAGGCATCATGGAGATCATCAACTTCCGCGCACCGAATTTCAACAGCTCAGCCGTTTGAGGCGCCGACGACTGCAAGTTCTCTCTGCTGTGGATTTTTCCCGTCGTGGAAGGAAAAGATTACCACTCTCTCGGCAGCGAGGAGGGCGGTTTCGATTTGTTAAATGCGATTTGAACAAAAATATGACACCCGGATCAGCCCGCGCGGGCCGTTTTGATCCCCCAATTCAATTTCCTCCCCTTCCCAACTGACATTCAAATTCCATAACTTGTCAATTGGAATACCGAGGGACCTGCTGGAGAAGGGAGGAACAGGCTACTCTTAAGGGAAGGTGAGGCGGGAGGAGACGTGATGGAGGGAGGTATTGATAGACGGCAGACACTATCTTAAAACGCCGATGCGGTGGCGACAGAAATCCTGCCCCTTTGGACCGTACGTCGGGATGAACGAACTCGGATGTTGAAATATGACTTAATTTCTTGTGATTTACTTGTTCTCTTCATTGTTATCTTGTTACAGTGTAGGCATAACCTGTGATTTATCCTTTTAGATTGTTATTTTTATTATAAGCTTACCTGAAAAAGCAATTTTTTTTATTTCTCATCACATTACAATCGTTAACATGTAATGTGATAAAATTCTATTTATGAGATTTCAGGACCGTGTATTTCTAAAACTGCTGAAAACGTTTGAGTCACGCACTATGTTTTGTATATTCTCGAAGCTTTTGAAGAAACATATCATTCATTCAATTGCGTTCCTATCAAATTAACCTATAATACATTTAATACAAATGCACCTATACGTTTTAAACAAGAATATTAAGAACGTTGAAATCAATTTCGATTTGTTAAAACATACATACCTTCCGTAATGAAAAATAAACACAGCTTCATGAAACTCATATAATAACGTGATGAGAGGACAGAAAGATCATTTTAATTAAAGTTACACAGAATAATCTACAGCAAATTGACATAAGAAATTACCTCTTCATTCTAAAGATTTTTTCTCAATTTCAACAGTAGAGTACCTCTATTTTATTTTATTTTTGCATATGACTTTCGTTTCATTGCCTAAACGAAATTGTGAGACACTTATCAGTTTGTCATCTTAAAAAATGTTCGATATTAATTGGTATCTCTCACAGGTTGTAGAAACAAGATTCTCATTACTCTTAACCACGCTAAAATTGTGTAGCTGATAACTTTATTTAGCCGTCTTCATTATTTTCTTATTCTACATTTTATTGGAAATGCCGCAAAACTGTTCTCAAATAAGGTCAGTGATGGAAATATGACCAGTGCATGTAGTATGGCCAATGCGGCTATTGCGGCTATGTTGTTGGCTGAAAATGTTTGCCGTAGTACTAGCACGCTGTCTGGGAGAGCGTAGTTAGTGCTTTAGCCCCCTACAAGTCTGGAGCCATATTGTCAAGAAGGCTCTGTGTCCTTATAACTTCTTTCCAGTTAATTTTATCATTATTCACACTTGAAGGAGGATTTAGTATTTGACTGTATAGATCAACGTTCGTGCAAGTTGTCTACTTTTAATTTTAATTATATATTTGGCACGCACTCCAATACAAGCAAAGGTTCAGTGCAATTCATTTTTGTACCATTTCGCAAGCCTCGCAAAATCGGACTGGCAGCAGGGATTCTAGAAATTACTCACACCACCTCCCTCCATAGAAGCTCCTAAGCCCGGTACGTGCGTCCTGACGCAGGGCTACGCAAAATGATGTAATTCATTGCGTCAATTGTTAAACTCAAAACTAGCACTATAATTTTAGAAATTCAAAATGGCAATCAGTGCTGTACTCATTTTAATTCTAAATTAACCATCGCTTTAATAATTCAATTGCAATAATTTGAGCCGGCTGATTTCATTGGTCTCAACTCCAAAAAGCGGAAGCGCCCGCTTGCAACAGCGAGCGACTCCGCGCCCAGGCAGGTCCTCGCAAATGCTCCCGGACGGGCTCACTCTTACATCGCGATGTAAAAGCCACGCACGCCTTTGTAACCTCTGTGCAACTCGCGCCTTCTTCACATTTTGTTATGTTTAATCACAGATCAAGACGCTACTTATCTCGTGTACTGCCAAGTATACTCATTCTACTGATTTCACGTTGCTGTATTTATACGCGAGTGTACGACTATGTTACGGTTTCTTAAACATTGCAACTGCAATTATCTGAATTGTGTCTAAACTTTATTACTAACTACATTTCAACTGTGAGTTATTAACGATCTCTGAACTGTGTTACCGCCTCTTAAGTGTAACGTATTATTTAACATTGCAACAGCAATCATTTGAACTGTATCACTCAGCGTGTGAACTGTGACAATCGTATTGTTATAATAACAACTTTATTAGTGCCTACTGCACAGAGCTTTCTATGTTCTCAAATAAAGATTCTCTGAATATAGCTCTCAGAATAGCTCTGAAGAAGGCCACAACAAGATGGCCGAAACGTCAGCACAATTGACCGAGACGCGGCTCATCCCGGATAGCCAAGAATGCATTTCTAAATCACTTTTTTGTGATATAGTTATTTCAGCTGGAAGCAAAAGTGTTAAATTTCATCAACATTCTGCTAATTTTGCTCAAATGTTGAAATACATCATCAGGAAAACTTGAGTCACTTAACGTGGCCATATTACTTTCAGATATTCTGTATCATTCGCCGAAACCACGCTCCCCTACGTATTGTAAGTGCGCAGCGATTCCCATATTTCAATAGTCTCACCCATTGATGTACGAAATGGTATAGAGTGCGATAACTGAAAACATTAATCTACATTCTTTATTTTTTACACTTTATTTAAAATAAGAATACGCGAGTGCGGGAATATATTATTATTTTGCAAGAAGGCCCAATGTCCCTAAAATTACTTCCTCGTTAACGGCACCGTTTACGGTAAAGATGAGGCAACTGCCATTACTACAAGAAACTCTTCGTTAATGCGGAGGTTAATGGCGATGTTGCTTGTGCGCAAGTCGTTAGGAAGTTGTTTCTTACAGGAACGCGCCTATCCAGCGCGTTTCAAAGCCGGGGACTAGCCCGCGTAACGGAAATGGAACCGTCGGGACGGAGGGGGGCGTGGTTGTGCGCGTTTACGGTAACGGTTCCCGCGCCGCTATGGCAGTTTCCAAGGAACTTGGATGCAATCGCGGCTCTCCCAGTGAAAGGGGTGCAGCTCACGGAAGACGATGAGAGAAAGAAGGTTAAGCGGTCTTCAACATTCAAGGCTGATCCATTGAGAATCTCAACTCGTCGGAACTATCGTGTCGCGAAGGCGAATCTCCGTGAATTAATTGTGCGGAAACTGTGCCTAGTTCCTTCTCTCCCCGTTTTCAGGAATAAGCGAAAAGGTATCGATTTGATTTTACCCTCGGCGATGCACCTCAATCTGAACCTAGATCTAGCATCCGCTTGCTTGCGGATTTGCCAGTCTTAAGAAATAATTGGCGATGGGCTAATGGAGTGATATCAACCCTATAAATGTTTATGCATTCTTCATCTCTGTAGATGGCATTAGTGTCGTTTTAGGGAATAAATTGTCGCGCTCGTGAACAGTTTTTAAGATATTGCTCCACCATATACGATGTTGTATGTTATTTTGGATATAATGTAGTTCGTATTTAGAAGTGATGAAAGGAACCGACCTAATTAACAGGTTACGTAGATTGTCAATTGATTGTTTAGTGATTCCAGGCACGTCAACTAACAGGGTCATTATTCCCTTAAGCATAGTGCGTGTTTTGCTTTGGGCGTGGCGGTGATCTTTCCACCGCTGTATGGCGAGATCCGGCGCCGACCTACCATCGGTTTGCGGGCGTTTCCTCAACCTGGTGTCTCTCAGCAGCGGGCGCCGCCGCAGCGTAGTAAATGTGTGTAAGTGCGCCTCTAGTGTGTGTATAACGAGGGCGGATAGGACAAGGAAGAGGTAGGAAAGATCGCGCGCGGTCCGAGGCCCATTTGGTATTTGGCTTGGTATTTTGGTCAGCCACCGTCCCGCTCACTTCGCCCGAGACCTCGCCACTGAGGATGCCCACTACACACGTTTGGCACTTCAAAGCCCATTGAACCACGGTCCATCTGCCCGGAAGAAATGAATAATAGGTGCCTAACTGGTGAGAAAACTACTTTATCCTTGGGACTGTAGTCTGGGAACTCGCGGAATACGGAACTCTTTTTGTCAAATACAAGACAAGATTTGGCACGGCAATACTCTAAAAAAAGGAAAGAGATAGTTGGGGGGGGGGGTTAGGCCCGGCAAAGTCGCATGGGCAGAGGCGAGATGAAGCATAAGGACGCATGGCGATGCGGCAAGGGGCAAGCTGGGCAAGGACAGGTAGGTCAGAGCAGGCTGATGTTGGACAGGGTATGTCAGGGCAGATGGGGTTGGGCAGGGAAGGAGAGGACAGACCGGGACACGCAAGGACAAAAATGGATGCGGCAGGAATGGAGAGGAGGAGAGGGTTGGGACGCAGAGGAACGGGGAGGGCGCTGCAAACCCGACATTGTGTGTCGGGGCCAAGCAGAGCCGAGCCCACGAAGAGTGTGAAAAGTCAGATAGAGGTGAGAGGAAAGAGGAGAGGAGAAGAAGGTGAAAGGAAAAACAGAACAGGATGGAATAAGGTAGAACAAGGTTCACGGTTACGCCAGAGAATGGGACAAGGCGCGAGTGGAGGGGAGGGATCCCAGCCCTCGAGCGATGTAGCCCGAGAGGGGGCGGGGCGGAGACGGGGCTGGGCCTCGAAGAAAGCGATACAGCAGAGCGGGCGAGAGCAGAGAGCGAATCCGGGCGCTGGCAGTTGGGGCAGAGCGAGGAGGCAGGCCCGGCCGGCGGCCGAAGGGGGCGCGTGGAGACGGGGGCGGGGCCCATTCGAGTGAGTCGCCCCACCGCGCCGTGCGCGCCCCGCTAAGCCCCGGATAAGGACTGCTCTCGCCCCCTTCTCGGGACGACTCTCAGTAGCGTCCAAGAACGCGGGGCCTGAGAGTTCCTGCCCCCCCCCCCCAAAGGCGTGGGGAGGTGCACTATCACAGTGGTTTTCATGACTCCCTTCACATCACAAATTCCGCACAGGCCTCCTCTCATTTAAATTTGTTAATAACGACAAAATATATTTTTATCAAGGTAATGCCATCAGGTATACTTTTTTATTTTATAATTACAGTGTACAAAATAATTATTTACATATAATTGTCACCTTGTTGGACGCAAATGTATCTGTTCCACAGTCGTAAAGAAATCCAAACTGTGACCATGTTACTGGGTAACAATGCATTTTATTAATTAATAGTTTTCAAAGAATTGGCTGCCACGACCGAGATTCGAACCCGGGCCATCTGCTTACCACAAAGCTAGGGTTCGAATCCTGGTCGGGGCAGCCAATTCTTTGAAGAAAGTTAATTATTAAAACAATTATTGTAAAGTCATTTGAACTAAGTACTGTTCTAATTACTGAATTTAATTATTGTCTTATAAATTGAAAATAAGTACAAAAACTATAAATACGAACATATTGATAGTTCAGAAGAGTCAGTGAGATAAATGGGTTCGTTTCGTAACAAACAGTTAATTTAATCTCGGTACTGATTAAGAAATGGCAATTCATATCTCATTCTGGAGATTTATTCTTGAACTGCATTTTGTCCTGATCCCCGCCATGGCTTAAAATCTGGTTTCGCATAGGTAAGAAGTGTTAAAAGGAAGCAGAACACGCAAGGCTTTCTTTATTAACGCTGCTTACTCATTCCTTACGGAGCACCAAAATTCGGACAATGTTGCAGTTTGATACACTGTCTTTAGTGTGATGAAAGATAAATAAGTTATTTTTCTCCTATTTTGAAATTTAAATATAAATTAGAACATTATTAAGGGCTGGAGCACTATTTTAATCAATTATTTCGACGTTTCGCGCCTCCCCTCGGAAACTTTAGTACCTCCCTGGGGAGGCGTACTTCACCGTGTGAATAACACTGCTCTATTAGGTTGTGACATGGTTGCCATCTCACATTACCACTTATAGTATCTGAACCGAGATTAATTTTGCTTTATTTTATCTCTTCTGATTGATTGATTGATTGATTACTGATTCCGGGCGCGTCAACGGCCAGAGTCATTAGTACTGTAAGGGGAGTGCAGGGTTTTTCCGTGTAAGGTGGCGGTAATCTTCCCCCGCTAGATGGTGAGATATGGCACCGACCTACCGTCAACCAGCGGGGTTTTCCACAACCAGGTACCTCCCACCAGCGGGTTACAGCCCCAGGTGGGACAAGCTCTAAGCTCCCGACATGTCTCCCAGCGTGTGTGTTATTGTAGTCCTTGTGAGTGTAAATAAGGATTGGAGAAGGAAGAGGAAGGAAAGATCGCGCGCGGTCCATGATCCGTTTGTTATGGTACTGCTCCGGCATTCGCCTGGTGTTGATCGGAGAAACTACGGACAACTACCGATAAGAGCAGCCGGCAGCCGATAAGACAGAATTCTCCACCACACAATGATTGAACTTGATCTGGCTACTAGCTAGTGTCGAAAATTGTGCCACCGTCGGATCTCGAATCTAGGACCTCCCTACCCTTCTTATCGTATATGTCTACCCTTTCTGTCATTCAGTGGTAGCAAAAAGGACACCACTATTGTGGTTCAATGCTCGTGTAAAGCGAGGGCATAAAGAGTTAAGCATCTTCTCTTACCTGTGCACAGTCTTTCTTCATTCTGACATTCATTCCCTTTCCATGAGCGCTCTTGCATCCCCCATGATCACTTTGGTAAGATATCTGGTTCTATATTGGCCACAATTAAATTACGGTTGGTTACCTGTGGTTATGTAACTTGCTGTTAAAATAATGTAAAATCTTATACTTAGTTCTCATAAGAATCATTCCCATAAAATTCAACTCATTTCGGATTTCACTGAGCACTTAATCACAAGTTTATTGTATTCCCCATGAGTTATACCCTTCTTTCAAGAATGTTATTTATATTTAAACGCGGAGATGCGACCCCCTTGCCTAGTAACTATATCTCGTAAACGACACAAATAAATTAACCCGATTTTCAGAATCAATTAACTTGAGTTCCAGAATCACCTTGTAAGTTTCGTAAATGAAGACGGTATTCGACAAAATGGACTTACGGTTTTTGTAAAGTAATAACTTGATCTCTGCAACAGAGCTTCAGCATGTAACTGTTTTTCATTACGACTGTACCAATTTGATGGTCGGTGATATTTTAAGTCACTTTTGTGTGGCATCTGTTTATCGTCTGTTGCTCTGCATCCCGCGACGCCTCAATAATTTCAATAACACGTCACAAGCCTTCGCGCCGTCACTGTCGAGACTTTCTGACTCGTGCTATTCTCTTTAACGACGCGCCTGTCTCCGAAACATTTAAAATATTCCGCGAATCTCCTCTGACGTGGCCGGACCACCCGAGCGCAATGTAATCCGTGAGTCTGACGTGAATTGAACTTTCAGGGATTCACACGAGAGCAGCCGACGAGAGGGAAAATGATGTGAAAAGTGGCGAAAATCCAGCGAGTGGTGAAACCAATAATTTATTTTCCTGTGAGTTTTAATAGGTTCTACGTGGCTTGCAACTTTTGTGAAGGACATGAATTCTGTTTTTTTAGAAAGTAATGCCGAATTGTTAGCTTGCCAGTATATTTCCAAGGTTATGAAGTCAAAAAACTAGAAAACATAAATATTAATAACTAGATGAAACACCCTGTTCTACCGCGTATTTATTAATCGCGTAATTATCTTCCACAGCTCTCCCCCTCCCCACCCTGTTGTATATGTTACAATCATTGTTATGCGCAGTTACATTGTTGCATTCTCCAATGAAATCGTTCGGAAACAATATTAATTCTTAAATACTTTTGAACCTATCCGTCTATCTGTGTTTTTAAAATGAACCAAAATACATTTAATATATAATTTTATTGTCTTTCAGAAACGTCGATTCACTTTGAAGATTTTACTCACTGTATTAAGATATCTTACGTAATATACGGATTACTAATGGAGACTTCTTAAATAACGAAAGTTTGGGAAAGTTCTCCATAAAAGTAATTTGGTTCGTGGTAAAAGATAATTCTGTTTATTCGCATTGGAAATGTTTTTTATTTTTTTAATGTATTAAAAAGGTCCGATGTAAAAATCAGTTTTGAGTGGTCTTAAATGAATGTTGCGATTTTCGTGTGTTTAAATAGAAACATAATTAAATTTTTAAAATTATGATTTTTTCTGAACATTGTGTGTCTCATTCTGTATAACAAACTTACAGAACATGAAACGGCGCCTTTCGCGACTTAGTGTTTCCATATTTTGTATTCAATAGTACTTAGTTATTGATAAGTAGTTGATTTCATTTGGTTAATATCGATTCCAAAATCATACCAAATCTCACGTCTTCAGTTGTTCGTCCTTCGTTTCCAATGAGATAGTCTTCAAGTTGCGTTTCCTCTCTGGCGGCGCCAACTGCTGTGGCGCTGCGGCTCGACAAGATAGCATGGGCTGAGCGGGGGGGGGACTTCAAGGGCCCTAATCTGCTTCCCTGCGCTGCGAAAGCCCCGCATCGCCACACGGTCCCTTCGCAGGGGGCGACCTCAAACGGTTCTCCAGAGAACCAACTTCCCGCGCAGCAGGCCGGGCGCCTCGCCCGCGCCGCCGCGACAATGGGTCCTGGTATTACCCCAGCGCTGCGAGCGTCCCTGCCCTGCCGTTGTGATTTCTCCAGAACGCACCAATTTTTGATATTAAAATAATGTTTACTCTGTCTAGGTCTAGTTGAAGACAAATAGTTTAAGGTTATTCATTCGCTCTGTCTCTGTAACTTAATGATTCTCTAATTTAAAAAATTATATTTTCTTTTATTCGCACACTTTACATATTTTCATCATGAAATAATATATTATTTTATTTATATTACGTACATTACTTTGTAAATAATTGAATTAACGTCTTTCAATGAATATACTGTTTGTAATACTTATATTATAATTCATGAAAACAATCAGTTTTTACTTTCAAGCGTGCCTGTACCACCTTCAAACCTTCTGTCACGACTAAAGCAACTTAATTGCCTTAGAATTATTAATGAATATATTGCTTGTAATTATTAGGTTATAATTCATAAAAAAGGAAACAGTTTAACTTTCAGGCGTTCCCCCACAACTTTGACACCTTATTGAGAGAAAAAAAAATTAGAATCTGTCGCGTTTAACGCTACTCACTTGGATTTTTCTTCCAACTTGTAGTTATTTTTCATTATTTACCAGTTGGGCTTAGACGTCTGTTGTTCCCAACTCTTAATGCACCGCCCAAATATAGCAGATCTTCATTCAAATTTTCCTTCTTTTATTACGATATTTTCTATCCTTATCTCTCACTCTTATTTTTTCTCGTTTTTGTTCTTCGTTTGTATTCACAAAAACTGTTTTACGTAATTATCGTGTACACTATGCCTCATCATTTGCATTCTCCTTGTCTTTTCCATGCCTTTCGCTTTCAGCCCCGACCAGGACGGCTGCGGTGCATTTGCCTGCGGTGGCTGCGGTGAATGAACCACGTTTGCGCATCTCTTCCCCGCCGCCCACGTCGACTCTGCCTCCGTCCAACGCGACTCCCACATGGTTTCATCTCTACATCTGGCTCCACCTGCACCTCGACCAACACCGCCCCCGTGTCTCCTGCCATATCCACCACCGTCTCCACCTCCACCTCCGTCTACGTCTACCTCCGCCTCCACTCCCACCTTCACCTCTATTTCCACCTCCACCTCCACCACCACCTTCCCCTATTGCACAAGCTTCTTCTCACCCGCCTCTTCCTTTATCTTCGCCTACCTTTTTTTAACCCTCACTTCCATATCCCCTCCATCTTCACCTCTACCTCCCCCTCTACCGCTACCACTGTACTCCTGCCTCTTCCTTCTTCTCTTCCTCCTCCAGTACTTCTACCACTACCTGCTTTTCCTCCTCATCATCCACCTATTCCTTCGTCTTCACCTACTCCTCCATCTCCCACTTCACCTCCCACTCTGTCTCCATCTCCACTTCCGCTTGTGCCTCCCCCTCCTCATCCGATTCTTCCTCCACCTTCGCCATCGTCATCACCTCGGTGGTCACCTCCTCTTCCACCTCCGTCTTTCCAGCCGCCGACATCTTCCCCACCACCTGCTTCTTCGATTCCGCCATGGCCCCCGCCACCCCCTCTTTCTCCGTCTCTACCATCGTCTCACCGCTCACCACCTTCCTGCTCACGACACTCTGCCCCCAAAGCGCCGCGCAAAATCTGCCTCCCCTCCCCACCCGGCCCCTCGCCCTCCCGCGCCCTCCGGGGGCATAGCTGGAATTACAGCGCACTATATTAACATTCCACGGGTTCGATCGCGACCCTCGGTGTCTCGCGCGGGAGGGGGAGGGGAGGGGAGGGGAGGGCGCCGCCTGCGTTTCTAGGAATAGGCCGCGCATCGACGGCGGCCTCCGGAGGGCGCCGCGCGGAGCGGTGGGCCCGGAAGCGGCTTCTGCGCGCAGATGCCGCCACTGTTCGAAGGGCGGTGCGGTGCGGTCGTGCGCAAGCGCTGAACTCAACGGAGCAATGCTGCCATGCAAATAATGATTGCCGTCAAGTTGATGTGGTTGCATCATATCGAGGAGACGTTTCGTACTATGCTCGGTTTCTTTACTTTTTAGATTTTGTTCAGTATTTGCTTTCAACAAACACTGTAAGGTGTTTGACAGATGGTCCTTATCTTACACATGCCGCCATTAAATAAATTGTTTATTCTAGGGATACGTAAAATGGTATATTTTGTCGGTACAAATTTTATTTCACTGCAAATTCGATTTACATGGCACTAAGTATATGAATATGCGTACTTCTTCTACTTACTTTCAATAAAAAAATGCACGTTCTGTCTAATTTTCGCATTAACTGATCATATTTATGTACATTATTTGAAGTTTCATGCCTACTCGGGAATGATTGCTAATAAATGTTCAATTCAAGAGATGTATTCATTCACAAATATGTGCTTCTACTTCTACTTTTCGTTCTTTCGGGTTCTTAACTTTTTTTCGTCGTATCACTACTAATATATTATGAAATTAAATTAAAAATTTTAGAAAAATAAAAAGCAACTTCAACGCAGTTCGATTTACTGTATTTACCACTACTTCATTTCTGTTTTAAGGTACTTCAACATTTATACTGATTTGAACTCCAGTTTCTCTTCATGCAAGCAAAAGTTAGAAATAGCAGATAATACGTGATTGATGTCCGCAACTTTGTACAGATAATAAGTATCATATAGATTCACATTTTTTAATAATTTTATATGGTTCAAACTGATGTATTCTGATCACATTACGTTATTATCACATTACGAATAGTTAAAAGAATATTGCGATGAACAGTATATAAAGAAAACTAAATGTGTATATCGCGAATGGAACTAACAAGAGATTCATTAGAGCTAACAACAGTATTTTTTAGGGGGTGGGGCTATCAGCGGCAAAAAAAAAACCCCACACGAAATGGTTTTCCAAAAAGAAACACGTAAACTGCTCAAGATCAACAAATTAAATACTCTCTTAGAACACTGTAATAAATTAAATACTTTAGAAATCAATTCTGCAATAACATAGGCATATATAGATACATCTTACTTGGAGCCTTGACGTCGCACGACGTCAGCATTGCGTGACACACTAGACAAATCAGTCGAAATGCGCAGAATCACAATAGGCGGAATGACATTATAAAATATTTGCATTTATCATTACTAATCAAAATTGTTTCTTAGTTTTTTCAAGTCACGGTGAGAAATCAAGTTCTTAAGTATCGTTTCTTAACAGTTTATAATTTTATTACAACTTCTAAAGAAGCAAGTACGGTACACCCGCAAGACTATGAAAGCGAGAAATCAGGAAAGGATGAGGATTTATTGGGTGGTGACAGTAGTGGAAATTCTTCATTTTTCGCACAGCTTTACAGTACTTTCTCTCTACTCAGTAGCGAGAAAGTAAAAACAACTTCATTCAGCTAAAGCGTCAAATTTGCACCGAAGATATTCGTACTTCGGATTTAATTCGCCAATTTTGGATAGGAGAACAGTATCTGACTAATTTGGAAATCAGACAGATTTATCAGACATATTACTCGTCGTAAATAGAACAGATGGTGTGATAAGTAATGGTAAACAAAACTTTACGAATCATATATTATAATAATTCATTATTTATTTTTTCAACAAGAAAGCTAAATATAAGTTGTGTGCACCCATCCACCTATAGCCATTACGTATACGGCTAAGAATTTAAACAAAGAAGAGCGAAAAGGACAAGCGTCGAATGAAAATGAGAATGTGCCAGAGGATCTTCATATTGGCATCGGATCATTGTAGTAGATGGGTAATAACCAACCCTTCCATTCCAACCTGCCTGCAGGTGGCACCTACGTGAAAGCAATTGCAGCTCCCCGCCTCCCCGCCAGCGCTCCCTTGTGCCCTGCAAGTGATGGCGGTGATGCAAATTCCACAAACTTTAATTACTGCTCTACGTCTCTTCCGGTTTTTGCCTTCGTTCGGTTTTCCTTACTTATAGTCCATCTCCCTGCCTTCGCGTTTTCAAACACCTCACACCCACCAAACCCTCCCCACTTCCCTCTCTCACCATCCTTCTCTCGCCATTCCTCTCTCGCCCTCCCTCTCTCATCCTCCCCTTCCCCTTCTCACCATCTCTTCCACCCTTCCATTCTCCCGTCTTTCCATCGTTGGGCTCCCGGATACTTGCAGTCGTCGCCCCCTTGCGAAGATGACACGTTTCCGATTATGTCACACGAACTCCGCACCTCATTTGTTTCCTACGATCCACCTCTTCCTTTCCAGCTCAACCTGCCTATCCCCTAGCCCCCATGCGAAGAAGAATACCCAGTTGCCGAAACGGACCATTCCACAACGTTTTCCGCTACAAATACGACTGCGATCTAAAGGAAGACGATGGAATCCTTCGGAAATGTTCAGAATTAAAAACAAAATTTACATAAAATGTTAAATAAAAATTTCAATTTGTTTTAATACATTTAGATAATAACGTTATGGATTGCCGAGGTGGCTAAGAGCTTGTACCGACCCAGCGCTTCTGTCCAAAGGGTTGCGAGTTCGAGTCCCCCTTACTTCATAAGAGTCTCTCTTTATAACAGAGTGTAAAAAATGGTAACATGTCAGATGTGTGTGTATAAAAGACACGTTTAAAAACAAATATGCATGAAACACTGAAATGGAATACTTAAACCACGTGAATTCTAATTACAATGAGGAAAAGTGTGCCTCCGATAAGTTTGATTGGACCCACAGTGTGTCCTATTACTTCAACCATCCTTCCTACCAGCCGAAGCCTCTCCAACCACGAGCTTCTATCGGCAATGGCGGCCTTCACATTAATGCAGGACGGCTGCTTTCACGCACCCGGACGAGGACGGGATTACCGGCGAGTGATGAGAGAGTGGGAAAACAAGGGAGAGGTGTTATGAATTCTTGATTAACATGCGGTGCTCGTGGGTTGGGTGCGTTAGGTGCTTGGCGTTGCGTTCGGGAAAGCGTTGCACACTTTCCCTTGAGAATGACGGCTCACAAATTGAATCAATGTAACAACTGAGAGGAAATGCTTGTAGAATATGGTGATGACGCAGTATGAAAGAGGTTTTCTGAGTCGCGGGAGTGTCCAATGTCATAATTGACATAGTCGTCGGCAAAACGAATTTTAGGAGTATCCCAAGGGCTAATAATATACACAGTACCAAGCGATATTCAGGCGGCTTTAAAAAAGAATGTATGACACTGTTAAAATATTTTCCCACATATTGGTTATCTGTCTTGTATTCAAATATGGGGATCAGCAATAAAAAAATCATCTATGAATGTGTCGTATATTTCATTTGTTTTTTCAAAATCATTGATTTACAGAGATTCACTATATTTGCATTTTCAAAAACTCATTATTCTTCTCTGAAGATGGTGTAATAAAATATTAGAGTTATTCAATAATAATGTAATACGACATAAAATCTTCTTATAGATGTAAAGTTCAAAATTAAAACGTATTAATTTATATCATAATACAATATTTTGTAGAGATACCTAATCAATTTGTACAATATTATTGATGTAGGCTTTGTTTTTAATGAAATTATAGAGTACTTGCGGTGTGAATACAGTCTGTAAAAATAAACAGTATCTTCACAGAAAAAGTCACAATGTCCTAATAAAATGTGGTAAGGCCACGACTGTTACGGATATGAGGAATCACTTATTGATCAGCAACAAGTGTAGAATCCCTTTTGAGTAATATCTAACACACTTCTTAAGAACTTACTCATAAAAGATGACTCTTACAGAAAGTGACGGGCGGGCAACACATATTTACAAATATTAGTATGTAAACAGAGGGAAAAATGACGTGGTGATGCAGACATTATAAGGACATGTAGGGATACCCCAAAATAGTATATCACCTCTGGATACCAGTCTCTCTATGTGGAATTTGTGGTGAACGAAACAGTCTGTCGGCAGGTTTCCACGCCAATTTCCCCTGCCGTTCATCCACCGTATATCCATCATCATTAATTTAGCGTGATTGCTCATTTATAATCGGCCGATTTCCGGCGCACATCCACCTGCCCGAACCGCACCCTGCCAATTTCGCGCCCGCGGATCGATGCGATTGTCTAGTCTGCACCGGCAACGTCGTCCACGCAACCCGAAGAAGTTTCCGAAAGGAAATGATTTGTTGTAGAGAATTGTGCATTCTTTTTATGCACTTCCATCTGCATTGTTACTCGTAATATGAAATGTATGGTAACGTACATAAAAACATATCATAAAATATATCAAGCAATTTGCTTTCTTTTAGGTTTCAAATTTCCATAAACGCCTTTAACATTTTTAAGTACATATTTTAAATACACACTTTTATAGTTTTCATAATGATAAATAGTTACATTAAAGTTAATAATAGTAATTAAAGCTTGAAAGTTTCGCAAAATGATTTTAACACTAATTTTGATAACCAGAAAACAACATAATAACGGTCTTGATAATATCAATCTATAAGTTTTGTCGTTCTCCTACGTTTAGGAATGTGAATTATGGTTTCCAGCCCTCGAAAATATACTTATTTCTGAGGGTTTACAAGTCGCTAACTTAGATTTTGAAAACCAATGCAAAAATCTCCATTATTCTTGAGCCTTCAATAATAATGAGTGATTCCATGTTTTCTGACTCCTGATTCTTTCTAGCGCCTGTTTGTATTCGTCGGTCTCCGCGGCCGGAGTCCCGTAACACCGGTTGACCAAATTTTGATTTCATAGTATTTTTATAACCTATTATTCCCTGAGTTAAATATTTGCCTGTTTCCGTCTGGACCCTTTAGTTTTACTCATTAATACCTTATTGCACAGGTATTTCTCTGATGGTTCTATCACTAAGCCAGCGAATTAGTCAACTCTGCTAATAGAACCTCCCGTGTTTTCAAGCTGTGTCTAACACTTTGTGCTGTCCACCCCTTTCTTATCGTCTCCAAAGTCCACGTAACGGTTGTTTACCTTGACCCTGTCTAAGGGGTTCTTCAGCGTCTCAAGGTTGGGCGATAAATTTTATGTTCCCCACCTTCTGGCGTGAAAGCGAACAAAATATTTTCGGATCTTCGTCCTACTTCCAGAAAACTGTCGCCGGCAGTGAGTCCTGTGAGGACGTTGAGAACCAGGATCCGGGAGGGAGAGCTCAGGTTCAAGAAGCGAGGACAACAGGACGCCGGTAGCAGTTTGTCGAAGCTAGATGGCGCTACAAGCGAGGTGTTTTCCTGGTCGCGAAAGAAGTTTCTAAGCGTTGGAAGAGGTAACGATCCTTTCAGCGTCGTTTAAAGAGAACTCTTCTTCCTTGATCTTTTTGTCATGTTTATCTTCTCCAATGAGTTGTGTGCTCTGGCATTTACGCGTTTCTAACGGCGTAGGAATCGTGTCTCTCGATTATTACTCGAGAAGAATAATGACAAGAAAATTATTTTATTTTGAAGACTACTTCTAGATATTGTAAATTAGTACCCTTTGAGTAACAAAGCAAAAAGGCTTTAAAAAGTATATTTGAATCTTTTTAAATTGTGTAACTACCTATAATTGCAATTTACCAGTGAGATAATTCAATTAGATATGCGAGAAGACGATTATTTTTCATAGCTTGTCCATTCACCAGAAATACCTGCTAGGACTTCACGACATTGTGAGGAAGAAGTAACGAAGAAAATGTATAAAGTGAAAGTGAATGAACGTGAAAATAAGTATTGTGTATTGAACATTTAGAACACGCAGGAATGCAAGGAAAATTCGAATGCTTCAAAAATACTTGCAACGAACCTGTGGTATAACAAATCACACAGGGAATTTCTGGAAATATACTCATATAAATATTAACGGAACGTAAGTTCCATTATGCTATGAATACTCGTAAACGTCTGGGAATAAAATATAAAAATATGTCGATTATGTTGCCGAAATATAACATAATATTTATGTGGTAAATGAAGAGGAAATCAATAGATTGTAAGAGACAAAAATAATCTCTATAAAATTGATAGATCCCGTATTATTAATTGACATACTTAATGTTTGTAATTTCAAAATGTTAAAAACATTAATAGGATCAAGTGCGCTTCAAATTAGGGGCGTAAAAAATCTTTGAAATTAAAATTGATTCTTTTGGAGATGCTGTTTTTAAGAAAATGTTATTCTCAAATTTTACCAAGATGCGGAAGCCTCAAATTGTTTTATGGCTTCCCCTGTTTACTCAAGCTGCACTTCGCAAATAACATTTCATTTTGACACCAACCTCATCATTATTTCTGCCCAGCCAACATGAAAAGAACGCATACAAACACTGGGCAGGCAAAAAATTTCGAACCCGTTTGAAAAGAACTGGTTTCGCAACAAGAAAGAAAACACAAATCTAAGTGAATTAGCATCGCCCCGCCGGCCTCTCCAAAGCCCCTTAACGCCGCATTTCTGAAGAAAGCGAGCCTCTGCGTTGCCAGACGCCCGGACACAAATTCTGCGCAGCGTCAAAGAACATAATAAACCCGAGAGTTTTTCCCGTTGCGAGGAAGTGCCAGCTCGTGGCATCGTCGACGTTCGCTCTCGCTCGCCTCCGAGCTTCCTTTCCTTCTCACCAGAGCGCAGTATCGGGGGCGGAGGGGGTTGGGGCAAAGGGATGCGATGCGGAGCAGGGCGCGTTGCGGCGGGGTGAGTTGGGAGGGAATAAGGGGGGGGGGGGTACGAAAGGAGAATAGTGACATAAGGAAAAGGAGGGCGAAGAGCCTCAGAAGCGAAGAAGGTCGAAGCGATACGAAGCGGAGAGGACGAAGCTGAGTTGAGCGGGGTCAGAGCGGGAGGGGCGGGGATGATGGGGTTGGAGAGAGAGAGAGAGAGAGAGAGAGAGAGAGAGAGAGAGAGAGAGAGAGAAAGGAAGAAAATGATCATCGTCAGCAAAAAGAGGCGAGGCGAAAAGGAACAGAGGGGGAAACGGCCAGGGCAGGAAAAGTCCTGGTGGGAGGGGGTTAGGCAGGAAAGAGGGATGGACGAAGACGGAGAGGGAGAGGCCGAGGGAGGGAAAGAAAAGGGACGGACGTGGGAGAGGCGCGAAGAAGGGCTGGAAAGGAAGAAAGTGCGCGGCGTAGGCGAGAAACGGTGAAAAGGGGCGGAGCGGTGAGGGTGGGAAATCCTCGGGCGGGAAAGGGCCGTTGCGAGCGTTGAGGACGTTGCCGTTACGGCGTTGAGGACGAACCGCGCCACGGGCACGGGATGGAGGAGGACGGGGTAGGGCGGGGCGACGCGGCGTGTGCAATTCCATAAATTGTGTGTTTCTTTCTGCCCCGATAACTCGCAGCCGCAGAGGCGAGGAGAACTCGGACGCCCGAGATTAACTCGTCCGACTTCTGCTTGTAACGCGGCCTCCGTTTTCCTTCCCCGCCGCCGACGCGAGTCGAAGTCCCCCATCAACTCAAGCCTGGACTTTTCAGCAGGTTCTGCTACGGCAAAGGAGCGGCCAGCAGCCTCAGGTGGTGGCAGATGTCACCTTCGCTGCTTGTGATGTTTCAACCTTTGCGGCCAAAGTATTGGCGGTCGTGAAAAAGCCATTGAATGTAAGATCTCTTTGAAAAGAGTAGAACTAATCGGTTCCATCTGAGCTCCTTCATGCTTCATCTAATCATTCGGCTCTTAGCTGCATCCACGAATCCTCCTTTAGTATCCAATGATCTTGAACGATTCCATCAAATTGACGTTTCCATCCGTGGTCATACCAAATTTTGCGAACTATTGGTTAAAGTTTCGTTGCAAACTACTGGTTCAAGTTTAGTTCAAGTTAAAGATATCATGTCGGCATCCACCTGTTTCTTCAAAAAATTCTCCATTTTGTTTAAGTTTTAATTCACCTTGTACTACGCTTTTGAAGATCAAAATTAATCTTTAACGACCGTCACAGCTTCGTTATTGCCACACATAGTACATCTTTTTCTCGGTGCTCCGTGCATCCCTATGTATTACGTTTATCCTTTTAGTCATAACGTAAGATTCCTCCAATTCCGATCCCTTCGACGCCATCACCTCCATCACCATCCCCACTGAGATATTTGAACCACTACTTCTTAGTCCACTTCTCCTCAAAATCACCGCCGCAAACACACTCTCCCCCCTTTCAGCCTGCATTTTCACCGAGACACCTTTCCCACAACTTTCCAATCTTCTCTCCCGCACCTGGCGGTCCCGCTGCATCTTCCCCCATTGTCCCATTCGCGCCCTTCTCTTCTCGTCCTTCCAGTCAGTCATCCCTACCCCGATGTTCTCGACTCATTCTTTTTTCTATGAATTTTGTTCAATCAACGTACTGCGTACTTGTCGATTGACCTCCGCTCCTGCACGCACACCCCGATGCAATTTTCCCGGCATTACATTTCTTATAATATACCCCCTCTACATTATCTTCTGGAAAATATCTCCTCCGTTATGTATCTTGCAAGACATCTCCTCCACGATATATCTACCACGACATCCCCTCCAGCACTCTGCCACGACAACTGCACGTCATATAATTCACGACGTTTCCTCCACAACTTCGGTATTTCTTCATCAAATTCTTACGACATGTCCTTCACGTCTCCTTAACGACATCCTTCATGATATTCTTTTCGCAACATTCCTCCATGACATTCCCTCCACGACATTCCTTTCACGGCATTCCCTCCACGACATTCCCTCCACGATCACTCCTCCTCGACGCCTCCTCCGAACATTCCATCCATGACATCTCCTCCACGACATTCACGCCGCCCGCACTGAGAGCGGCGCGTGGTCAGCACTCTGCGAGGTCGCTTACGGCGCGGCGGCGCGTCCGCCGCCTGGAAATTGCTAAACGGCTTCCAACGACCTCTGGCGAGAACTTGCGTTCGCTCGCGGGCTGCGATGACGCAGTGCGGCGCCGAACTACACAAAGAAAGAGAGCTGCAGGCGCCGATGCTGTGCGAAGCAGTTTTTTTACTGTCTTTCTACGATTGTGTCCTTTCGCTAAGTATCAATTCATCAAATAGTGTTTGGGGAAGCTTGGGGTTTTTATAGCATATAAACTCGAGTATCGTTTAAAATAAAAATTAATGTGAAACCTGACGCTATGCAAATATTCTGTCATTGCTTACATGAACTACATACCCTCTGGAAATTGATATTATCTAATTTCATTTAAAAAACACGTTTTTACAACTATAGAACTCACTGTCCTAAAATATATTTGTTATTATGTAGTATGTTCCAATGAGAATATAGAGATTGCATCTGAGCTGAGCAAAAGCTTTTAAAGATAAAGAGTAATGTGTAATCTTACGCACGTAGGCATTGCCTTTCCTT
Organism: Gryllus longicercus; assembly: GCA_038098605.1. Taxonomy (NCBI): domain Eukaryota; kingdom Metazoa; phylum Arthropoda; class Insecta; order Orthoptera; family Gryllidae; genus Gryllus; species Gryllus longicercus. The sequence goes on along the minus strand of JAZDUA010000047.1, from coordinate 544,018 downwards.
AATATATTTTTGACAGTTCATTATTAGAGTGATATTGTAACTCTTTTCATGAAGTGTTAGAAACAAATGTATAAAACGCTAAATAATGACAAATATCTACTTTTCTGTGATGTGGTATCTTAACTTTTGCTATCGTGTTTAGAGACAGGAAATTAGTTTGCAATTATTTCCCTTCTAAGCTAATTAAATATTGGTGGCGAAGTAAAATTGAAGCGATGCTGGTTGAAATACCGGTTTACGAGGGGCTATGACTAATTACCATTTTGCTTCGCTTGTAATATTTATTACTCAAAATTATTTGTGACTTGGTCTTCGAAATTTCAGCCATTGAGAGGCTTTTCAGAATTTTTTCCACATTTCGTTCAACGAACTCATTAATCAAATATTGGGCTCTATCATTCAAACATCCATGACATCTCCAATTCATCTAATCAATACAGTGAAATCAGATCGTCATCTGTAGTGCATGACAGCGTCGACACATTTGCCGTAAATCAATTGTTGTCATCTCATAATGCATTGCCATTACTTATACGCTCTACTGTGTAGGAAGAGCAAATATGAAGCACTCCAGGGCAAATTGTGATACTGAAGTTTGCGAAGATACAAATACAAAAAAGTCTCCATATGTAGACACATCAGTTAAGAGGTTTAGGATTGTATATATCGACAGTTTGATATGATGACTATTAAGTATAACGAGTTTTATCTTGTAAAATTAAACTAATTGACATTCAAACACTGATTAAGTTGATTCAAGTAACATCGCATGAATTTCAGCATAGTTTAAACTAATGTTTATTAACCAATATCCAGAAAATTGTATAAATAACCCAATATGCTGGTTTATAAAGAACGAATCACCAGAATGTCTCCTCACTCGTTCCTTCTCTTTGACAGCGGAACGGTCGCGTGTTTGTTGCTCTGTTTGCACGTCTGTCGGCATTCGGAAATCCCCCAATGGCAGACGAAAGCACGCGAGGCCATTCAGTGCTGTAGGAGCCGTCGACTTTCTGGGAAAGGACTTAGATTTCGTTCGATGACACGCGGGTGACAGTTGACAGGAAAAAATACTGCAGAAACTTTCGAAAAGTTTTCTCTTCAAAACGCAAATAGGTAACTCTTCCTCGCTCCAAATCGGAAGACGCGGGAGCTCGTCGGAGGCGAGCGAAGCGAATGCCGGGCAGTGGCTGCGCAGCGGCGGGGCGTGCGGTGGAAGGTTCGAGAGTGGTGGCGCTCGTGATGACAGACGTCGGTTAACCGCAATAAAGCACCCAATTCAACGCGGCATGCGCCATGGCGCCGTGGCGGCGGCGGCGGCCCCGAGGCCGCTGTCCAAACAGAGGCCCCTGTGGTACGCCAGCCGTACTTGCCACACTCTCTCGCTACGTGCGACTCTGTCCGAAAACACGGTCTATCTGCGCACCTGCATATCCCTTTTGTGAGCTATTGCTTCGTTTTGGGGTCCGATGATCACAGCGAACGCGAACATGTGGGGCTATAAGACCGTAACATTATGTAAACCATTCTTACGGTTGGTTTGTACGCAGCAAAAAGTTTTCCAACTGTAGGAAAAGGTGAAATTGACTTGATGCGCTTAGAATATTGTGTATGTCGTCTACCTTAAATCTCGTTTTGCTGCGTAGTATATTTGTAAATACCCTGTAGAGTTTGTATTTCTTCCTCAGATGTTTGAGTAATTCCAAAAGATTTCGATGTTTATTGTTCGTCGAAAGTTACAAAAACGATCGTAATGGTCACTCTAATTATCTCTCTGGTTTAATATGTTGTTTGCATCATTTTCTGTACTGATTTTCAAATTTTTATATGAATTAATTTGTCGTCCCTTTTTACGTCTCTTTTTACATAAATTGTATGCATTTCAATTCTTCTAACATATTTAAACTTGACATCATAAATGTGTTGGCAAGTAAACAACACTTCTGGTAAAGCAGTATTTTATAACGCGTTAGTACGTAAACCGTAACGCTGTTCTTGAATGGGGAGGGTACTTATCAAATTGATAATAATGTAATAAAAAGCGATGATGTGTGCTTTCGAATACTCAAACAATGGGCCAAATAACTTGACCCATCTGACAAACTTCCTGCTAGTGTTTTTGTGACGTAAACAATGAGAACATTTGAAATTTTAATATATTTTCTATCATGTGGAGATAACTACCTAGTCTTTTCGTTTTTTCAACGGCAAATTTTCTACAAAGTGTATTTTTAGAAAATAATACGCAAATATATATCCATTTTCAAGATAAATGTTACTCAATTGTTCCGTTGCTTCTCCCAACAATTGTAGTCTCCACCAAACCTCGACAGAATATAACTATACCAAAATTGTAAATTAAATGAACAATTTTCGTGTATAATACCTTTCGTTGACTATCCATATTTCTTGCTGTTTAATTTTGTAAGTCACTTAGTTACTATTTTGCGTATGGTATTAACAAAATTAGGTCGGTAGATTTCCTTTAATGATATTTCCGTAATAGTTTTCTTCGTTTACTTTGTTGGCGTTACCTGCCCAGACATTGCACAGAGTTCGTGCAATAACGAGCCCAATCACTGCCACATTAGTAAATGTTTCCCTTGCACGCACCTCCCTCCAAATAGCTACGAAGTTTAGGCCTGTGCCTCCGGTGTAGTGGATTAGTTATTTGGCTCTAGCTCAATCGCCCGGGCCTGGTGTCCCTAGGGTTGCCATTCTGGCAGAGTAACAGCCTCCTTAAACGCTTCATTCCAGTCTTTCTCCGCTCCCGACCCCTCCCCCGCCTTCGTTAACAGCGCCCCCTGCGGAAACGCAAGTTCAGCCGACGCAACCCATACGCTTTCTAACTTTGCACGGGAGCTTCCTCCTCATGCCGCTGGAGCACGGAAACACACCAGAGTTTAATCTTTAAACCGTAGTGAATTTTTGACGTTAGCCGTCTGTGAATTTCTTCTCCAATTTTAAATACCATTTCTTGGCAACAATAAGAAAAACAACACGAATTGGTGATTCAAAAAACTCAGTATTTCACCATATCACCATCTAAAGTTATTTTTTCTCTGGCGGTAACCATTCTCCACAGGGAGGCAATTTTAGTTGGAATTATCCGAGGAAATATTTGGTAATTCAGAAGTGTGGTAGCAAGTTGTAAGGATTTGCGTTACAAAGCGTAGAGATGTGCTTTCTGTTTCGTAGCAAAACAGCAGATGATTCATCAATCGTTTTACTGGGCATTAGAGGCTTTTCAACTACATTGTTGATGATCGAATCTAATTAGTAGATAAAATCGATTATTCTAATAATGAAGATATGATGGACAAAGAGGCAGAGGAAGTGCGAGAAAAGCTAACGAGTGCCTACTTTGCCCCCCACCAACTCCGCATACATTGACCGAGTTCACAAGCTGTTGTGACATCGGTCTTTGTCGACGTGAACTACTTGGCAAGGACTCGATGGAACACTATTTATATGTAACATACGCTGATTTTATTGTAATAGAATGCAACGGCGAGTTTCCTACTGAAATGTTTGAAATTCCAATGAACAACTCTCCATACTTTCTTCTCTTGTATGTACTTCTCTTAACAATAACACTGTCCGGAGGAGGACCTGTCCGATCCTGTCTTGAGAACGTAAACTCTGGTTCGGATGGCCATAGGGATCGAAATAGGCGCGCAAGGGAGGATGGTTGGCCAAGCTCAATAGCGAAGCCGAAGGGGAATCTGGGGCTCACAAGGGAGGGGGCGCTATCTCCTTCCTCTAACTCACTTGGCAGGGAGCCTGGCAGGAGCAGACTTGTACTGGCCGTTGTGAAAAATGGGAGTGAGTTGCGTGCGTGCCGTTTGTGTGATTTTTGTTGTTTCTGTTTTCTCCATGAAGCAATTAATGAAGCCACTGATTTAGTTTTACAGAAAATGTCCCACCAACTCTGTGCTACTCCCATAACTTCTAAACGATGCATTGTGTCGAAGTGCAGTTTTCGCTCAACAATCCGGATCATGAAGCAAGTAGTATGCCTTAGAAATAGAAATAGTAGATACATGTAGTAAAATGCCTTGATAGATATGAAGGGACTATTGAAAACTGCGTTATAGAAGATATGACCATAAATAAACTTCCACGGTCAGAATTATTTGAAAGGAAAAAATGGCCTTCGATTATTATTCAACCTAATTGTGGTTTGTACTCAGGTGAGAAGGAATGGGGGAGGCTGCAGTGAGAGCAAGGAGGAACAGGGGAAGGGAAAATGCGAAGCGCCGAAGCGAAAGTGCGGGTGGGTAATCCGGCGACAGCGGGGGAGAAGGCAAGTCGTAAGCAAGCGCGTCGGCAAGGATTTATGCTCGGGAGTGGGCTAGAGGGCGTGCGCGAGGGTGGAAGCGGAGACTAGAGCGAGGGCGATGGCAAGGTAGGCAGGTAGAGGCTGTGAAACCAAGAGCAGGGAAATGGCTGGGGTGAAGGCGTTAGCCTAAAGTTTATTTGCAAATATTATTGTGAATTTGAACAAAATGGGAGGGTGTTTCTGAAGTCGAAGGCGAGGCTGATAGTGAAAGTACACGTGATGACAATTGTGAGAGGATGGTAACGTTTAGGGCGAGAGCTAAGGGGGGAGAGGGCGAAGTAGCGCGAGGTAGCGCGGGGGTGGGAGCGCCTTCTATGCAAATGACGCACCTTGAATATCGCGCATCCGGTGGCAAACTTGGGCTCGGCGCGCCCTTTACTGCCAATTTGGAGCTGCTGCCGTTTTACTTCGCCATCGCCGACGCTCCCGGCGCTCCAACCGCTCCATCACGCTCAACCTGCTGCCCCCTCCCGCCCTTTTCCCCCCTCACTGGCGCATCCCTCAACCGCCACGCACGCGACGGAGACGCTTTTGCTGCTTGGGCGATTTATCGGCGTTGCTTGCTTACGACTTTGCTTTTATACAACCCTGAAGGTTTTGCACTTCATAGGGTAAGCATATTACTTATACGAGTACAAGTCAAATGCTTACCTCTCAAGCGACAACTTTAATTATCACACAACATAAATGGACATGAGTTTCTTACGGGCACTAGTTGTTATTCTTCAAGGCCAAACTTTTCACTATTAATTATACAATTTTGAATTTACGAATACTCCTTTTTATTATCCTTTTGTGTGTTTTGCGTAATTCATCTTAAATACATATATATATATATATATATATATATATATATATATATATATATATATATATATATATATATATATACAGAATGGTTTCCAATCTATAAATGTAATTGATTTGTGGGAAGAATATGAAATAAATAAAATTTTGTGGAGGACAAATGACTCTGTTCATACTTAAATAGTACTTTATAGACACGCATGCATACGACAAGATTATGCAAATGTTATATTGATAATGGATGGCGATTAAAGAAATGTAATGCATGTATTGGTACAATATTTTGGAAGATTAACAAGAAAGGAAAGTATATCTCATGTGGAAACTGCAAAGTATTTCTTTTCAAGGACACTTTTTTAAAGCAAATGGAATAAACCTCATCGTTATTACGTCAATAATTTATTTATAAAAAGGACTTATTAAAAATAGTTGTCCTTTTTTTGAAATTTAATTAGATATTGGATCCAGGTGAGTTTTATAAACAAATGCATCTAGTTTGCAGTAAAAGAAAATACAAATAAAGAGTGAAACAAATTAAGGTATTTTAAAATAAAAATGAAATGATAGAAACCAAACTCATATAAGTCTATTTTACTGGTGACTACAGTTAAATTATAGAAAGCCGGGTATCGATATACACATGTAGTGTTTAGTAGAAAAACATAGTTGTGTAAGTCATTAATAAAATGACGTCTCCTAGACATTTCAATTTCCACCTTATTGCAACTAAGACATTATTTTCAAATCCCCATCCCACATTTTCGTCCCGAAGTCCAATCTTCACAAGTACCTCAAGCATGCTCTCGCTGTCACTTGAAGCAGTCGCCGCTGTTGTCTCTCCCGTGACGTCGCTGCCGTTTACCTTCCCGCGCCGTTCTTCGCCACAAACTCCGCCGCAAACTACCTCTTCCCCCTCCCGCGCCCCGTTCTCTAGTTTGCGCGTAGGAGGAGGCCTTGTATTTACCCAGCGAAGTGCCGCTCGGCTGGCGACGCCGTCCGGGCCCGTGGAGGTGATCACAGGACCAGGGGTCCTGGCGCCGCCTTTTCCCTCGGACACGCGGCCGCGCGGTTCGCCGCTCCCGCTTTCATCGCTTTAATCTCATGCAAATTGCGATGCCGCTGGCACGCGTTTGGACGAAAGGGACGGGCAAAAGTTTTCGATTATTACGAGATATGTCGATATTGTAATTTATTCAAAGAATTTTTACAAATTTTGTGCGATGCGTACTGTCTAAAACATTCCAGTACTTCAATGAACGTATGACTGAGTTTTTTATGGGAGTATTTTATGCATGTATTTATTTTTCGTTTTAAAGTCTGATTAATCTGACTTCTGCCAGCTAGCGGACCAGAATCTCACCAGGCCTGGATCCTTTACTATCCATTTCATTGGATAAGGGAGACATTACGTGAACATATTGTATTCCCAAACAGCGTATCTTCTTTACTTGGCCTGCCTGAACGTTTTATTTCGTTACACAACAATAGAAACTCAAACGATTTATATTGGAGTGCTACAGCTCAATTTGTGCCTCGGACAGACATCGAATGTGGGGCGCCTAACTGTACTCTAGCACGTTCTTCATGGGCCACCCAAGAGGCTGTGCATGTTGGTGCTGTGAAATGGCGAAAAATACATCGTAAACTCATAGTCCAGTCTAAGTACATAGAATGTACTTTAAAATTCGATGTTTTTATGATGTTCTACATTTGGGCTGTGGTGTTTGGAAGATCATATGAAAAGCCTTCATGAATATGAAGTGAGCTAAATCAAAGAACTGGAAATAATTAGAAAAATATGTTTTATGGTTTTGTCTTGAAAATGATCAACCTCTATCAAAACCATTTTATTTACAAACTGCGAAAACAAAAAATCTCAGTAAAACGTTTAATTTCTATTTCTCATACTACTTAATTCTAGATATGACATATTCGAGATATATATTTGAAGTTCTGAAAATAACGGTCTTGTAATGCCATGAACCACGCCCCGAAAATGTGTACCTGGTTATTGGTTTTTAAGCGTAATTAGCCTGTTAAACATATTAAGTTTAAAACATGTCTATGTCACGCTCGTCAAAAATATCGGAACAAATTAAAAAGTAATTAATCATGCAATATTTATAAATTTTGAAATATTTTATTTAACGAAATGAGTAATAAAAATAGCAATTAGACTTAAATAGTGTTATTTATTATTATATTACATAAACAATTACCATTCTGCCGGCTATCCTCCTCTTTCTGGGTACATGAAGCTAGGCCGCCCATTTTATTCATTTTAATTATGTGCGAATATCGTAGACTAGAACTCGCACGCGTCAAGTGAGGAACGTGGTAGTGAATGCCAAGTGACTCCCTTCCGAATTGAATCTCTTTGATTTTGACTTCGCTTAACATGTGAAGTAGGTTTTCTGTTGAATGTTCGTGCGACGCAATGCATGCTTAGTTCATTTTATTCAACTTTTAGTTGCTTTTCCGGAGTTCACCAATATTTTTTTCTAGAAAAATATAACATCTTACTTTAATATACCACTTAACAGAAATACTTGAGTGAGGGGATTTACTTTCAATATTAAGAAGGACTGTACAACGTGTAAGTAATATTTAATCGCTTAATATGAGTATTCGAATGGAATGTATCCTTTGTAAATAGAAAGTTTGGTGCAAATTTGTGAACTGATATTAATAATTTGTAATAATTACAAAACGTCTATTTTATCAATAAAATATTTGGGTAAAATGATTAATAAGATTGGGGAAACTTTCTCGAACTCTGATATGAAGCGTACACTAATTAAACGTGTTTTAGTTGTTAAAAATTGAAGGCAGCTGTATAAACAATTAGAAGTTCAAATGTTGGTAAATAAGCTTTTCTCTACATTTACTTTTAAAATAATATCGCGTATGCGTTTTTTGTAAGCTTCCCAGACATACAAACCCTTTATGTGAAACATAAAACAGTTTCAATCGACCTTCAAGAGACCTTCAATTTTTCCATCCCAATTAACAGCTGAGAACAAACAATTGATTTCAGACGAGATGTACGGGATTCTCGCGATCCCAGCCAGGTAATTATAGCTGAAGACGCCTTCTTGCTCGCGCATCGACGCGTCCCGATGGCGTGCGGACGTTTTCCTGGGAAGCCCTTCTGCATCGTCGCGTGGCCCCACCCGCGCTCGCGGCCTCTCCTCCCTTGCGCCACTCGCTGCCCCGCGAGACGCCGATGTTCCTTACTGGAAGACATGCGGGAGAATCAATCTGTGAATAGAGATAGCAAATAACTCTGATCAAATATAGTACGTTGACAAAAATGACATCAGTTATTTCACCACTTAATTACGTCAACAACACCTAAGCAGCAATCCTACAACTCTCTCCACTCCAACTTCAAAATGCCTTCCATCCAAAACTGGTTCATATCACATCTCACGAATTATTTTCTGACATGCTAAAGATTGTCGGCATCGTACATTTTCAGGTAGGTCTCACAGCTCTCGCTACTTCTTTCTGACACATCACATTGAAGTATCCCAACGCTCTAAATCAATTAGAGGAGCTCGATTTCGTTTCTCGCATCAATATTAAACTGTGCTTTTGTCTTGTCTTTCTACGTGTTTTGTTGAATTCTTCAACTAACATGTGATAGAACCAAACGGCTGAACGATGTAAAATCAAGTACTCAATAAAGATGTTTATACTATTAAAAAAGTGATAGAAAATAGACCCACAGAATAAATTCTCAGAAAGGAAGGAAAGAACATCTTTTTCATATCCTTTTTTCTTCTGAATCTTATTATCAAATACGTAAATGTATTTTTAGGGAAAACAATTTGATTTTTTAGTTGAGAGCTATGAGTAAATTTACTTTTATCACGCGCGAAGCAAAAAGCGAAGAAAAAACATTTAACCTCTGTGAAGGAACTGTCAGCCACCTCCTCCTCTCGTGACTTAATCATTCTTATCTCACAGCGCTCCTGCAGGCAAAACAGGAAAGTGCTTTTAATAAAAGTGTACAGCACAAGCCAGAATATTCTTTTCTCTTGAGACCGTCTTGGACATCAAGTGATGCTACTGCGGTACTACTCATCGGGGGGTTCTAGGGTTCGAGCCCCAACGGCGGTGAGAGTTTCAACCTTAGCTTCACAGCCAGGACAACCGCTGTCTGGAGGAGAGTTCCAGCTGCCGACTGCGCTTATCGGTCTCAACACTAGGCGAATGCCAGAGCAATATCCAATCAAAAGGGGAAACAAATCCTCACCCCTTACATATAGTTACACTCGCATGTAACTAGACACAGACCAGTCGGGAACCTAGGGTTTGTCCCGGCTGGAGCGGAGCTACGTTAGTGGGGGATACCTGGTTAGGGAATATCCTCAAGCCGACGAGTAAGTCGGGCCAGATCTCGCCATCAGTCGGGGGAATATCAGCGCCATCTCCCAAGATGAAACATGCACCACACTTACAGGACGCACGCTTCACAGCCTAGGCGCCTGGAAGTGACAATCAATCAATAAATCAAGCAAAAAGTCCTGTCTTGGGCTTTCATGTACACAAGTCACTAAGTGTGGATCACACGCAATAAAGGGCAACGGCAAGGGCCAGGAGGTCAGGACAGGTCCAGATGTACACAGAAGAGTAGACAACATAGGTTGGTAGCATTAATTCACTGCGGTGAACTGTATTTTAAAGTTAATATCAAAATTATATTATATACGATATTTTGATAACAATCTTTTAAATAAATGATAGGCAAGATATATTTGGGTATATAAAAAATGTTTATTTATTTGCTTATATTTTTTTTCTATCCATTTTACACAGTGCTTGTATTAATAATGTGTGAGCTCGAAATTAAAACCAATTATTCATTCGTAAGACTTCTTTTGGTGCCTTGGGGTCATCATTTTTCAACCGCGAATAGTTGTTTTTACGTATAGTTTGCATCACAAAGAACTATTAATAAATTACAATAAAATGAATGAGTGTATCTTGCATCAATAATTATCTTTTCTGTCTCAATCTTTACGTATGAAGAACTAGAAAGAAAAAAAGCCAGAAACTCAGATAAAATTTATGAAGATGTTTTTGTATTTCTGAACGTATAGTTTTAAATTATTGATAATATTCATTCATTAATTATTATATATTGATGAATAATTATCATTAATTAATACGGATGTTTATTCATTAAGATTTTTTCAATTCTCTATGCTGACAGCTTTTCACGATTGCCTTGCAGAGCTATCACGGCCGATGTTGAATTGAGTTCAGGAGCTCTTATTACTCCCCATTGAATGCTTTATGGCGTGGTAAATACAAATGACCCGCATGGATCATTTATTGAAATATTGAAGCTTCACAATGTGATGAACTTAATTTGCTGACCGATGAATCCATTTCTTTCCTCTCACAACTAGGATGCAATATGTGTGGCTCGAAGCGATAATAATCGCAAGCGTCAAATATTAACGCAGCGTATGGAGATGTATAGATGTGCATCAATATGTATAGTGATGATGAAGCTAATGTCTGAATTTTTGTTTCAGGTGAGTGACGGGGGAAATGTGATCTGCATATTATCCATAGTAAATTGGTGAGTGGAAGATATTTGTTTTCATACAGTCAATAAGCAATTGCGCAAAATAAATCTAGATTTGACCAACACGTTATAAGTATTTAGACGATGAATATCCAGCTTTGTCGTAATTTATAGTTTCTTTATACATTAGTTGTATGCATACAGTTGCTTTCTGTTACATCCACCTTTGGAGATAAAATATGTGCTCATGGAGATTGAAACGTGAATATCGGCAAACAGTTCCGCATTGCGATATCTAATGAAACGAAACAACTATATCGGGTGTATTTATAAAATATAATGCAAAATCCAATCTTTCTTCTTTTGGGTTAAACAAATGTGCACTCCTGATTTGATATCAAGAAATAGGAAATAATATCATCAATTTTGTTGTTCATCACCTTCTTAACAAACTATCACATTGAGAAATAATCAAGAAATACCTGTTAAATAAGTTTGTAATAAAATAAAAAGGGCAAGTAAGGATGGAAGTTTCATTGCACCGATTTCAAATGTGTTTGATAGGGCATGAAAGATGTGTTTTTATACGACCCTTAAATGAATGGGTGGAAACCAGAACGATATAAGTGTCATATTATAAATTATGAGCAAATCATGTTTATTTTAGGCTATATTTCAGTGGCAATAAATGCTCATAGTTTTAATGAACAATTGAAATGCCGAGGTTTCAATGATGAAACAAAGCACGACTTTACAGTGATATTGACTTCAATAAACAGATTTCTCAGAATGTATAAAATTTCACTTGTACCGTTCTGGTATAAAATACAAAAAAAACATTCAAATCCCAAAAAAATAATTCCCCTACATAGTTACTTAATTTCAGATCTTCTCTGGATGATCTGGTAGTAAGCAACCCTTGAAATCAACAATATATTATATAGTTTTCTTAGCTAGCTTTCCACATTGATTCTAATTAATTGCAAGTTCTCGCTGCCAATGGGAAACTGTACGGGCACACGCGTTGCGATTTCAGACTGCAGTGGGACGTGGGTTGTTAAAGTAAAGCTGGAAGAAACTGTTCAAGACGACGAGAGGTGGAGAGAGACAGGGTATGAGCGTGGGATGCAATTTTTAACACAGTATTAAAATATGTTTTGTAATTTCACCCATGTACCATGTGCGGACTCAGTTCGCACTTATTTTTTATTCTTGATCCTTTTGTTGTCATTGGAATTAGAAATCTATAGTCAAAGTTATTAGCGACTTTGAGTGGGAACTCCCTGTTTGGTGCAGCAACTGGCGTTATTTAGTTTGCTGAATGTATTCAGAAAAGAAAGGCTGATTTCTCCAAATAACACCAGGCGAATGCCGGAGCAGTACCATAACAAACTCATCACGGATTGCGGGCGATCTTTCCTACATCTTCCTTTTCCTATGCTCACCCCTTACTTACATATACACTTACATGCATTACACTATCACACAAATCTTGAGACCGGTGAGATGTGTAATATTGTGAATCAGTGTAATATTCTGTTGTGATTTAGAGGTATTTTAGGACCCGTGATCAAAACTTGATAGAATGCGAGATGGATTTAAAGGGTAACGTTGAGGTTGGCAAAGCTATCAACATCGTAACTAAACTTGTAAGGTATGAACTTTGACGAGAGCTACGATTTTGTAAGAATTGCAAAAGCTAAAAGAGAGTTGTATGAATTTGTACCAGAAATTTGATACAAAGGGAGTGGTTCCTAAAATAACACCTCAAGTAATGCAGGTAATCAGTTAAAACGCAATTATTCCTTTAACTTTTATGATACAATTATTCAAAAATGAGCATCTGACACTTACGAGACGCGTTCAGAAAAGTTCCCTAAGTTGTCAACGAAAATGGTTTCATGAAACAAATTGTAGACGATGAAATATTTTTAAAACGTTAGAACCCTGAATAGAGAATGTGTCAATATCTACAGTCAGCAATACATTTTATCTTATTCAATAACTCTAATCTAATAATTTGGCTCCCCCTGTGCACTGAAACGTTCGACGGATAGGGTTTGCTGTCGTCGGGGGCGGAAGCGTGGGCGTGGGCGGGGTGTGAGGGGGCGGGGCCGGGGGGGGGGGGGCTGCGGTGAGCTGCGTGCGCATAGTCTCATTGCGGCTCCGCGATCTGGGAACCGGCGCACTCGCTGAACGCACAGCACGAGAGGCCAATGCCATGAAAACCACGCAGTTGGATGCCGGAGCAGTGCATGTGTACGTAGTAGAGAGCTCGCAATTCCATTCCAATCCTCTTGCTTGTTTTAGGTGAAGACATATTCAACTTCTAAAAGGTCATGTACCTTAGCACTTTTTAATCGAAAACAATACATATCAGCATTGTCGCTCACCCTTCAAAGACTCTGACCAGGAGGTCTTTGGATTCGATTCCAACGAAGGCGGGATGTCCGACAGTAGCTACATACACTACGTGATCAAAAGAATTCGGACACGTGGCTGAACATGGCTTACCTCTTCGTGGCGCCCTCCATTCCACAATGTCACAATGCTGGAATTCAATAGGGTGTAGGCCCACCCTTAGCCTTGACAGCTTCCATACTCACGAACGTCTTGGGGAATGGCAGTCTATTTTCACAGAGTGCTGCACTGTGGAGTGGTCTCAATGTAGGTCGGTGAGGCCTGGCACAAAGTCAGCGTTCCAAAACATCCTAAAGGGGTTCGGCAGGATTCTAGTCAATATTCTGTGCAGGTCAATCCATTACAAGGATGTTATTGTCGTCCAACAACTCCGCCACAGGCCATGCAGTATGGACAGGTGTTCGATCGTGTTAAAAGATGCAATCGCCATCACCAAATTCCTAATCAACAGTGTGAAGCAAGAAGGTGTTTAAAATATTAACGCACGTCTGTGCCATGATAGTGCCACACAAAACAAGAAAGTATGCAAGCCCTCTCCATGAGAAACACGACCACACCATAACACCAATTTGGGCGTGTCCAGATAAGTTTTATCACATAGTGTATGTAGGTAGAATTCAGCCGCTGCCTGGAGGAGAAGTATAGTGGCCGATTCCTCAAGAGTTATCTGTAATTACTCCGATCAATACGAATTCCTTCCTCTCTCTTGTCCTTTCTTATTCTCTTACTCACGCTCTCACTTACAGGTACTACATTTCTACACGTGGCGGAATACAGTTCCAGGGGTTTGAGCTTATCCCGGCTGGGGCGGTGTCCCGTTAAAGGGGGTGGAGAGAAATCCCCCTCAAGCCTACGACTTGGTCGACGCATGTCACACCATTCAGTAGGGAGGAACACCGCCATCTCCTGGGATAAAACGTTCACTGTACTAAAGGGGACCAATGTCCATACTAGTTGACATGCCCGAAAACTATCAAACAAAGAAAATTCTTGAATCAATGACGGCAGCCACCGGTAATGAGGGCAGAATTGAAACCGGGTCCCCAGCAATTGTCAGTGTTACCCCTCATCCTAACCCTCTTGCGAATACGCCGCCGCCACAAAATTTGAGTCTCTAAATCTCTAAATAAAGTTTTTTGTTAACGTTCTGTAGAGAGTACAACATTATGTATTGTTTTCAGTATTTTCTTTGATATTTTAATTGTAAATTTTCCTAGACGGACAACAATACTTTTCAAGGTTTTGAAATTAACATAATATACATTTTATTTCTCTTTTGATATAGGACATTGATCACAAACTACAGATAGTTTCAGGAAAGGATATCTGAGTATGTAACAACTTTTCATACTACATAATTAATATACTCTCTTTTTTGTACAAAGAATACTGCAGAATTAAAGTGAATATCATAAGAATGTCAAACACCCACATTTAACTTTCACTAAACGTTTAGCAGATTGGCCTAATTTAAAAGTTTATGACGTGTGATAATAGTTGAGTGAAAAGAAATGTAGTATATAATTTATTTATCCACATTTTGAGGAGATAAAGGAACATTGTTTCTTGTTTCTTATAACGGAACAGTTACAAGTTTCTTATTCTTTCGTCGGAACAGTGCGCTCGTTTCTTATAACCAGTAGAATATTTCTCATGCGTCTAAATAATGACTTTTAATTACTTCAATTATCTGCTTTTCTTTAATTCTGGAAGAAATTGTTTTCGCTGCCCAAACCAATCATTTTGCCCAAGTAAGTGAAGGATGAATAATTGATTTAATATTGATATTGCAATTTCAATTTGAACAGAACATTTTTGATTTTTAATTAATATTGTAATTTAGGTGTCTAATAGTGACAGTTAAAACATAAAATATTAAATAAACACCAGGAAAGCTTTATTGTGAAGTGAGGACTGTCAGTGCGTTTGAGTGTAGTAATGCTTTTCGTATCTCGACGCGCTGTCGAGCGAAGTAACTTTAGAAAATTGGATATATTCTCTCCTTATACGTTAAAAAAATATATCCATATACGTACAGCAGTGGAAGTAATAAGTAAGTATTCAATCTGCTTCCTAGAGTTGGAATTTAATATTTATCCTTCACAACTTCTATCGTGCATTGTGTTTACTCTTCACATTTGTGATGTCTAAATGAGACAAAACTGTGGAATTTTTTCATGTGTAAGAATTGCTGTTTCACATATACATGGTAGGTAATGATAACGGAGTTTTGATTTTATGAGTACATATATATAGCAAAGTTGCGTCATGCTCGAAACCAAATTTGAAACTCTATTAAATAATTCCAATGGAAAATATTATTTGGATTTGTTCTTCTTTAAGATTTAACTTCACAATAAAAATCACTCAGTGTTACAAATGTTCAACCGATGGTATTTTGTTGATGGTCTTCTTCAGAATAATAAAGAGAGCGTAAGAAAACGGTTAGTGTAAAAGCTCGTCAAAGACTTACTCCTAGCAGCTGTCAAAGATATCCTTATTAGAAGTATATATAATCACCCATTTCTGTGTACCTTCTCAGAAGGAAAAGCAAAATTGTAATGTCATATTGTCGGAACGAACAAAGATAACTAAGTTGAATTCCCCTCTCGCACCGTATAAAAGATCGTGCAAATTCTAGCCCTCGTTGGGTGTAAATATTTTTATTTGCCTTTTATCACAATAATGTAATTTATATTTTAAAAAGATAAAGCTATAATATAATCAAAATATATAGTTTCCTAATTAAACGTTAGGTCCGAGTAACTTATTAGAAATATCAAATGTTCCCCAAAATTTTAACTGTTTGATAGTAATTTTCTATAATACGATATATTCAACACTAATTCCCCACATACAAAGTATATTTTAAATGAATCCCCAAAATTACAACTTACAACACAAGCTAAGAATGAGTCCCTGAAATTAAAATGTATATACTACACATAAACAAATCACACAATTAACGTAAGTTCCTAGTTTCCTGACATCAAAATATTACCCAGCCTAAGTCTGCAAAATTATTACAGCTCACTTCTATTGCTTCCAAGATAGAGACTGGCCCATTCTGAATAATTGCGAAACATCGATTTTTAACGTAGTCTTCTCATGAATTTAACATTATCACCCGGGGTCAAGCTTCGCTAAAGAATCACATATTCAGATATTTAAGCACTCAACACAAAGTTTGTTGACCCGTTGTCCTGACGACGTGTATTCCTTGGTCTACACTTTTGGTATGCATCCAATTCTAATGCAAACTTACGTTCTATGCCTATTTCCCTTTGTTAAGTGCCTGGGGGGATTTCTGGTACGTCACACTTGAAAGCGTGGGCACCCGCGTCTGGAGTCAATATCTACTTGGACAATTAGGAGACGTCAAAGTTTCGACAGCCTCGCCAACCTTACTGAGGACAAAATGCGTGTTTTGTCCTGAAGAAGGTCTCAGCGTGATGGCTGAATCGTTGGCACCTGTACCTAGGACGCGGCGATTCCCAAACTACCAAGCAGATACCCCTAACACCTGATCGTTGTGGACGCCACGGTGGCTCGGTGGCGGTAACAGCCACGTCCCGCACGACAGGGGCTATAAGAGGCCCCCGGCAATTGTCAGCGCTGCCTCCCCCTCCCCCCCTCCCCCCCGCTCCCTCTCTCAGCCGCGAGCGCAGTCGGCGGCAGCGGCGAGAGCGGCACAGCGCTGCAATCGATACAGCAGATCCCGTCCGCCCCCACCTCCGCCTCCGTCGCGGCCTCCGTCCCCGCGGCGTCCCGTCGCCCGCCACGCCCCAGGCCGCCCAAATCCCGGCGTGAGACCGCCCGGCCGCCCGCTGGGCGCCCCCGGCTCCGCGGGACGTGGCGTGGAGCGAGACCGCGAGATGGCATGCCGTCACGTGACCACTTCAGATATGCAGCTATTGCTCATTAAAGAGCGAAATCTATTCGAAGGCGATGTTTGCGTCGCAACTGTTGATAATCAGATCATTGATTTGCCACAGATTTGTTTGATTCAATTTATTCGTTCTTGCCATACAGCTGTTGCTCGTTAACGTATACAGTCAATGCTAAGATGTTATCTGCTTCCGAATTGTTCACCATCAGGCCAACAATTTGAAATGCATTTTAATTATTCGATCAATTCGCATCCGATATTATGAAAATTATCGCGAGTTGATTTTGAACACGCGTCTGCCCACTGAGCACCTCAGAATTTGCGAGATGTGGAGTGACGGCCTCCACGAGAGATGGGGCCTCTTCAAATGAAGACTTGTGATGTACAGCCATTATTCGTAACGACCATAATCCGTTTAAACACAAAGATTTCTTTCAAACCATTTATCATCGTATCATCGATTTACTCTAGATTTTTACCCGAAGTTTTAAACACTTTTCAACATAATAAATAAGGTCTCCCTTGGCCAAAATAACGATTTCCGCAAGATGCGGCCTTTCATATTTCCCATCTGTGAGACCTGCCAGGATCTGTCTCGTGACGATCGCTTTCCTTTTTAATATTTTATTACATGCAGCGTTACTGCGTTGTGTATCTGTTCAGAATTAGTACGTAATCTAAACACAAATTATTTTACAAAAACCCCAGTACTATTGCTTGCAATTCAAACTGCCCGTTATCTTGCCACCTACTGAAATACAGTCTAAGATGCTGAAATATTCGTGAGAATAACACATATGTCGTATTCGTAGCAGTCCTCTCATATTTTTGGAAATGTAATTGAGATATTCAGTCGACTCACCAAAAGCATTCAATAAGTATCTCACAGACATTGTCTGGTCAAATGGCGTATGTGTTCATTATCGCAAATCGTCAGTGTGAGAATGTTCATGCAAATGTTCGTAAAACGATTTGATGGATGATGGAGATAAAATAAAGAGCCTTTGCCGGCCTGGACAACTGAGGTTGCTAATGCACAAGGGCCGTAGTAGCTTCGGCTCGGAGGGTCGCGGGTTCGAATCCCGTCTCGGGCATGGGTGTGTGTTTGTGTTGCCCCTACGTGTTCTCCCTACAGTTCCCCTACAGTAAAAAAATCACAGTGGTAGCTATGTGACCAAGAAGTTGAAAAGCGACCTTAAAAAAGAAAGAGAGAGAGAGAAAAAAAGAGCCCGTTTATTATGTTTCCTACCTGAGTTGTCTTTCATTAATTCAAACACTTATGCTGACATTCGGGTTCTCGAGTTACTAAAATAAAATTTGGAGATAATGGGGGACGGTTCATGTGGCAATGAAAACTCAGTCAATCTTTGGCTCTTAAGATGGACGTTAAGGCTTGATAGGGGAGAGGTATTATTATTAAGGATATTGTTTTGTCTTTCGCTTAGAAGTAATAAAATATAACCACGAATAAAACGTGCCATATCTGCAAGGGTAGAGACATCTCAACTGGGCATCGTTCCTAGATTTTTAATAGTTTTTAAAAGCTCCACCGTCTAGCCTTGATCCTAGAAACTGCGTATTGTTAATTAAAGTTCACAACTATAATTGTCAAAGCACTAGGTTATTATAATAATAGCTTTAGAAATTTGGTCAAACTTTCGTAAGTTATGTAACGTTCAAAAATATTCTATCTACAAATAGAAAGAAAAGTAATTCAGAATTATGTATAAACTGCATAAAGAAACATTTCACCTAGCATACGTTCAAGCTGTCAGTCACCTGTGGGCACTCCACAACAATTGGTTGCCGTCGGGCAGCCAACTGTGCGTTTATTTCGTCCTGCAGTGCAGTGCCACTACACGATGACGACTGTGACAGTTGACGCTCAGCGAACTCGATGACGTCACACGTGTCGCGTGGTGCGCTAAGCGCATAGCATCAGTTGAGCCATGCGTAGACGCAATCGATCTTGCACCCGTTTAACCCGTCCTCTGAGCAATGGACGATGCGACTTTGGGTAGAAGACTGGAACACCTCCTCTACGTCCTGGGATACCAGTTCCAACTTCAAAGATTATTACTGAATATCTTAGGCCCCGGTAAATAAGCAGATAAGTCATGAATACTTTCAATTTTCGAGAGAGCAAAAACCATATTTTAACTGAAGCAAATCACAGGTTAATGATATTCAAACTAAAGTGATATTCAAAGTGAAATATTTGCGTGTAGGTTTCGTTTAAAATCATTAATCTCTGATTTTAAGCATCAGCAGAAATTTGTTTTTGTCTCTCCTGTAAAATTAAAGCATTCCTGACTTATCAGATTACTCACCAGGGTCAAAGATATAGCATCCAAGGTTTTGAGAGTCCGAGTCAATTTAAGAGGTTTCCGGGCTTGTAGGCCGCGGTCCAGTTGGCGACGACGGGGCAAACGCTTCGTCCACGATTCGTACAATGGACATCCTCAGTAGCAGCAGGGTCGCGGGCACAGTATCCGAGACGGCGGTTTTGAGGCAATATAATTAGTACATGTTTTTACTAAATCGTCTGATTATGTAGTTACAGGAAGCGCAATTACATTACCTTGCGTTTCCCGATTCCTGCATAATTGTGTGACTTTCTCAGACGAACTAAGGAGTTGGGCCATTTACTTTAAATTATTTTGTGTTTTTCTAAAGAATTTACGTATGATTTGTCAACAAAATATAACAATCTGACACTCTTCCTCTGATATCACAAACAAAACAAATGTCTTATAAAGTCTCCCTCGACATTTAATTAGCATAAATATATTATTCATTATTATTTATTTACTAGGTAATTATTACAAACAAATATAATAATCAAGCATAAATATAATGATCAAGCTACCATTTTCCCCGACCATTGCAAACGAATGCAAAAAATGTTTCTTTTAAAATCGCTCCCCACCATTCATCTGGTATTGATCTGAGAAACCACGGAAAACTTAACAGCACAATCAACAACAACAACAACAACAACAATCGCAAAATTTTTCCTTGACACCGCAGATGGATTCGAAGTAGCTATCCTCCTCGAGGCAAAATGTCACAATCGCCAAGACTCGAACCCTAAGACCCCCGAGTCAAAAACGCTGTAATGTCAATAGTCAGCAAGCCAAAATGAAGTCTTTGTACTTCGTCATAATATGCGGTACATCTGTGATAAAGTACTGGATGATTTCTGAACGAACATCGTAACAGATCTCTACCAAGAAAAAGCCTGGCGATTTCGAAGAATTGAACATCACAGCGAGTCCGAAGACCCTGACCCACATCGAGTTACAGTAATGAACGAAGGAGGGGTGGGGAGGGGTGGTGAGGGGGAGAGGGGCGGGGAAGCGAACTGACACGCAGAGCGCCCTTCACAGAAGTATTTGCCGGCGACACCTCAAAGTCCTCGCGAGGCAGGCGGGTCCCAGCTGCCGGCTGTCGAGGGCACTCGAGGGCGCGCGGCGCGCGATCAAAGGCAGCCGCGCGCGAGGACGGAGAGAGGACGCGGAGGGCGGAGGGATCGGCGCGCGTCGGGCGCGGTGCTGTCTTGCACTGAGCGAAGGATCGCTCCACCCAGAGGCAGGTGGAGCGGGGAGGGGCACAGGGGCATGCCACAAGGCGTAGAAATTGCGTTTGTTCCTTTATTTAAAATTTCAGGAGAGTTGATTTATATATTTATTTATTTAGAATCATATAAATATTTAAAAATAATATTTATAGTACCATATATATATATATATATATATATATATATATATATATATATATATATAAAATTGTCACCACCCTGTCACGTTTTTGGACGCGTTTATCCTCACAAATATGTTCCGCAGGCGTAAAGAATACCAAGCGTGACCTTGTTACTGAGTAACCAATGTACTTTAATAATTAAATTTGTTCCAAGAAATGTCATCCCGACCTGGATTTGAACCTGGGTTTTCTGGGTTACGTCATCATACCATATAGATACAAAATATACAATATAAGAACAAATGCGTTTATTATTTAACAAAAATCTATGATACCCTTGCCCCCCAAACAAAAAATGATCTGCTGCATACCCCCCTGGCTTGACCTACGTGACTGCCGAAGGGCGTGCACTGGTGGCCATGCTGATGATGATGAATGTTAATTATAATAATGTATTTTTAGAATAATATTTTAATATTTAAAGTTTTTATTTCTATAATTTACACATAGTTTCTGTTATAATTGTAGCAGGCTGCAAGATATCTATAAAGTGTCCCACGGTTTTTTGTTAACTTAATAACTTCGTTAACCCTTTCTGTAACCAAACATAAAGAGGAATGAGATGACAGTCAGTACATGTTTTATGTGTTGATTCTAATAGGTGAGTATTTTTCTATCCCGATAATTTAAAATGGTGCCCATTAAGAATGTGCGAGTGCTAAGGAGATCACAGAGCATTCGGTTGCACTACCTCAGGATTAGCTCGGAACACCTGCGCGCGACAGCTCCTCTTGCGCCACTGCCGGCTTTTGAGGACACTCGAGGACGCGCGGCAGCGAGCGCGGATCAAAGGCGCCTCCCGTGAGGACGGCGGTGCCGCTTTGCAAGGACGAGCGTCCTCACTTTCGATGTATGCCAGAACACGATCTGTAAGTCCTTTGTAAGCCTATGAAGTTGGGTGACGGTTGAGGATAATAGCTTATTAATAGTTGAGAAGTGCCGAGGGCCATCTGAAGTGGCGGTTTAGGCATGTATTGAATCAAAGCCTCAGCAACAACGTTTCTATCTCACCAACAGTGTGAATAAATGGAATAATTATAGATATTGTGGGAGTGGCAGCAATTACTGAATCTTATATTTACTCACAAAACATGTGAGCAAAATAAATTGTAACACACGTCTTACTATTATTTAGCAACCAATTTATTTTGAAGGATAAAATTTGATTTTGGTGAACATGAAACAATAATTATAATTATGAACACTGTCTTGAATGATCAAGTCAGTAACCAAAATCTACGTTTGTCCGATTTGATTATTTTGCATCAGAAGCGCAATCCTACTAAAATAACGTAAGTTTCGCCCTTGCTTACATTCAATAGATTCTTTTGTCTCCAAATTTTCAGTTATTAATTCTATCTTACTTCGTTTTAGTAGTGAATTGAAATACTCTACCCTATTTAAACGATGAAAAAGCAGGCGATCAAAATTTGAAATCACAGTATCACCCATCTAGTAGTTTATTCTCGTTGCTGTTAGGGAAACCTTTTCGGATTGATAATATTATAACAATAATTACGTATGAGAAATAATTAAATTTATTCACGAAACCTTGAAAAGTAAATGATGTATATCACGCCAGTGGTATACATTGTATACCTGCAATTAATTCGAAAAAATAACTATCGTTATTGTTTGCAGAAAATAAGAGTATATAGAGTATGGATAAAACCAATCTAACCAATGAAAATTTTTCACCATCTGACTTGGTTCAGGGTAGCAACTGGAATCACTTCAGGGCCTCTGTCTGGGAGGTGCTGCGGTATGAGTCACGACTGAGGCAGTATTTGCGAAACTCGCTAGATGATGGGACGAACTCAACTGTGCTCTGATAGATAACAACTGAACTCTGCTCTGATAGGTAGATTCCTGTGGTTTCTCCGATCAACACCAAAGGAATGCTTGAGCAGTACCCTAACAAATAGGCCATAAACCGCGCGCGATCTTCTCTTCCTCCTCCTTGACATGTTCTCACCCCTTTCATAAATACACCCACATCTACATTCGCTACTCTACAACATATGCCGGGAGAGTGGTCGGGAGCTTAGAGCTTGTCCCAAGGCGGTGCTACGCTGGTGACAGATAATTCGTTGCAGAAAAGCCCGCTAGCCGACAGGCAGGTGGCGCCACCTTTCGAGGAAAAAACATGCACTACACTACGGGACTATGACTTCAACAGTTGCAGCGCCCGATGGCATGCTGCTTTTTAATAATATTGGAGCGACAGGAGGAAGTCTGAGGATCTACTGGTCACAATACGCGTATAATTTGGCGAATAAATTAAAGAAAACTATTCCAATTGCAACTTAATAGGGTTGCACCATGTTCCATAACACTGCACAACAATGAAAATGTTTCGGGAAAACAAATATCGTATTCTTATGTATTCAACCTGCTGAATTAAAAAAGCATCATAAAAAAGATCAATTAGAATTTGCTTTGAAGATACAGGAACATGTCTGTTTTTATTGTCTACGTTTTCCGTTTGAAGGAACTTTTGTTTTTGAGGATTGTTACTCATATTAACTGACATAGTGTTATATTTTCTGACAGTTTTTTATAGGTTAAAAAATTATTTTTACAATCATCGAGAGTTTCATATTGTTTCTGTGATAATTAGTGCATGATTTCTGGTTCCGCAGTGCTTTTGAAGTGTGTTTTGTTTATTAAATCAAAATGCCACGTAAATGGGTAAATTCAGTGAATAATTGTTGTTACATCTGTGGTGAAATTACACGATACATATACGCAGCCTCACGGCTCTTGTGAAAACAGCCCAAAATATTACCGTCTATTAGATATCTCTGAAACAGGAGCTAATAAAAAATGTTCGATGTCATATTAGTTTTTCTTAATAATAATTGACTTAAAAAGCGAAGGAAACATTCAAAAATTTATTTTGTTGGCCAGTGTAATTGTCACGTTATTTTTCCCTTCTGATATTTCTTTCGATGGCGAAATTTCAGCAGAGTTTGAGAATACTATTTAAATTTTAATTTCCAATTCAATAATCACAAGGATTTGTACACGTAGTTTCTTTGCAATCCGAGAAACGTTGAAAATTGAAGTGAGTACCGAAATATAACCGTCGTCTTTGTTCATTATTCTCACTAAGCCTCTGTTTGACAGAGATCCCTTGTCACCTCTTCCTGTATTTTCGCAACACTTTTCTCGGTAAAGAAACAAATCTCTGATTTCTTGAATCTACCAGAGAGACGGTTACAGCAGATCGTCGTCTCAAAGTCGGAAAGAAAGCAGCTTTTCTCTCGCGTTCGGCGCCTCACAAAGGCGGTGCCCTGGGAGTAGCCTCTGGGCTCCTGGCGCTCGCTGCCACTTCTGCCCCGACTCGCCCGCCCGCCTCCCCCCCCCCCGCGTCGCAGCGAATGCGCTTTGCCTCCGCAGCGGAAAGCGCAGCGATCGAGGAACGATCAACCGAGCATGGTCTAGGCACACTCTTGCAGCAGATATCCATTTCCTTCGAACAGAAATTCAGTGAAGAGAAAAATAAGTACATAAATAAATAAACAAAAAACAAAAACAAATGAACAAATTTGTTCTGCGGGTGATTTGTAGATTTCTGAGAGAAACGTTTCATTTTGACAAGAATAAAGAACGAACAAACATCTGAATCGGAGGAAACAAAAACGTTCGATGTCCAGGACCTTCAAAAAGAGCAAGCAAAAAGGTTGCAATTTCCGGACATCGAACATATTTTTTTAACATTAACAATTGATCACTTTAAATGTCACATAAATCACAGTCAACGAAGTTTTATTTTAAATTTGTATTTCAAGAACAGTTTCCCACTGTTAACTCAAAACCGGGAAAATGTGATATCCAATCTTTTTATTCGCTGCGATTCATTTTATACATGACTTTTAAAATAAAACAGAAAACAAAAATTGTCATCCACTTTTGCATCGTTTTATTCCCTCCCATGGTTCACTTATTCATGTAACTGAAAAAAGTACTAGAATTCTGGAATACGGAGGTATGACAGTTCTCAGATATATCAGGTCCATAAATTAGATAGAATTAACTTTGAAGCAAACTTTGTTAATTGTCTTATTGTGAAGTTGCACTTTCAGATGTGTGCGAGCAGCAAAGATTCGGCACTATGATCACGCCAGTGGTCGCGCTGTTTGTTAACAGATGTATAGTGGTTGTAGGTTCTTTCCACTACAGTGGTCATTGGCATCTTGCAATGGGAAGGGAAGATCTTATTCAAAATGATGCAAAATTGGCAAACTATGTTGAGGCCAACTAGGAATTCACTGATCAAAGCAGATGTCCAAGGTATTCCATTCCACCTCGCGCAACAAATTCTCTGATGCTAAGCCAATAAAATATTTAGCACCTTGCCCGGATCGAATTTGCTACATACCCGAGGTGGCTCAGGACATTCACTGACGTCACTACAGTGCCTCTGTCCGAATGGGGACAGCTATCTAGATGTCGTAGTGCCTCTACATGGGGTTCGAGTCCGGATAGTGGCAGGATTTTCGAAACTAGCTAGATTGATAGGCCCAATTCAGCCGTGAATTGTAATGGCCGCCTGCTCTGATCGGTATTTTTTCGTGGTATTCTAATCAGCAATAAGCGAATGTCAACATAGAATGTAGTACCCTAACAAACAGGCTACGACCAGCTCAGGATACTTTCTTTCTCTTCCTTGTCCTATCCTCATCCCCCATATGCACTCACGACCATGCATTCACGCCCTGCACTATCTCACATGTGGGAAGACGAATCAAAAGCTTAGATCTAGGATCGACTGAGGCGGTGCCCCACCGGTGGGAGATACCTGGGCGGGGCAAACCACGGCAGTCGCCGTGTAGGTCGGCGCCAGGTCTCACCATCTAGCCGGGGAAAGTCACCAACTTCTCCCGTGATGAAACCAACATTACCCTTGCGGTAACAATGACCATAGCAGAAACTAATGACCTGGATCTGAAATAACCAATTGATCAATTCGCGATATCTCAAGTACGGTCGCCCGACAAAAAAAAGCTTTATCAACTTCTTTCGCAAAATAGTGCAACGTATAGCTTACACTTATTGATCAAATGGATTGACACGTTTACACTGAATTGTATAGTTTCAGAAAGCGTCTGCGGAAGAGAGACGAACGCTCAAGATGCATTGTTTTAACATTGGCATCGACCATCAAACATTTCATCATGACATTGCCATCGACCGTTTTTAATGGTTTTTGTTAATTAATTGATATTTCTTATTATTTTAATTTGTATTTTCAATTTAAAATGTAGACTTCGAGTTCTACAATAGTATGTTTTGGAGGATGATAAAGTGATATCACGACTTCATGTTCTTATCAATGGCTGAAGTCTATACTGAAACTGAAAACAATTTCATTCAAATGAGTTCCAATTGTTACTCGGGAAAAACGCTAAATAAACGTAATCACTTCGATTCTAAGCTGAGAGAATGCTAGTAAAAAGTGATTAAAAATAGATTTTTACATTCACGCACAGTACAGCATTGTAATCTTCAAAATTTGTATCTCTCTACGTAGTTAAAGACTATTTTACTCGCAGTGTTGTTTTGCTTCCAGTTTTATTTAACGTTGCTGACGTAATAATTTCAAAACGTTATATCTGTTAAGCACCAAAAGGGAATCGCACGATTTGTATTGTCGGTTTCTAAAGCCATCGCTTTTATTGTTTTTATGATTCACAAATGAGCTGGAAGTTTTAAAATTGTGGAATTATATTAATCAAAAATACTTTATATGGTATTTTAAAATGATATAATCTGATTTGCGTATTCAGCAAAAATTCATGTATTGTCAAAAGGTATTAGAGCACGATTTTACTAATGTCTTTTACGAGTGCAGTCAACGCTGGGACGCAGGGGAATTACATTGAAGAGAAAACATCATACGTGTTAACATAAATTATCTAAGGCGACAATTACGTGATATAATTAGCCTTAAAATTGCAAGAAAAGCCAGTATTACGTGTACTTTTCATAGATGAAGGGAGTGAAACTAGAACTGAATGTAAAATTGCATTAATATTAATATTTTACTCGCAATTGTTAACCGAAGTAGTAATAAAATAAAAACTGTGATCTCCTCTTACAAATGTCCAAGTATCTATTGCTGTGTGATGATAAAAAAGCTCACCCTAAGCCTACGAAAAATGGACTATACTGTGAAGGTATTTCTTCGTGCTAAACGTACAAGCCCCTTATTTCCATGGCCGAGGGGCTGCTCACCGCTGATCGGCCAAGGCCCGTATCGGGCTGTCGAGCCACAGGGATCTCTGGAAGAGAGAATTATCATTACCAGTGAAATTATAATTTCTAGTTAATTTATAATTACTAGTCACAAAGTCCAAAAATGGAGAACTATCATTACTCAACACATTAATGGCTAGTTTGTAGTTGCTAATTGTAAGTTTTTACACAATGAAACAGGAAATATGACAATTTATACATATTGACATACGGGTTGCTTTACCAGTTATGAATTGGCACAACGCCACTCAGAGTAATGTAGCGGCTGTTTTGCTATATAGAGATTGCAAATTTATAATTCATCGCAGGCTAGAAGCGTCTACAAAAGATATAGTGAGGCTACGTGTAAAAACTCAACTTATTTTTGCAACATCTAGAACATGTACGTTGTAACAGATAGTGGCCTGGGAGATAATGTAGGGATGGTGTTTAGCTCTATCCACACAATCTATTCTGAGTGGGTAAAATACCACATGGAATTTTGGGTGCGCGAAATATTTCGTAAACGGCAAATTACAAAAATTAACGAAGTGTCTGGGTATTGCGTCGACTCAAAATGTGTTTGCGATCAACTTTGTTGCAAGATCGGCTCAACAGTATTGCGATTTTATGGTAGACAGACAATATCGATTCGTAAAATTTGTTAAAAATATACAAATAGCAAAGCACAGGGCTGTTTATGAATTGCAAAAACCAACGGCTTATGTTTCATATAATAAATATCATGACAATTTATTGATACATAGGACAATTTGAAAACCGTATGTTTTGTATTTTTCCCTTGTACATTTTTGGTCGGGGATGAAGGGAGTTGGGTGACTCCTTCCCCTGAGCCAACTACCCCCACAAACTTAACACCAATCGCCCGCCCTGGTAGTGATTAAGAAAACAACTAGATTGCATGAGATATATAACAAACAATGTGTTATCTCACAATGTCTACGTTTATTATTTGTCCTTCATTATCAGATTTACATTTAGGTAATTCTTCTGCTCAACTAATTCACGGAGATAATGCTAGTGCTCTTGTAGCATGAATAACTGACATTTACTTGCATGAACAAAAAGTGTCTCGGGGCATCAACTGAGGGCTTTGCAGTGGGCCTGCATCTTTTAGTGAAGTCCTAGGTTCGAATTCTAATGGTGGAGGAATATTTCAACACTAGCTAGATTGTTCTGTCACTGTCTGGAGGAGAATTCTAGCGGCTGTCTGCTCTGATCGGTAGTTTTCCGAGGTAACTCCGAACAGCACCAGGCGAATGCCGGAACAGAACCCTATCAAATGAGCTACGGAACGCGCGCGATTTTTCCTTCCAATTCCTTGTCCTACCCTTATTTCCACACATTTCCACTTATATCCACTACACTACTACATATGTCGAGAGACCGGACGGGAGCTTAGAGCTTGTTCTGGCTGTGGGGGTTCCCCGCTGGAGGGAAATACCTGGTTGGGGAAAACCCCGCTAGCCGACGGGAGGTCGACCCGCCATCCAGCGGGGAAGATCACTATCACCACCACCATCTCCCGAGCAAAGATCATGGACTACACTTCTTTCAATAGGAAACGTAGCAGTGGAATCACCCAAAATTACTAATTAATGAATCCCTCAAGCAATGCATTTTGAAGGGCTTCCCCAACCCCAGCCCGTGGCTTGCGCCCTCGCGAGATTGAGCTGATGGGAAGGTGGCGCGGGCGAGGGCGAGTGGGTGTGAGGACGCTGTTGGCGCAAAGGGAGCGGGCGCGTGCTCGGTGGCCGGGGCGCGGGCGGCACGCGCGCTCTCATGCGGCGGGGCGGTGAGGCGCGACTTCAGACGAGGCCGCCGCCTCCGCCGCCACCATCCACAACGCCACCGCCACTCAGTCTCAACCTTAGCCTCCACCTCCGCCTCAGCCACCGCCGTCACTGCCACTGCCTTCATCACAAATGCCTCCACGATCAGCCCATCCAGAGCCGTCATCATGAACGCCAATCGCGCCCCCGGCATCGCGGCGGCGCTGACGCCATTACACTCATCGCCTTCGAACCTGTTACTTCTCCTCTCACCACCTCCGCCACCGCTTCCCCTCCTCCTCCCCCATCACCGCTCCCGTTACGTCGCTACCACCGCATCACCCGTCATAATCACACCAGCTACCGCCCCTTTCAGATCAACCACCTCCACCCCCACAGTGGCCACCATCTACATCGCATCCACCACGATCTCACCTCCGGCGGCGCCGCCCCGCCAGCCCACCACCGCCTCCCACCCGCGCCGCGCCTCACGGCCCAGATCGCCTCAAGGGCGGGCGTGGAGCGCTAATCGCGAGGCGGAAACTGCGAGGCGATTTGGAGCGTATTGCCGCGCGGGACGTGAAGAGCCCGCCCGCCCGCGGCCCCCCGAAAGACTCCTTGTTTGTGCCGCATGAATATTCAGGAGTTTCCGGAATATCGGCCTGCTAATCCAATGGAGGAGAGAGCGGCCGAGCCGGGCTCGTGACGCGCCCGCGCGCGGATGCACCGGAGCGGCCCTCGAGGGGCGCGGGGCCTCTGAAGCGCCGACGGGGCGCTGCTGGGGACTGGCGTGGGAGCGCACGGCCATTGGAAGCGGCTGGCCGGCATTCTGGGAACTGACGAGGGCGATTGGAAGCATTCGACTGATGAGGGAGACGGAGGAAGTAGCGACGGTGAGGATTCTGGAAACCGACAGGGGTAGAAGGGTGATTTGAAGCGGCAAAGGAATAAGGGAGGTGGAGGAGGGGATGCAATGATGGTTCTGCAAACTGACGGAGTGGGAATGACGATTGGAAGCGGCCGGCTGATGAGGGAGGCGAAGGAGGTGGTGGCGGCGGTGTTTCTGATAACTGACAGTTACAAGGTTACAAGGGCCATTGGAAGCAAGGTGCAAATGCGAGAGGCGGTGGATTTGGAGGAAGTTGCAGAAGCGGCGTATTGGGAGCAGTTGGAACTGGCCAGGAGAAGAAGGGCGATTCTAGGGCAATTGATGGCGACAGAGCGGAAGATGCCAGGGGGAGGGGTGGTTAGTAAAAATAAACGTGAAGAAAATTTGTTGGTGACGGTTGTGAGATCATCCAAAGACACATCGTTCCAGAATGCGTGGAAAGGGAGAAAGTTGTATTCAGTGTGAACTACATATTCTTGGCAAATCTAACCCGCAACACACGGCATTTTTGGCTATATATCGTTAAATAACTCGTAGCTAAACGAAGCGTTAAAAGCTAAAATTTTCAAGCCACAGGCGTCAAAGAAACGTTTCTGACACCGTAATCTACAGGATGATATCTCAACATATATGCTAGTTGTCATTTTAATTTTAATTCATTTCTAATTAAACTGCGATCCACACGAGCTTGATTGTTGCTGGTCGTTGCCGTGTGACCCGGGCGTCGAGCAGGCCAGCACGAGCTGGGCCACGTGGAAATGTGAACTAATGCTGAGCTCGGAGGCGACAGCGAGGGAGCGATAGTCCGCTCCAAAATAGTTGAATTCTACCGGAAGTGCGCCAGCATGAGAGACGAACGAAGCGGCGGATGTTACTCGGGCTATTATCAGTACAATGTACTGTCAAATAAATTTTATATTCTGTAAATCCGTCTGTTGGAACCAATTTAACTTCAAAAATACTTACTCTACAACCATGACATGTAAATACTTCACAGACACTACCCATGGACAAAGTTAGTTTTGGCTTCACAGTCATATACCTATATCACAGGAAGATTTTTGACTGTATATCGTTAAATAACTCCCAAACAAAGAGTTCTAGGGCATTAAAAACTACATTTTTGAGACCAAAGACCTCAAAAACATTCAAAATATATGCAGAATATAGGCAATGACATGCAGAATCTGCAAGTGAATGTGCATGAGAGGGTCAGACAGAGACAGAAAGAGACAGAGAGATAGAGAGACAGACAGTCAGACAGAGGGAGCACGAGAGGGAGAAAGAGGTAGAGGGACAGAGGGCGAGTGAGAGAGAGGGAGGGACGGGGAAAGGGGGAGAAACCGACACGGAGGGACGGTGAGTGAGGGAGAGACCAAGAGCCATTGAGATGGAGAGAAGGGTAGAGACAAGAGATAGGGGTGACGAAGAGAGGGGAGAGACGAAGATTGGGAGATCTCAGAGAGGGAAGGAGAAAGATGGACAGGAACAGAACAACGTCTTCCGGGTTCCGCTGGTTACTAATATATTTACAATATGTGTATGCCTTTTTAACGTATTATTTTCTCGCAAGAATCAGTTTTCTTTGAATTCCAATCTTTGAATGACCCGGGTGATCTGGACGTTAAATGGACGTTCACACATTTCAGTATGTCTTCAACGAGCTCACCAGGAACACGCGAGACCGTACAGGACAGGTAGAATGAAATTATTGCGATAATGAAGCGCTTCAAAATCGTCACTTGGAACGGTTAGCACTACAATCTCGTGAATTGCAGATTAAACGTGAAAACAGGGAAGCGAGTGTTATTGCCGCGGGTAGTGAAAGTGGCGGTGCACAATGGCAGCGATGACGGATAAAACACGTTGTCAGTTATTAAGGAAAAAGTTACTCAACTATAATTGATTTTTAAAAGAACCTATGTCCTATGACCTATGTCCATGTTAAATGAAGTTATACTACGAATACGACAATTTGATATAATGTCCCAAAAGTGAACACTTACGTTTTTTGAAGCCATATAATTTCATGATACATAAGCTTATAATTATTTTAAGTAAGATGACATCATTTTGATACGAAAACTCTGTGCATAAACATGGTTTTGCAGTCGAAACGTGCCCGGAGTTTCTACAAAAACAAACAAAGAAATGAAAACAATAACCCCGCGCCCATTGTCGCCGCCGAGCAGCGTAGATGGCAGCGCTAACGGATGAATTGCTCGTGGCACGTGACACGGTGCGGTCGCGCGCCGGAAGGGCACGTGCGATTGGGCGCGCGCCCGCCCGCGAGCGCGTTCCGGGCGCCCAATCGCCTCGCGCCGCGCGCTGCGCCCGCTTGCCACCGGAAGCGCTTCCGGCTCGTTAATTCGCGCGAGCGCCGCGGGAGCGTGCGGGCGCTGCGGTCGCGTCGACAGTTGGATACTCCCACCGTTGTCCCGTTGCTGGTCTAGAGAGTATTATTCTAAAGTGAACGTTTTGAAGTAAATATGTCTTTAAAATGAGAGCAATTCTAATGAACGTGCACGACAAAATGTTGTAGTTCAAAAAATTGTGATAAAATGGATTATGGTATGTGTATTTTGTGGCTCTTGCGTGTGTGGGACTGCAACCGCATGGGCCTGTGGTTGCTGTGTAGTGTGTTGGGAGCTTGGTAGTTTCGTTGATATTCTTGCTGAGAGGCACTGAGTACCACGTTCACATTTACGTAATTCGAGTTTCCCCTTCACTAACCTTTCCTTGTAGTAACATGGCCATTGCACGTGGAATCGTTCGGCTTCTGAAGCGCTGAACTACACCATGAGATGTTGGTTGAACGTCAGCTTCGCTGCCTTCGACGAAGCCAGAATTCTCCGAATGCTGGTCACGTACGTGTACGCAAATGAATATCTAAATGTAGTGTCATTGAAACAGTGAATTGGTAAGTGCGATGGCTACCTCGTTTTTTGTAATATTTCGCAACTATCCGCTTGCATATTAGTAGGTTAGGATAGAAACAATTGATCAGAACAGCCACCCACATACAAAATGCCCCATACAGTTTCTTTTCAGTTCCTAGAGCATCCAGGTCTATGTATCAAAGTGGTTTAATGACACCACAGTTCAAAATGTACTTTAATTAATAAATGTTTCAAACTTCAGTTTTTTATTACAAACCAAAAAGTCGCGTACATCGGTTACTCCGAGATAAATAATTTCCCTCGCTATTCAGAATACGCGTGTATAAATATTTTACTGCTGTATTACGGCAATGAAAGTGGTTTGTCTCTTGCTTTTATAACTGCAACTTTTATATTGTATTTGTTCTTATTTAAATTAATTTAAATTGAATTGTATTAATATTTACCTCTATGTTCTATAAATTTACATTTTCTGTGTGGACTTAAAAAATAGTTTTTAAACTTGACACTTATTCTTGGTATGCGTAATATTGAAGATTGCTTTGGGAGTGTTACTAGTGACAATAAAATCAAAGAAAGGTGGTAAAACCCTTGGTGAAACGAGAGTAGCGTTTTATCTTCAAATAATATTTTTTGTGTCATGGTAGTTTTAGAGTATGAAGTAGTAAGAAGTGTAAAAAGTAAATAAATACAAATTTTATTAAGTAATATCAGAAGTAAATTAAATGCCAGTACCAAGTTACACAGTAAAAACCCTGCCTTCACATGCTACCATCGCGTGTGAAAATATTCACAGAAATGAGTCCAAGTGAAATGCACGCATTACTTTAATAACAGTATATTAATTCCAGAAATAAAAGCAGAGAAATTAAACACTTTAGTTTTTAAAGGGAACAGCATAAAAACCTGTACGCTAATGGTCTATTTTTTACATTTTAATAATAGATATTGAAGTAATAAGGAGAACAGAAAGCATTCAGAGGAAACATTGCAATCAACTGCGCGCGCGGTCGCCCACATGGAACGTTAGCAACTGGAATTTAATATTTCACGCCACTTTTCGAACAGCGCAGAGTTTTCGCACACGGTTTGGGGACATTAGTTAAATATTTACGAACCTACATGGTTACATGCATGAAGCAAGTGTTTGTAATATGTGATCAAACATCACCAACCTCGAAGGTAATTTAGAATGATATTTTGTGAACGGCGGTGTTGCTTCTTTCTAGCCATTTATAAGCAACTGTTTTATCAATTAAAAGCACATTCTAAAAGATGTAACAATGAGTAAATTTGAAATATAGAAATATTGAATTTTGATGGAGTAAGTAACAATGGTATTAGTAGGATAAGAAGTTCACCCTAATAATACGAGTTGAGAGGAAAAATAAGATCCATTAAGTTTCCATAAAACAATAGAAACAGTTCTCTACGGAACGGAAGTATTTAATCAATACTTTAATTAACTTTTGAGCACGCTGACATTACCACATTGAGTAATAGTTACAACTATCTCTTCAGGAGAATTATAATTGGTTTTACATGGCAGTAAATCTCATAGGAACAGTGGATTCACCCTCCAGTACACCCGACGCTCATTCATCGCCAACTTCTCGGCTGCGCATTGATTTGGCCATTGCAAGGGCCATGAACGTTCGGGGTCTCATGGCCCCGTACTCGTAGCCGGCAGCCATCAGCATCGGCATCACTGCTTCCGGTCCAGCTGACTTCACCAGATCCCACAGCCACCCTCCATTCTCGCTCTCAACGCCCGCACACGCCTCTCCTCTTTGATTCGCGTCCCCGCTCCCGCCACCCGCTCCTGCTCCACAACCCTCACTTCTGTTACAGATCTCTATTCTCCGATCTTCCGATTTCCAATCCCGCTTCCCCATCGAATCTTCTTGCGCTTCCTACGCTTCCCTCCCCCTCTTCCCACTCCTGTTTCCCATTCCCGTTTCCCACTCCCACTCCCGCTTCCCACTCGCGCTTCTCACTCCCGTTTCCCACTCCCACTCCCGCTTCACACTTGCGCTTCCCACTTCCGTTTCCCACTCCCGTTTCCCACCCCCACTCCCGTTTCCCACTCCCACTCCCGCTTGCACACTCGCGCTTCTCACTCCCGTTTCCCACTCCCGTTTCCCACCCCCACTCCCGCTTCACACTCCCGCTTCCCAATCCCGTTTCCCACTCCCGCTTCACACTCGCGCTTCCCACTTCCGTTTCCCACTCCCACTCCCGCTTCACACTCGCGCTTCCCACTTCCGTTTCCCACTCCCGTTTCCCACCCCCACTTGCGCTTCCCACTCCCATTTCCCAATCCCGTTTCCCACTCCCGCTTCCCACTCCCGCTTTCCACTTCCGTTTCCCACTCCCGTTTCCCACTCCCACTCCCGCTTCACAGTCGCACTTCTCACTCCCGTTTCCCACTCCCATTCCCGCTTCCCACTCGCGCTTCCCACTCCCGTTTCCTAATCCCGTTTCCCACTCCCACTCCCGCTTCACACTCGCGCTTCTCACTCCCGTTTCCCACTCCCGTTTCTAACTCCCACTCCCGCTTCACACTTCCGTTTCCCACTCCCGTTTCCCACTCCCACTCCCGCTTCACACTCGCGCTTCCCACTCCCGTTTCCCAATCCCGTTCCCCACTCCCACTCCCGCTTCACACTCGCGCTTCCCACTCCCGTTTCCCACTTCCACTCCCGCTTCCCACCCTTCCTACTTCCGCTTCCTACTTCCTACTTCCTTTCCACTTCCCTCTTTTCACTTCTGCTTTTGACTCCCGCTTCCCACCCTCATTCTCGATAGTTCCCTCTCACCCGATACCCGATCCTGCTATGGTCTACGAGTACCTTTTCCCAAAACCCGTTGCCGGCACCCGCACTGACCTTCAACTTTCATCCAACCGGCAATTTCCAAACAGACTTTCCGTTCTCGATCTCCATCACTATTATCAAAGCCCAACCCCGTTGCCTTTCGCCACCCGCCGACCTTCCATCCTCCCCGGCGTCACCTGTTTCACTACCTCCGCCACCGCCCCTGCTCCTTCAACCAGCGTCATTACTCCTTTACTACCGTCGCCCCCAACGTCACCGCCATCCCCAACGCCGCCTCTCTCCGGACGCGACATGATTTACAAAACACAATAAACAACCGCGTCGCGTGACGTCACGGCCATTAATTAGGCGACGGCGGCGGTCGCTGGGCTTTCGCTGCGGCGCCACCTGCGCGGCGACCCGCGCGCTCGCAGACGTCTGCGGCCGTCGAGCGAAGCTGTGTTTTCACTCCCCGAGCGATTCTAAATTAATTAATTTCGTATATTCGGGCGGAGGCTACGCCAATGATTATTTTTTGTAGCGCTTTGGGTAGTTTCTAATATATATTTATTGTTATGGACCTGTATTTGAATGGAAAATAACTTTGTTACTTTTTATGCACTCATATTTTAATATTTTAACGCCGTGTTTCGGCGTTTGGCAGCGCGCCGAACGAAAGCGAAAGGATTTGTTTTGTTAATCGATTTATACTCGATATTCGAGGGCTCATTCGTCCGGGAGGGGCGCGCTGCGAATGAAATCGCTTCCGTTCTATTCCTTACAGTATGAATAAAACCGCCATCATTTCCCCGCATGCACTTTTATCATATTGTAGCGCTGAAAGTCGCGGCAGTGCTTGCGGGGCCGGGCGCCATCTATCGCTCGCAGAGGCGAGGACGGGGCTGGGGAGCGGGGCGGGGGAGCAGATAGCCGATGGCTTTACGAGCGCTGTGATCGGCGGAGGGAGGGGCGGGCATTCGGAAGCGGTTGCTGCTCATATGTCAGCCATTCCGCCCTTGAGTGCGTGGGCGGTCGCTCGCGCGCCGCTCGGCCGCCGCCACCCCTTCCGCCACGGCCGACCCTGCCTCCGGCCACGCCCACCCTCCCCGCCCTCCCCGCCCTTCCCCCGGTCGCCCGAACCTTCGGCCCTGGACTTGCGACTCGCGAGCACTGTTGCCCACGTGCCGATTCTGCGCCCTAATTCTCGCCTTTTTATTTATCTTTGCATTCGGCCTCGTCCCCGCTCTGTCCCTTTTCCTGTTCTTTTTTCGACCCTCCGACCTCTTTTCCATGCCATCGCTCTCTTCTTGGCCTCATTTTCGCGATGCCATCTCCCTTGTCTTTACCAGTAGTTCTTGATCTTGCTCTTGTTTTCGTCCAAGCCTTCCCCTTTACATTATTGTTTGTTATTCATCTAGCGTTTGTTTTTGTCTTCGGCCTTGCCCTTGTCTCGGCCCTTCTCTGTTTCCGCCCCTGCCCTTGCCATTGCTTCCTCTTTGCCCAAGCGTTTGCCCACGCTTTGCACCACCGCCTGCGTCATATGTCTACGCCTTCATTCTTACCTTTATATTGGTCTTGCCTTCGCCCTCGTCCCCTCGCGGCCCCTCTTGCTTATCCTGTTGTGGACCCTACGACCTCTCCTTGGCCTCATTCTCAAGATACCATCGCGCTTCTCCGTTCCATTGCTGTTTTTCGAGATCATGCTCTTGTTTTCATCCTTGACTCTCCCTTACTTTCCTCTGTGACAGCGCTCTGGCCTTCGTTTTGTCTTGTCCCTAACCCTTGTCCCCACCTTGCTCTGCTTTCTCTCCTACTTCCACCCTTGCCTCCTCTTTGACCTCACCTTTATCGTCACTTCATTAGCCACCATCGCTTGCTCTACCCTTAATCTCGCTGTCGTTCTTATCAACGCCCTCGACTTCATCGTTCTTGTCAACGTCCCCTCTTTATACAGTTTCTCGGCCTGACCTGCCCTGTCCCATTTCTTTTTGTATTCTTGGTCTCAGCTTTTGCTGTGCACCGCAAATCGTCATTCGTTGCAACTACCGTCTCCGCCTCTGCTCCGCCACCCCCTCTGCTCGAGCCTGTCACTTCAACCGCCTCCGGCCCTGTCCCCGACTCCGCCATCGCTCTCTGCCAGTCCGTTTTGTATTAGCAATCTTCGCAAAATATGTCGAAACAGGAAAAATTATTTATCGCTTGTTTACCCTTGCAAATCCCTCGAAGACAGATCTGATTTTCGGATATCTAATACACTTATATTCGTTTTTATGAAACTCTATTCCTGCCCTCACGTAGTAATTATTTCGATTTTCCAGGAATTTTAGTATAATTACGTTTCTGCGCATATATTAGTCCACGTTACATTTATTGTCATTGTTCTATTTTAGCCTATTGTAGTGTTCTATTCGTTTTTGATTTTACGATTTCTCAGCTATTGCATCGTGTTGGATGCCACTTATCTCGTTGAAACACTCTCTTCTGCCATGATTTTTTCATCGCTACCGGCCATGGTCCCCTCTCTCCCCACTCACTTCTATTCCCCATCTCGATACTAGCCCCGGAATCCACATCCAACACGCTCACTCTCCCGCTGTCCTTTTTTAAAAAACAGTCCTATACCATTGCGTTTTTGCTGACACACGTAACTTGCTTGTGATATTACCCTAGAATTGTTTTCATTTAGTTTACCTTTCGGATTCTTCATTTCTCTTTACTTCGCTAACCTACGAAGTACCCATTCTATAGCGCATATGTCACCAACTACCAACAGTTTTTGATGTTATTTACCAGCACTTCACTTAGATAACAGTTTCTCTTTTATTTTCATCACGTTGCTCTGTATCGGCAGTGAACTTGGTAATAAAACTCTGTTACTCTGTTGAATGACTGCGGTAACTGTTGGTGTGTTTATACACCATAACGTAGAGACACTGATAGAAATGTGCAGTGGCGAGCACGATCTTGTATTCTCGTACTAGATACTAACATAGCGTCGTGCCTCCGAGAGGTATTTTCATTATAAATGTGAGTGTTTGTGCTGCGCAAGTTCCTAGTA
This sequence comes from Gryllus longicercus, assembly GCA_038098605.1. Classification (NCBI taxonomy): domain Eukaryota; kingdom Metazoa; phylum Arthropoda; class Insecta; order Orthoptera; family Gryllidae; genus Gryllus; species Gryllus longicercus. Next base: position 505,559 of record JAZDUA010000047.1, on the reverse strand, counting down.
AAAGTAAAAATTAAAAATATTACTTATGCCATGGCTATCTATCCTCGGTCATATAAAGCCACACAAAAAGTTTGAATAGTAATACTTTTTGAATTTTAGATTTCATTACAAAATTTAATTTAATTATTTTGAATCTGATGAATAGACGTAATGATTAATTTTATATTGAAAAGAGAGTGCAGTAATTAACAACAATAAATGTTTTGAAACACTCCTAAAACAGTTTTTTAAGATATTTTTAGAATGACATGGCCAATATTCGTACGAATTCAGTTGTTTAGTAATTATGGATTCCAATTTAAACTTATTAATAATCGCATATAATTAATTAGATCAATGGTGAGGTAGATACCTTCTAATAGTTAAATATGGTAAATTTAAGATGTCTGGCATCAAAACAACATATTTTGCTAAAGATTGTTTCGATCGCGAAGCGATCATCTTCAGAGATAAAATTAAAATTACAGAAATAAAGTTACATTAATATATGAATTATAAAAAAATAATCAACTATAAAAAAATCATGTATTAATGTAAATTTATTTCTGTAATTTCAATTTTAGCTCTGAGCATGATCGCTACGCAATCGAAACGATCTTTAGCGAAATATATTTTTTGATACGAGGCAACATCCTTAATTTACCATATTTAATCGCATATAAATTTCTCCTCTCTAATTTTCAACAGGTAATAAATCGAAAATAATCCTATTGTGAAAAAATGGCAATATACAAATCATTGGTTGTAGTTTAATAGAATTTATACAGTGTTGGAAGAGAGCTCTTTGGCAGGAAAAGAACAGAGCAGCAAATTGCTTCAATAAAAGTGAAAAATAGCGCTATCTGCTAATAATAATAATAAATGTGACACGTCTGCGCCCATTTGTTCAGCTGTCTATATGTAGAGTATGAGTACGAACATTATAGATGTATAAAGTACGCACATTATATGTAATAAATGAAATATATCGTACACACGACTTAATCCAATCGCATATTTCAGCGTCGCAGATTCTTCTAGCAAAAAGCTCAGCGCAGCGTCCAGCCACGTGACAAGCGGAGGGTTCTTCGTTTCCTCGCCCCCGTGGCCGTGCCCGCAATGACTTCGAAGGCGCGGCCGGCGACGGGGGTGCGGGAGGAGAGCAGACGGGGCAAGGCCGAAAGGGGAAGGAGGGGCGAACGGGGCGGAGAAAGGGGCCGCGCTGGGGCGGGCAGTGGGCCTGGGCGAACGGGGCGGGAGGAGGCGGGACGAAGTGTGTAGGGGTGTGGGGTGGCTTGAGGTCGGAGCCTTGAGAAATCGCCAGCTCCATTTAGGTGCGCCACTCGCCTGGAACAACTTCGCCCTCTCCCCTGTGAAGACAGACGCTCAGACAATGAAGGCAAGGGCCCACAAAAGCAAAGGAATAAGTGCTGAAGTGGCAGTTTGGAAAAGATTTCGATGTATGTGTGTGTGTGTACTAGTTTGACTAATCTAAAGGTTTGTCAACCAAATTCGATAAAATACGTTTTAAATTCTATCACTCGGCTCGAAAAAAACTGGAGTAGCTTTTCAACACCTTTAATAATGTTCTTTTGAATCCAATCCTTCACACCATCAAATATTTAGAATCCGTAAGCAAGGAAGTAGTGAACCACGAAACAAAAACTACCATTTCAAGAATTCATCAAACGTCTGATAATCTAAAGAAAGTTATTCCTGTTTACTTAAAAAAGTATTCAAATGGTTGCTAACAGATCTCCGGCTTTAATATTGAATTAAATTGAAGGGATACAATATGAAAAATAAAAAGTACTCAACTTAATCTCAGCTTTTACAATCCACGTTTAGGTCTCTTTTAACAGTATTAGCTGAAGCACGTGAATAGTACGCTGAAATACTATTTTAGCAAAGGTTGTGAGTTTTTATACTGGTTAGTGTGAGCTACAAAAGATAAATTGTACCGAAGGTGTGTTTTTGTCTACATTGTTCCTAGAGGTCAGTCCCACATCTACGATTGAAACTCCAATATGCAATTGCAAGAATTATTTATTACAAATATGCGTTAAGACCAATTTTTTCACTGTAAGGGTGTCTAACACAGTATAACATTTCTCATCGCTTCCTAACTGCACTGTGCAACCAAGTATAAAAGATCTATAATTCTTGCAAACTGACTTCATAAGATTCAAGAACAATATACGAAAAAAGAAGTAAATAATCTATCAACAAATGTAAAGCAAATATTAATGACCGCAAGTACACTAATGGTAATGGCGAATTACCAATTGATAATAATAATAATAATAATAATAATTATAATAATAATAATAATAATACCCACAACATATCGGGAAAATATCAAGAGAAGATCCAGAATTATACCGATCTCGCCCGTGAAGTCGCAACTCAGTTGAACTTCAGTAAAGTGACAACTGTGCCTATAATAATATCAGCTGCAGGAGTGATCCCGAAAATGACACTTTGAGCACTGGAGTATCTTAACTTGGATGCCAGGAATGTATATAATATGCAAAAGTCAGTAATTTTGAATACATGCCGAATTGTCAGAAGCCATCTGAACCTTCAGTAAAGCAACCGCACACCTGGTCATCACTCCTATGTGTGGTTGACATACCGACCAGTAGATACTGTGAATAATGTAAGATAACAATAATAATAATAATGAATGCCGATCCGGGTAGCCGGGATGTCTAAGGCAGGGGTGATCTGGGACGGAAGGACCTCGAATTCCAGACCCACCTCGGGCGTGGGTGTGTTTGTGTGTGTCTGTATGTGTGTGTCATCCATTAATCAGCATTCCAATTTCCATCTCGCCAGTACTATCAACCCTCGGGAATAATAACTTGTTTTAGCATAATGGTGATCTCCCAAAAAGGAGTCACATTCACTTACCACGAGATAAATGTACTAGAGCCTCGGTTGGTGCAGGTCTATGTCCGCGTGGTCCTGGTCGGCCAATTCGCTCTCAATAATAACAATACTAATAATTATTATTAATATTATAAAATAATAAAAATATTTTTCGCAAAGTGAAGTAGGTTTCTAACCAAAACAAAACGTAAGAAATCGATGGCAATGTCAGCAATATTGGCAACTACGTGACGGAGATAGATATCGTTGATATTATTAACAGTTTTCGACCAAATCTTTGGGCAGTCCTCTGAGTGGCTTGATGCAAGTACTGTGTGTGCACATACAATAGAATCGTAACAATAACTTTTCGCACAGAGTCAGATTTTTGTGGGAGTAAAGACGATTATTGGTTTACATCGTGTAAATATTTGTGATTCATTGTGACTCGGCAGTCCCGGCCCAAGGTGCACTGTCATTAACGGTGCTGGCAAATAACGGCCGCTCGGCACATTGTGCGCAATGCACAGGCGGATCGGCGCCTGTAGAGCTGAGGCAAAAGCAGAGGGAGGACGCGGATGCGAAGGCGGAAATGCAGACTAATGTCCAGTCAGGGACAGGAGAAAGGGGATGAAGGCAGAGGCGAATACTATCACCAATGTAGCAATAAGACCCAGATTAGAGACTGAGATAAGAGCAGAGGAGGAAGTGGAGGCGAAGGTGGCGGTGGAGACACGCTCGAAAAGGGAAACTAAGGCCAGTGTAGAACTTTTGCAATTTTGAAAGAATCAGGGTTTTCAACGAAGATGAGACCTGCATCATTCTCTTAAACGCCCTTTTCACTGTCCAACAACGACCACACTATCACCAATGCACAGAAATTAGAAGCAGGCTAGAGACGGAGAGAAGATGAGAGAAGGAAACGGAGTCGAAGGAGGGGCAGAGGTGCAGACAGAAACGGAAACCTAGGCCCTGGTAGAGGCAAGGCTAGGTTGAGCGTGGAGACGACAGAGTGGAGGCAGTGCAGAGATGGAAAGACAGGCAGAGGCGGAGGCTTAATGGAAGTCAGGAGCGAGGCACATCGAAGCGGAGACAATAACTGTGGTGGAAAGCAGGGGCTGAAAAGATGTCGGAGATCCAATCAGCCGCAAGGTAGAACCCGAGTCGGGTGTGAGGGAGGAAGCAAATGCAGTGGTAGAGTCGGAGTCAGGCGAGGGGGGAGGCAGAAGCAGGAGCAGAGTCAAAGATAGTCCGAGTCGGGGGAGAGGGAGGACGCAGAGGTAGAGTCGGAGTCGGGTGGGGTGAGGAAGAGGCGGAGGGAGAGGCAAGTGGGCGTGGCCGCTCTGGTTGCAGGGAGGGAGGCTGAAGGGAGAGAAAGTGCGCAGCATTAGCGCCCTCCGAGTGGAATCGCGGCACCGCGCTCCGTGACGCCCCTCCCCCGCCCCCGTCACCGTCACACGCCCAATGGAGCGGCCGCGCGGTCAATGAAATACTGCGCGCCCGCCCGCCGGCTCTCGTTTGTCACGCGCGTGCCCTATCGACGCGCGCTCGCAGCCTCCGCTGCCGCCCCTGCCGCTCGCACCGCCCACGCAGCACAGGACGCTCTGCCGCCTCTCTCGCTGTTCCCACCGGCCTCGCCGGACTTGCTTCTCTCATCCATATCCCTGCCCATGTGGACTTCCTCAGCCTTCCCGCTCGCTCCGTGCTCGTCGGCCGCGTCACTCTCGTCGCTCCCATCACCCTCGTCGCCCTCGTCGACCTCGTCTGTCTCTTTGGTGTCGTAAGCCTCGCCGAATTTGTATTTCTACCCCGTACCCTCTCATGTTTTTCTCTCCCTCTTCACATTCCTCCCTCTCCCCACACTAATCGCCGTTCCGCTATCCCTTCCTTTACGCATTTTCCCATCCCCGTATTTACCCATCCGACACATTCCTAACAATTCCAGAATTAGCTTTGTTAGTTCGAAAGGAGTTAAAGAATCCTTAAGTAGCTAAAATAAGTGAACAGTAGAGGTTACAATTTAATTTAGCTAGGAAATTTAATTCCATAATTGATCGAAAATTGTCCATCGTGTATTTTCCACCAGATGTTTTGTATTTGCGCGGTCATATAGCATATTATATAAAAAGTGCGCCCAAGTTCATTTAAATAGTTTTCGTAATACTTTCCAACGGATTTTTTTTATTTGTATTTTGGCAAATTTTTTGTGAATTACATTGATGACTGATATATTCCTTTCTGTATAAGGATAAATGTGTTGGGTATGGGATTGAAAATAGTGTGCAATATAATTGGTGGTCTTTTACATTGTAATGGGCACCGCTGATTTATAACATTACCTAAACTACTGAAGAAACGACGGATGACGAACGTTTGTGAAAACAGGCGATCTCACATGCAAAAATGAATGTTGATTTATTGCCTCACTCATTTGAGAATAAGCACTTTGTATGGATAAGATTCGGTCATTAAAGGATCCATCATTTCATGTTTGAATTATGTCTTCGGTCCAACCACTTCAATCAACCTCCAACGCGTCTGTTGACACTTCCATCGTTCGCCCTTCCTGATGTCCTCACACGAACACGAATTTCAGAAAGTCTGATTTCATTGCTGCTGTGCTCACCTTTCCTTACAAACTCTGAAGGTGTGTTCTCAAAACCAACCCTTTCCCCCTTCCCCCCCCCCTTCTTCTTCATGTCCTTCTTTTTCACTTCGTTCTCTTCAGATGTACCCTCATAATTCGATGATGTCTAACTCTTTCACTTATCAGTCCCTGCAATTCATTTTCTTTCTTCTTCTACATCTTCCTTCCTTCACTATGTATTTACTTCACACTTTCAAATTTGTGTTTCGATCATATTACAAAGTTTAGAAAACAACATTTCTTTTGAGAATCTCACTTATTTCGATATTACTGAACAATATTTCATTTGTTCATGCTACAGCAAAAAGTAATAACGTTAATTTTATAGAAACATTATACCAAGAAAGTAGTTCTATAAGTAAATAATTCCAAAAACTTGTTTAGTCTCCAATACAAATTAGAAAGCAGAAGAAATAATTTCAAAGTGAGACGAGTTTAGGACTCTATTGAAGAAAATAAGTGAACATTATTTTATAGTAACTTTTGGGTAACAAATAACGTTAATAACGTTGAAGAGTACAGTTTATTTATAAATATAATTAAGTATTCGCGATTTTTTAAAGTACACTCCATTTTAAGGAAATAAGTTTGAGTTAGTGGAATTGCCTGCCTACTTTTTAACACATATTTTAAAAAAGCTTGAAGTAGGTCACTTATGTGCTTTAAAATAAATTTATAATTGATCAAATAAAAAATATCAATCAACGTACATCATTAACACAACACAACACATTCTCACATTTCAGCTTGAATTTTCAGAAAACATATTCAACACATATGTTTATAGAGGTCGCAGTTTATTGTCAAACACTGAATTATTGCAGATATTACGTGAGATTGCTGCCAGCAATTTGACAAATAATTATTTCCATTCTTATTGATACAATTGCACTCATGAACATGTTTTACGTTTCATGTGCCACATAATGATAATGTACCTTTTGTCAAAAACTATTGTTTTCGTCCATTATTGTAATTTATTCTTCAAAATGAATCCCCACGTTAAACTTAATTTGTTTAAATAATTGTAACTTTATCTGAAAAGAAAAAACATCTAGTAATTATTGCTCTTGTAAAATAGAAATAAACCTGTCTTGGATTGTATTTTAACTTGAAGGAAGAGAGTCCCAAGATGAATTATAGACGGACATATGTCAACGTCTTCATTTTGTTTCATGAGCCACGTCATTTTTGTTTTCAACAGCTTCGGGCATTGATTGTTCCCATCATCAGGCTAAAATAGAACAATACAATTTTCAAAATACCATGGCACTAATACAAGGAATATGCCAACCAATACAAACAATTGATTAATTAATTAGTAAATAAAATACAATATAATACGTATTAAGGATATTTAACCAGAACTTACTAAAAGCCAAGCAGGAGCTCGTATTGTGAAGAACTATAATACCGTCATGCACTGGCGAGTGATAGTGCGTAACTCAGTCAAGAGACGTGGAGTGAATGAAAGAAACTCGGAAGGTTCCTACTACATTGGGTGTACAGAGGGGGCAGGCAAGTGGGACAATAAGATTGTTGGGAAAAGGGGGGAGAAAAAGAAAGAGAAGAAGAAGAAGAAGAAGAAGAAAAAGAAGAAGAAGAAGAAGAAGAAGAAAGAGGGGACTGAGGGAAGAGTACTGAGAAAGTAAAGAAACTTGTTGTTTAAACTAACAGAAAAAAACTTAAGTTTCAGTACAGAGTCTTACGTCAATGTACTTGCGAATCGTAAATATTTGTAAACTTAGTGCTCTCAATATCAATTGCTCAGCATTAATTGAGTCATAAGTTTTAATTTGTAATGTTTCTGATACAAGATGCGGATACCTACGTATTGTGACACTGATAATTATTGGCTTTAGGAAATCGAAAGAATGATGAAGTTCAATTCGATGTTCATACACTGAATTTTGTCTTCAATAGGGAACTTGGACATTCCTCTGGTGTTCTTTGATCCTCACAGAAAGCTTCCTGATTGTCTGTCCCAAATACATCTTTCGTTACATTTAGTACTGCAAACAACATTAAGTATATTAAGTACAAAAGAACAAGTACATTTAGTACAAAATTCCCTTAAATGTGATATTCACAATGATGAAATTATTATTGCTGTAAAATTTATTTTACTCAATACGGTTTTTAAATTAAACAACAAAACATATAGACAAAAAGAGGAGTTCTTAATTGCCTGTTCCCTGAGATTGTTATGCTGTTTAGTTGAAACCAAAGTTCTGCAAAGATATGAAGTGAAGATTTAGCGCCGAAATGTAGTCGACACGTTTATTAAAATAAATGGCGAGGAAGTATTGACGGTATTAAAGCGAATGTTCAAAGATGTATCTGGTACAGACGAGCAGGAAAATTCTGATATTTTGCTGCCCAGAAAAGAGACATGTAGAAACCTCCCTCTGCGGGATTCACTCTCTGACACATGTGCGAGTGCGCTTCCACTACCCGCGCGCGTGTACATGGGCCATGTAATAAGACGGCGCGGGGGCCGAGGGTGGCTGCGAGGGGGGGTGCATTCGGTGCAGGGCGTTTTCGCACGGGTGGGCGCGGAGGCGAGCACGCATCCCAATCGCCTCTCAGCCCCTGCGTGACGCATACTAATCTCACGCCGTTCACGCATCGCCCGCGCGGGGCGGCCGAGCGATCACGCGTGCCAAGTGCTGCCGCCCCACACACGACTACTCCGCCCCCGCCGCCCGCCCTCACTATCTCCGCCCACACTCGCCCTCCTCCGCCGCTGTCGATGCCTTTGCCGCACCGTCACCCCACCGCCCCCACCGCCCCCGCCGCGCCCGACGCCCTCCTTCGCTACATCCGCAATCGCCTCCCTCTGTCGCTCTGGGCGCAACGGCCGCCCCCGCAGCCCCCACCATTCTCCCTCCGCAGACCTCCCTCCCTGACGCATCCCTTCAATAAGGGCGCTGCTCTCTTCCGTCCCACCCACCCCAAAGCCACCCCGCCCGTTCCCACGCTGCCCTGCTTGTCCTTTCCTGGCCACGCCCCACCACAACATCCTCCATCGCCCTTCGAACTGCGGTACCCAACATGTGTGTGTTCATTTTTGTCCTTGTCCGTTCCTGCCACCGATGCAAAAATCCTCTCCGTCAAGCTGCTACCATCTCCGGGTGAGAATCCGCGTTCACAAGTCCGACCCCCTCTCTTTCTGTGCCTTGTTTCCCTCTCCGTCATATTCCTATTTTCGCTTGACGACTTCCGTAACTTCTCATCATTTCCCTCTTCCCTTCCTTTCTTATTCTTCTTTCTTTGCCTCTTGATTTTTGTGCCCTCTCCTGGGAACCGGCTTGACCTCATCTAATGCTGTGCTTTCCCCAAATAAATACCATGTTCTTCTCCAATGTTCTCCTCCTTTACTCTTGGGCTTCTTCAAAATAGCTCGCAAGCATATTTGACAGCTTGTCTTTATCGTTTGCCATTCCTACCTGGGCCAATTAATCGCCATCTGTCCAAGTACGTATTCGCTTTGCCCCATATCTTCCCCAGCTCTGCACTTTCTCTTTCTCCATATACTACTGATGCTATTTTCCGAGACCTTTTCACTCCACGAGTTACAACCGTGTAAACCATACATCTCATATTCTAAATTTATCTTTCAATGCTCCTTCTCCTTTATCTACCTCTCCATATTCTTTCATCTCTACCCATCATCCTCACCTCTTCGATCATTTCTGAACCTCAGACTACACTTCTACCTTCGCCTTCATCTGCACATGTTTCTTTCCATTTAACTGTCTTTTAAACACGTCAATCTCAACTCCTACCTTTACTTCCAGATGCTCCTTTGCCTTCATCTCCATATTCATCTTCCTCCAACATTCATCTTGCTCCATCTTCCCTCAAACGCTGACTTCACATCCATCTCCATCTACACATTCCATCCCCCTCAGCTCGCCCCATATGCACGCCCTCGTTCCCTTGTTCCCCGGCGCACCGTGGCGGCGATTAGGGGCCGCCAACCCAGGGGGCGCCGCGGCCGAGCGGCGACGGGATCGAAGCCCACACAGGCTCTCTTTGATCCGAGCTGCGGGAAATGCCTGGGGCGGCAGAGGAGCCCCCCCCCCCCCCACAACCCCTACCTCTCCACGCCCCACCCGCCCCGCCTCGCCGCTGCACCTCCCCTTACCACCTTTCTCCATCCTCGCCTCTCCCCTTCCGCCTTTCCTCTCTCCACCCCTCTCATCCCCGTCTCACCCCGCCACTGCCTTTCACACCTTTCCGCCTCTTTCGGCCATCCTCTTCCGTCTCTCCCCTCCCCATCCCTCCTCGCGTCTGCCTGGCCGCTATGTGCCCTGCGCTGGCCGCTTTGATTGCGGCAAGTCGCCGCGAAGAGCGCTGGCGTGGACGGGCATGCCAATCGGGCTATCGGCTGGAGGAGGCGGGGCGGCGCCCTCCCTGGGTTCAGAGGACGGGGCCACTCGAGTGCGCTTCTCAGTGCTGCTATTCATCTTGTGATACCCTTGCGTAGAATGCTGTTATATAAATAATACATTTCGTAATTGAGGTGAGGTTTGTGAATAAATAATCCTCTGCGCGATCGTAAAGGAGCGTGCTTTGCTGTGCGTGCGTATCTTTCTTTCTTAAGGTTAAAGTTTTAATTGTCTATACTTAAATTCTAAAGATGCTTAATCTATTGGTACATGACGTATTCAAACACATTTCCAAAACTATGGACATTCCGAAGAATGTTTTGAATATTACGGTATCACGAAAAAAACAGTTGCAGTATACCAGATCCATGATACTGAAACAAGGGAACTTGTTACAGTGTCATGGATCTGGTATACTGCAACTGTTTTTTTTCGTGTAGCCAAATTGTTTTACTGTCCATTTTTTGCAGTTCATGAATGAATATTTACTTTGCAATACTATCCAGAATTTGTGAGAATGGTAACCGCTACTGCAGTACTTTGGCTTAGTAATCTACTCTAAATTTTTGCTTATCCGTTTAGGCTATATATAATTTATATAAAGTGGAAAGCCATTCATTACCCTTGTTTTCAGTTGTATTCAGTCTTTAGTAACACGCTTTTTTCATTCGTAAACTCTCACTAAGCTTTCTTTTTAAACCTTTCCGAATTTATCTTATAATTCGACTTCACATAATATGTGAGAAACAGTTTAATTAAAACCGAACGCATTTGAACACGTGACAATGGAATGTTGTTCATTCAGGATTAATTGCAAGAAGTATTAATAAATTTACCCCTCTTGGCAAAGAAACGATTAATTCCAGTCTTGTAAGAAGAGTTAAGTCTCTGATGGATCCACCGACTCTTATACTTCCTCGTATGATTGAAACCGTGGTCCATGAATGTCTTTCTTCAGGTCGCCAAAGATGTGAAAATCGCAAGGGCAATTGAACGGAGGATGTTCAAATGTTTCCCAGACAACAGCGTGTCTCTTACCACTTACCCTGGGTAGTGTGGACACGGGTATGGTTAAGCAAAACGACGACTTCCTTCGTATTCCAGAGAGTTTTCACTTTATTGTTTCAGTTTCTGCAAATTTTCTTCGTAGGGATTTCTTGTGGCTCTTGCTCGAGGAAGTCGAGAAGCAGAGGGCCTCTGGAATCGAAGACGGTCATTCTGACTTCACCGGAACTTGTGTGAACAACTTTGAACGTCTTTGGCGGGGGAGAATTAATATGTTTCCATTCTTGGCTTTGCCGATTGCACCTGGTCTGAAAATGGTTGCAGCACGTTTAGCCTCTGGGACAATATGGGGTAGACACGAGTATTCTCCCTCGTGGTACGGCTATAGATAAATTTGGCATGAGCCATTCTGTTAATCTTTTGTCTTTTCAGTTCTCAATCTCAGTCACCAAAATCAAACCACAACTCCCTGTTTCCTTGTCTTCTTTGCTTGTCTGCATTTCAAATACTATGTTACCAGGTAATATAGGGAAATTCTGTACAATCTGGAATCGAAGAAAGAATTACTAAGACTATAAGCTGTTTTAGAAATAAGCTCACAGACCCCGTTTTGGTCTTATGTTATTTTAAGAACCACAAATCTACGACATAGTGCAACCGGATCTTCTGAAGATTCCAAGGAAACCAAGAAATGTTTCGCATGAAATCCTCTAAACGGTTTCAAACCCTAGACAACACTGTAAATTGAATTTTAAAATAATATTTGGCATATTTACAATTATTTTCATTTTCAGAAAGACTGCTAAGCAAAATAGTAAATAATAATAATAATAATAATAATAATAATAATAATAATAATAATAATAATAATGTATCCTTTGTATCAGTATCTGGGAAGAGAAAAAATATTAAGGTATGTATCACATGAGAAAAAAAGCTCACGAGACCATCACGTTAACATAAAAATTCTCTCACTACGTCTAAAATTAATTTAAAACTTAGTTTTTGTTAGTTTCGTTTGTGTCCAACATGACCTCACTTTCCTCCCACGTTTTCAGGCGCAGCCATTCTCTTCAAAATTTCCTTAATCCATACAATTCATCTACTAAACGTCAAGAAGTTGCTAATGGGATGAGTGTGTTTGCCTTGCCGCAACGCTTGCGACTCTGAAGATGCAGTGCTGCGGTTGCTAACGCGTTCCTTCTCGCCTCAAACTCTCGCTGCAAGTCTTCCTCCTCCTCGGCCCTACCTCCTCTCCCCCGCCTCATGCGACCCGCTCCCGCCAACCGAACATCAATCAGGTTTCTCCGGGAATTACGGCCAATTAAGGGGGATCGGGCGTGCCGAAAGTAGATAAATGGATCGGTGGAAGCTGTGGAGTTTCTCGTGACGACGCAGCGGCGACGGCAGAAATCGAGGCGGCTCTTAGTTTGCGGAAACCAATGTGGCGCTAAAGAGACGGGTGGCTGAAAGGGCGTTGAAAACCACAAAGGAGGCCACTTTGAAACTTGACTGTTTGTTTCAGGTTTCTTTAAAATAGAACTTTTAGAAGTATTTAAAGGGGATTGGGCGCGCGTGAAATACATATGATAGATTCTGAAGCTTTTTGATGTGTCGATTTTAGGCTGGAATTTTTTTAGAAAATTGATTGATTTTCATCAAATTAAGAATATTAGGTTCAGAAATTTATATTTAAAGAACATCCTGCAATACTGCATCTCAGTTAAATATTAAACTCACTGTTTACGCACGTGTTACAGAGAAAAATCTGCTTTGCCAGAGACATCCAACTTCGGAGAAAGAAGTAAATGTTTGAGATGTAAATTTTTTGGAAAATACAATTATCACCACTTCAGCAATTGGGCTCAATTATTTCGTATTTTTTCTCGAAAACCGGTGATTATATTGCTCTATTACTTCATTCAAAACGCTCGGTAAAACTATTTATTGTTGTCATGCCTCTTTCACAAACCCATGAAAAATCCCGATGAATTCTTTATTTGATTTCTATATGTGAAGATAAAAGTGACCTTCCAGAAGACTAAAGCAGATTGTTAACCGCACACATGCAAGCTAAAAGACCAGGGCGCATGAAAGAACTTCCTGCGTGTTGAGTGAAGACTCCGGTGGCGGCGGTGGCAGCGGGACGCAGAACTGTTGGCAAGCCTGTCGTAAATTCCTCCCCAACGCGACAGCACTGACGGATTGTTTCCTCCGACGGCCACTCGACGCGCCACCGTCCATTCAACGCCGAATTGTTCAGTGACCTTAATATCCGCCCCTGCTGCGGCTCCCGTGGAAACTCCGAGATAAATGGTACGTGTCTCCGCCCTCGGCCAAAAAGATCGTCACTTTCCGGCACTTGTCTCCTTCTTCTCATCTTCAAACTTTCTTTCCTTTTCGCGCTCGCCAGCGCATGGCCTAGTGTTCCTTTACTTTATGGCTCAATTTTTGCAATTGCAGAAGTCGTTAAAACTATATGACATCTGGATATAATTATACGAATTGCACTCAACAGTAACTCTGTATTTACATGATTTAAAAGAGATGCTTTCAGTTTCAAAATTAGTGCATTCATGTGCCTGCGCGTGCGTGTGTATTATAAGGTTTTATGAACTCATGAGTAGACTCACTGCTACTGAGAGTTAAAATGAAACTTATGTTACGGTAGAGTAAGCATATGCACACTTATTTTGCAATAAATAGTCAACGACGTGAATTTTGACGTGGTGGTTGATAAAAAATGAAAATGATAAGGGGCTTATTGGATAAAATAATTAATATTATTTTTGAATTTATTATATTATTCATATTATTTTAAATTACAATTAATTATATTCGTAGAATTAATATTTTAAATGAGTCATAAAAATCATCGATCTCGAAAAACTGTTACTCCCATTTTACTTCATTAGAAATCGTTTCTTCTAATTAATAAATCGCGATTTACAAATTTTGACACTTCGTTGCTGTATTTAAAGCATCCAAAGTTGAATATCCATTCCTTAAAATTATTATGATCTCTCACAGAAGACAATTAGTACTCAGTGATTAAATACGCCGACAGAGTTTTTTGTGGTTCGAATTTTGTCTTGGAAGCTCCCGTCTCCGAAGCGGAGTCGGTCGTTCGCTGCCACCTTCTTAATAAAAATTCAAACGAATTTAAAATTCAAAAAAAGATGCAAACTCATTCTTTGCCTTCCCACTCCCTTGCACTTAATCCCGGGAAGGAAAATGGAAGTAAACAAACATCCCGGGTTGAAGGAGTTTAATTGCGTTAGCCATTTGTTCGGAAAGGGGGAGTTTGGTTCCTTGTGTTGTAAGCTTCTTTCACTTCTTCTTTCGCGTATTTTTTTGTTCGTTCTCTCGGTACTTTCCGTAACGTTTATTAGATGTGTCAAAGCATCCTCTCTACAACTTCCTTTCACGCAGTCCTGAAAAATGTCTGTGACAGAGAGGATTGTGAACAACGGCGAACGTTTTCATATAAAAAAAGTTTTAGTTTGTATTCTCTCATTCAGGGAAATTATTCCATTTGTTTTGTAACCGAAACTGTGTGTATACTCATGAGAAAAATAATAAAGCTGCCACCTGTTTTTAATAAATGCGCACGTAACAGAACCGAGTCCGAGGAGTGTTCATTAAATACGTATTTAGTAAACATCGTACTACTCACGCTTTGCGATTCGAAATTTTGTGTTTAAACGCGCAAAAATATACTTCGAATCACATTTATTCAACAATACACAAACTGGTCATGAGTTTATCTGATTAAATATTAGAAGTTTTTATTACACAAATTTACATTTTAAGTTCGGAACGCCGACGTACGTTTCAGCTGCTCTGCTCTACGGACACAGTAAAGTCGTAAGCATTATACTGTTACTTCCAGTTTCACAGCAAAAACGCGACTGTTTTCTTAATTAAGGAAAAGATGAGAATCTGCTTATTATTTACAAGAGGCGTAATATATTTCTGGGCGCGAAATAAACTGGAAAAAATTAAGCGCGCTCCTTATCGCTGGTGAATTCTGCAGCCCGTGGGCGCTTCCCCGTCGGCGCGTGATTCTGCAACGGAGCTGCCCTCTCGCGCCGCATCCCGCAGTTATCGCTCAAGGTGCTCCGCTGCAGAGCTCTTAGCAGTTTCCGCTGCAGCTTCTTCAACTCGAGTCGGAAGTGACGCGGCGCTAAAAACTTTACCTCCGCCCTCCTTCCGTCTCGCCTTCCGACCTCGTTCTCCCACAGCCCAGCCCTCCCCACTGGCCATTCGCCCCCCTCCCCGTCTCTTTGCTGACGGGACCTTTTCATAAACACATTTGTGTGCTCGTTTCCTTCAGTTATTCCTTCTGTCGATCTGCTCCTTCTTACTCTTGACAGCTCATCGTTTAGTCTGTTCGATTCCCGACTGGTCGCCTATTCGCCCGTGAACATGTTCACCCACCCACCCACCCACCCACCCGCCCGCCCGCCCGCCCGCCCGCCCGCCCGCTCGTCCGACCGTCCGCTCGTCCGACCGTCCGCACGTACACTCGCTCGCTCACTTATTCTCTCGTCCATCCACTCTCACGACCACCTAACCGCTGCTCTGCCCGTAGGTCCTTTCCAACCTCTTCCCTGACCCACCACCCCTCCGGCCACTAACCCTCCTTGCCTCCCACCCGTCCTCCCGGCCCCGGCCGCTCTCCAGGCAGCTCCTTGCCACGCCGCGCGCTGCGCTATCTGCTGGAAGTTGGCGCAATTAGGAAATGCCTTCCCAGCTAATGTCGCCCGCCTGCCCCTGCTCTTTTGGATGTAATTTCCTTTGGCTCCAACCGCCTTCGTTCCTGCCTCGCCAGCGGCGTTGTCTCGTGCACATCTGAAGGGAATAACTCTTCCTCACCCCGGGCCTGCGAGTTCCGAAACGTGCTTTGTATTAATTTTTAGCTGTTTGTTGAAGTATTTCCTGCCCGAGTTGGTTTGGTTTATGGCGCAATTAATAATAAAACATATTATTCTAGGTGCAACTTGCTTTCACTTACATAATTCACTCAGCAGCAATGAATAATCTGTTTCTGCTGTACAAATTCAATGTTTAAAGGGAATATAACGTTCGCTGCCTTTAGCTTTGCTTTTTGTCTCTGCGCAATGTTTAGCAATTTAGGTTATAGGTGTTGTGGTGCGTTATCGTTGGCATTTTTCATGAAATGATTATAAACGTTGTCATTGCCAACAATAGTATTTAATATAAGAGCAGCTTTCGATGGCTTAGCCATCATCATCAGTTGTCTGCTGGTTGGAAGTCACAAAACGACTACGTAGTGACTGATGATGATGTGTGATGAATGATGAACTGATGATGAACTGATGATGATGTGTAAGCCATCGAAAGCTGCTCTTATATTAAATACTATTGTTGGCAATGACAACGTTTATAATCATTTCACGTTTAGCAATTTGTTTTACAGGGTATGTCATGTATTGTTTTCCGATATATATTGCACACTACAAATATATTTTAATTTAATTTATTGAAAAACTCAGCAACTCAAATTTTCAGAAAGAGTTTATTGAAATAAATACAAAAAACATTGAAATTATACTCAAATTAACGTGGTGAAGATATGTAACTGTATTTTGAATCATGACAATAATTTGTCATTTTGTATGCAAAAGTATACTGTTTAATGATGGAAACTAATAGTATTTTCGTACACCACATTCATGATAAAATAACTTTCGGTAAATGAATATACAAGTTAATCCTTCGTATATATCTGTTTAAGTATCGGCTGTGAACATGGATCGCGAAGACAATTGACAAACGGTTTACTTTTTAGTGATCAAATGACAGTACTTTGACACTTTTAATTTTTGTATAGTTTTAGTAAAAGGAACAATGTCTCTTAATTTTTATCACTAATTTCAAGCAATATTATGTCGTTTCTGTTAACGCTAGAAACTCTTACTTCTGGCTAAGAAATGCAAATATCTTCGATAAATAAAAACAGAGATTAGTTATGAAAATGGCAATGTATTTTTGTTTAAAAACATACAACTAGTTACCATTGTGCTTACAGAACGGTGTCAAGTGTTATTACTATCAACTCTCTTATAACGTCTGTATATTTTAAAGCATAGTCTCTCACCTTCATTGTAAACGTGACGTCAAAACTTTACTGTTACCAAGGTCGTTCTTTCTAAATCCACTTCATTAGTTTTAATCATAAAAATTGTACACCCAACATCAAATACGTCCCTAATATCGCAATACCAAATATTTTATTAGTAATACCCAAACGTGAACAAAATAAGATTAATAAATAAAACGAGCGCGCACACAAGCCTGCAAAAATCGGATTAGCGAATCCCGCTTTGAACGCAGCAAATAAATCGAAAGCAATTACCTCCTCCGGGCCGCTGCCACCGGAGGCGGCCCGCGCCCTGTGTCGTCGGGGTTGCCCGCCAGGGGCGCTGCGGGAGCGGAAGTGGGCGCGGCGGCGCCTCTCGTAAAACACGAGTCTCCCATTAACGCCGCCGCCCGCCGCGTCCGCGGTCGCTCCCCGCTCCGCAACACCCCCGCCCCGCCCCGCCCCGCCCCCGCCAAGGTGCTCCCCGCAGGCACCGACAGGCTGCGCCCGCCGCCCGCCCCCCGCCACCGCTCTCTCAGGTGGAGACCTGCTCAACCTGTGAGGTGGTCTTCGAATAGCGATGGCTGATTTTTCACATGTGGCGCAAATGTAGGCGGTTTTGGGATACTGAGGACACCCTAAAGATGGGATCAACTTATTTTTCCGAAATCTAATGACACATAAACATAAAAAGAACTGGATAATGGTTAAAAAATAATAAAAATATATCTAATTTTTATTAGCTTCTAATGAACATGTTCCTAAGTTTTTTTCTTTCCCGCGTTAAGTCCTCACGACGCGTCAAAAATGCACCTAATTTAGAGCTGTTTAGACAGAAAATTATTTCATTACTAAGTACGTTTCTATACTATAATCGATGGCCTCCCTTTACTTGTATTTGAGAAGATATGTTGATACATAACTATACCAAAAGAAATATATTAACGTTTTTCACATTTTAGAGTCATAATAATCTGACTTTTGCCAGCTGACGATGTACTCATCCCTGGGCACTGATTTTATTTATTACCCACACATCAAGGTAAGGAAGACATGTGACAAAAATGACAAATTCTCTTCCCTGAATCTAGCATGCATTCTGAGGTTCCCTTCCGTCATACATCTATAAAAACTGAGACGATTGTACTATTAGAATGCTGTAACTTTACCCTGACCGGAATCGAACCCAGGAAAAGCTAGCGCTCTGACCATGAGCTATCCGACGGGCCTCAAATGAATGTACTTGTAATTAAATTAATCTGATAAAAAATTATATTTTCTATATAATCGCCCTTATTTGCCACATAATAACATAACTTCAGAAAGTTGACAGAACGCAAAAACACATTTTAATTAATACCCTAAATGAATTAAACTGACGACGAAACAGAAGAAGGGAAGGGCACTCAATTTTAAATTTGCTTTCGTTTTAAGCTTTCAGATCAGCCCTCAATGGCCTCTGTCGGTGGTGAGAGAGATTTCTTAATTTGTAAGTGCTTAGCTGTTTATTGTAATGTGTTGTACTATATTTCATTACTCATTACTAATTAATTATTCAATTGCTTTTCCTTTAATATGTTCTTCCTTTCTTTCATATTTTATGTCTTTATTCCCTATTTTCTATATCTTCCCCCTCCTGGAGAGTGAAGTGTTCAGTCTTTTTCGCCCTTAGAATTGAACTGAATTGAGTTGAATTGATGCCCTATTTTACGTGGCGAGACTCAGGCCATGGGACACGCAAATTTCGCCACTCTCCTCTCCAAAGCAAAAGCTCCTCCAACTAGCAAAGAAAGGAGATATTTCGTGGCCGACAAAACAGGCGAATTGAATTTAGCTCAGAGGCTTCATTTAGGCTTGAGATCTTTTTCACGCAGTAAATAGGAAAACATTGGTAAGGTAGGAAAGCCGAAAGTCTGCAATAGAAGACATTTGAAGGATTTTTTCGCCTTCGATCAAGTTTGAACCTGCGAAATTGGGTATAGCAATATGATACGCTAACCGTTACACCATTACACCACCACCGCCACCGCCGTCGCCGCCGTAGACCGAGTTTGAGGTAATTATTTTGGTAGTGGGTGGGAGAGAGGCGATGCGTTGGAATACAAGACAGTTTCTTTGGACTGAAAACGAGAAACTTACCATGAATTACTTTTGAACGCCAAAAATACCGCTTGAATCAGGCGGCAATGGTACCTCAGAGCTCCAATGGAATCACGGCTCTTCTTGTGTTTTTGTTAAACCTATTTTCTTCCTTGTTTGGCATGTTGACATTCAAGGCTCTTAACGGGTTCTTATGTTATTTTTTTTAAATTCTCAAAACAATTTGTTTTTGATGTTATCCCAGGAGGGGAGGATTTTCTTCATATAACTAGTAGATACATCGCAATTTTAATGTGCAATAATTTCCATTTACTCGTACTCTATTTTCACATGAAGGAGCAAAAAGTGTTCATATTAGTTGAATATTTATGGCTGTAATTTCAGTCATTGGCAAACTTGTTTACGTGTTACAAAATGTTTATTGAGCAAAAATATGTTCCTGTCGGTATGAGAAAGTAATTTTTTCACACTTAATATTATTAAAACAATCTGGATTGATTTTGCCCTAACTACTTGTCATATTTTTATTCATATTTCATGTTAAGTTTTGATAATATTATTGGGCGTAAATATTTAATAACTTTATCTAAAAAGCTACAATTTACTGGAAACTCCTTTTTTTGTTACCATGAACACCGACGACCACCTTGCCAACAGTCACTCCACTTTCTTTCTTCCACTCAAAGTGATTCCCTAAATCCGCAGAAGGCAGCACCGAAAGAAGTGCGGTGGAAAATATGTTGATGTAGGGAAAAGAATTAAATTGATTTCGACATGATTGGGTGAATTGGTTTGGCATGGGCTAAATACATTTCGAATTCTCCTTTTGCATTCAGATTGTCCTCTTGCAAATGTTCTTTTCTGCGAATACTTTTAGATTATTATCTTCGTCTGTTTTCAGTATGCACATCGTAGTCAGATAATAAATTAATTTGCTCTGTTTCCATCTAAGTCCTTTCTAATCTTGTATATCACATTTTTAGATTAGATTCTTCAAAAATTAAAACATTGCTCAAAAATCAAATAACGCTGTTACCTGCAAATATTTTTAATATTAGATAATTCTAACAAAGTTGAATCTAAAATAAAAATATGTAGCTATAGTTAGATAGTAAAAAAGTATCGGGAGAATAGAAATAGAGCAAAAATTCTACGAATTTTCTTAAATATGTCAGTGGTCTCCTTTATAAACCTTAATACCTTCTACTTCATCGTACAACATTGAATATTTCAGTGTATCATTTTCCCATCATATTAGTAACATTACATAATAATAATAATAATAATAATAATAATAATAATAATAATAATAATAATAATAATAATAATAATAATAATAATAATAATAATAATAATAATAATAATAATAATAATAATAATAATAATAATAATAATAATAATAATAATAATAATAATAATAATAATAATAATAATAATAATGCTCACATACTCCTTTGGCGTTATTAAATGGAGCAATACCGACCTCGACAACCTCCAGAGGACAATTCGAACCGCTACGACTCAACACCGAAAACATCATCCCCATTCAAGTACTGAGCGTTTTACCCTTCCAAGGTCGCAAGGAGGGCGAGGTGTTGTAGATCTCATAAATCTACACAGCTCTCAAATTGCTTCACTCAGAAGATACTTCTTGGAACATTGTGGGAGAGTTCAGCAAGCAGTGAGCGCAGTTGATAATAACTATAGTCCTCTGAACTTGAAAAAGCTTGATCCGCCTGTTCAATCAATCATTGAAACTGAAGAGAAGATATCCTTATGGAAAGCGAAGGCACTGCATGGAAGGTACCCTCACGAGCTGAGTAATCCAGAAGTCGACATCTCTGCGTCGCACGCATGGCTCCAGCACGGGGATCTCTTTCCGGAGACAGAAGCCTTCATGATAGCTATCCAGGACCAAGTGGTACCAACATTGAACTACAGAAAACACATTCTGAGAGTTCTACCATTCACTCCGACTCGTGTAGAAGATGTGAGGCTGCAAGCGAAACTATCCAACACGTGACAAGTGGATGTAGCAGCCACGCACAGTTGGAATACAAAAAGAGGCATGATGAAGTGGCGAAGCAGGTCCACCAATTATTGGCATTGAGAACGGGCTTACTCGCCACTTCCGTGCCGTATTATAAATATGTGCCTCATGATGTGCTTGAAAGTAGTGACCACACACTCTACTGGGATCGCTCCATTATCACTGACAGACATGTCGGCGGCAATAAACCCGATATAACGTACATTGATAGAAGCCATCAGCAGGTTTTCCTTATCGATATATCAATACCCAATACCCACAACATATCGGGAAAATAACAAGAGAAGATCCAGAAGTATACCGATCTTGCCCATGAAGTCGCATCTCAGTGGAACTTCAGTAAAGTGACAACTGTGCCTATAATAATATCAGCTACAGGAGTGATCCCGAAAATGACACTTTGGGCACTGGAGTGTCTTCACTTGGATGCCAGGAATGTACAGAATATGCAAAAGTGTGTAATTTTGAATACATGCCGTATTGTCAGAAGCCATCTGAACCTTCAGTAAAGCAACCACACACCTGGTCATCACTCCTGTGTGTGGTTGACATACCGACCAGTAGATACTGTGAATAATGTAAGATAACAATAATAATAATAATAATAATAATAATAATAATAATAATAATAATAATAATAATAATAATAATAATGAATGCCGATCCGGGTAGCCGGGAAGTCTAAGGCAGGGGTGATCTCGGACGGAAGGACCTCGAATTCCAGACCCACCTCGGGCGTGGGTGTGTTTGTGTGTGTCTGTATGTGTGTGTCATCCATTAATCAGCATTCCAATTTCCATCTCGCCAGTACTATCAACCTTCGGGAATAATAACTTGTTTTAGCATAATGGTGATCTCCCAAAGAGGAGTCACATTCACTTACCACGAGATAAATGTACCAGAGCCTCGGTTGGTGCAGGTCTATGTCCGCGTGGTCCTGGTCGGCCAATTCGCTCTCAATAATAACAATACTAATAATTATTATTAATATTATAAAATAATAAAAATATTTTTCGCAAAGTGAAGTAGGTTTCTAACCAAAACAAAACGTAAGAAATCGATGGCAATGTCAGCAATATTGGCAACTACGTGACGGAGATAGATATCGTTGATGTTATTAACAGTTTTCGACCAAATCTTTGGCCAGTCCTCTGAGTGACTTGATGCAAGTACTGTGTGTGCACATACAATAGAATCGCAACAATAACTTTTCGCACAGAGTCAGATTTTTGTGGGAGTAAAGACTGTTATTGGTTTACATCGTGTAAATATTTGTGATTCATTGTGACTCGGCAGTCCCGGCACGAGGTGCACTGCCATTAGCGGTGCTGGCAAATAACGGCCGCTCGGCACATTGTGAGCAATGCACTGGCGGATCGGCGCATGTGGAGCTGAGGCAAAAGCAGAGGGCGGACGCGGATGCGAAGGCGGAAGTGCAGACAAACGCCCAGTCAGGGACAGGGGAAAGAGGATGAAGGCAGAGGTGAATATTAACACCAATACGGAAATAAGAGAGATTAGAGAATCACGAGCGATTCATATCCCATTTGTGAGTGAACTGATCCAGCATTCACCTTGTATTGCTTAAAGAAACCACCGGACAGAGTTACCAGTCATTATAATTCTCCCCCAAACAGCGACGAATATCCCCCTCAGTGCCATCACAAACCCCGTATCCTGCCAGCGAGCAACGCTTCAGTGACTACAGTTGTTGCCCTGAGCCACCTCAGCCAGTCATTCGCCCTCCAATTCTTCCCCCACCGCTCGCTCTCCTTCCGCCTCGCCTCCCTTCCACTTTCCTCCGGGGCCCAACCGCGCCGGGGCGGGCACCTGGGCGTCCGCTCGGCGCAGGGCGGAGCGGGGGCGGGAGGGGTAGGCGGAGAAGAGCCTCCAGATTGCCCTGTCGTGTCGGAGCAGAGCGGCAAAGGTCAGAGTTGAGTGGCGCACGACGCGCGATGCGTTAACCGCCTCGCCACTCTCGCCCCGCCCCGCCCCGCCCCGCTCCCATGTCTCCCCGCGCCGACGCGTCGCGTCGCGTTGCTTCGCCCCGCCCCGCCTGGTCCCTACGCGCTCCGACGCGCTCGCTGCCCGTCGCCCCCCCCCCCACACCCCGCCCCGTTCCGCCCCACCCCGCTCGCCTCGGGGCCGAGGCCCTACGAAATACAGCATGTGCGGGATGTGGGGTATTGTTTTCTCATATGAAATACCGGCTGAGCTGGTTCAAGGCATCCACTAGATGTCACTGCAAGGTATCTCTCGGGTGACGAATTAGGCGAAGAATTTATCTCAGAGGTTTATTAGAGGCTGGAAGGTCTTTGACGTGCAGAAAATCTACATGGGACATTCATATTTACTTTCCTTCTACAGTAAAGCATACATAAACTTTTGTAACCCCTAAAAACAAGCTATCTCTTGATTAGTTATCCCTCGTGTCGTTCTCTTCGCGTTACATCTACGAGTACAACCGCATTTCATGAAGATTACTGATGGGTGTTGCTGGTGATGACGGATGTTAGACTTATTCGCGAGAGTAAACTACAGACTACCCTTTTTCTGCAAGGTAAATTACGCTAAAACACAAATGATTGTGGCTCAGATAGAACCATAACCAACCGACTGAAGGCTCGGATAAGACCACAACCATAATACCAGTCCCCTCTCACAATCACGTTTACCACAAAGGAAAAAAATCTGCATCTTGCACCGAAAGATAGTTGGAAATGAAAAAATATACCGATGTCGCGTACAAAATGTTACAAACAAGCTAAATTATATTGAAAATGAACTGAAAAGCTAAATTATATTAAATGAACTGAAATGATAGGCACCGAAACCTGCGGGAAAGAATGCACAATCCCAACGTTAAAAATAACCCTACTGTTGTCGTCAAAAACAACAAGTCGGCAATTAATTTTCCTGTACCTCGTTTACTTTTGCTTGAAAATATTTATTCGTGGAAGCTCAAAATATGCTTTAGTTTTACTGCTCAAATCTGGGACACCCTCTATGAACGGCTCCCGCGCGAAGAGTTATTTTTATGTCCGCGGGAAGGGAGGAGGGAGCACGTGGATGGGAGGCAGATCTCCTAGAGGTGACACGACGAGGACGCGGACACGGGTGAGGGGAATGTGACGGCCGTGTCGCGATAAAGCACGGGGAGATTGTAAACGTATGTCTGATTGCTTGAACGCTTACGGAAAACTCGAGATATAACGATTGCCATGAGTATGCAGATCATAAAAAGCGTGGAGTTTGTGTGGCAATTTGTAAGCGTATCTGCACAAAAGTTGACATGTGCAATGTTGTTCCTGGGGTGATATCTACAAAAGTTCTAGTGAAGCGAACGACACCTGAAAGATAATTACATTTCACTTCTGAATAAAAGCGATCAAAACTCTTACTTTATGGTCTGTGTTCCTAAATTATTTGTTTCAAACTATTATAAATTTAACAAAGAAAATTCCATTTTTTAATAACATGAAATATGGTTACCTTTGCTTTTTATGTGACGTGATATTTAGTGGAATTTTATACCAGCCTGTGTGCATTTTTTTGCTTATTCAAAGTAGTTACATATATAAAATCTTGCAATGGAAAGAATAAGCAAATTGTTTTCCTTCAAAAAAATATCTACCACCAGATTGAAACTAATTTTCAATGAAGAATACAGTAACTGGGGTAGTAATTATATAGGCAACCACTCATGCACTCATGTACAGCGGGAAGTGAACAATACCTTATTCTAGGACTCTTTTGTTATATCTTCTAAACTAAACATTACGGTAATTACCACATGCGCTTCTTTCAACTCCCACACCATAATAACTGTTCATTGTGGGTGCATTTCACTGCTCCAACAAGCTCATTAGCTCAAACAAAACCGCGCAGTGGCATAGTACGCTGTCGGAGACTCCCACACTCGAAGTCCCTTCTCGACGTCTGTCCGATGCGCTGGCGAGTCGTCTGGTCTCCCATGAGAGCGAGCCCCAGGCCTCGAAACTCCCTCGATCGGCGACCTTCTTCTCCCCGCCCCTCATCACCAACCCGCGTCTCCTCCCCTCCCCTCCCCTCCCCTCCCCTCCCGTCCCCGCCCCAGCGGCCTCCACGCCCTGCGCCCCGCGTGGAGGCGCGGATTCATGAATAATACAACGGGACGCAAGATGGCAGCGGCGGAGGCGGAGGGGGAGGGGAGGGGAGGGGGAGGAGGGGAGGGTGGGAAGGACGGGCGTCCGCGCACCGCGGCTGCCGCCGAACTCCACTGTTATTGCCGCTGCTTCTAATAGCTGCGCTCGCCCCCGCTCCGTTACTCCCCCTTCCCACCCCCTCCCCCGCCTCCTCTGAGCTCCCGCAGCGTCGCCTCCCGGGCGAGTGCGCCCGTCGTGGCGTGTCTCGTTATCGGCCTCACTTCCAGGCGGCTTCGCAAATTTAACACTTTGCAATTGATCCGCGCACGGTATTTTTAAAATAATGAAAAGGTTGCTTTTGCTTATTGACACACAGCCAATCCAATAAATACCAAAAACCTGTTTTAGAGTTTGGAAGTTTTTCAGACTAAAATGCTTCATCTATTGGCTGTAATTGAGAATGCCAAATATATTTCAATGACACTCCGCTCCCCGTCTCCAACCTGCCCGTCTCCTTCAGGCTTCTCTCCGCCCTCCTCCAATGCGTGACCTTGCGAATGATAAATATTTTATTTTGCAGTTCAATCTGGTAGTCTAATACCACAGATGTTTGGTATTTAAGACAAATGTGATCGTGGAGTAACTATCCAAGTCAGTATTGTAGAGCTATCCAAGTCATTTGTTTTTGATGGCGCGCAACTTCTGTTGAGCTTAGAGTGGCAGGGATATACAAAGCTTCGATAACATTTTACAGTCATCTCTCCAGCTTTACATATCAAGCACGTAGTTATCAGTTTTAAAGTCCTTTGGGCTACAAAGCTCATACGAATATTACTGTTATAGGTGATAGAAAGGTAATTTTCCACGTAGGAAATTTTAAAGCGATATATTATTCTCTAAGTCATATTCATTTACCATATACAATAGTGTCATAGCTGATGAATGAATAAGGGAGGAAAAACATATTTTTATGTTAATAGACATCGCTTATCTCATTTTCATTCGGGAGACAACACATATGTAATTAAAAACAATACGTTAAAGTATAATGACTTTCGCATCAAATTCAAATTAACATTTTACGAAAACAAAATATGTCCGAATGTTTTTACAAAACTGAATGTAACATAACCCTTAAAGGAAGTCTATAGAACAAATTTCAAATGTTTTACACTTGCTTCTTCCTGACGAAGAGGTTGCCATCACCAGATCAGAGAATGAGTCAAAATTAATGTTCTACTTTTTCTTCTGATGGTTCTCTTTTCTTCACAAATCGCATGGTTTCAGCATTCCTTCTGCTTACAGATATCTACATAAAACAGAGAATATTTCGAACCTTCAGTACACACAAACTGGATGCTGAGTTTATGACGTCCAGGCCGTGTCAAAATGAATGTTCTATTTTTTCTTCTCTTGAGCCCCTTTTCTTCACACGTCGCATGGTTTTATCATTCTTTTTACTTACAGATCGTCCACATAAAACATAAAATTCTTCAAACTTGCAATACACACAAACAGGAAGCTCAGTTTAAAATCGCTTCTTCCCGAGACAGAGGGTGGTAGTGTGAGGTGGCGGCCACGTGTCGAACTGAATCTCTCCGCCAGCGCCGCTTGCCCTCCGCGCGCGTGGGGCTTCGTTCGGGGCAGCTGTTGTATAAATGTATACGAGTATGATGGCGCCCGCGCCCTCGGCGGCGCTGCGAACCCAACCCTCTTTGAGATGCCCCGCTAACGCCGCAGCTTTTATGGTGATTCACGATGCAATCGCTTCAGACGCTGCTCTGCCGAACCCGCCTCCGCGCCTCTGTCTCCTCCTGCCGCTCTCGCTGCTACCTCCCCGCTCCCCCGCCGTCACCTTCCCCCTCCCCTCGGCCCACAAGGAGCCCCGCCCCCGTCGCCCCGACCTTCGGCGCTGCGCCCTCCGTCACTTCTTGCTTTATTACCCCGCCTCCGGTCGCCCGTTCACCCTCCCCCTCCCATCCTCCCATCCCGACCACCATTCGTGACCCCATCACCCCACTTTCCCTCGCTCCGCCCATGGCCCTGTCCTTCGTCATGCCACCCTTCACCGCCCAGCCTCTGTTTGCCCCACTCTCCGTCTTACTAGTCGCTTCGCCATCCGTAGTTCCTGTATTCCATTATCCCGCCGACCATCGCCCAGCCCTCCATCACCCAGCCTTCCATCGCCACGCCCTGCACCACCCAGCCCTCTATCGATCCGCCCTCCATGGCCCCGCCCCCCATTGCCCGCCCCTCCATCACTCCGCCCTTCATCGCCCAGACCTCCATCGCCCCACTCTTCTACACCATGCGCTTCGCTTCTCCTTCGATTGTCCTCCTCCCGTCGCCCCATTCCCTGTCGCCTTGCCATCCCCGCCACGCGGCTCCTTCCGTCTCCGCCTTACACCCCCCCCCTCCGCTTTTCGTGGGAGAGCTCCGGCGGTTATGAAGACGAGTAACTGCAGCGTAAAGATCTTTGCTCCCGGTACTTAAAGGCGAGATATAAATATTAAACGATCGCTCGCGCTGCTCCTCGCGTACATCTGCACCTTAATCGGTTCTTTGCTGGCGCCGGCGAATGCGCGCTCGGTGCAGCGCGGGGGGGGCTCCCTTTTATTAGTCTCACCGTCGCCGGAAAGCGGAGCTCCTTCACAGCTTTAATGTGTAATGTGCCGGGTTGTAAAGATGTTACTCTTGGCAGAAGAAATGGTTTGATTAACCAAAGAGATGTATAAGGAGATGCTATGAGATTCCCTTGTAACATGGAAAATCAGATATTCCTGTCCATTTTCGTTACGGTGATATCTTTTGAATTTTTAATAAAATTAATTTTTATGGGCAAATATAATTAGAGTACATACAGAATGACACATACTTATTGTCATGGGTACACCAAATCACGTTTACTACATCATTACGTACCTGTTCAACGCTAGTGCACGATATTCATAAATGTCCACCAATGAAGGGCAACTCTCGCATTTTGTTGCTTTGGGTAGTACCTCGTGTGTCGAAGCTCAGTGGTATTGTCAGCTCAAATCGAAACTGATATTTCTGACTTTCCGAGTGATTGTATTCGTTTGCACACGTATCGTGTGAAATTCTGGCAGATCTCCGGATGTTGTTTCAACTGGCGGTGTCGTTTGAGGATTTGTCCTTCGCCGAGGCCAGTGCGGGCTGACACCACCCACGAAGCAACGGTTCCGCGTCACGCAGCGATGGATAGCTCTTATTATTCACCCTCGGAGGTAATTCAACATCGGGGAGAGCGGAAAAGAAGTCGCAAAGTTTGTTCATCAAAGTTTCAGAAAGAAACTTGTGAGAAATGAGGTGTTGAATGAGGTGCAAAAATATAATGATGTTTTTGTGGAATATTCTACGCGTGTTTTTTTCTTGTTAATAGAGGTTTGTGTTACGAATACCGATATATCTACTAATTAATCAAAAAACATGATGAATAGAATTCCACAGCACTTAACTTTCCTTAAAAAGCTAGTTTTGATTTGGTAGGGCATGATTTTTCATGCAGCAGCTACGGATTTTTTAACGTTGTAATTTTTTACATACTTCGCACTGACTAAATATTAATCATTCCAATTCTGTATTCACCATACATCTGGAATTTCAAAATGTTTTCAAAATAATTAAGGAATAAAATACCAAAAATAGCAAAAGATATGTGTCTAAAATACCAATATTATTGTATTTTATGTATTTTTTTCTCTATGTTCTTAAAAATTTTATTATGCTGAGATGTTCTTTGTGAATCTGAATTTTTTATTAATACATTTAATACATAATTTTCCCATGCAATTTGTTTTACATAGGACAACGCAGACAATTTGTATTAATATAACTTTTGTACATATTTTTTACACATTATTTCCTTTTTGAGGAAAAAATTCATTTCTCAAAATGATATTATATAAAAAACTGGAGATTTGAGAAATCTGTGGGAAGTCTCTTGCTTACTTAAAATTCTATTCTTTTCATTATAAACAACGTACATTTCTCCTTTATTTTCTACATATTTCATCCTCTTGCATTCAGTTCAGTTAACCCGAAGTAGAAATGATGACATGAAGTGAAGTGTAATTTTTAGCTTCTACCACTGGCGTGGAGTGCGTCTAAAATTTTAAAGCAAAGAGTCAAAAACCGCGGCCAGTGTCGCTCGCTAGCAACGTATCCAACTCAGTGTGCCCGTTACTAATTAAACTCGCGGTCGCAGTGCTGTGGGTCTGTCCGACCTGAGATTCACTGACCATGACGTTCCGCTGTCGTACACTTGGGGTAGCACAATGACGAATTCCTAGGCTACTAAAATAGAGATGTTGGGTTTCAGTTTCTGCATTGTGCACCACATATTGCGTTCAGTTGTGTTAAATGCAATGAAATTAAATTATCAGTCTTCACAATTGCTAGCTTCATAATAAAATTCGATTCTACAAAATTTTAAATGGAAATTAAAGTTCATAATAATACCAGTCTTTCTGAATCTCGACTTTTAAATAGGTAAAACTAAACAATCCCCATTATTACTATACAATGTATGGAGGCTAAATGTAGAAATTCCTTTATCACAATACACACTCGATGTAGCCATCGGCTGATAAATTTGACGAATTTCTGGGAAATAGTATTGTATTATTTCAATAACTTAATTTTTATCAAAATATAATTTAAAAAATATTCTCTGAAAGATGTACATTCATTACGTAAAATTCCTGTGCATTTTCCCTCTTTAATAATTCACGGAACTCGTTTATATCACAATTAGCTTATTAATTATATCATGTTGAAATATTCGTTATATCATTGTTTATAAAACATTGAAATATTATCATTTAATATATAACTTGTTAACTAAAAAAATATAAGGAAACACATTTTCTTCACCAAAGTATTTTAAATAATAAAGTTTAATTGCTCCACAGTGAAATGTGCAAAAAATAAAGAGTGTTTTATTTTTCACGATTCGACTGAAGCACAACAAATGAGACAGACGAAAATCTTTGCTTTTAAAGAGGGGAATTCAGTGGGTTTGACTCGCACTCAGCTGCAGCGAAGAGCCGCAGACGGGCGCGCTGGGCAAGGGCAAATGGGGGGGGGGCGTCGCGGGAGGAGCGGTCGTCCCGTGTCAAGGCGTCGAACAAGCGCCGACCCCGGAACCCGCTCCCTGCAGGTCGAGATGACGACGCGATCGATTAGCGCGCCTCATTTGATTATGAAGTCGCCTCCGGAGCTGCTCGTTTGAAAGCGCTGCGTCGAGCCTCGCCGGCGATGTTGGCAGCACGCCACTGGCGGGGTGCGCGTGAGGAACATGCGTTGGTTGCTTCTTGCGTGAGTGTTCGGTGTATGTGTGTATGAGAGGTAGATTGACTTGTTAGTGATTTCGGGCGCGTCCGCTGTTGAGGTAATTAGTCCCGTAAGTGTAGTTAATTTTATTTTTTTCTCGGGAGAGGGCGGTAAACTCCTCCCGCTTGTTGACGAGATCCAGCACCGATCTCACTGTCGGCTAGCGGCATTTCTCCAACCCTCCAAACATCTCCCACCACCGGGGCATCCCCTTGCGAAGCCGGAACAAAAGGAAACGATTTTGATATCCCTCCTAATCGGCTCGTAGTGAACGCTTTTATACAATTGAAGAGCCGAAAAATATAAAATAGGAGTAGAGGTCACAATATATTGAATAGATCTCAACTTTGCTTCATCATTAAAAAGTTACGAAGTATACGCTGTTTGAAATGCGCGGCTAAAATGAAAACGGGAACAAGGCATCATGCGCAACTTGACAAGTACGCCGGAAATGGAAGAGTTGGTCTTGCTTGGAGATCATTGTGTTGTGTAATTGTTAACACAATTGTTGTGGTCTATTTGGTCTTATTGTGGTCTATGGTAAGTATTCACTGTACTTTCTTATGTAACATTCTTGGGATATCTATGGAAAACATTAAAGAAATCAGGGTGTTTCGGTTATTATTTCAAAATTTATTTCATTTTGATGTTTTTTCTTAGAATTATCATTTTCTGGATTACTAATTTTAATTGTTGTGAACTAAAGATCTTTGTCAATTTTATTGACACATTGTGGACGATGAAACTGTATGTAGGTTTGTAAAAAATTTATGTATTTTTCTATCGTAATTTTTCTATAGCTCTTTCTTCTGTGCGATATAATTGCATGGGTTACGCTGATTGTGATTGATGTCTCTGTCATCCTTACTAAACCTGTCATTTGTGTTAGCTTCTTCCTCCTATTCACTACGTGTTCCTTACTTGAAGACATCTTCGTAAAGGAACGGGGAAAGAGCATATCGCACAGCATCTCCGGGCGATGCGGAACTGGTGGCGATCCGCTGGTGAGTGCGGGAGGGGGGAGGGAGGTATCGTCCAACCACCGGCCAAACACGCAGCCTCGTAGTTCCTTCCTTTCGGAGCGATCCCGTGCTTGCCCCTACCCCCCCCCCGCCCCGCCTCCGCCTCCGCCACCGCTTCCGTTTGATGCGGTGATGAAGTTTATTGAATTCTCCCTCGCCGACAAAGGGGTCGCTCGGGAATTTTCGGAATTCCGCGGGACAAAGCCAGCCGCGAACCGGGCGCCGCCGCCGCCGCCGCCGCCGCCGCCGCCCGGGCTGTCTTCCCCGCCGTATTCCTCGGCCCGCGTCACGCTCTTTTGTGGCGATGGGTATTCGGCGGGGGTGGGGGCTGCGACAGCCGGGGGAGGGGGTGTAGAAGGCGGTGGAGCGGGGTGCAGTGTTGGTGGTGTCAGCGTGTCGGCAGTTTCCGTGATGGTGTCGATGTAGGTATAAACGTGTCAACGACGGTGCGGGCACCGGTAGGGAGAGTGGTGCCGATGTACCCTGAATCAACGATATTGGTAATATCAACGGCGGTGTATTGAGTGGTTGTGACTTGAGGAGACTGAGGGGATTAACTGTACTGCCTCCGTCCTGGAGTCCCTAGGGTTTCCGGATACCTTCGAGTTCCGATCGAGAATGCTAACCGCTAACTGCTCTGACCGGTTGTTTACTGTCGTTTCTACGATCAATACCAGACGAATGCCGGAGCAGTATTCTAACAAACGGGTCACTAATCGCGTACAATCTTGCCTTCTTCTTCTCCCTTATCCCGTCCTCCCCCTTTCTTACACAGATACTTTCGTGTACTACACTACCATACATGTCAGCAGCTTACAGATTGTCCCGACAGGGCAGTTGATGCACCCGGAACAGTTAGGTGATCAGTTAATCAGTCAATGAACTCCTTACGAACTCCTACGCACGTACACTGCTCTTCTACACATGTCGCTGAAGATATCGCCGGTGAATGCAGTGTTGTTTATGGTGAAAGCGGTCGAGCGGTATGGAGTGGAACAAGCGGCGGTGATCATACCTGTGTGGTCATGGTACGAGGATGTGGTAACGGTGGTGGTGATGGTAGAGGTGGAGGTCGTGATGACAGTGTAAACGGCGGAGGCGGTAACGGTAGAGACGGTAGTAGTGATCGCGCAGTCGAGAGTGACCGCAGAAATGGTGCTGCTGGAGCGGTGGCGGGAGTCGCATGAGTAAACGGGGTGGTGATGGTGGTCGCAGCGGGGTCTAAGTCGTCAGTGTATACAGTGATGTTTATGGTTGGTGTGACGGTGGTGGAGGTATTGGTGGCGGAAGTGGTTGTGGCGGTAGTCAGGCGGTCGGAAGCGGTAGTGGCAGCGGGAAAGTAATGGCAATGGTTCTGAAACGGCGGTAGTGATGTCAGTGGCACCAATAGTGACGTCAGTACAAACGGTAGTGATGACAGTAATGTTGACAGAGGTGATAGTGGTAGATGCACGGTCCCGAGCGCCAACAGCGGCGGGGATGGTGTCAGGGACAGGGGTTGTTGCAATAACAGAAGCAGTGTCTGGAGAATGTCAATTTCAGGGGCGGTGGGGACTACCAAAGGAAGTGCCCTTATTGCCCTTTTCATATATTTCTTCTCGGTCAGCTTTGTCCTTCGAGAAGTCAATAAATAATTATTAGCTTTTGGGAAGTGGCGGTCTATAAGCAGTACTTTTATTACGCGGAAGATCGTACACGTTGTGCTGAAGTTAAATGAAGCGATATTGAGAACTGTTTGTTTTAAAATCAGTTGATAGTTATGGGAGATTACGGTGGTTTGAGTCGATATTTGGGTTATGTATTTGGTACATGGGTATACAGCATTGCGACGTAGACGAATATGAAGAAAAACGGGCAAGAGTGAAGATTTTGATAAAAATGTTGAGCTTTTCTTGTTATGTGGTTTCTTATTGAAACCACTTTAAATTCTCTGCGAATCTGGATGTTTGGAATGAACCTGGAGCATTTAAAATTCTTGTTAAAAATATGTGAATGGCTGATAATTTTAAAAGGCTCTTAGGAATGGCTGCTAGTTGTTGGAGATTGCTACGGGTAGCAGCTCGAGGCATACCTGGGCGAAGGGGCGGTGAAGTGGAAGGGCGGCAAGTCGAAGGCGAAGTTCTCCGCGCGCTGTCGGATTTGTGTGTGACCACCCGGGGGGCAGGCGCTTCTGTGCGGAGCCGCCCCAAAATTCGGCTGCTGTGAGTGGGAGAGGGAGTGAGGATTGGTACCGCGGGCGTCAATCGCTGAGGTCTTCACCCGGAAGATGGTGGTTCCTTCCCGCAGCAACGGCAGATTTATCAACCTGCAGCGGCTTGCTGAGTTTGTCTACGCGAATCTTCCCCAGCAGGTCATCGCCCCCAACCGGGAATCCTGGTTGGCTTTTAGACGCTAGCGACATTCACAGACGGCCCTCTGCGCCGGACTGATTACACTACTTATTAAAAAAAAGTAAATAACAACAAATAGGAGCAAAAAAATCTTTGCGGTAACAAGAAACGAGTTTTCCTAGCGAAGAAACTGAACTTTTTCTGCAGCATATCTCTCTATGCCACACGTATTGCGTATACAAGTACATATACGAGAAAGTAAAACTGCAAATTCTTATGTCTTGTGGGTTGTTTAAATAAATTGCGGTGCGCATATATTACAGTGTCCTCAACGCATCTTTCTTGCATAGCTCTAACACGGTGGATGCTAGGTCCTTCCAATCCGCATTTCAGGTTCTCGAGTTGTGTTTTTTAGGCATTAATGTACGAAACAACTTCTTTAGTCTCTTTCTATTTCGTTTTCTTAGGTTTAGCTCTTAATGATATTCCTAAATCGTAGCGCACATGGTCACAAACGTACCTAGTAACTATATAATGTAGCGAAACCGATTTCGTCATACTTTTCGAAACGAAATTCATGCTGGAAAAATTAAATATAACAAACTCGGACCACCCAGAATTCTACCGGGAGCTTAAACAGATTGCAATGCACGCGTAGTCTCACTTATCGCGGGGGCCATTACCGCCTACTCCTCATTAAGCAGGCCGTTTTGAGGACTGCCTTTGACAGATACTGTGCACGTGCGCGCGGCCAGCTGCAGATTTCGAGACCACCCACTTTCGGGGGAGCCCAGAGCGATACTTCTGTCATCGAACGCGCCCCCTACGCAAGCGAGGGCTAGATTTCTAGAAGGTTCGAGAACAGCCCGCATGCTCGCAGCCTGCACAAAGGGTGGAAGTTTCCTTCGTTTCTCACGCTGCGATTGGGTTAGAATGTTTCACTGCGACACAACTTCTGACCAATAGCGACACTGCTATCAAAGGGAACTAGGACACGTAAGAAATTGGGGTGGGGAGAAGAGCTAACCTGGTGCGATTTCAACGGAGAGAACGGCAGAAGGGATTTGGAGTTTAGACAGAACAGTCGGGGCAGAAGTTTCTCTTGGGGGGGGAATATTATTCGGTTAGAGACAAGTTCACCTCTACCGGACTTCAATTTTTTTTCGACGCAGAAATTATCTGATTTGATTTGAGTTTTGGGCTGACGGGAGTCGTGAGAGAATTACTTCTCTGGGAGGAAATTATTCGTCGAGGAGAGGCCAGTTTGTCTCTGAAAGATTTAGAAAGATTTCGGAAGGAGCTAAAGCTACTAGCTGACAACAATTGAGAAAATTAATTCTCTGGGGTGGGATTTATTCGTCGGGGAGAGGCAAGTAGACCTCTGTGGCGTTTAAAAAAGGGGGTAGAGAAAAATTGTTTCTCTGGGGCGGGAATTATTTGTCGCTAGACTTTCCGAAGTTATGTTAAAAAAAAATTAAAGAGACATTAGGCTGATTACTACGTTCCGGAGATAGAAATCGCCCGACTTCTACCAGTATCAACCAGTATCAACCAGTTCTGCCAGTATCAACCAGTATCAACCAGTTCTGCCAGAATCTTCAAGAACTTCTAGTCGCCTAGACATCGCGGGCAGTTCGCCCGGGACATCGCCTCCCCTGGTTGAATGACCGGAGGACCGCTCAGCTGACGCCACGCGCCAAGAGGGGTGAGGGACGGCCGCGGTCGCCCCCTCGCCCAAGGCCGCCGCCCTCCTTCCAGACGCCGGCCGAGGGCCCCGCCTGGGCACACAAAGGACCCTACGAGGTTGATGACCTGACGGGTATTCATCTACAAAACTTATGTAACGCAGTAATGTGCTTGGGCACGTCAAATTATCATTCTGTAACGCTTGTAAATATTATTTGTAATAAGTTGACCTTCTTCCTAGTTATAAGTCTTTTTCTATAATTACTAACATGCCTAATTTTCTTTTCTCTATAATTTTTTCTTTTCCATTGTTAGTGTAAGAATTGTAATCTCCCTGGTGCAACTTTGTTTATTTTTTTTTTGCTCAGGAATAAAGTGAATCATTTTACCAGTGAACAAGTGTTTATTTTTGTTGTGTTTCTCTTGTACTGTGTAACAGTTCCCTCCATCACCGATCTGAGCTAGTGGCAGGGTCGCTAATCGATTCCACAGGTAATCGTTAGTGTTACAATTGGCGCTAGCCAACGTGGGGCTTCGACGACCTAATTACCGCGGTTCGGTTACAATTGGCGTTTCCCACCGTGGGGCCCGACGGCCGAATAATTGAGGTTTTTTCACGCCCAAATTTTAAAATTAAATTTAACCAAAATTTTGTTATAAATGGATGGAAGGATATTGTTACGAGAGAAACAACTTGTTGACTGGTAATGATTTGTTTTATTGTTGTATTTTGTTTGAGTGCTATTGTATTGTGCCGCGTGTGTTGTGAATCTCGTGTGCGCGTTTCATTCAAAACTTCAAAAATGCTGAACAAATCAGGTGTCAACGTGGCAGAAAACAGTAGTTCAGGGAAACAATCACCGCCCGAGATCACCATCAATGACCTCGTGCGAATCGTCGCGAAACTACCAGAAAAACATTCTGAAGATATAGAAAAACTCATAAAACAATTCTCAGAGTTTGACAAAAAACGTTCTGAACGCATGAAAAAACAATCAGAGTTTCACGACCAACTCATGAAACAAATGTCAGAAGTTAACGAAAAACTCTCGAAACAACTTTCAGAAACTAATGAAATCCTTATGAAAGAAATGTCAGAATACACGAAACAAATTTCAGAGTTTAATGGAACCCTCTCAAAACAACTCTCAGAGATGGACGAGAAACATTCGCGAAGATTTGACCGGCTGGACAGTAGCTTAGCTAACAACGGTGCAAAATTAGAGAAATTAGAATCAGTAATTGATCGTGGGTTTGGAACAGTGCGGAACAGTCTCGATGATAGATTCGTGAAAATTCAGAATAGTGTAGAAAATTTGAGCAAAGAATTAGAGAATTCGGGAATTGATGTAAATTCGTATTCTGGGAATATTCAGGCAGAAAGTAGTCAAAAGCTCCAGGCAGGTGACAGCGAAATTGAAGCGTACCGCGAGCCAGTTATCGGAAGTATTACAGAGATTAGGTCGGAAATGAGCGACGAACTGACTAGGATCGAACCCGAACCTGACAAAGAAGTCAGCCAAATCTGCGACAAATTCGAGAAATCAGGCATTATTAATGGGGGAAATGTTAGGAAAAAGGAAGAAAATTTAAAGATGGAAGTTGTGCAAAAATTAAATCGATTAGTGAAAGTGGAGGTAAAGAAGGAAACTGAAAATAATCCGACAGTACATTTGCTAGGCGCATTAGATTTGAGATTATCGTGGATTCTTCCGCAATTCAAGAAATCAGGTATTACTGACGGGGGAAATATCAAAAGAAGGGAAGGAAATCTAAAGATGGAAATTGGACAAAATTTAAACCGGATAGGGAAAGAAGGACTAAAGAAGGGAACGGAAATTAACTTGACGGTGCATTTATTTAACGTATTAGATGTGAGATTCTCGTGGATTCCTCCGCAGAACTTGTGTTTCTGGGGCAAGCAGGAAGAAAATCCAAAACCACCCTGGCTTCACCAAACGTTTCTCTCTTTTCCTAAATTTTTTAATTTTACTAAGTTTTTTCAATTTTTTTTGTACTTTATTAAATTTAATTAGAAATCACATTTTTATCTTTAACTTACAATGGTAAATGAGATTTTATAAGAGTTACGGGTAAAAGCATTCATTTCTGGTTTCGCTATTTTTTTGAATTTTGACTTAAAAAAAAAAAAATTCTCGCTTTTCGAAATTTAATTCCTCTAACTCAAATTTTTTTTTATTCGGAGGGGAAGGCCAATGTAGCGAAACCGATTTCGTCATACTTTTCGAAACGAAATTCATGCTGGAAAAATTAAATATAACAAACTCGGACCACCCAGAATTCTACCGGGAGCTTAAACAGATTGCAATGCACGCGTAGTCTCACTTATCGCGGGGGCCATTACCGCCTACTCCTCATTAAGCAGGCCGTTTTGAGGACTGCCTTTGACAGATACTGTGCACGTGCGCGCGGCCAGCTGCAGATTTCGAGACCACCCACTTTCGGGGGAGCCCAGAGCGATACTTCTGTCATCGAACGCGCCCCCTACGCAAGCGAGGGCTAGATTTCTAGAAGGTTCGAGAACAGCCCGCATGCTCGCAGCCTGCACAAAGGGTGGAAGTTTCCTTCGTTTCTCACGCTGCGATTGGGTTAGAATGTTTCACTGCGACACAACTTCTGACCAATAGCGACACTGCTATCAAAGGGAACTAGGACACGTAAGAAATTGGGGTGGGGAGAAGAGCTAACCTGGTGCGATTTCAACGGAGAGAACGGCAGAAGGGATTTGGAGTTTAGACAGAACAGTCGGGGCAGAAGTTTCTCTTGGGGGGGGGAATATTATTCGGTTAGAGGCAAGTTCACCTCTACCGGACTTCAATTTTTTTTCGACGCAGAAATTATCTGATTTGATTTGAGTTTTGGGCTGACGGGAGTCGTGAGAGAATTACTTCTCTGGGAGGAAATTATTCGTCGAGGAGAGGCCAGTTTGTCTCTGAAAGATTTAGAAAGATTTCGGAAGGAGCTAAAGCTACTAGCTGACAACAATTGAGAAAATTAATTCTCTGGGGTGGGATTTATTCGTCGGGGAGAGGCAAGTAGACCTCTGTGGCGTTTAAAAAAGGGGGTAGAGAAAAATTGTTTCTCTGGGGCGGGAATTATTTGTCGCTAGACTTTCCGAAGTTATGTTAAAAAAAAATTAAAGAGACATTAGGCTGATTACTACGTTCCGGAGATAGAAATCGCCCGACTTCTACCAGTATCAACCAGTATCAACCAGTTCTGCCAGTATCAACCAGTATCAACCAGTTCTGCCAGAATCTTCAAGAACTTCTAGTCGCCTAGACATCGCGGGCAGTTCGCCCGGGACATCGCCTCCCCTGGTTGAATGACCGGAGGACCGCTCAGCTGACGCCACGCGCCAAGAGGGGTGAGGGACGGCCGCGGTCGCCCCCTCGCCCAAGGCCGCCGCCCTCCTTCCAGACGCCGGCCGAGGGCCCCGCCTGGGCACACAAAGGACCCTACGAGGTTGATGACCTGACGGGTATTCATCTACAAAACTTATGTAACGCAGTAATGTGCTTGGGCACGTCAAATTATCATTCTGTAACGCTTGTAAATATTATTTGTAATAAGTTGACCTTCTTCCTAGTTATAAGTCTTTTTCTATAATTACTAACATGCCTAATTTTCTTTTCTCTATAATTTTTTCTTTTCCATTGTTAGTGTAAGAATTGTAATCTCCCTGGTGCAACTTTGTTTATTTTTTTTTTGCTCAGGAATAAAGTGAATCATTTTACCAGTGAACAAGTGTTTATTTTTGTTGTGTTTCTCTTGTACTGTGTAACAGTTCCCTCCATCACCGATCTGAGCTAGTGGCAGGGTCGCTAATCGATTCCACAGGTAATCGTTAGTGTTACAATAATTACAATTTAAAGT
Source organism: Gryllus longicercus (assembly GCA_038098605.1). Taxonomy (NCBI): domain Eukaryota; kingdom Metazoa; phylum Arthropoda; class Insecta; order Orthoptera; family Gryllidae; genus Gryllus; species Gryllus longicercus. The sequence continues at coordinate 465,993 of JAZDUA010000047.1, read as the reverse complement.
GACTGGTATTTTTTGGCTTTTAGTTTCAGAGAACTTCAGAGAGTCACTTTCAGTTTTAACGCAACGATTTCGATAGTGCAAAATGTCCGCACGGGTCCAGCTAGCTATATATATATATTCACTTCCGCGGGTGGCGGGGCTGCGCGGCCTTTCGCCTGCGCAAAGCCAGCCGCGAGGCGTCCGAGCCGAGAAAGGGATGAGCAGGGCGAGTCGAGGTGAAGTGGGGTGGAGGGGGCGGGTCGCAGGGTGGCGAGAAGCGCCGTACGGGGCGGTCCGAAGGGCGGGCGGAGGGCGGGCGAGAGAGGTCTTGAGCCCAGGCGGCGCGGCGCCGCCCTCCGTCATGGCCCGCCCAAAATGGCGGGCGCGCCGTCCGACCTGCAGCTGCCCCGCGCGGCGCTCGGTGCAAAAAGCGCTCGGCGGCGCCCCTCGCTCCGGATTTGCCCTCCGGCACCGCCCACGCAGCCCGGCGGCGGCGGCGATGGCCCGGGACGGTTGGGCTTCTTATTGCCTGCAGCGGTCGGCTCGGAGCCGTGGAGCAAGGGAACGCCGTCGGCGTGTCAATACGTGACGCTCATCAGCGAGAGTTCAGGAAGGCGGTTGTGCAGATGTGCGAAGTCATTCGGCCCAAAGATAACGGAGTGGAAGGAATTTCTTACATGAGGAATGTCCAAATTGCAAGCCCTCTAGGCCCACAACTATAATCTTGAATATTGTTGCGGGCAATGTTTACAGTACTCGGGCGATGCTCACCTGACTGTCCTCGTACTGTTGCCTTCGGCAGTTTGCCCAGCTGCGCTGAGAGAGGGAAGGAACGTGTTTCCGTGTTGTCCAAGTCAGACCGTTCGATTCACAACGCCGGGAAACGCATTGGATTGATTTTGAATTTCTGGATTTACGTAAGGAAAAAGTTGTTAAATCTGCATTCAACCTATTTTTATATCAAGGGAATTTTGACCAGAGTAAGGTGCGTGCGTTACGCGCGCAATGTTCTCGCCCGAAATAGATGCAACGAACTTTCACTTACGACTAAAATTTTTTTCGGAGGCCATAGGAAACTACGCCGCGGGCCGCGAGCTGGACAACCCTGACTTATATACACTATCAAAGCATGATTGTGATTTTTGGCGACACCCGGCCCCTCTTGTTCGTTTACATTTTTTCTGTTGTGTTCGGGATGGTTGGTCTTTGTATGTGGTGTGGTTGGATCGGTAGCATGGTGAAAGGGAATTCCTTCTATATAAGGATATGCAACGGTGATTGCCAATGTAAGTTTCGAATCGTGGTTTCTACGGTTTTCGCTGTAGAAAAGTCGTAAATGGTGCGGCACAATAGTCGACGGCATAATAGAAGAGGTGGCTTTCAGTACATCTCGTACAAGCGAGGTGATTACTTTCGGAGGTGAAAGCCCTCTTTGCCGTTGGTATTTTCTGCTTAAAATCGCAGAAAGGGACCGACGGCGATGGTAGCCTCTCTGCGTTGTTTGGTATCGTTGAGTAGCGTCTTGAAAATGATTGACCACGTGTTTCACTGATTTTAATGTTTTTTTTTAAATTTTGTCAATTACAGCACGATCTTGAAATGAAAAAAATGTTTAAATTCAAAAGTTACGTATTTTTTCGACAAATCCTAATCTGCGATTTAATAGGGGTCTCTATTTAACATTTTTATTTTTACCCGCCCTGTGCGGTAGAGGTGCGGCTTCGAATTAGGTGACTTGGTATTGCCCCAGTCGATACGAACAAATTTCATTACCCACATTTCTTGATTCGATGCGCACTTTTCGAGATATTCCGAAAACAAATTTCAAAGTTTCTACTGAATAAAGCCATATATTAATGAATAAAGTCGTTATTTATGATGGCAGTTATCGTCAGTTGAATCCTGAGTCTTGGGTTCTAGCCTTGTGTTGAAGGGGAGTTGGTGACGGGGTGGAAGCATTTCCTTCAGGGAGAGCGGCGGCTGCAGCGGCCCAGGTGCAGGCCGGGGGGAGCCCGCGCAGGCGGCGATGTCCCAGGATGCAGCGCCACATGTGGGGCGTTGAATTGTTCTTCTTGCGAGGTGGAGTCGATACTCTAGAGGAAAGGAATTTCTTTGCAATGTAGAGGTACAATGATGTCGATGTTCGTCTGTAGGAGTTCAGTAGCTTCAGTTGAAGTAGCTAGGTTTATGGCTCTGGTAGTTCGTATCGCGGAGGTTGTGTGGATGGCGCTTTTAATGAGAAAAACCTCGGAATACAAAAATAGTGATCGGCAGGGTTCAAGTTATGTTTGTTATAGTTGTGGCTGTTTATGTCTCATCCAGCGGATGATAATATATCGGATGATACATCACGTCATACTCTTATCGGATGGAAATACTATCAGGAAATAAGATAGTGATGGTGTTTCAAAGATCTGAAGAAAATACATAGCCTTTTAGAATGTAACTGAAGGTTTAGAGCGGAATGTTCGAGAATTAAATTCTGACGATGGCGAGTAAACGTAACTGTATATGATGTTGAATGTACGGAACTATATAGTTGCGAATAATTCTAGAGACTACTGGTTTTGCTGTTAGTGATGTTTGTTCGTGTACCAAGTCTGTTAGTGTAGTCTGTTATCATCGGGGTTAACAGAATGTTTTTCCGAAAGGAGTACATTTTACTTAAAAAAGGGGGACATTTCAATGAAAAGAACATTTTTACATTTTTATGCTCCTAAATGTATAGACACTGTTCTCAGCAATGGCAAACCATTAATAGTCTTTAATAAGCATTTTAGACTTTGCGTTAATAAAAATGAAAGCTTCCGATTGGATAACTTCGCCCCCGCACTCACCTTCATAATTCACCACACAACGAGCTTAAATAAGTTTTGTGTCACAATAAGCCTAATTATCTATTATGCAGACAATTTATTCTGTTAAAAATGTTGATACACAAGAAATGAAGCCTTTAATGAATTAAATTTCTTTAAAATTATGCTAGTGCTATTTTCGATTCAACAGGATAAAAAGAAGGTCATTACATGTACATTTGAAAAAGAATGGAGGACAGAATAACAATGTTAAAAAGGAGGACAAGTCCTCCAAAAGGAGGACAGATGGCAACCCTGACAAATAGCATATACCTTATTTGTCGATTGAATCTGCACTTATCTTGAAACTTATGTTAAACGTGAATTCAAGACTATACTTCTAACAGTTTATTGTAGTTTTAATAATAACACTGTAGGTACTTTGAAGCATAAGGAAATGCAATACCACTATTTTAGAGAAAATATTTTCATTTATGTTCAGAATTTGTTTTCCATTCTCAAGGTTTAATGGCGTTCATTATCACCTAATTAGCTGTATAAAACGAACTGTGTAAAATGCTGGTATTACCACTCTCGAAAAAAACGATTGTATCAGAAGAATTAACAACATCCTTCTTCATAAGTGGTGAAAGAGGTGATTACGCTTGAATGTTTTAAAATTAAATTTTTTTGTTACGGAAAATACCAAATGTATGAAGCCAATATTTTATATATTATAAATCAATGTGTTTAGTTTTATACTGATCTTAAATAATATTATTTTATATTTGTAAATCAAATATCTAGTAGATACATGACCTTTCTTTTCTGCAACTACTCTAGCCTATTTCTTTAATCTTACACATATTATATTACTTTATAAAATTGAAGCTTAATTTAAAAGCTGCTCCTCGTCACACCTTGCTCCTGCACTGCATGAAGCCAGTTAAAAGAGCGAAGGGCCTCCCGCTGCGCTTCAGGCTGAAGCAGGCTGCGACGCCCGGGGCGCGTGGACGCGAGCACGGGCGTCAGACGCAGCTGCTGCTGATGCGAAAATCGGGGAAGCAGAGCTCCGTAAATTGCGAAGAGAGCATCGCTTCTGAGAAGCGGCTCCCCGCCAGAGGTGCAGCGGCTCCTTCGTTCCGAGAACCTCTTCGATTCCGCCGCAACGGCGAAAAATAAGTTGCGTTTTATAAATGTGTGCACTTGTCAAAGAGACTAACTAGATAATTCACTCTGTGTTAGTACTTCATTACGAAAAAATAATTTTAATCTTGTGGTGTTAATAAACTGAAGTAATAATATTTTACTTATTGTCTTTAACCTCTTTTATTTTGTTATTACACTGCCATAGGCAATATTGCTAATACATAATGCGTATTGTTATATCTCATCTTTAAATTTACGCAAATACTTAGCACCTGGAAATATTAGTTAACAATGTGTTTTGTATAGGACTCTTAGCAACTACATACTTAAAACAAGTTGCAATACCCTCTCGTACGTAAATATAACTGCTTCACTTTCTACGTACGTTTTTTTAGTTCCAGGGAGTATTAGTCGAGAATTAAGTTATTTCGTGAAAGGTGACATCAACTAATCGTTGTCATGTTATCGCAATAACAAGTTGCTTCCTTGACACGAAACACTATAAAGGATAAGATCCAAGCGCTGTAACTAAATTGCCAATACCGATAGTTTTTGATATACAGAAGCGAACATTAAGTACATGTGCACAGATTACACATGCATTCTTTAAGTGATACATAGTTTGACAGTAAATAAATAAAAAAAAATATATGTACTGAAGAATGAAATGTTAAACGCCCTGCGCGACAGACCTAAAACCGTCTGAGCACTGGTTTCTACTTGAAATATGCGAATAGTATTTATTTTGTAAAGTAGGATATTTTCTAAATGTGTGTCAAGATTGTGAATTTACATATTTTTCAGATTTCACAGCAAAGAAACTTTAATTAAAAACGAAATAGAATTTTAGATTTTTCGAGACGATTAAAACTTGTTTCGTAACTAAATGCTAAAAATCTCATTTTCCTCTAGTAATCGTGTTACATACAAGAACAAGGAAAGAAGCGTTGTTTGCTTATGATAATCGGATTAAAGAGATTTCTGAGAAAGTAGGTTGTAAAGGACTTTTTTAGAACAGTAGATTTAATATAAAATTACGTTCTTCAGTGACTTATTTCCAAAAATGGAGAAGAAAGAACTCTTTCAATAAATATTTACATAACTCTGAATATCAAGACACAAACGTGTCATTAAACTACTTCGCATTAATTTATAGTACAAACACTTGGAAAGTATAAAACGTTGTTAGAATTCCACTGACTGAAATGTAGATTAGGTTATTGTAAGACGTTTCTTAATGTTTAAAAAATAAAAAAATGCAAAATTTATAGTATTATTAATGTAAAGAGAGAATATATTATTCTGAAAGAAAAGTTAAATGCAGAAAGCAGGTGGACATTAAATATATACTTAACGAATTAATGCACAATCTAAAACAAGCTCATTTAATCTCTTTTATGATTATTGCAATCGAGCTAATATTAAGTCTCAATTTTATTTACAACTAAAATAAATAATAATAATAATAATAATAATAGAATAATAATAATAATAATAATAATAATAATAATAATAATAATAATAAATTTAGTATTTCATCACGCTTATTCATCAGTCTTTGAAGACATTGTTGCAATAATTTTAATTCAAATTACGTTTAAAAGCGAGATAAATATCCCTCGAAGCTAGGTTAAATTCATTTGTATTTCTTTGGATTGGCGTTCAATCGAAGCGACACTGAAAATTATTGTGTAAGAATTCAACATGAACGTGAAATAGTTAAAAATAATAGAAATTTGTATTACAATTCCAGAATGTCCGTAACTTATTAGCATTTTCCGTAAAACACGTAGTGCTTTCTGTAGTTAGTACTTGGAAAACTCTTTCTATAGTACATATTTATGATACAAGAGGAAAAACAAAATCACTTTTACCTCGTGAGTGACATACTATGTTTTAGACGTTATTTTAATTTAATTTTTATTCATCTACACAAACCACTTAATTGCATGCTGTTACATTAAGATCATTTGTAGCTGATCAGACGAATGTAATTTGTTTTCTGTTTGCGTTCACAGTCTGATCTGAATACTTGAACATCGTCACACTTTTAGTCCTAGTGATAAAAATAGAAAAATTAACACGCTATGATTCCTCTAAAAGTAACAGCTTTTACCATTGGTGGTTTAAAAATTGTATTTCATAATTAAAGCAAAAACTGGTATTAATAAGTGATACTGAGATAAAAACGCGCCGCACGTAAACCGTATAAATTCTTCTACTGGCGCACTCAGCCTCCTGAAAGCGACTCGCGCGTCGGACGTGTCAACGGGGCGTCACGCATCGCGGAAGGATGGGGCGATAAGGGCGGTGGACGCGGCGGCGCGAGAAAGGCCGTCCCGGCAAACGTTCATCCCGGGGGCGATAGCGCGTCTCCCTTTAAGCACGATACCACCATTTCCTAAACGCCTCATCCCCTCCCTGTTGCACTCACGTTCTCCACCGTTCATTTCGCTTTCGCTATCACTAAGGCCCCTCTAAAAATACTACTTTTAAAAATATTTTTTTTCTTGCTTCGTATACACGATTTCTAGTGTCTGTATTATACATGTAGAGAAAAAGAAAAATACGCACCATTTTTTTCACTCAGAATTTTTGTGAGCTACAATTTGCAATAGAATTATACAACAGAAATAGGCGATTTTTCGACAGATGAACTCATATTGTCGGGCCCTGGTGCAGAAAAGTCAATAAATATAGCTCCTATGTGTAGTAAATTTCTTCTTCGAACACGTTGCATGGTCAGAACTCACATATTGTGGCTTCTTTGCTAACTTCCACGTGAGCAAAGAAATGTTAACTACGGTAGTAAAATTTACCTATTATTTGAGATATTACCTATCTCACTATTGTGTATTGTGCATGTTAGAATGATGAGTTCTCTGTTTTGAGATTGGATTAGTGCTAAGCTATAACCTATAACTCAATAGGTGAAGAGTTGAGACCTGGTCTGCTGTACTCTTCGAACATTATACACACACATTGGATACGTAAGTAACATTTAATCACTTATAAATGCACCGACTCTTCTGAAACACATACGAACAGATCTACACGTAACGTGACAGTTTGAAGCAGTTACTGCAGTCTGCACTGACTTGTAGAGTACGCCACCTCAAAGCAAGCGGAAAGTTTTTGTGCATGACGTTAATGCGCACACTCGCACGCATTGAACAAATTACGAAAAACAATACAATTGGCGAAAACAAGAACAGTTTGTAGAGTGAGTTTATTGCCTCTTGGAATAAGTAATGACTAAACTTCAACAGACAATAATTATTTTGATCACTGAGGAACGTATTTCTATGATTTTGCATATTTTTGTCCGTTGCGTCAGGGCATAGTTAAGTGAAATATCTTGACATTTGGTTAGAATTGGATGCTACGCAGATTAATATATTAGTGCATATTTGTGAATATTTTGCCTATTTTTCTGTCCTCATCCCTTCTACTAGCCCCGTCTCCTCCAAGTCCTCCCAGTCCTGTAAGTGAACACATGTTAAACCGGACCCAAAGAGCATATCTAAAAGGAGACGTTCGTGTGGATACTCCTCAGAGTGCTGCAGAGCATTCTTTATAACTGGAGTCACATTTGACTCCAAACAGTCCAAGTCCCAGTCCGTGGCGCAGTTCCTATCCCTGTGTCGCATCCCCTCTGCAAGCCCGGCTCCGCCGCCAGCGCTGTGCCGGGCTGGCAGGTGTATGCCTCCCCCCGGAAGCTCGACCGACGCGCCACCGCACGCGGGCGGGGGGGGGGGCGTGGATGGAGGGGCGCGTGTCCGCGAAGCGGTCGAGAGAGTGCCATTGACAGGCGCGCCGCGATAACAGCGCGCCGCCCGGCAGCCCGGGGCTGCAGCAGGCGTGAAGCGCGCCCCGCCGCCTGAAAGGCCGGGCAGGGCCAGCGCGGTCCGTTAAGATTACGCTACTTCGGCGCTGCTCTTAGGCTTAGTGAACGCAGTGTCGAGTCTGTAAATTAAAGGAAGGATGTCGTTATGAGAATTCTGCGACGGTACGACGGCGAGCAGCAAAAATTGCAAAAGTTCAAATCTCGTTTTGCAGGAAAAATTTCTTATCTAAGAGGAGTTGTTTGTGTGGTAGTGTTTTAATCTCCTTCCCTCTCACTGCTTTTTTCTTTTTCTCTCCCTCTCTCTTTCTCTCCTGTTTGGTGAACAATCTTAGTAAAATACATATGGATAAAAATTAATTTCGAAATGTAATTTTTTAAATAATTAATATATGGCGATCTTTTAGAGAAGTCACCTTTCTGCGTCCTACGACATTAAAGATTTTCCATTCCAATAAGAATATTTATTCTTGTAACTTTTACCCTGTATAAAAATTATAATAATAGTAATAATAATAATAATAATAATAATAATAATAATAAAATTAATATTGTCTATTTCTGGTGAGGTTCAGGCAGTAAGGGCTCTTTCACCTGACTACTTAAATATTTGCTTTTGCAAAATAAGAATTTCGTTGAATTTGAAGAATCAACAATTTACTGGCTTTGTGTGTGGAGTGCGTTGTAATTTGATGTTATAAACCAAGAGTTAATAGGAAAGTACGTTTATGTGAAACTAAAGGCGTTCTGTTCAAATAGACTACCATTGGCACTATATTAATACTTTCAAGATTTTCGTCTCAATTCTCACATTTCTTTTTTCCTGACAACACGGGTATCTATTTTAAAAATGTATTTGAATGAATAATTTCCTAAGTTTTATAAAAGAGAAACTTTTTCTTCGTGATGGCTTATACAGAAGGTAAAATAAAAAATGTTTTTTAGGAAGGGAAGTTATAATTTAATCAAAATTGCATTGTGTAAAATCATAAGGTGGTGGACCAAAAATTTTATTTAAATCATGCAGCGTTCTTGTCTGCTTATAAGAAATTGTTTTAAAGGAACGGTAGCAAGTTTGACTTACGAAGTTACGGAAATTATTCAGTTATTTCATTTTTATGAAATACCTGGATATATTCCGTACTCGTTAATTTTTATTGACATAATACCTTTCTTTCTCAATATCTCTCGTCTCCACCACTGCCACTCTCGAAGTCTTTGAATAATTATGATGACAAATATGAATTACCTGATATCAGTATCTTTATTGCAATTATTCTTGACTTGATTATAAAATTGTTTCACGTAATATCGTCACGTACACAAGAAACGTAAAGATTTGTCTTAGTTTTCAACCTCACAATGTATAAGTGAAAAAAATATCCGCTTTACTCGAAAATTTTGGTCATCTTAATTCATGTCAATTGTCACGTCGCCTTTTAACATTCATTTCATTCAAGATAGCCCCTTCATTTTAACTTTCTTGCACACAAAACACTTTCTTTAGAATGTAATCAAGTTTCTCTTGACATGAATGCATTTATAAGAATGCCGGAGGCGTATCTGCTCTCAACTGCCACGCTTGGGCAGAGGGTGTTGCCGAGGCTCAAACCGCTGAACCCTCGCGACAGCTCGGCGTGGGCGACGGCCTCTTTGTGGATCTTGGCCCTTCCCGCCGCCTCGGCGCAGATAGCGATCGCCGAAGGGGCCTGTCCGCGGGTGATGGATGGGGCTGCAGCTCTGCCACCAACGCCCGCCTCAAACTCCGTTGCTTCTACTTCTCCCGCTGCCCCGATTTGTCCTTTCGCTCCCATCGCTCTCCCGCTGCCCCACCGCCCCCGCGGACCTCACCATTCCAGCTTTCCTCTCCGCCCTGCCACTCCCCACCCCCACTGCCACACCGCTCCCATTGAAACACGGACCTCGCTGACCTGACCGCTCCTGCCGTTCTCACCACCCAGTAACTCCTGTTGCACCCCACCCTCGCCGCGACCCACAGTTATTCTCGCCACTCCTTGCCACTCTTCCCTACCTCCACACCTACCCGCACCGCTATTTACTCAAATCTCTCTGCAATCCCTGCTAACCCACATATCCCAGCGCCCCCACCGCCCTCATCTCTCCCTCTGCCCCGTCCCCACCCACACCTCCCTACTCACGCCCACCGCCCGCGCCTCCTGTCCCACCCACGCGAACAATAGCTCCTGATTGTGCGCTCATGACGTAATGGCTCGGAACACGCCGCTCGGAGCCGGGCTTCTCAACCTGACGGTCGCCGCCTTCTGAAAGGGCTGTGGAGATAAGGAAAAGCTCTGCGCTGATGCGAGTGTCACCGAGCTCCGGAGGACGCGCGCCGCCCGAGGTGCGTGGCCTTGAGTGCGCAGCTCCCGCGCGTTGAAGTTATCAAGCGCTCAGGTCAGGCACAGGACGCTATGGATGGTAGGTACGACGGGGTGTCTCTCAGGTGAGATTGTGTTGTGACACCATGCAAAGTAACGTGTCAAGAATATAACGTATTGGAAACGCCAATGGACTTACTGACGAATACAATAATTGGCTGATCAATTCTTAAAGCGACAAATTTCAAAAAATGTTTTGAGGATTGAGTCCAGTTTAAAATCTGCAAACATAGCTTTTTTAATTTTTGATTTATCTAATTTTTTGTTTGCGAATATAACTCATCACTAATTTTTCTACGTTAAAATGTTGAAAACGAGATAGAACCTATGTGTTTTATGGTGTAAATATAAGGTTATGTAGTAAAAACAAATAAATGCCATCTTTAACGGTCCACATACAAGAAAAGCTTTTGGTTCAATGATATCTCTTTCAAATTAATATTTCTACAACATTGCACAGGGATTATGACGAATTTAAACATTTTTTAAACGTAAAAGTCCTTCTATATTCGCTTCATTCTTTCATGTCTGAAAAAAAAGTGATGTATTTTGTTGTAAAGTAGACGACCCAATTTACTGTGAATGCATCTGACATCACTGGCCCATGCATAACGTACGATATCGCGCGCAACTTGCTTGGCTTCATTCTCTTATCGACCGGCGCGCGCCTCGCCTCGCCTCGCCTCGCCTCGCCTCGCCTCGCCTCGCGGCGCTAAACTCCAGCTGCGACAATCGCCCCGCGCGGCCCGCAATTCGGTTCCACGGCCCCCCTGGCCAAACAAGCAAATCCCCGGGGCTGCCGAGTGCGCACACAGCGACAGCCCAAGTTGGCCTCTCGCCGGGCGCAGCCCCGCCCCCTCCAACTCCCGCGCTCGAGCGCCAGCTCTTCCGCGCCACCGCCTCCCCGCTCCTCCTTCTCCCTCTCGTTCTTTCTTTTCCTTCTTGGCTTTCTTCGGTTCGTGTTTCTTCATTCTCCATTTCTTTTCTTTTGTTCACTATTTTCCTTTTCTTTATCTACATTTTAAACTTTCTTCTTTCTCTACTTTTTCTTCTTGTGTTATTTCTTTTTCTTATTTCTCTGCTTTTTATTATAATTATTATTTATAGAAGTAAATATTAGACGTTGTTTCGTTACAACAAAACAACGTCTCACATTCACTTCTATAATGACACTAATATATATATATATACTACAACTTTTCCCTTTCATTCTTATTATTTGCCTTTCTCTACTTTTGAAGTAATATCTTTAAAAGGTAGTTGGTGACAAATTACAAAAGACTTCATTTTCTTCAGGAATATTTTTACTAGAGCTAGAACTTTCCAGTAGTTCCAATACCTTTTGACGGGCAAGTAGCGGCATGGTTGATAGGGACGCCACGGGTCACATAATCAGTTCCTCCAGCCAGACCCCAGACAACACTATCACCACCGTCATCCGCGGTAGGTGCCTTGGCTGTCTTCACGCCTTGGCACTTTGTCCCACTTACAAAAGTGACGAGGTGTTGGAAACTTCTGTTCGGTTGTCCAGTTTGTCATTTTTTTCATGATTAGCGTAAAGTGGTTCCATCGAGAAGGGACATCGTTTTCGCCTCCAGCCAAAACAGACCTGTTGGCCCCCAGTTGGGTCCTAAATTCGTCGTGGCAATTTCCCAACTCATGAAAAATTGAAGATCGCAGGTGAGTGGTGTATGTCTCCGGCACGACCCTACACATCTGTAAGGCTTTTAGGTGGGGAAGAGACCCTATTCATGTTCTTGGGAGATGATTTACACCACATTCCGACGTCTCTGGATGTCATTTTACTTGGTACTTGCCCATCCGCAGACCTTAAACTTCTCTGGTAAAGGATGTAGGTAAGGATTAAGACACCCGTAATAAACCTCATCACCAATAACCATCCAATCCTCACCAGTCTCAATTTAACCTTGCGCTTCCATTACCACTAAAAAAATCTTTAAAGGACAAAAGTCGCAAGGCACCGGGGGTGTAACTGGCAACAGCAATATGAACCCTCAACATCACTAGCATCTCTACTGTTACTTAGCACTCCATCACCGTCACCAGAAATCTCTTCGCTCTTCGTACCAGTACCATCTCCATCAAGCCAACTATTCCATCACCGTCATCCTGTCTTCACTACCACGTCATTCAAACCTTCATCATCAACCCCCCAACCGTCTTCCTCCCCGCCCCCGCGAAGGCCAGCGCGCCGTGTCCCTGCGCACCAGCGCTCCTTTCCGCGGCGGCCGGGGGCGTGGGCGGGGGCGGGGGCGGGGGCGTGGCTGGGGTGTGGCCGCAGGGCTCAGCTGCCGCCGCGGCCGGCTCGCGCCGATTACTCGCTAATTAATAGTGGATAATTTTCGAGGTCGGCCGCGCCTCGGGCGCAGCCCCGGCGCTGCCGCCGCCGCCGCCGGCGCTGAATAATTTCAGCCAACACAGGACGCCACCCCCAGCACAGCCTCCCCCTCCCCCGGTGACTCAAATCCCGCCCGTTGCGCTGCGCTGCGCTGCTGTTGTTCCGCTCCTAAACCAACTTGCCGCCGAATCTACCTACACATAAACAAACAAGGTTCCTTCTATTAACTCGAATAAGAGTTGCAACCGTTTAATTACTGTAGACGTTTATGGACTTTGATTTTCGAATGAAGTTCAACTGCAACTGCAAAAAACTGCAACTAGGGCACAAAGAAGGAGAAATTATGAAAATTAAATAATTGATTTTATATTAGCCTGTCATTAAAGCTATTTTATCTTTCATTTAAACACCTCTATAATTTTACACAGACATGTTTATTAAAATTTAAAACATTTCGCAACTTTTCGGAGCTCATTGTGGACACAAAGAATGTTGAGTTTATGTCTGTTTCACGTCATATTGCAAAGGTAGTTTATCTCTAATGCTAATCTAAAATTCTATTTGTGCTTTATCTTTTGCTAATTAATGTAAAATTTTATATATTACAGTATTTTACCTGATGACGGGGTAACAATAATTTCCGTAGCGACGTGAAGTGTTTAAATGTTAATAAAAATGTTAGTTTAAAATTGTAAAGGTGTTGTTTAAATGAAAGAAAAAATAAATTCATCTGTGCATTGACAACACAAAAAATATTTCGATTTTTCACTGTTGGTAGTGGTATATTTTTGTTGTCTAGAAATTTTCATCAATTCTTCTGGCATGCCACTTTCTACGAAAAGAAACATAAGTTCATCTCTACTTTTATTTAAATAATAAGAGATGTTGACTTGGTCAACCTTATTTATTGTAAACGCATATTTCGATTGGTCAGCCAACGTCATCAGTTACCTACTGTTCGAAAAACAGGAAACTGCTAAAATAATTTTGTAGTTGGATTTTTTAACGAAAGTACAGATTTTATTATTCTTAAATTTTGTTTTAGGACTATTTGAATACATTTTACAACCTTTCTTTATTTTGACGTAAAATATGTTTAAAATCTGTTCAGGGGCTGTAGTTTGATAAAACCTCATGTAGGTAACAAAAAATGGATTCATTATGATGGGTTAGATCTATAACCGTTGTACCTGCGAATATTTTTGTTAAGATATTTGTCTATGTTGACTTCTTTAATATAATATAAGGCAATAACTCCAAGGGCTAATAACCATGGGGGATACAAATCGGTATTCAGCTAAAATTCGGACTCCTCCAGATAAAGGTACTTGCAACTGTTGAAGCAGGATGCACGCGTGGTCCGAGTGAGCCTGTACACGAAAGAAATATAAGCGCAATAGAACCCATTGATTTATCACTCCTGATCCGCGTGCGTAAATGTCATTGCTAGCGCACCAGGCATCACCAAGTAGGAGATAAATTAATCTCGCTTGCGGCCTTCACATGGCGAAACTAAGTAGTGCGATTAATGATCAAAGCAAGAATAGTAATATATGAGAACATTCATAGACTGATGACATATGACTAGTGACAATAAATCAACATAAATCAAGTGTAATTCTGTAGTTAAAATGATGAAGAATGTGTAATAGAATGTAACGTGTTCTTGTGTGATAACTACGAATTCGCGTGTTCCCCATACACAGCCCACTGCGTTCACAAGACTTCTCTCATGAGGGAGAGTAGAGAAGAGTTAGAAAGGGTTGAAACTCGGAGAAGGAAATGTTTGTTATAGTCGTGGCAACACTGATAGTTTCCATTTGAAGTTGCAGAACTGCACATGAATTTGCGTCTTTTTGTTGCTGTTGTTGTTGTTGTTATTAGTGCACTATTGAAAATTTTCATATTTCAAGGAGTGAAAGTTACTGTTTTATAGTAATTTATATCCAATAACTGCTTAATTAAGTTATAGTTTGGACAACATATGTAAATACAATGAATTATCAATTAGTGAATTAGCTGGAAATTAATGCAGTAGTTATGAAACAAACTGGTTTTCGTAGCTAGTATTCTCAATTTATTTGTGCACCTGAAATATAAACCAGTAAACCAATAATGCTTGTCAATTCAGATATGAACTAAAGTGGTGAATCTATTCCTGAAACTGGAAAAAGACGCAATCAACAAACAATCAGAAATTTATTGTTTTTCAGTTTAGTTTGAGAACAGTATCTACACAGTCGCTAAAACTTCTTTACTTTTCTCTAAGTATATAACTCAATATTTGTTTTAATCTTCCACTAATTATTTTTGCGAATTAGTATTAAATAATTATTATTATTACTAATCCACATTTCTTAACGCTTATCAGAACAATACGGAACCGTCACCACCCTTAATGGCTTTTAGAAAACTTCAGCGGTCTCTTACAGTCAGGTCTGCCCTTCAACACGTCGAAATCCTATTGTAGTATCATTCGACGTGGATAACACTTCTGCATTCGTCGTTTAACCATAATTCGTGTAATAATTCGGGTGTTTTAAATAGTTGTTCCAATTCTGCGTTCGACGTCTCCACACTTCTTTTTCTCTGATCAGACTAAATATTTTTCGTAAGATTTTCTCTCGCATAGAGCAAATGTGTTTGCTGTTGTATTAGAGTTCATGTTTTACTATCGCACATTACCACTGGCCTAACGACGATATAATATAATTTCTATTTAAATAGATATCGAGATTCATTGGGTTTTAAAGATTTGGTTGAGACTACCATAACATATATTACATGCCGCTATTCTCTTCTTAATGTCCTGCTCTGTAGCGTTTTTCATGTTTAGAGAACCCAAGTATTCGATGGCATTTACTCAGTATATGACCAGATCAATTAATATTATTTTTTACATTTATGTTGAAATTTGTTCTGCGTCCGCCAACGGCGAGCTCCCTTTTGTTCTCCAGGTGTACAGTAGTATTGGCATGTAACCTCACTGCATCATACTACCAAATCCTGTGTTTAAAAACGCGTTTTCATTTGTTAAAAGACATCAGAACATCATCGAATCCTAACTAGAACACAATAAATGTGAAAATGAATGCTTTTCCTGTCTTCAAAATTGTATTTATTGAGAAAAAATCACTTTGTAAATAAGCTCTTCAATTCTATCAATTATCAAAGTGCATACATTTCTTTTTATTCATACCTTATTCTTTTAAATATCACTGAACTCAGTTGCTTCTATTGTAACATAATGAATGGTGTTGGATCTTTCACTGTCAACTACCTTCATTTAATGATACAACGAAGCATGTAAACCTTTCACCTGGAAATTTCTCCTTTATTAGAAATTCGCTCCTTCCGAGAACACAGCATTAATTTTTACGGACTCTGTATGAGCCCGCGCTTTCCAATGCCGCGCAGTCCCCGTCCTCGGCCTCTGCTTCGCTTCCCCGCAGCAACGCAGCATTTCTGTTGGCCTCTGAATGAGACCTGAAATATTTACAGACCCCAAAACTCACGCACGTGTTATTTACATGCGTCTGACGAAACACGAATGTTTTGCAGCAACCACCCCTCTTTTCCTCACAAACGTCTAGAGAAGGAGAGAGAGAGGGGGAGTGGAGAGAGAGAGAGAGAGAGAGAGAGAGAGAGCGTGCTCCCGGAGTCAGTGGAGAGGAGGAGAAATGAATGAAATGGAATGCGGGGAGGAGGGCTGCAAGACTGTCGAGAGAGTGAAGGGAACGTGTAGAGAAGTGACAGGAATTTGGCGGGAAGTGGAAGGAAAAAGAGAGATCGGGATATTGGCGGAGAAGTGGGCGAGAAGTTAGTAGAGAGGAGGGGAAGAGAGTGGAATGGAAGTCGAAGTCGGGAAATACGGAGAAGTGGGCGGGTAGGCGATGAAGAGAAGTGGGGATGAAACGCGAGGAGGGGGGAGGTCATGAAGGGGGTGAAGGACTGGAAGTGAGTGGGAAAGCGGAAATGAGAGTAGGGAAAACGCTGAGAGATGGTAAGGTGTAATGGAGTCGAGAAGAACGATGACGAGGGCGAGGAAGAAGACGGAACAGTGAACGGTGCAGGGAGAAAGAGGTAGGCCGAATAGAGATCAACGGGAGGATTGGAGAAGAGAGTGCAGCGGGGAGGGAAGGGGAAGGGGAAAGGGAGTTGCGCTGCGCCAAGGCTACGGGAGGGGGGCTGGCTGGAGGTGGATTGAGGTGGAGGTCAGCGTTAAAAACAGCGCTGGAACCTGAATGTTACAACCCGATGTGGTGCTGGTCTCCGTATTTCATTTTTAAACAATGACTGTAATTGAACGTGCATTGAGGAGCACAATGGGTGAAATTTAGTGAATTTTGTACTTCAAATTTGGTCCCTCCTACAAAGGGCTTTGGTGCAGATCGCAGTCAGATGAAGACCCATGTTCTTAATCGTCTTACTTTTTTAGACTGTTCAAAATTATGTGTTGGATATCAGTATATAATTCTGTGTTTTAAAAGTAATTGATGTTTCTTGAAGAACTATCCCTTATGTACCTGAATAAAGCACGACGCTGTATCAGTATTTGTGGACAAAGGTTTGATATGGCAGTACAGAAAGTATGTGATCGACTTGCGTCTAATAGTTGCAACAGCGCAACATTTGCATTTCGATACTCTAGACTGTGGAGGTAAATCGCCACATACTTGCGAAATTTCGATTTTACTAAATATTAATTAGAATTAAAGTTTACAAGGGAAGTAATTTGACAAGTTTTTACAATCACTTTGTATATACACATTTTTCTGGTTTGTGTTATTGAGGAACGATGAAAATTTATTTTTTAATGTACTGTGTGCAATTGACTATTCATGGTGCTTATGGAAATTATTACAACCGTATACACAAATTATTAAACCAATTATATCATAATTAAACACTTCATAGAACTATTTACATTTTAGTGAACAAAAATAACAATAATGTTTCCCATTAGCTTAAATTAGGAAATTTGCAACTTCGTTCTATTGATGCACGTATTTAAAATATTACGTATTAATGAAATGAAAGATGACGTATTAAAAAAATTAGTAATGTTTACGTTACTAATTTTGCCTCACGCTTTACTTTAATTAGAAAATAAAGTAAAACTGTAATTAAAGAAAATTGTTTAATAACAAGTTAACAAGTTTTTGAAATCTCCTTTCTCTGCCAGACAGTGAGAAGAGCGTAGAAAAATGTGCGTGGCCTGGCTAATAAACAGGCCTCATGGCATGGGCCTCGCCACGGAAAATAAGACATAATTGATTTGAATTTTGAATTTCTTATTATTTTCTACGGAGAATAAACAATCAAAACTTCGTAATATATCAAAGTGTACTTTAATCCATCATTGCTATGCAGAACTTTACAATTGTTTATTAGAAACATCAAATTGAACAATCTTTGTTCTGGGCTGACATTTTCCAATCTGTCCTATTTCCGCTTCAGCCTCACGCTTTGTGCCAAACCTGTCCACTCGACTCTCGTGATGCATTCAAGAGAAGGAAGAGAGAGGAAGAGACGCGGATATTGGGGAAGTGCATTCGGCGGCGGGCCGGAGTCGCCCCGTGAATGCGCAAGCGACAGACCTCGCAGCGCCCTCGACCGAGTTAGCGTTTTGCCAAGAGCGCTGCCGCTTCAGGGGAAAATACCTGCCGGAAACGCTTATCTCTTGAGAATCGCGTTTCAAGGAAGAGCAGAATAGGGGCTATGTGCTGGTGAAGCAAAAAACTGTGTATTTATTTAACTCCAAAAACAGTTGAAAACTATACGTGACGTACTATGGTGATAGTATTATGAGCAGGTTTAAATTCTGATATCTTCATGCGTTAAGTTGAATTCTGAATACAGATTGAATCGAGCGTTTTTGTTTTTTCGCAAAAATTGATAAGATATGGTAGAATACTTTACTACATTAGAGACATAGATTAGATAGATGTTAGGATGTTTACAAAAATGGGCATACGATGGCGCAAAGGAATATTGGTTGTCATTTTCGCAATGAACTTTGTGCATTATATTCTGCTTTCTTAACACTGAAACCATGACTATAATAAGATTAACATTCGTACATGTCTTTTAGAACATTTCTGTTTTATTTTCCATTGTTTTATTTACTTAAGTCTTATACATGAAAAGCAATTCTAACTGCAAAATTGACGAATATAAAGGACTCTTCATACGAATTTTTTTGGCTTAGTGTTCACTTAAGTGAATTTGGTTAATTGACGAAGATTTACAATGTGTTAATGTGTAGATTCAGCTGACTGATGATAATTCTAGCTTTGGTTTGCAGAGTTCGAGAGAAACGAATGAGATTCGAAAGGCGAAGAACGAGGCTAAAATAAAAATAGATATGACTCGTTGATAACTTGTAAAACGTTTGTTTAGGTTTGTAAAGAGAAAATGTTCCCAATTTTATGGAAATATTAAGAGGAAGTATAATATTTCTAAACAAGAATTACTCATAGACAGTACATTCGAAACTGTCTTCTATCTAATCTTTCATTTCCTGTATTTTCTTTTTCGTAAAAAATTTATTTTTCTTCTATCGTTAAAACTATCTGCCGCTCTCTCCAATCCAGCGCCTGGCCTTTAAATATTTCGGACGCTGGTTAGAACTTATTAATCAACATTTTTTCGAAGCTCTTACATATTATTTTATGACTAGAAAATTCTTTGTACGTGATAATATTGTCTTTCTGTCTCTTATCTTTTTTTCGTTTATTTTTGTTCGTATTGCGATTGTTTTACCTACTTTATCACCAACGCAAACAGTAATTACATACAGGTGTTTCAGGAACTTAAATATTTAGTTCAGATTATTAATAACGAACATGCTTTTCTCAACCTTCAATATTTTTTTTACAGTTTGCCATAATTATCATGCATTCTTCTCAATTTGGATTTCTTCTCACCGTCTTTGTTTCTTCTCCGTTCCGTGCAAAATTCCCTCCCTTGACTCGTGCCTCAAGCCCTAACCCCCAAGACGTTTCGTCATTTCCAGCTAAAATTATTTCCCGGCTGTAGCCATCCCGGCCGCAGACAGGCGCACCCCGCCGCGCCCCGCCTCGCCCCGCCTCGCCCCGCCGCGACGTCACGTCTCCGCCTCGTTTTACGTCACGCCGTCGTCGTCTCAGACGCTAATGGCCGCCTCGAAGCGACGCCGCCGGTGGCGCGCAGCGCGGCGACCCTCGCAACACAGAGCAGCGCTAATAAAAGGGAACATCCATTACAGCGGGATGTTGCGTGCGAATCGTCCCCTCCCCCTCCCCTCTCTCGACCTTGGATCTTGCCGCTGCCGCCGACGTCCCCGCCGCCTCCGCAAATATTGCGCGACAAACGGCCGTCACCACTCGCGCCGGCCCATTGCCTCCGCTGACGCTCCCACAGTCATCGCCACCACCACCGTCCTCACCTTTCCAACCGTCCCCTCCCCCTAACCGACCCCACTCCCGCGCCCTCCCTACCGCCATCGCCCTCAACATCCCCACCGGCCTCACTATCCTCACCGCCTCACACCCTACCTTCACCAACGTCCCTACCGACTGCACTGACCGCGCCGTTCCCACCGCCCTCGCCTCCATCACCATCCCCAGCGTCACCGGAGCCACCACTCCCCTCACTGCCCACACCGCCTCCATCGCCCCCACCGACCCCGCTCCCCCTCACAAGCCTGCCTCGCCTGCGCCACCAGGCACGCTTGCCCCCTGCACCGCCCCTGCCAGCCCTCCGCAGTCGGCATACCGTCGCCACCGTCGCGCTGCATTTGTCAGCACCCGACAGGTTCATCTGCTGCTCCCAACGCGCTCGCTCAACGCCGAAGCGCCGGCAACAGACCAGCCGCAAGGCCCGAGGCTTGCCTGAGGTGAGCAGCTCTGGACAAGTCCACTCTCGTCAAGCGGTTCTCACTGATTTTCGAAAGCTCAGTATACGTTGTGCACGCTGGAATATTGAATGTTCAATAACGAAGAGAATTTCCACAGTTAAGGCGTATTTGTATCTTAAAATATTGTTTGCCAAATAGGAGTAGCAATACGCCAAGAATACAACAGTCAAGGTTGGTACTTAAAGATAATGGTTTCACAAATGCGTCTCATTTGAACAGAAGAGTGAGAAATATTCATGATGCAGGTATGAACGTTTTGAGTTAACAATACCTCTATATTCGCTGAAGACACCCCTATTCATCATTCAATTTCGGCTTTCATTGTCTATTAAATAACTGGGTAACCTTTGATTCATTTTCGCTATGTTGCACTGATTTACGTCTGTCTACTAACCAGTAAATTTTAACAGAAAGCTAGAATAATGTGATTGATATTTACCTGTCAGTGAACCTTTTATACCTACGTTGGTTCTTAGTTATAATAACATCACCCATTTGTAACCATCTCACCACCAAATTAAAATTTTCGAACCGCGATAATGACGGATTGTAGAATTGGTGTAACCGTATGCATTATTTATTGGAGTAAGTAATTCTTGGCGAAATATCATCTCATTCTCGCACAGTATTATCAATTTAATTTGAATAATTAAAGAATGGCGTTCCCCGTCTTTCAAGCTATTTTTATACCTTCATTATTTCTCTCCCCTGACATTTAATATTTCATTTTTAGTTTACAATACGTTTGATTTATTATTTGAGTTAATAAAGACATTTCCCTCCATTAGCAGCATATTTATTATTCTGAAATATCCATTTTTTTATTATCTGAGGAATAAAAGATATTTCACAATAGTGTTCTAAATTTGTTTCAATGTCAAATGCTCCATTTACGCGACAGGCATGTGGGCTTGACGTTCGGTTCCAGTCTACAGCGGAAATAACGGCTTTACCCAGAGCAATGGTGGCAATGTTTCAGTGTTTGCTCTGGCTACGGTGACAGGTCGTGGAAGAAATATGACGAACGTCGGACTTTGGATCGAAGTAATTTTCTTGTGTCACGGTGGGTTGTATGTTGTTCCTTGTAGTACGGACGCTGACATTCAATTCATTTCCAACCATCAGGCAGGTCGCTTTATCAGATGCATTTCTTCCTACGACTTAACTATGCTTCAGTTGTTTTACAGAGTACAGCACTCCGCATTGTTTACTGATCTATCGGGAACAAACAAATTCTTTATCTCTGGTTCAGATAAAAATTGACTTCTCTATATCTTTTGAGCAAAGGTTTTACACCTAGAAGACAAAAAATATGTTTCCCTTTTGAAAGACAGACAATGAAACAAAAAGGACACGATTATTAGTAATAACGATTATATTCCTAGTAGTAAAAGTTCCAGAAGATGTAAATTGTGTGCATATGTAAAATGACAAAAGAGTATGTTAATTGACACACTTTTTAATGTCGCCAATGTAGCGGTGATGGAATCACTTAGAAGTCAGGAAATGCCGATTGGTCTGCGAAGAAGGGTAAATGCGAATCTGTAAGTCTGTGAATAACTTAGGGTACCCTATCGCCGTGTTCTGTATGAGCAACGAGAACTGAATCAGCCTGTATATGAATAGATTACAAGTATACGATGCCGGTTGCTACAGGGTTCGCATATATTACATCTAAGAAATGCGTATACGATAAAGTAAATCGGGGCCGAAGCAAGGGCAGCTCGCGTGGAGGTCGAGGGAGGGAGTGTGAGGGCGGGGGAGGGGGTGTGGAGGGGGTGGGGTGTGGAGGGGGAGGGGCGGCGCGGCGACGTGAAAGCGCCATTCAACGCGCGTCCGTCAATGTTAACGCGCCCATTGTCGCCGCGGGGGGCTTTTGGGAAGGCGCTTTATTAGCCGCGTATTATTAAAACAGGCCGCGGGCGGAGGCGGGGCCGGGGCGAGGGCGCGGGAAGAGAAGGTAGATGGGGTTGGGGCCAAGTTGAGGGTGGGACGTGGGTGTTAACAGTCACTGTATATATATATATATATATATATATATATATATATATATATATATATATATATATATATATATATATGAAAGGATTAACAGAGTTGAGAGAGGCATGGAAAGCAACTAATAGGGTGAATCACAATTGGGATTAGAATAACTAAAAAAGAAGTAAAAAAAGTAAGATGCGAAGGACGGAGTTATCTTTGCGTCGTTTGAAGATTATCTTCTGCATCAGGATTCACTACAATTGTTAATTCTTTACAATTGTTTTTCAGAACTTACAATATTCGAAACTTTTGATGAACCTTTGTATTGGTATATTATTTTTAAGTCATTCAAAGCATTTATTCCAGCACTATTAAAGAATTACATTTTTCGGAAAACGGGTTTCCATTTGGCTTTAGGTTACGCACACATTATTAGCCCATATTAGATGATTTTGTAACTTGTTATATGTTAATGAAGTCCTTGATGTATAGTATTATCGTTAGTAAATTTAATCTTCGAGAAAAACGAATCACAAACAGGACTTGCAACTCTCTTCATTTAGAATATATCTTGTATGTTATATAAATTGCACAGACTGGACATGTAGTAACGCACATTTAATGCTCACTTTACTTAATATTTTTAAATACATACGAGAAAATGTTACAAAATATGCCGTATAAAATCGTCCGTCGGGATGTACAACTTACAATGGTGATTCGCCCGGCCTGGTGCGCTGTGTTATACCCTGATAAGGCCTGATAGCGTTGATAAGAAGTCTGATAGGGGAGAGACCGACTTGTAGAAGGAGCGTCGTTACTGAACTGCGAATAGCAAGGCACGTGAAGAAGGTAGAGCCATAGACGTAGCGTGGAATAGAGGGACGAATTAGAAATGCCAAATGAAAAGAGACGACAGAAATAGGGGGACAGGTGGGAATGTCAGGGGCAAGAATGAAGCAAAGTGGGCGTGCGGAGTTGGATTGAAAGCTGAGGTGGATGAACAAGGTTTGAGAACGAGACCTTAGGGAGTTACAATCTGCGATAACAGGAGCGGATCAAGGGTGAAGAGTAGGTGTAGCGAGTAGAAATCGAAGGGACGTAGGCGAGACATTGAAACGGGTGGCGAACGGATCACTGAGACGGAAAGGGAAGACGGGTCAGGGAGACTGGACGGGGATGCGAAGCAGGAAGACAATGCGAATAAATGAAACGAGAAGGTGAGGTGGGGAGATAGGCAGAGCGAGGAAATGAGAAAGGGGGATATAAATCAAGGCCGAGTGTATTATACTGAGCAGGAAGAAGGCCACGGTAAATATAGGGGTAGCGCTGGAAGACAGGTTAAAAGAGAGAGCAGGTAGGGAAAAGGTTCCGATGTGTGTATGTTGGGATGATTGAGAATTGCGAAGAGCTTGGATAGCACAGAATTAGTAGAAGATGATAGGGACAATGATAAGGGCGAGGTAGAAAACGCGATATTTGACGGGGAAAAAGGAAACTGCTGGAAGATTGAAAGAGACAAAAAAACAGAAACGACGCGGATATAACAACGGCGAAAGAGGAGAAAGACGAGGAACTCTGCAAAGCCTAGAGGGCGGGAGTGGCGCAGCGAGGACGAGCCGAGGCACGGGAGGGCCGGCGGCCGCCGCCGGAGAGGGCGGCGCGGTGCATCACGTGGCAAATTGAGCCGCGAGTGCCGCCACTCGGCGCGCGCGCCAGCCCAGCCAATGGCCTCCGCGGGCGGAGGAGGCGGTTCGTCTGGATAGGGACGCGGTGGGACGGGGACGGAGGGCCCGAAGCAACACCCGCCGCACGCACCCCCAGACGCCCCTCCGTGGGCCAAGCTGACTGCTACGCTTGTCGACTGGCCATCCGTAGCGACTACTGCGAAGACACCATGGCGGTCGATGTTACAGCGACGTGCTGCTGGGGAACATATTCATATAACAAGTCTCTCAGTCAGTACTTCCGTAGAGTTCATTTACGTACGACTTGAGCTAACTAAGCTTACATTATATCTCGAATATTCATTTACTCTTCCCACAAAAGAGAAGATTTTTTCTAAGGAAACGGATCGACACCAAGTTACTGTTCGCTTCTCTGACTATAGACCGGTCCTTGGCAGAGGGACCGCACGCCTTCTACCGATTGCTCCGGCTTAGGCCCCTTGCCCACGCCGCCGCAGAAGCGCGCGCACGTCAATCATCAGGGCTCTTCGCCGACGACGGACAAAGGGACCGCAGCAGGTACCATGGAAGCAGGCGAAGAGCCCTGATGATTAACGTTCGCGCGCTTCTGCGGCGGCGTGGGCAAAAGGCCTTAGGTGGCTCAGGAAATCAACTGAAGTCGCTGCAGTGCCTCCGACCGAGAGGTCCCACTGTTCGAGTCCCAACGATGGCAGGATTGTTTCCTCTAGCTAGGCACCTGTAGGTCGAATTCAGCCCCTGTCTGGAGGAGAGTTGTAGCGGCCGGTGGCTCTGATCGGTCGTTTTCCGAGATCGGTAGTGATCTCTTTGGTCTTGAAGAGTTTATTTCTACGAGCGTAGAAATGAACCTTTTAAGACAAAAAATAATCCAGAATTCGGTGTTAATAACTTACATAACTGAAATAAAAACACACATTAACAAGAAAGAAGTATGTACACTTGTTAACAATTATGAAATAGTTTATAACTTTACAAATTGCAATAATAATTAATAATAAAATAATATTTTTTTCTTTACCCCCTGTGATTTCTTCTATGATTACTTGGAGGTGTTTCTATAAGCCTTATGGGAATTATCACACCTTAATGAAGGAAAGTGTGATAAAAACATTCCTTTTTGCATAATTGCAATAATTGCATTTATACGTCTTTTCTGTTTCAGGTATGAATAAACAACACATCACATCCTTCTTACTAATTTATTTGGGCCGTATTCAATCTGCATTGGTGAGTCACTAGGTTATTGAAATTTGCCCTTCGTATTATTCTTTACAGAAAATGTGACATAAATACTGCAATAACTCTTATTTACGTTTCATGGCTGGAAATGAATCATTTTAGAATGATTTGTAGAATTTAGAATTTTGAAATGAACTTGATTGATAATACTTGTTGGTTAATCGTTTAATGTAGTTTTTTTATTTCCAACTTTGTTCTTTTATCTGAATATCCAGAAAGTAATACAAAGTATTGTCGACTATCGGAAAAGATGAAAAAAAATAATCTTTCTAAATAATCTAATAATTTATTAATGAAAAAATAAAGAAAAAAACACAAATTAAATACCTTTGTGATTTTAAATATATGGAATAAAAAAAATAACCTTCACATATAATATAAAATGTCACTAGTTTATTATTATGTAGAAATGAGAAGTTTTCGGAACCACTTTCAACTTGTAACTTGAAAGATCATTTTTCTTAAGATATCTGAAAAACGTGACTCCATGTCACCGAGTAAAATTGACGTTTTTGTACTAAGATGGCCAACAAAGGTTATCCTTTGTTAGGATAATCATGAAGAGTAGAGACGATACGAATAATGATTCGTAACGGAAGCATCATTATACGATTGTAGAAACAACGACCTATCTCTCTCGACCTATCTGTCTCGACAAAAAAGCTCAGCCTTGTCACTTCAAAAACAAATTTTATGATTCGATATTAAAAATTGCTATTTTGAATCTTATTAATTTTTATCTTAGCACATTGAATTGCCTGTTTCTTAGAATACAAACTTAAACTAAAGGTGTGCAAATTTATGCAGCAATTTCACTAAATGATAAATTATTTGAGTTGAATAGCTTCTAAGTCAAATATATTTGCCTCTCTCGAGTGAAATTTTATAAATGCTTATTTTCTTTTACATGTTTCCTCATACAAATTATTAACAGTACACATCTGAATAATGATGCAACTTTGGCTGTTTATGCATTCTCCTTCTATTCTAAGAGTATTCTTGCAACGCTGTTACCAGCAAAACAGGTTCGCGGAAATCAATGAAATTACTGCACCCCAATTCATTCGACCAGCCTATTCATGCCGAATGATTACCCTAGAAATTTCACGTTGGGAGAGGTCGACCATGAATATACAAAAGAACCTTAGGAACAACTACCTATCAAGGAACAATAGAATACCTTACAATATCGCCTGCTGCAAATAGCTTCCGAGTTTCGTCATTGGCGATGCAATAAGGAGTTCCTTTGTTCCTTGATTTGTTCATTTGTTCACGTTCCCTGCTTTCCATCCCCGACCCTGTGATTTACAAAGCCTTGCCTCCTAACTTCTCTGCAACCTCTCCAAAAACGTATTGATAAAAAGACGAGTCCCTTCGTGCGTAGAAATCATAATAGCGTTTTCTATACACGCGATGTACAAATGTGCCTTGTTTCATTGTGCTAAGAATCGTTTTGTTACTGCACAGTGGTCTGCGGACCTTTAACGTCCAGAACTTGGGGGTCATGTTAAATTGATAAATATATTATCGAAGAATCACAAAAAAGATGATTCACATTTGTCGTATACCAACGATGAAAAGACCCAATTTTGCAACTTTATAAACTTATGATGCGAATAACGACTCTCCGACATCAGGACAATCACGCCACCTCTTCATTTGACACAGCGTCAGAAAGCGAAAACTCATGAAATACAGTTTGCGACATAATAAAAATCTCGGAAGCTTTCAACGAATAATTTCTCTCAAGACGATATTGTAAAGGGTTTTTTAACTTGTAATTTTAAAAGGAATATCATTGTATTCCTTTAACAAGGATTCACAGTGGGTATTAACCCATTTACAATAAACACAATGTTTACACACAGGTCATTTCATGTCAAGTGGTTATTAAGTCAAAACCTATTTCTTAACCTATCAACTTTACATTTTTTCTGAAAGCATAATTTTCATATTTTTGCTGTTACAATTTTTCCATACATTCTTTTTAAATACACACACACACACACACTCAATACCAGGGCGCTTTGAGCTCGACCCGGCTGGGCAGGTACCCTGCTGGTGAAAGATACCTGAATGGGAAAACCGCCACTAGCCGTCGTGTAGTTCGACACCGGATACCACAGTCCACTGAAGAAAAAAACATTTCCAATTCCCGTTATAAAAATTTGCTCTACACTTACGGGACTAGTGACCTTGGCTATTGACGGAAACAAAAATGTATTAGTCAATGAGACGATTGGCAATGGAATTGATTTATTAACTAGCTGGAGAATGTAGCGCCAAACATTGATGGAAGCTCATGAGTGAAGTATAATAAATAGTATTGTATTGTGATTCAACCGAACTCAATTTCATTCTGGCCATTATGGCCACACCTAAAAGTATATAATATTTATTTAATTTTATTATTGTCTTTCAGTAGTGATTCTGTTTCTTGTTATAATAGTTATTTCTTGTTTAGTGAATTTTTATTGTTATATTTCCACTAGGAATCTTAATTTTAAGTACTAGAATATTTATTGAGACTATTCTAGTAAATATCAATAAATATATTCACACCATTTGTTAATTAACAAAACATTGATCTGTAGCCTATCATCTTACCCCGCGTTCGCAAAAGGCAAAACCTTACGTCAAACTTACTCAATTAAGTTGCATTCGAAAAAAAAGTTTTAAATCTCTTTATCCTCTTAGCAATAATTGTGTCATTCTCATCACAGTGAACTTAGATGAGATCCTTAGATTGTTGTGTTCCCCTTGCGACACATTATCACGGGAAAATCTTCCAATACAAAATGACACCAAGGCTAAAAGCCTCGTCTGCGACTCGTGACAAGCTAGACGCGCACAAGGTGCACCCATCGCCTTCCGGGGCTCTTTGCGGGCGTTATCCCTCTCCCGGCGCGCAGCACAAAGCCGCCGTCAGCGCGGAAGGCCGCCCGCGCCCCGCCCCCGCCCCGCCCCCGCCCCCGCCTGCCGGGCCCATTGAGCGGTGGCAAGTATTGACGACCGCAGCCGCCCTTCGGCCCGCGTGACCCGCCGCCGTCCCTCAACGTCTCGCCTGACGTACGCGCGCCCGCCGCGCCGCGTCTTCCACGGAACTAATTCTCGCGCCATTGTGCCTCTAATGCGGCGCTTTCCTGCGGCCGAGACGCCGCCGTTCCCGGCGCTGCCTTCGTACCCCGAAGCCACCGCCGAGAGATGCGTGTACAGCTAGGCTCCCGCCCTCCGCCCTTGCGGCCGCGTTGCTGATTCCTGCCCCGTCACGCTGCCACCCCACCACCTCGCCTCCCAATTTCTCGCCGCCCCGCCACGTCACCACCCCTCTTTGCCCGGCCATCTCACCGCCATGCCTTCTTGCTTCTCCGCCATCATGTCTCCATGCCATCCCCGCTAGCTAGCTGCTCCGCTACCTCACCACCGCATCACGTCGCTGCACAGCAACTTCCCCCAACTAGCAGCCCCGCCACCACGCCGTCCATTCATTAGATCCATCTCGCTATCCCCACCACCTTGCTGCCCTGACAACTTGCCCTCAACTTGCCCTCACAGCCTCTTTACATTGCTACTTCGCGTCCTTGCTGCCCCGCCACCTCACTTGCCACCTCGCTATCCCGTCACCTCGCTTCCCCGCCACCTCACTTCCCCGTCACCTCGCCACTCTATGTCACGTCGCTCCACCTCTCGCAGCACGCGCCTCCTCCTCACCTCGTACCCCCGCCCCCTTCCGGCCCACCGCCTCACCGCTCCTAGCCATCATCCTTCCAGCCTTCCCCGTTCTAATCGCTTAGGCTATTTGCACTTCCTCGCCCATCACTGCTACTTTTTCGGTATCACCCTCACTGATAATCTAGCTGAACTTTCCACCTTCTCTGCCCGCCCACCACATAGTGGCGCCCTCGTTCTTTTTGACTCTTTGAACATTTTGTCTCTCATCAGTCCCACCGCCCCACCTTCCCATCCTGCCGTTTCCACCCTCACCGGCACATACACTTTGCGCACACTTCGTTCCTTAAGACACTGCCCATTGTTCGTGCCATCCTCACTACGACCTCTATCTCCACCCTCTCGCCATTTTACTACAGACTGCACACACTGCCCATTCTATTACACCGTTCACACTGTCTTGCCATAAAGACACCCACACCGCCCCGTTCTTCACACCCTCTCATATACCATGCTACCTCATCCAACTCCACCGTCCCTGTGAGCCAAAAAGAACTCAGCTACCTCGGTTATTCTCCCTTCCTCGAAACTTCCCCTCTGACGCCATTCCCACTGCTCCTAACTCCCATTTCCCACCATAATGCTATGGGAACGTGCAGTAAATCACCTCCTACACCTAAATCACTTACACCGCTCTTGCCGTCTTCCACTACCGTCTATTACAGTCTCATCGAGTACCGCCCCGCCACCACGCCGCCCCCACGCAGCCTTCCCCCCTCCGCACCTCCCCGCTCCCGCCTCCCAGCCCCCGCCGCCCTCCTCCACCCTGCCCCCGCCGCCGCCCCACCCCTGCCGCCCGCTGCTGCCCCGTCCCCGCCACCCAACCCTGCCGAACCGCCGTCCAACGTCTAATAACCTAAGCGCCGAGTCGTCCTGTCGCTCAATTACTTCACCACCCAGGCACGCCACCGCCCAGCCACCCCGCCACTCCGCCACCCCACCGTCGCCTTCCCCCTCACTCGTCGCCCCCACCGCTCCCGTCGCCTCCTACACCGCCTGTCTTCCAATGCGAATAAATTATTCGCAACAGGAACGAGGGGCCGCGCCGCCTGTTCCGTGAAGCCGACGCTGATTAATGGTTGTCGCGGGGTTGTGTTTCGGAAGGCGGCAACGGTTTTTATCTTCATTGATTCAGATGCCAAGGGAGTAGTGGTCGCCTGTTGAATGGACGCGCCGGGGGAGAGACCAAATTAGTGATGGCCCTCGTTGCTTCTCGTTTCAAAAGATGTTCATTGGTGGGTTAAAATGTGGCTCTTATAATGAAGGTTTTACGTCATTTGGGAGATTATTGAACGTGCGTACCTCGACGATTTATTTGAATTCTACGCTAATATAATATTGTGTGTTACCTGCATGCAAAGGAATTGCCCTACAGGAATAAAAATTATTAAACGTTTTACAGGACTTGAGCAATTTCTATTATTTTTCAATTTATAGGTGTGTACTCTTGGGATAGATACAAATTTATTGCCTAAAATATGAATATATTTCTGTTCTAATAACTGTAGATATATAATAAGAATTATGCATACCTGTAGAATATGCTTCACTAAAATTTTAGAGAACAGATAAAGATAATGCGCCAAATTTTGGACATTATTTGGATGTTGTGAAGTTACAAATTGAGAGAAATACTATAATTGTAAATAATATATTAAGTATAAGTATTTATTCAATTATTTGTATTATATACACATATATTTTTTTATAAAATTTATTATAATTATGCAGTATGGATTGCATATATCAACTGACTGATATCCAACACATTCTTTCATTATTGAAATTCCTAGGTTATTTCGTTTTGATGGTATTGCCCAGTATTATGTTAAAAGAATATATCTAAAAGAAAATTTCCATCCTTCGTGCCTACATTGCTACTTGACTTTTTGTGCAAGAAATACATAAATCATTCTTGAAAAGTTGAGATAATACCACAAACTATATAATTTGCAAGACATGTGAACTAATTCATGTTTCACTTCTCTCTTGTTATCTTCAGGGCTGAACCCCTTTCCTCGTAAGGATCACTTACAAGAAGCTTCGTAAGTGTGATGGGAGATGCATTATGCACTAGAGGGCCAAACTGGCTGATCGATCAGCGTAACGATCAGAAGTGTCGTTGAGTAATTAGCGTCTGCACATACCGTATTAATGACGTGACTCACTACAGCCAACACTACCATCGTTAAAATCTCTCTAATTGTATTCATTAGTTCTTGACACTGGAAAATTTGGCTTGAAGAGAAGTTTACTCTTTTTTCTACTCGTTAAAAACCAGTGCCTGATTTTCTCGTTCAAAGGACAAACACTCTGTATGACGAGGGCCCTTATTATTTCTATCTAAAAATTAGATAGAAAATAGGGATTGAAAACTAACAAGTTATACAGAAACGTTTATAAAGGAAATTATTTTTAATATTAATTGGAAAACGCGTAGTGAATAGAGAGAATTCTCAGAGTGTCTCTAACAAGTAATTGTTTTATCTCTTTGAAAACCAAATTCTGATTTGGACCGTGCTCTTCTGTGCACACCTGTACATAAGGGTAATGACATACGACGTTTTGGTCTGTGACGTGTATCGTATATGTTTTCTTGATAATTTCACAGGTTATTTACAGAAAAAATTGATAATGTACAACTGATAATGTATATGTATGAATATGTATTTGATATGCACTGATGATAATGTATATGTATTTGACAACATATAAAAGATTCCAAGTTGATTTGATATGACCTATTTACGACTAGTAATTCAGGTATTTCCTGTTAACTTAATTTATATGTAATTTGAAGTAATAGTACGTTCTGAATCATTGTTATGCTCTTCGATTGATACGGTGTTGAATATTCTTATTCTTTAATTAATTGACTCCACTTTGGAAGCCATTGTGATAAATCTCTCCTACGTTGTCTTTTGTTTTCCATATCCCATCATGACATACAAATAGTGGGTATCTCGGAGGAAGCACGTAGTTCATCTCTGCTTCCCAGATCTTCAAGGACCCCTTGACTAACGGAAATATGTTCAATACGAGACAGCTCGGACCACGGAAACTAAAAGAGAAGAAGGAATTGCTTTTTCGTGGGCTGTTGTATAGTGTACAGCACCAGCATTCACCTGGTATTGATCGGAGAAATCCAACTATCGCAAATCGCGAACTGAAACCACCAACCACCTTCCACAGCATGAGCAGCTGGAGCTCGAATTCATTATTTGTTATCGTTCTACAAAAATGTTAAGCTAGAATGAAAGCGGTTGGGTTTCGAACTACAGACCTCCCGATTTATGGCGTAAAATGCAACTGCGTGCTCTATCGCAGCCGATAATTTTATGTTAAAATGCTAAACTTTCAATATTTAAATAAACGGCGCTACACTGAGCGTCATTGTAATTTAATTCTGCATTCTTTCTTATATTCAAATATTTCTCAATTCAAATGTTTCCAGCGTAATTTGTCACATTTATTTATGTTGGGGAGAGATCGTGTACTATCAGACGATTATTGGCAACGCGTTTTTGGGCAATTTAAAATAAATTAAGAGGAATTAGTGGAAAACTATGGATTTCAACATACCAACATTTTTATTAACATAATTCTGTTAATCTGAAACAAACAATATTTCAAATGTAGAGGAATTTCTAGTTAATCATTTTACCTGCAACGAACTGCACCAATACTGTCAAAATTCTAAAGTAGACCACGATACGCGATACATAGTCGTCATATATAGTCGGAAACTCGCAAAGTACACTACGGCTCTTGTGTACAGAACATGACATGAAAATTGTCATAAAAAATGCGTAGATAATAATTTGGGCATATTAAATACATTTTGATTAGTTTTATTGCACACTGGCACACATTTACTGCAATCTGCAGAATATTGTCTTGTTCTTGACCAATGTGAATTGGGAGTCGAATGTGATCTATCTAAAGCAGATGACAATTCATGAAGTCTGAGTTGGCAAAGCAAAGAGAGGGAGATTTTTGAATTTGAAGAGTGAGTGCTTTTGAATGCAAAAATTAGTGAATGTATACAAATGTAGTATCCAACAATATTTTGACACTTATGACACTATTTTTGTACCTTTACAAAAATAAATAATTGTGAGGTACTACATTTATAAATTAGATGGATAGCACAATTTCCGGCTATAGTCCATCGCAGCACACACACACAGATCTTGGTAAATATAAACATTTTATTTACATTTCTATATTTCTGTCAAAATCTATATTCACTGTAAATAACGATTGTATTGTTTCGCAATTGATAAAGCCCTCTCATTTCATTAGTGTTTGAGAACAAGTACTGAAAGTCATGAAACAGTATTTTGAAGTTACCAATGTTTCTTATAATGCAGATACATACTTTTCTATTGTAGCTTTTCTAGATTTCTTTTGTTCGAAGCAATTGCAGCGTACATTATTATTATTGTAAAAGAAAGTTGAACAGTGGAAAAGGGAAAACCAACCTCGTCGTTTGCAACAGTCGATCTGCGATTGTGCGAGCACGTGCGTGCGTTGCCTCGTGGGGGGCGTCGCGTGCGTGAAGGAGCTGGTTTCTGCGCACGCGTGACGCAGCCCCCCCCCCCCCCGCGCGCAGATTCCCATCGGCGCTGAGCCACCGGGCCGCGGCGCATGCGCAGCCGCTCAGTTGCTCTGTGCAGTGAGCGATAAGATACGCTGTGCGTCAAAACGGTGTATTGCAAATTCGTGTATCAGATGTTTTAGAAATGAGTTCGCTGCTGAAATGGCCCTGGAGTTGAGGAAATCTGCTGGTTGAGGAACTGATAAAGTCTTGAGTTCATGCTGTGGATTGACCGCAATAACGAAGGTTAGATTGATAATCTTGAAACGATTTACTCGTATATGTATGTGTATATTACGTTACTAAACGAAGATACATCTAGAATTTATTCATTTAATAAGTTAGTTTAATAGGTTAATAATAAATTAATTATAGAAACGTTGGTCAAAATTTATAAGTTCATAAATAATTTTATTTTATAATTATAACGAAATATATTCACTAATAAATGGAGAAGAGATGTTTGAAATAGCGTTAGTGAAATATTTTGAAATAATACACTGCATTAATAAACATTTTTATTTTGTGTTGTTTATTTTTATCAGTTTCCTTTCATAATCATGTGTGAAGCGTCAAATATATCAATTCCAATACAACTAGATTTAGAAATAATGAAAAATTTAGCCTGTTAACGAAGTTTCTTTCAAAATTTTAGTTCAACATGGCAAGGAGATTGATATAAAATATTCACGGACATTAAACCACAAAGAACTTAATAAGTAATAAGTGAGAAAATTGTTATTCTGTCATAAAATAAAATGAAGTTAATCTAAAGTATGCAACATAGATTTATTAGCTCTGAACATGTCAGTAAATAAATTATTTGCACCAAAGTGAAACATTTTAACCACTTGGGTATAACATTTCAAGCCCCTATTTATTACTGCAAGTGTAGATTGCGGGTAACGTCTAAAGCAAACTGTAATTTAACGCCTTGCATCCGCGAAACAAGCGCGTAGATCCCCTCTCGGAAAATAAGATGCAATTATCCCCGTTGGGTCGACAGCAGTGCCCTCTGACGCCGTAGCGCGGACGCGCGCCACCAACCCCGACGCCGCTGCCGCCATTGCGGTCGCGCGGGCGAGTATGATGTCGCGTTTAACGGGCCGCAGCGGCGGGCGAGGCGGCGGCAAACGCTGAGGGGGAGAGGACGAGTAGCGGAAGAGCTGAGGGAAAAACCGGACGACGAACGGGCGGAACGGCCGTCATTGGTGCACTAGCGGACGTGGATGGCTGCAAACAGACAGAGTGCGGGATGAGAGAGGAGAAATAGAGGAGACGTCGAGTATAATATTAAAGGGGCTAGATTGCGTGACAACAGTGGCGACAAACAAACGATGAAGTACGTGGGCACGACCGAGAGGATGTGGGGAAACAAGTCTTTTGGGAAAATGAGCAGTAAACGAGATGACGTAAGGATGGAAGTTAATGGATTGATTGATTGATTAGTTATTTCGTTTTCCCGGGCATGTCTACTGCTACGAAGATTAGTCCCGCAAGTGCTCTGCATGTTTGTATCACGTGAGGTACCGGTGTCCTGCCATCCGTAGATAGTAAAATCACAGCGACCTACTTGGCTTCCGAAATTTCCCCCTTCAAACTGTCTCCCACTGCCGAGACAACCTCTCAGCTCTAGACTGGTCTTCCGAAATGTAGGGTTGTGAAGAGCTTGTAAGGATAAGTGTGTGTGTAAGTAAGGAGTGATGATAGGACAAGGAAGAGGAAGGAAATTTCGCGCTCGATCCTCGTTCCGTTTGTTAGAGTACTGCTCCGACATTCGTCATGTAATGATCGGAGATACTACAGAAAACTACCTTTCAGAGCCCTCGGCTGGTGGAATTCTCGTTCAGACAGCGACTGAATTCGACCTAGCATTCTGGCTATTGACAAAAATTCTGCCTCTGTCGGGAAAGTTGTTGCAGACGCTCCTTTCACTCCCATTCTAGGACCTCCCAGTTAAAGACACTGCAGGGACGTCAGTTGATGCTCAGAGCAATTTCAGCCGGTGAAGGTGGTGGAAGTCAGAACAAATAAGGGTAAGGTGGGTTGGTGGGAAGCGTGCGGGCCATTAGCGTAGAGACGAGACAATGCAAAGTGCGCTCAATGTGTGTAAGTAAGTGAAAAATGAGATATCGGGTGATTAAATAAGGCAGACGAATGCATGAATGAGAGGTAGAATGAGAATATGAGCCGTAGCAGATATGAGTTCAGTGGTTAGGGAATTTGCTTTGGAGAAGGTTTTATAATGTCCGAATAAAAAATGATGAAAATGGTATGAGAGTGAGAAGCGCGCACAACAACAATGTTGTTATATTGCTATTTAGCTAAATTCTGATTGGAAAGACCACTATGAGAGAGAATGGTCCTGAGCTAGATGTAGGCAGGAAGAGATTGAAAATCAGGAGTAAATCGGCTTGACGAGGGTGGAATTTATATGGAACGAAACCGATATAGAATAGACCGTTGTGCAATCAAATTGAGATTGGAACGGAAAGAGACGTTACCAGAGGGAAATGTGACAGAATCGGTGTATACGCAAGTTGGTCACTGTAAGTGGGCAAGTAAGCAGAATGATAGCGGGAAAAGGTCAAAGAGGTGAGAGAGAAAGAGAGAGGTAATTGAGCAAGACTGTCGTGGCTAGTACGGATGGCCGATATTTTTAAGGTAGTAGTGCCGTAGCGATTTCGGAGCGAAGGATCACGGTTTCAAGTCCCGCCTCGGGCATAGTTGTATTTGGTTCGTCCTTCCCTCTCCTAACTTCACGTATATAATCTTCACAATTACCATACCGTTAAATATAATAGTGATCGCTAATGACCTAGATGTTGATGCAACCTTAAATAGCGGTGAAAACGGGACGACAAAATCTGTCCGGAACGAGTACGAGACGTGCACCGGCTGTAAACAAGTTGCAGACGAAGACAATCCGGAACAAAAGCTAGAGGAAGAGGGAAAGAGTGAATGAGAATATGAGAGAGTGAGAGTAAGCAAAGGTTAGAGTGAAAGAGATTGTAAGAGAGTGATAGGATGTATGAGAGTGTGTGAGAATGAGAGAGTTAGAGTGGGAGTGAGAGTGGAAAAGTATGAGTACCATAGAGGAAGCAAGACTGAAAGAGGTGAAAACGAGAGTGAGGTAACACGAGACCGTGTGGGAACGAAAACGAGAAATGATGCGCTTCGAACGAGTCGCAGCGAGGCGAGACCGAAACGAGGGCCGGGGAAGGCGAGTGGCGGAGGAGCCACGTGTAAGCGGGGCGGAGGAGCGGGAAGCGACCGGCACGCGGTGGGGGCGCTGCCGTAAAGATTATCAGCGCCACCGCTGGCCGGGACGGGGGCCGGGGTGTAAACCACGGACCATCGCGCTATACCCAATTAAAACTCTGCGTCACGGACGGTTACAATGTCCCGGATCGAAAAAAGCAAGGACAAAAATACTTTATTCCAATAACTTGAACCTCGTAGCTTCAAAGACCTAGCACGTATATTTGTCAAGTAGATAATCTGTTTAGAATAATAAAGTGGGATGTAATACAGTGTATATACATTAGTAGATGTTGACACATTGCCGGCCAAATTACTTGGAATTTGGCGCCTTGTCCTCTTTAACAGGGCGTTTGATGTTCTTTGAAGGCGTTTCAAAAGAAAAGATTATACATTTTAAACTTGGCGCCTCCGAGATAGTCTTAATTTTCTTCAAAACGCCGCGCGAATTTCTTCTCTGCCGACCAAACATTCATTTCTTCATGCAAAGTCCTTGTAGTCGATTATCAACTTCTTTCTATTAGTTCGGAGCGTCACCGAAAGAGCGCACCAGCTCCTGGATAGCTAAAAATTCCCGCTAAAAATTGGCATTGTCGAAATGAGTTTTCTATGGCAGACGCCGGCTCGCCTTGTTACGACAAGCTAATGCGGAAAGCTGAGTAAAAGCGTTTTGAACGTCTTCAAGGTTTGACCCAGAGTGTGCCAGGCACTGGATGTAGTAGAAACACGTAGCTAAAGGCCACGGAATTCGTAAGGAAAGGGTCAGTTTTCGTTTGGACAGAGGTAACTGTGACTTCTTCAATACTCGTTAATTCTTTCTCCAAGTAACAATCCTTGTCAATTGAGTGTCATCTCTTTTCCAGAACACTCTTGTCTGACAAAAACTACTGTGATAGAAGAGGCGATGTTCCATTGCCATTTCCATCAAAAATGTTCTCCCAACTTTTCTTCGACTATTTCGCCGCCTGAACAGTAGAAGTTACGTGAAACCTCATTCCGTAAAGATAAACTTTTACTTAATTCGTGGTAATGTGAGTCAAATTATGATCTTTATTTTAGTTTGAATGCAATAGAAAGTTTCCATTGGCTGGACTCAATGATGTTTTATTTTAATCGTGTAAGCTAATAATCCTTGCCGTAGATTTAGAAATGTGAGAGCGGAGCGAATGAAATTGAATATAGTAAATTGGTACACTAACGTTATCGTACCAATTTTTAATATCTCGAATACGTACCTATAAATGGGGTAATATACATAGTAAAGTGATTGCTGCGGCAAAAAACGGCAATTTTGTGACAGAAAAACGCGTATGGTAAGACTCTAATATAGAAAAAGTTGATAAATTGTGTTCCAATATATAGTAAGCTACTTCTTCTAACACAATCTGTGGTGGTGTGATTTCATTGGTGAGATATTTTCTAAATTTTCAACAAAACTACTGTATTGTTTTTGATTAATTTTTGTTGTTGTATGGTGTGAAGAATGTTTAATAAAATGGTGCAGGTCTCATGTTTGCTGAAAAACTAAATTTTTCGAATATTGCAAAAGTTCAGAATTTTTTTCGGTGTCTTCCTACAACTAAAATATAAAAGATCGAGATTTTTCCCTTAATCAAATCTGTTCCATGAACAAATATTTTAAAATAAGGTCTTGTATAACTTCTCGAAAAGTGAGTACTTTTCGCGTATTTGTGCCTGAAAATACGGACGAGAAAGTACGTGTTGTTTACCACCCCTAGTTTCATTGTTCCCCCCACCGTGTCCCTCTCGCGTCCGTACAGGGTTTAGGCGAACGGCTGGCGGTGAGGATAAAACGAAATGACCAGAGTACTAAATGAAGCTTGCACATGCATTACAGGTCCACGTAAATGCTTCATACCATAATATACTACTGCACATGTTACAATTAAAATCATATACTGTGGATTTTCCCAGTTGGAACAGCTTTCCTAGTTGGGCATTTTTTCTAGAACTGGTTAATTAATGTAAATAGTAAGTGTGGTTATTATTATTAAATTATTATTGTTGTTAGTTGACGATTCTTAATGAGAGTCAAATGTCTTCTGTAAGAAAGAAAGCTTATTCTCTCATGTCATACCCTTGTCTGGATATGTATTCACACTGATAATTTCACTTGGACTATGAGATAAATAGTAAATGTAAATAATAACTGTGAGATAAATAGTAAATGATCGTTATTGGCGAATGAATAATAGTTATGGAAAGAATGATGTTCAGTTGAGATACGTGGTGGCCATTCATACTACAAATATTTATCAATTCCTTGCACTTTAACTGAGAATTCATACTGATTAAATGTTAGCTCTGGTTTGTCTCCTCAATATGAAATCAACATCTTTCATCCCCGATGACAATAAAGGACAAACATGTTTTATTGTACTCAAATTTTCTTAGCTAAAAACGAATCAACCATATAGTCGCCGTACTACCGTTTACTCGCCCCCCCCTCCGATTTCGCATCGCTGTCGATTGTTAATTTTGCTTCCTCCACCTCAACACCAATTGTGAAAGCGGAAGATGCCATTAGACATATCACAGAATCGCGGCAAACCACAATTCCTTTATTAAACTCTAGTGTTAATAACAAGCGCCTTTCAAATTTTATGCGTGAAAGCCCAATATCATTTGTTAGTCTGCCTTACTACAATATATATGTCCATCACTATCAGTTTTATTGCAGAAACATTTCACAACATTCAAATGCACGACAAAAGAAAAGTCAAAAGCCTTACAATGACAGATTAAGAACGCGTTTCATGTTTCATTTCTATAGATTAGAAAAATAGTACATTATGCATTATTTATAATACAGATTGTCTTTTGAATTGGCAATATCTGTTATATTCCACGATAGGTTCATATCATTCGACAATCACCATATATTATAAATTCAACTCCACCAATCAAAGAAACACAACACCAAATTCACTTCAACAAGTCTTTTGTTACGTTTCAGAGGTTGATTGCATCTATCTTCAGAACCTAAAACACACATATCAAACTCCATTACGCTCACAAAACCATTATTTATCTTCTACAAGATTATATCATAAGTCACAATTCATATTTTTTCACAATTTACTCTGGTAACTATTGAAACTAAGCAAAACAGTGCTCGTGATTTTATTAACGTTTGACAATATATTATATTTGTGTCATATGGTTGATTTGTTGTTTTCATTTTGTTCTCCTCAGTCGGTTCTAGTGCCAAATTTAAAAAAATATGAACAATCTTCACAATGATACTTATATTTTTTATTAAATAAGGTATAAAATATTCAGTACCTAAAAGATATTTTCATATTTAATTCATGGAGGGAGTGAAACTATTAGTTTCGGCCCAGGTGACACCAATTGACACTGCATCTCCGACATGTTAGTAATGAAATAAAATTATGGAATTTTTATTTTCATTTTCATTGTTAACTTTAGTTTTATTTATAATTCATATTTTTTAATTTACTGAAGGTTCATAGTGGGTGGTACCGCGTGTCATCTTGGTATCGGTATATCTGTTATTCTGAGTGATTAGCTATATATGCTAAATGTACGCAAGAATTTATTTTCTCTTACTTCTAATTTATTGAAAGAGTAGGGTTGTATTTTACCACATGGGAATAGTCAAAGACGGTCCAATTATTGTTTTGAATTTTA
Organism: Gryllus longicercus; assembly: GCA_038098605.1. NCBI lineage: Eukaryota > Metazoa > Arthropoda > Insecta > Orthoptera > Gryllidae > Gryllus > Gryllus longicercus. The sequence continues at coordinate 425,375 of JAZDUA010000047.1, read as the reverse complement.
GTGACCCTCATTTTATTTTAATGAATGATTTGAAATTTATTAGCGGACATAATTTTTAAATTTTTGTGTTTTATTAGCTATTGGTGCAATAAGTATGTTAAATTTAGCACAAAAACGTTATCATCCCTTCCTTTGTTTCATTGCTTGTTTTGTCCTTGTTATTTGCGACATGCGACATGTAAATGCATCAGTGTCAGCTCCTTCTTTACTGTGATTTGTCATGTTTATTGAAGTTTTAATTGATGAAATGCATGACCAGAACGAGGGAGTCTGTCACGATTGAATAGTGGGTTATTGCAATAACTGACGAACTTAGTACTTGGATACAGTCTGCAGCAGAGTTTTCGAATATGATGCTGAGTGCGTACTGTAAATCCGGTTATGATGAGCTTATTTAATCGATTTGGAACTCAGTTTATGCCATAATCTGCATTAGTCTACCGTAATGATTAGCAACCAGTTCCCAGATGAATACTTGTAATAGTATAGTTCTGGCCGATCTCCAGGCGCGAATTAGCTACGTTTTCAATATGCGTAGCGACGTACTAAGTCGGATAATTCAATGGAATAGAGGAAATTGATACGCCGTGCATACGTAATACCATTAAATTATATATATATGAAGGAGGGCTTCCCTATCTGGACTTACTTTGGCTTTTTATCGCGTACGTTATCGGTTCCGATAACTAACAAAATCTTAATTAAGTATATGATTTACACGGCAATGACGTGGTAATAGAGTTAATCTGGTAAGGTAGATTGAAAATTTTCTATTTGTGACGAAAATGAATTGGTTATTTTGTGTACGGTGTATAATTAAACCTTTTAGTGTCCTCCATTTCATGAAAACAAATGTTTCTCACTATTCATTTCTGTTGTTGCTCAACGAGGAATCATATCAGTAGCATTTTCAGCTTTTTTCATTTCATACATGTCTCGACAAAAGAGGAAATGTTTAAATTTTATTACCTGAATGTAATTATAAATTTGCTTTGGAGAAGCCCAAAAATGACGAGAATATCTCCTTATAATTATTTTTATAGAAATAAATACTGTACAACCCTGTTTTCCAAACCTTTTCCGCACTAAGCAAGTGTTCTATTGCTGTCTCAATGGTTTTGGTGGGCTCTATCCCCAGGATCAGAATAATAAGTGGTTGTGAATAAGAGAAACATAAATTATAATATTAATTAATTATTTGTTTATTAATATTACATATTATTTGATGTCTCAATAAAACATTCTTCATTGTACGAGGTATATTCGAAAAGTAAGTACCGTTTTTTCAAAAAATTGTACAAACCTTTTTTTACACTAATTTTGTTTTACCATGAAAATTCATTTCTTAAATTGCATTTCACGATATTTACCGCCAATGTACAAACACTTATCGTAGCGTAGTTTTGTATACCATCTTCAAAGAAACTTCGCGCCAGCATCGATACCCACGACTCCACAGCATGTTTCGTCTCATCGTCAATTCCAAACCGCTTGCCCCCTACTTGTGTTTTTGAACAAAACTGTACGTGAAATTTGTGGAAATTCCTCTGGAAGCATAGTTATTGTGAACCATCTGTTCTCATAAATTTTTTCATCAACTCTTCTTACCAATTCATCGAAGACAACAGAAGGCCGACCCCTCCGAGGACGACCACTCATCGAGGACATTCTCACCATTCTATCACTTATCGGGTCTTCCCCTTAAACTTCTTTAACTTGTCGATACATTTCGGCCGGTTTAACATTCCTTGCGTTCAAAAATCTAATCACGGTACGAATCTCACAGTCGACGAGAGAATCAACCGCCTTAAACCTTTTAATTGTGTACAGAAAACTGGAAATACAACATATAGCAACCAAAATGACAATTGAAGGTCAGTGAACACGAAAGAGTAGTGCGCATTCTCGGGACACCCACCGAAGCCCTAAAACGTATAAACAAGTTCGTATATGCAACTGAGAATGATTTAATGCATTAAAAAAGAAAATATAAATATATTACACTAACGGATGAGTGTCATATACCTTCTCTAAATCTAGAGCCAAAATAGTTTGAACATTCATTAATGAATTATTTCTCTTTTCATGAAAACACACTAAAATGTGGTACACGCATCATACCTCCGCAAACCAGAATTGTACATCCAATATACGGCAATATCGATTTACCGTATTTTGATTTGTTGTCCTCCCCGCCTCTGAGATTGCACAAAGGGCTTCCTGCGCCAGGACTCTTTTTCCACCGGGCTCGCGAATGTTATTCCGCCGCGAGTGAACAAGCCCCGAGGATTAATATAATGGTCAAACCGCTTCCCCGTGGCCCCCCTCCAACACGCCTCGCCGCCTCCCCCACCCCATCACGCCCTTCGCCCGCGCCAATTTGCATATTAAATTGAATCTGCGTGTTTTTCGCATAAGAGCCAAGGAAAGCTTTCTGGAAACGTGCGTTTTAGAAGCCCGGCGGCGAGGACTTAACCCCTGGAGGAAATGGGAAAGTCGGGAAGGAAAAGGATGGTGGTGGCGACGTTGTAGAGAATGGGTAGATGAGGTGATATATTTTTTAAGAGCATGATATAGGTGATGATTGGGGAGTGTTTGTGATGGGATGATTGGGGATATGAGGAAGAAAAAGTTGAGGAAAATCTGGCGATTCGGGTACCAGGGTCTGTGATATGGTTGGGAGGAAAGAGTTGATATTTTTGGCGAAGGCACAATGGAGGTGAAGACGGGGAAATGTTGAGGCGGTGAAAGAGGTCGATGAGGTGGAAAAGAAGGAAGAGCGGAAGGGAATTATATTAACGATGATTGTAGGTTTATGTAAAATGATATAAATTGTGATATTTTTTAAGAAATCAGGTGGAAAATATATTTTATATAATTGTGATATTGTGATTTTTATAAAATCAGTGGTGGTAGTGATAATTGCAGTAATTATAATGATGGAGATAGTGGCCCTGTTTTGTTTGCTCCTGCCTGTGGAGAGCATGACGGTGACTATGAGGAGAAATAGGGCGACGGTGGTGATATCAATTTGTTACTATGACGCTGAGACGCTGGGGACCTTTGTGGTCGGCATAAGAGATGGAATTGGTAGTGAGATGAGAATGAACTTAAATAGAATGGAATGGAAGAGAGCATAGAGTCTTCTACGAGGAAACTAGGTGACAGCAGCGATGGAAGTTGCAAATTCACTGGTGTGTGGGTCAGAGCATTAATTGATGCCACCGCAGTGACTGATCAAGGTTATAGTCCACACTGTAGGAGAATTTCGATGTATCTGGTTGAGAAAACCGCGCAAGCCAAAGTGTAAGTCGGCGCCGTATCTCGCCTTTCTGCGAGGATAGATCACCTCCACCAAGCGCGTCAAAAGCATGCACTACCCCAAAGGGAAGACTGACCTTAGAGGTTGACGCGCTTCGAATCACAAGTCATTGAAAGGCTGGTGGGGTGGCGAGGCCTGCGACAGAGCAGCGCCCCCTTCCCCCAAACGGAGCGAGCGCAGCGCTGGGGCCGGCGCGGCGGCGGCGCGGCGCCCGGGACCTAAGAGCCTGCGACGATGTTTTCGGCCTTCCTTTCCCTCGCTGTATAATTGAGCTCTCGCCCGGAGGGGAGGGCGAAGCGCCGTAAAAATGGGAAGTTTGCGTCCGGGCGGTCGTTAGGAAGGAAATCTGCTCGCAAACGATGTTGATGAGCCGCAGTTTACTCAATGCGATGTTGTGAGCGGGGCGCTCGTAAAGTGTCGTTACACACTACTTATTGTAAAAATCGGTTTATTTTGTGGTGAACTCTCTTCTGGTAGAGGTGATGGTATCTCTTCGAATATTTGTTTAAACGTATAATTTAACGTTGCGACGTAATGTGCATATTGGTTTTTTCAAAGATAACATCGCTATAACCGACGTTATTAAACGAAGCATCTATACTTGCTCCAAACTTCTTCGGCGTTAGTTGAGATATTGCTAGGGAGCGGCTTCTGACATTCTGAAGGAAATGAGCAGTTTAACTTAATTCATGGTGAATGGAAGTTTATAATATGAATTAATTTTGTAGTTTAATCAAATACTGCTATACATTATAAGGGACGGTTGTATGAACTTACTCATAGGAAGGACATGTTTGTCAGATTATTGTCAGTCTTTCAGAACTACCAGAGATAAATAATCCGTTAATGATAATGTATAATAAATATTGGTAAATCGTATGAGGACAGAGAAAGAGTACCCGACTACTATTGTTTAAAAATCTTATGTACTGCTATTGCTTAATCCTCTGTTCAGGAAGTGGGGTTCACATGCACTCCATGTATTGTTTCTTAAAGAACAGCCTTATCTCGTATTGATGTAGCTTATACTTCATTAATGTATCTTTTAATCCTACGTACTCGTAAAGATTCTGCTAAATAAAACCATATAAAATTGATTTGAAAAACATAGCATGAACATTGCTCAAAAACGACTAATAAAATACTCTCGCATAACACGGCATAAATTAAATATTCTACCAAAAACTGTTTTCACACATACTGTAATAACATTGTTCTGTTTTGTATACAAGTTCATTGTACAACAGTTCTTCTCATACCAAAAGTATAAAAAAAGCTGCTATCATAACACAACAAATGAATAGCAAATATTTAACGGCAGGCGTTCTCTTCTTTGAAGCCTTACTGTCACATCATATCAGCTGTGTCATAATAAGGAAATGAGCAATTTAACGATGCATTCGGTATCGCAAAATGGTAATAGGTGGAATAACACAATCAAATACTTGTATTTTACAATCAAATTCGTTTTTTTCAGTTATTCTTTAATATCTAAAAAAACATAGACTCCTCTCACATGGCCGGAGGAAGCACAATTTTCCTTTAATTTCATCCTTTCTGAAAATTAGTAAAATAGTTGTTTTGAATTTCTCACTTTTCCTGGGTAACTAACGAATCCAGACGCATCTCACAAAAGATATTTAACTGCACAGTTTTCCGTCAATTTTTGCGTTATTCGATGTTTTTAATATAGATGTGAGAGTTTGTCCAATAAATACAACTTACTGGTCTACATCCCATTTGATATGAGTATAACTATTCCTCTTCATAGAATATTTGTTGAATATCCCGATGTCTTTTCACAACGAGCAACAGTCCAATCGCCAAGGAAAGAGAACTTGCAGAGATCACAGAGCGCAAATCGGATTTGTTTGAGATCAGGTAGAAAAGTGGGAACAAGATATAGTGTGTGCGCTTTTCTATTTGTGCAATAAACATAGTTGAACTGAAATGAGAAAAACATGAAAAAATTCAAAAGCTCTTTGAAGGAAATACAAAAAGTGGCATCAAATGTCTATTATTTCATGTTTCTTTCACTTCAAGTAATTTCTAATTGTGCGGTTTTATTTCATATTTTTTAAGTTGGCTGTTTAAGCAACTTTATAATGTTTATATTAATATTGTAGGAATGTTTGATTGAAAGTATTAGCTACAAGTATCTATAAACAGAATATTATGTCCGTAAAAACACATATAAACTCTTTTTCGATTTTAATCTTTCTCCAATCGCCACGAAAGCCAACTCGGAGGGTAATGTTGGTAACAAACATATCTTGGAAATGAGAAGATAAAAAAGAAGATACTACGCTAAAATATATTTTTTTGAATCACAGGTATGACATTTCGTAACATACAGGCAGATAATTTCGGCAAACATTAGCGATCAAATGCCAAGTATCCAATACTCAACAACACAAATTAATAGGGTTATTAATACTTGTTATATAGCACCTTAAGAAGGCTTTATCAAGCTATTTTCCGACAACCGATAATGCAAGTTGTTCAAGAAAAAAGGCAAGTTCACTAGATAAAACTTATAGAAAGGTTCTGTTACAGCCCATGATTTTGAAAGTTCCTCAAAACCCGAAGACCAGAGAATGTTTTAACAGAAGTAGGTCGAAGACAATAACCGACGGGCACGGAATATGATCTCAAAGTGGTCGAAGAATCATCAAATGAACGGCCTAATTAGGATGGCGCATTGAATGTACATTTCCAATCGCCGTTCGCACCCATTAGACCACGATAAACGGATGAGGACGACGTGGGTGGGGCTGCACGCAGCAGGGACAATGGGCGATGGAGGGAGGCGATGTTGGGTAGCAAGTTTAATGAGCCCCTTGGGGCGATGAAACTAAAGAACATGATCACAGAATTCTAAAGAAGGGAGTGGAAGCTGTAGAAAAAAATTTAATGGAAAGTTGAAGAAGAGCGACTGCATGGAGGATAATAAAAGAAAATCTACACAGAAGACTAAAATATATCAACAGTTACATTTGTTTGTACTCATTAGGATCTTGACGTTACAGCAATGCTAATTTTAATTTTTCAAAAAGTAATTGCATCTTCACATCGTGTTCGATGATATACTATTACTTTATTGAATGATGTTCCTAAACATTGTAAATTATCAGAAACATATCGGTAGAGTATAGTATCTTTTGTATATTGTACGTAGAAATAAACATGATTGTTGAAATTGATCATATACATGGTTCACACCTTCAGGAAAGGATGAGATATTGGTGTTATAAAACAATATTAGGTAAATGAATAGATGTGGTTATGAACACGTGAACCATAGTTATATGACAGGGATTTCTATTTCATCTATGTTCCTGATCTTGCAACGGCCTCAGTACCCTATATCCATAATGATTCAAATAAAAATAGCCCACAAGGCAGTGGCAGAACTTGAGCGTTAATTCACTGCGGACCAAAAACGAGTACTTTCGCGACCGGAATCATTAAATACTGGCTTATCAGGGAGACATCGCGTTCTACCCACATTTACCAACGTTCTAGTCGTCATCGTGTGATCTTCCTATCCCATATGCTTACATTTTAATGAACGCTCTTATTTCTTATCTCGGCAGAAGGAAGGGAAGACGCTGTTATTACGTCAGTAATTCTATAAAATGAATCGTGTAATTTGTTCCCCCATGAAAATTCCTGAGTCTGGAAGGGGAAAAAATTGAAAAGATGATTTTCGAATGTCACCATCCACGTTCTTCGGTACGTCGAGTCATAATTCAACTACGTATTAAGAAGAGATTGTGAGATACGTATTCTGAAACACAAGAAAAGATCTTACCTATTCACTGCACACACTTTTCCTGTTTTTACGGCAAATAAGCCGACACAAGGCGGCTTCGCGAGGGCGGCTCATTAGGTGCTTTGCTCTCGAATGGCTTCCGGGAAGGGGTTCGGGGTTCGCCCTCGGCGCAGCCCATGCGGGCGCAGGCGGCGGAGGCGCAGGCCGACGGCGCAGGCGCAGCTGGCGAACGGGCGCTCTGCGCGCCTCGCGGCCCCGGAGTGCACTCGTTGTAAGCTTTATGAAAGCACCCGCGGGCACAGTTCATGGAATCGATGTTTTGCAGACAATGCCTTTTACATCGATGTGTATTCCTCGATGTCTTTATTTTTTAAATTGTTTGTGGATGATCTATTTCAAAAATCTCATTCAGAATAAGAAATATATTTGAAATATGAAATATAGATCCTATCGTCAGTCCATTTGTTCGATGAAAGCAAACGCCATGAGCTAGACTATATCGCGTCGGAGAGTTGATCCTGAAGCTTTAGTGTTTTCTACACCTTTTCACATCTGCAGTCAAATCATGAGCCGTAGGTGTAGGGCACCCACCCTGCTTCCGAACCCTTCCACTGTGAAACGAACTTCTAACTCCTTGACATGATTCTGAACGCTCAGATTCAGTTATTATTATTATTTACTTAAGACCTCTTAAAAAATAGATTTTTCCACGCGCTGACGTTAATGTTAGAGCGTACGACATTTGCAGTTAGAGGTTATTAAATCTGTTTTAAAAACATCGATGGGTTTCGGCGATATATTACCATCGATGTTTTGTTTTCGAAGTCGAATCCCTAGCGGGTATCCTGGCTTTTTGGTTTGAGAGAAGCAACCTCTATTGCGAGCTGGCTTTGTTCACCGCATGTCGTCTCACCGATTTGTTGCGTGAAGCTCTGATGCTCTCTACGCGTCTCAGATGTTGTGCGATTTTCCATAGACAGTAGTCCGTAGTATCTCTCAAATCATCAAATAATCAAATCATTTCTTCAGTACTCACAGATTAAATCATTTGTCGGATTTCTTGCGGAGCTTAAAATACTTTACGCAGATTTTTGTCATGATAAAGAGAGGAGAAAGTGGTACCAACGCGACAATTTACACTATTTAACATGTGTGCAGAATATCAATCTCATTTCTATCCTCAGAACCAAGAAATAGGCCAATACGATCGTCGTAGACCTATTCCCAATAATTGTGGCAAGAAACACAGGATTCGGGATGAAACATGTTTTCATTTTCTTGTATTACTTAACGACATATTGAGAGTTCCTTGGACCCTTCAGGCGACTAGTTGCTGAAAGTGAATATTTACAATATCCTTTCTTATATATTGTTCCAATTTTATGAGCGAACTGAATTTAAAAGTATAAAGAACAGTTCTTTTACTTGTAAATCTGCGCAAAATTAGAGTAATTCATTTCATAGCATAAATAATTTGGATTAACATGTTTCATTATTTTGTTCACTTTTCATTTAATATTCCACCATTCTTCACTTCATTAAATGTTATTGTGGATATTATTTTTGTCTTTATTTATTATTTTACATATTCTACGCTTGTTTTATTTCTCTTTCCCTGTTTCATTTAATTCTAGGTGTCGCCTCTTAACTCCTCGCCATCCATTTCGTTCTATTCCCTCACTATCGTCTCTCTCTGAAAAGTGTCCAAGAAACGAACACCCAAATGAAGACACACGTCGTTGGTTGGTGGGGGAGAAAAGTTCCACAACAGAACGCCCCCGCTTTCTTAAGAGAATAGCGAAAGAGAAATGGCTGTTTTCGAAACGACGCTGTTCACTTCTTTACACCGCAATTACATTTAATGTGCTCGTTTGTCTCAGGCCTACAAATTAAGTGTTTGATAGTGAAATTTATCTGTGAGTCGTAAAATGATTGACGCTTCTAAAGATAATCTATTTCGGAAAATGAAGTAGCCTTGATTTGAATCCTCTAAATCATACAGCGTGAAGCGCAATTTTTCGAAGTATGTAATTACTTTCGGAGCCGTATTAAATGAGTTTACATACGAGTATTATAGAGTTTCTCCCTTCCGCTTTTTTATCGCGAGATGGAGAGAGGACAGGTTAAAAGTGTAGTATTTCAAATTAATACAATTTTTTGTTTGTAATTCGTTTTAACAATAACATATGAAAAGTTGAAAATTATGGTACTCCCGAGCACTACATTATCTTTTATCTTCTTTAAAGAAAAAAAATACATTTATTTTGTTTCAAGTATGTGTTAATATTCAGTAATGAATGTAAGGCAATTGTTTTTAGATTCAAATTAAGTTCAGTTATCTATTGTTATTCTTATAGATCTCATTTGCCTGATTCTTACATATAACTTATATTTAAACATGTACAGTTGATATAATTTATCAATTTTGTTTCACTTGAAATAGTACAAGTGTATTTTGTCAGAAACATCTCATGACTTGAATTATTTTTAGTCTATGACTGCAAAACATGTAAGCTCGTATAAAGAATAGAAAAAGAGCAAATATGAGAAGTACGAACTCTTTCTTCTCAATTTGAGTTGTATGATATGAAACAAAATTTTATGAAATAATCATTAGTTATTCTGAAATAATAACTTTTGCGAAAACTTGCTATTACTCCATTCTGATTCTTTCAAATATGCTCTTTCAAAATACATTGCAAAGTGTTTAATATAATTCTGTTCAATTCCATTCAGTTAAATTTTGAAATAGTTTTCAAAACATGTGAGTTACTGCTATCAAATTAACGAGAAGAGGCACGAAGCGAAGGCTGTGAAACAAATGAGGGTCATTTTTATGTTACCTACTAAGAATAAGATCATTACTACCATAAAATCTGAAAAAAAAGAACTTCTATGCAGCTTGAAAAGAGAGATTTTATTTCTGTGTCTAAATGATATTTCGAATTAAAAAGCGACTTGTTTCTTTTCAGGCAGTAAATTTTGAAATTACAGATGTAATAAAAGTACCTGATCTTATTTCACAACATAAATGTAATTATTACTAAGAACTTCAGTTTCATTTTAGAAGGTTTTTCCTAGATACACAGAACCATAACTGTTCGCCGTGATCAACTGGTTCGGTTTGGGAACAGCTTGGCTTTAAATGCAGATGTCTTTATCCACTTAAAGTAGCAATGAAACTACATTCCTAGGTACGAGCCGCGCACACTTCGGTCTGTCACGAATAACTGTATTCTGCAAATGAAATTACAAAGTGGCGCCTTACAATCTCGTCATTAGCACTTCTACTCCCGCTTGCTCGGAACTTGGCCGTTACGACGTTGCACGATGTGTCCAAAAGGCGAACTTGCGATCAAAACTTCAAAAATACATGTTTTTCAGTGGCACTCTTCAGTCAATGTTGAGAGATAAATATTTAGGGCAATAACAGATTTGTTTTGTGTGAATTCTATGTTGTTAAATTACGCAAACTAATCCGCGTTATTAATTGGGGTGTAGCAATCTAGACTACTAAATGTGAAAGGTATGCTAACTCATTTTTACCCTCGATACAGTCAAAAAAGGGAACTTTTCACCATGGTTTGTAACAAAGAAACTACCTTGCTTTTATGACTTTTATTCGGTGAGAAATTATTTATTTTCATACAGATAAATATGCATCACATCACCATGTAAAGACTATTTTGGTTCTTTTAATGGCCGTGTTGGTTACCTCATGTTTTTAATTAACATTAGATTTAAAGCAAAATGAAAAATAATTTTGTTTGTTTATTTATTTACTTTTTACTCATTTACTTAATGTGCAAATTTAAATGTGGCAATCCAATCGATATGGACTTTGTCCCTGAAACCGTTTAATATGCTGTTTCATCCATTGTCTTGTAGAAATACTCAAAAAAACATAACTAATACGTTTATATCATTATTACAATGTATTATACTCGGTATAATCTCTAATTGTATAGAAAAAAGGTTTCAAAAAGAGTTTTCTTGAACTTTGAACTTGTGATTCGATTATGTTTAATCTCATCTGACAATAGAAAAGCCACGAACCCCACGCTTTCTTTCCTTCTTCTTCTTTGTTCTATCCTTACCCTTTACTTACCACTCTTCTACTTAGATGCACTATGCTACCACACATGCCAGGTGCTTAGGGTGGAAGGCCCTGGCTGGGGCTGGGTGTGGGGTTGGGGTAAACCCGCAAGTCGACGTGTTGGTCGGGGCCGGATATCACCGTCTATCGGGGAAACATGACTGACACCTCCCACGATACACACATGGAACTAACGACCAAAGTTGTCTCCGTGGACGGAAGCACTAATCAAGGAATAACTCGCGTTCGGTTTTGGCCTGGTTTCCGTCATTCGGCCCCAGCGCGAAGCGAGGCGCCGCCGGCTGCCGGAGAACATCGCTGGAGCGGCGGCCGCCCGGGCAGTTTCGTCGGCTACTGGCTTGCCCACTTTCTAACTTCATTACCGCTCCCGCTGCGCTGCGTGGCTGCGCGGCAAGCTTTCAGCCCAAGTTTAACTTAGCCGGCGGCGCGGCGCGGCGCGGCGCGGGTAGGCTATGATACAGGAGGGCCAGTTGGCGAGTGCGGCCTGCGCTCCCGTTCGGACCGCTATCGCGCACGCCGCTCCCTCCGCGAGCTGTTCCGACAGCCCGACGCGCCCCCTTCCGCGCCCGCTTCGCCTACTTTGTGTATCTTACCCGAGTGGACTTGCAGTTGTTTCTCCGGGAGCAGCTGGGGTGGTATTGCACTTAACTGCTGGACGGACTTCACTCGAGCGCTCTCCAGTTTCTGATAGTCCCTTTCATATTGGAGATGGAAAATCGAAATTAATATTTTAACGGTTCACATCATTAAAACATCGAAATGAATAGTTGCGGAAATGATTTAAAACTGAGTAAGAACCGTGGCATTTACAGGGCATCAAAATGTCATTCAATTCGTTTCTAACTGAAGCTCTTGGAGAAAAAATAAAGCACTTTGTGTGAAGGTTGTATTTATATAGCTGGAAAACTCATATCACACTGTTCAGTCAGGCTTCATTACACTGTAGATGCGTACTGGTTATTCTCTTTTATTCTTTATTCAGTGAATATACTACATTGTATAAAATACAATTTAGCAGTTGAATGTGCTTTGTCCCATTTTGTAATGTGTAACCGCAAATGTGACTGCCCTCACAGTAAAATTCTTAAATTCAAAGAGGATGTTATTAAAATGTTATGTTAAAGCAAAGAAAAGTTGTATTGCGTGTGTTATAATAATAATAATAATTATTATTATTATTATTATGGAATAAAATATATATTGATTATAGGCAATTATTTCCATATAAATTGTTTTATTAATTGTAATTAGTTGAGTGCTAATCAATAAAACATTTTATTTGAAATTGGATGTCTATATCTATTGATATTTTAATCCATAACATATAGTAAATGGTCACAAATATAACATGTTATAATTATTACTTGCGCTACTCAAAATTCAATAAAATGTATGCATATAAAATATAACATTTAAAAAACATAGAATAAAAATCTATTGTATGTATTTTAGAATTTAAAATATTTAAAAAAGTATACTATATTTATGGGTGTTCAAAAGTACCTTAATGGATTCCTTGTATCTTACATTAAGCATATTACATCAGCCATGACGTAACCGCTTCTTCAGTTCCGAATATATATGTGCCACCTTCCTTTTATCTCTCCCATTACTGAAGCATTCACTTTCCCCTTCCTTTCACGTGACCTGCCCAGCGCTTCTCTCTTCTTTGTGCTCCCCGGCTTCCTTTTATTATGAGCATCAACCTGGTGGCCGCGACACCTGCAATGGCAGGGCTGTGTGCTTAATAAAATTACCGAGACCCCGGTTGCTTTCTCGTCTTTCAGTGGTCTGAGTTGTCCTCGCTCGCCGCCGCTGCGCTTGCCTAACCCCGCTTCGAAAGTGCCACGTCTGCGCACATCCCCGCCCCATCCTCACCCCACTCGCTTTTCTCTCTACCCCACCTACAGCCCCGTTCGCTTCCCTTCTCTCCTATCTTTACCCTCGCCCAGCCCTTGCCCCCTTGCCCCCTTGCCTCTCTGTCCCCATCCTCGCTCCCGACCTGTTCTCGTCCCAACCCGCCCCGCGCTCATCCTACCTCTCCTTCGCCCCAGGTCGCCCCGCAATCGCCCCAACTTCCCCTTATCCCAGACGGTGTGGGCCCCAATCGCCCTCACCCCCGCCCCGCCTTCAGCTCCTTTATATCTCACCTCCCGCGCAGCCCTCCCCCTCCTATCAGCTCCGTCTCCACCATCGCCCCAGCACCCTCTGATCCGCCCCACTCTCACATTTGCCCTGCCATCACCTTTGTCCTCGTCCCACTTTCAACCCCTTCCTATCTACGCCCCGCCTCTCCCCGCACTTCTTTGTTCCCACTCTCGCTAACAGTCCATCCTTATCCCCGCCTCGTCTCCTCGCCAACGCGCCTCACCCTCGACCCACCTCACTCCCCCCCAGCAATCGCTGCACCCTCGCACTAGTCCACCGCACCCCCGCCACGCCCTCAACGCCTTCCTACCTTCGCCCCCGCCCCGTCCTAGTCCCACTTCCTGCTCGATCTCCAATTTCGTCCCTGCCTCACGCCCCTCGCCCCACCCGTTTCTCGTTCCCTCCCACCCTCGTCTCACCCTCTTTCTAGGCCCGTTCCGCCCCGGTCTCTCTCTCCCTCTCTCTCTATGTATCTCTCTCTATCTCTCTCTTTCTCTCTCTCTCTCTCTCTCTCTCTCTCTCTCTCTCTCTGTCTGTCTGTCTGTCTGTCTGCCTCTCGACCCGAGCTCACCTCCGGCGTGCGCCAATCCCGCCTTACCTCATCCCTGCTTGCTCTTTCCTCCCGACCTGCTCGCGCCTTCACTTCGCTGTGCCCTTTTCCCCTCCCGCTTCCTCTGCGCCCCAGCGCACCACGCGGCCGAGTGCGTCGTCGCCTAAATGAAGGCAAGTAATTTATCCCTCTTTGGCCAGGGCAGCAAAGGACCGCTGCCACCTCTCGCGCACCTCCGACTTCCTTCACCGCACGCAGGCCAAAGAGCGCGCTACGAGGGCATGCTGTAAACTCCGTGCGAAAGAACACCCGTGCCAAACAGCCAGGAACAGTGGCCGAGGTGCTCTCAACGGATATACGTAAAATGAGTGAATCGTATCTACGCTTTTCTAACTGTAAATGGGTATAGCTAATGTCTAGCAAGCTTTTTCATTTTCTCTCTTGTTTTGTTTAAATTGTGTTTTAATTTTGTTTTTAATTCCTATCTCTTATTTTCAAAAAACGGCTGTTTTTCGATGTGCAAACTATATTTTTTTTTAAATTAAAATTGAGACAAAAATTTGTCATATCTCTCTCTTCAACAACTGTGCATCTATTTTTTCACTACACAGTAGATTAGGGTTAGATATTTTCCTCCTATAATAATTTGGACATTCCGTAAATATTTTTTCCGTTTCTGTAAATAGATATTACTTAAGCCAGTGTGCTATCGAATAATTTTGTGTTTCTCTTGGACTTGTCATTTGCCAGCCATTTAATTTGCTTAACTCATTCGTTCCGAACGGTTCTTGCTATTTTCCTTCTACCTAGCCAAAACCGTCGCACTCAAATCTCTTGGAATTGGCCTTAAATATTTTTATTTTTCTCTGCACCTGTTGTTGTCACCATTGTCTTTTTTTAATTAACAGTTTATTACTTTATAAATTATTTCTTAGCCCATTTCAATCAATTGGGTGAGTCACCATTGCCGATGTAACATCATCAGAATTTATTCATAGATCCTTTGCGATAGAAATCATTAATATATTCACGAATCCTTACGTAATTTACTTCCATAGACAAAGGTGACTTAGGGCGTCAACTGCTGTCACCGATGTGCCTGTGATCGGAAGGTCCTAGGGCAGGGTTAGAGTCTCGACGGTGGCAGAATTTACAACACTAGCTAGTCAGTTGGGTCGAATCTAGCGTCTGTCTGAAGAAGAATTCTAGTGGTCTGATCAGTAGGTTTCTGTGAATTCTTCGATCAACAGCAGGCGAATGCCCAAGCAGTACGCTAACAAATGACCCACGGACCGCGTATGATCATTCCCTACTCTACCTTGACTTATCTTGACTTATCGTCCCGACTTATTTCTTACACACACATGCATGCACTACACTAGCAAATATGTCGCTTCTCCATCAATCTGCCTCGCGTCAACTCAGCAGTATCATTACATTCGCTATTCCGAACGGCCCCCTCTGTTTAAAGTAACCCCCCTCGTACTTCTACCGATTTGCCACCTCGTCCATATCTATTCTCGTTATCTTTCTTTATGTTATTCAGTTTTTATCATGATTCTTACGAACGCACCTGACATTAATGGATTGATGGACGGGTGATTATGATGATGTGCTTTGAAAACTAATAGCAACATTGGAAAACGAAAAACAATGGAAATGAAAAGCTCGCGCAGAAAAACTACCCAAATCCCGATTTGTTCGGCCAGAAAGCCACATTAAGCGATCGGAATTGGAACCCCTGTATCCAGAGGTAGAATGTGAGAAGTGTTACCAACACTATGGATCCCCCTTCCTTGACATATCGTCGCTTAGACGGAAAACTGTAGTTACTAAAAAATGGAATTTGAAGTGAAATGATCCAAAAACACCATTTTGTGGAAGAAGACTGTATCTCTGTAAACTAAACGATTAGATTGCAGATACATTGTTATTCCATTTGCTGGGATGGCAAATTGCACATTTGCTTTATGGTTTACTGTTGAAATTACAAATTCAACATTAAACCGTTTGAATTAAGTTCCCAATGACTATCACACTAAGATCCAAATTATTATAACAGTTTATAGAATAGTGTTGCAACTCAAAAAGATCCAATACTTTACACAATGTGACCCCAGAAAGTTCAAAAATTACTTTTAATAAATTGAAAAAATTGAAAAAAAAGAAGTATTTTTATATAATTTACAAGGCAATATTACTCCCTACAGAATCAAATGAAATAATTTGGGAAAAATAAATTACGCACTTGAGCAAAAGAAGTTCTTTGCATTTCAAAAATATTTCACAAAAACGATACTAAGTGACCATCAGTTAACTCTGTCACTATCATCTTTATATTGTAACCGAACCGATTACCTGTGGAATCGGTTGGCGACCCTGCCACTAGCTCAGATCGGTGATGGAAGGAATTGTTACACTGTACGGTGGAAACACAAAATAAACACTTGTTCACTGGTAAAAATTCACATTTATTCCTGGGCAGTATGATTGAAATGCCCCAGGGAAGTTACACTCTTAAATTTAATAAAAGAATAGCGGAAAATTAGATAAGAGGAGAGAAAAAAAAATGAAAAGTTAGTTTTAGGAGTTAAGCTTAAAGAACTAAAAAGAATTATAGCTAACAATTACAATGGGTAAAATTACTACTAGTCAGTGTGTCAGAGCGTGACACCGCATTACTAAAATTTTATACAATAGGGCGGGAGCCCTAACGATACCACTTGGAGAAGGGTCTTTGTGCGGCCGGGGGGGCGGCCGTGGCGCGGTCGAGAGGGTTGCCTGGCGGCCTTCAAAAAAAAATTGCCTTCGGGAAAAGGCAATGACCTCTCTCGTCGCCAGCTGGGCAGCCGTCTCGTAGTGTCACGAAAAAGGCTGCGATGCGTTGCCGCGTAGGCGGTGTCCAGAAGTCTGGTTGAGCGGGCGGATTCTCGAAGTTCTGGATGAGCTAGCAGATCTGGAAGTTCTAGTCGAAACTGGTAGTACTAGATGAGCTGGCCGGATGATCTCAGGAACGGAGTTGCCAACTATGCGTCTCTCTCTGACTTTTATGATAAGAAGTCGAACACAACTTCGGACAGTTTAAAATTCGATTGGAGAAACATTCGCCTCTCTTCACGGCGAAAACCCACCCCAGAGAAAATTCTCTCTCCACTGCAGTCGGCTCACAGCTCAAAACTCGCAGTAAAATAACATAAGTCCCCACATAGGCATTATCGCCCGAATAATTCCCACCCCCATATAAGTTCTTCTCTCCACTGTCCTCAGTCCAATATTCAAGCTCAAACAATAAGAAGTTTCCCAGAGACACAATAGTCTTTCCCCGACGCCTAATAATCTGGCCTCGTCTGATTGATGAAAAATTTCTAAGTCCGGCAGAGGCGAACTTTGCCTCTGACCGACGACTGTCCCCCCCCCGTCTAATGATCTGGCCCCGTCTGATGCCCAAGCTCTTCTGATTTTCTCTCCGTCGAAATCTTATAAGGTAAATTTTTTCCCCCACCCAGTTCCTCTTATGTGCCCTAGCTCTTTATAAAAGTCAAGTCACTATTGGCTCTAGGTTGTTGCGCATCACGCTATTTTCAGCCAATCGCCACGCGAGAAGCCACAGAATTTTCCGCCCTGCGTGCTAGCTGCACGTGCACAATGTTATTTTAATTCCTTCTAGAACATCGCCCCGTGCTTGCATCAGGGGGGGCGCGTTCGATGACGGAAGTATCGCTCTGGGCTCCCCCGAAAGCGGGTGGTCTCGAAATCTGCAGCCGGCTGTGAACACTTGCACAGTGTCTGTCAACGGCAGTCCTCCAAACGGCCTGCTTAATGGGGAGGAGGCGGTAATGGCCTCCCGCGATAAGTGAAATCGCACGTGCGACGCAGTGTTTACCTCCCCAGTCGAGCTCCGGGCTACAGCTGAATCTGTTTACATTCTCCCAACTGCCCCTCAGCCTTATAAAATTTTGTATGACGAAATCGGTTTCGCCACAATATTGTTATCACTATTTTTCCGCCTCCGGCAAAGCGTCTTTAGTTAGCCGCCTACAAACACCATCTGTCATCGTTTGTCCACCCCTCCGCCGCCCTTGCCGCCGTCGCCGCCCTCGCGGCTCCCCCTGTTTGCCGGATTACGAGCGGCGCTGCCAAGGCGCCAGGCGCTTGTTTATGCGCGTGCGGGTCTGGCGCACCTGGACGAGGCAAGTTGCAAACGCGCGGGGCGGGAGGGGGCGGGGCGGGGAGGGCGGGACGGCTAGAGCAGGGCCACGGCGAGTTTCGTTTTACGCCCAGGGTTAATTCGGACGATTGCAGCCGGCTTTTACGTTTTATTTCGCGAGTGCCGACTCGTGTCACTTCTCGGAAAATTGGACCGGCGGCGGCGGCGGCGGCGGAGGTGAAGGTGGTGGAGGCGGCGCTGGTGAAGTCAGTGGCGGTGACGGTGTTACGGGCGCAGGGGAACCAGGAATAGTGGGACAGCGTGACGGTAACGGTCTCAGAGGCTCAGTTGCTTGAGGTAAAGCCAGTGGCGGAATGAAGGTGGAGGGAGATTCGCAAATATGGCAGCGGTGGTTGAGGTTATACTTCGACGAGAAGACGGCCGTGTACGGAGATGTGTGGATGGTGGTGGTAGAAAAGCGTAAGTTTTCGGCAATAGAACCCTCTGGGAGGTCGGAAACGGGAAATGCAGTAGCGGAATGTTGGATACCGATAGTGGTGGCAATGGTGGTTGTGAGTAAAAAGGCCGATCCTTAAGGAATGAGAAAATGCCTGAACAGTAAGTAATTCTTCAAAATGAGAGGTCGCTTAAGGAGGCTTGTATTTCTTAGATGTCTCTTAAGGGATCAAAATTGAGTATTCCTTAAGGAATCGAAAATGTTGAAACGTTGCATTTCCGTCAGCTGACGGAAAGTGAAGTGTTTAACAGTGGTGTACGTTGATCGTTGACTGTAACCGTACTTGTAACCGTCGTTGTAAGTTACGTATTTTGTTGTTCGGCATACTGTAGCTTGACAAACTTTATAGAGATCTGAGCAGACAGTCTAAAAACTATTTAATTTTATTTATATACATTTTTTATATCCACAATAAAATTGTTTCTAAGATATTATAAAGAAATGAAATACCTTGTGCAATCTTATAAAACGAACCTGAAAGGACGAAGGTACATAAAATCATAATTCTATTAGCATCTTTTTAAGACGAGGGATTGGTAAGCCTCTCTTTGTATCTCTACGTATCTTCTTTCGTCGATGAGAGGATCATGATTATTTACAACAGTAATTTTAAGAAAACGAAACCACCTTCTAAATTGTTCTTAATTGTAGATTTCCAATGAATTATCAGCATATCAGATAAACTTCATCGTTACGCGGACGTTGCGAAGAAGTCATCGGCATTATCTGCCATGTCACGTAAACATGTGTTTGTAGATTTCATAGCTGGTTAACCCTCTAGAACATTAAGAATAGTGTGGGTGGTTACTTATTTGAAAAAAAGGACTCATGAATCGGCCCTACGAGAGATCATGAATTCGGCCCTACGAGACAGAATTTTTTGAGGAGACGATGGTAAACTATGATGACGGCACAGAGAATCAGAAGCCTCAGGTAGGGGAATGTTGCAAGTTGTGCCACCGGAAAGAACAGTAGAAACTGCGACGATAATGTCGAAAAGACATCAGGTATTCCGCCATGCTCGTAACTTGTGAGAAGGCAACATTTGAACTGATAATTACTAAGCAATGCAGCTTGCAATGGACTAGATCGAGGTAAGGTTGCGGAGGGCGACTGACATTGCGTGGAAGCCTTACGTTTTGTCGTTTGGCTTTTGGCGTTTCGCGTGTGGCAGGGGCGTTTGCACAGCCAGCTTCTAGAACGCAAGGATTGGCGCCAATTGTGTCAGCAAAGATGGAGAGTGATTGAAGAAATAGAGACATATATGGCATGGGGGGAGGTATTTTTGACAAACGGATGGTTCACATGGATAAAGTTTACACAAGTGGTATGTATAATGGGTTACGATTCAAACTGTTATGCAAGTTAAGTCAGTTGAGTTAATTAAGCTAGTTTGTGCTTGACTCCAGTAAGTGCTGCAACGTGAATACGGCACTCACTTTTACGGCTCTCTATTGGAGTCTACCTTCCCTCTCCATTTTTCGTGCGTGACTTTGAGACGCCACTTTATAAAAATCGAAAAATAACATTGGTATATTGTAAGAATACTGGTAAATATAATTCAGTGAAGACGGAGTATTTGTAGAGTGGACTGAGTAAGCCGTGAAAGGATTAGTGGAAGCGAGGGAGAAAGTAGGGATGGTGAGAATAATGAGGACGAAGGCTGCGGGGTTGGTGAGGGTGGAGGCGGCAGGGCGACGAGTTTGGTTGAACGAGGTCCCAGCAACACAGCAGCGGAGCAAAGCTACGGGTTTGATGCGTTGTCCAGACTCTAAAGAAGACAGTTTTAAAGCGTTCTGCTGAAATGCTTCGGTCTTTATTACAAAGGGAAATTGTTTGTCTGTTTTTTTTACTTCGCATAACTGACGCTGTTAAAAATGCTCTGGGAATTAGTGTTGTAATATTCATTTCGGAGAAATTCACACAGAACTGCGAGAATTACAAAGAATTGCGTAAGTCCGTTAGGAGAGGAGTGTCAGAGAGAAATATTCGTGTAACTGTAAAACAGTTTTTGATTAGGAAACGGCTTTTGAAGATAATCAGCATGAAAAAACGGTTTAGAGTCTCACAGAACGTACATTCATTATCCCCCAGAAATTTAGAGATATATTTTGTGAAATGATTTACAATCTTTATTTCTGAAATACTACATTATTTTCTAATACTTAGTAGCAGCCATGAGTTGTTCTGGAGATATTCTACTGTAATCCTGGGACGTTAACGATAATAATTCGCTCATAAATTTATATTTTGAACTTCTTTGGACTTGGACGTAAAGATGGTGAAGGGACTTGGAGTGGAAGTGGAAGTGAAACCGGAAGAGGGGTGGAGGAGGGGTTTTTGAGATAAAAGCAGAAGTCGTGGCGTTGGCGGAGGTAGGAGCAAGTGCAGACGCGTTGGCGGTGGTGATGGAAAGGGCTAGAGGTGGACGACGAGGCGGAGGTCTGCCCAGTCGCAGACTTTAACGTCAGGGAGGTGTAGAGACTCGGAGTGGGAGTGGAGGCGAAAGCGAGTTTGATGAAAAGAAGGGTCTTGAGGTGGAAGCAGAGGCCTTGGCGATGGAACAAATGTGATGCGGTAACGGTAGTGATGGCTATTGCTTAATTTCGATGCGCTGGCCGCAACAGTCACAGACATGGATGTGCGGGTAGTGAAGGGGCTTCCAGAGGGAGTGAGACTGGGAGCGGAAGCGTAGGTAGGAATGGAGGCACACGCAGCCTCAGAGGCGTTGGAGTGGGATTGCTTGGCTGAGAGCGAAGGTGATGGGGGTGGAGTCGGAGGCGGGGGGTACCAGTCTCAGTGGGGTGATAACGAGAGGAGAGGGAGAGGAAGTGGGAGCGAAAGCGGAGGCGGGGACAGAGGCCAATGCAGACGCGGAGGCGTTGGCGCAGGGGAGGGTAGTGTGAGAGGAAACGGATGTGAGCGGAGGCGCAGGAGCAGTTTGAGGTGAAAGCGGAGGTGTGAGCAGACGTAGTCTTGGACGTGGGAGTGGGATCGTAAGCGGATGCAGGGACGGGAGACAGACGCAGGAGCATTGCTGGTGCTGGTTATTGGTTGAATAGGTACGGAGGTTGAGGAGGGACTTGAAGTGAGAGTGGAGTCTGAAGCACGGACGGTGGTGGTGTGGAGGTTGAAGTGAAAGCGAAGGCGGAGGAGGGAACAGACGCAGGCTTAGTCGTGGGGGGGTGGGGGTGGAGAGAGGGAGCGAGAGCGGAGAGAGTGAGACCGGACACGGAGTAGGAGCGGAGCAGAGCGAGTGGGAGAGCGAGTTGGCCCAGGCGGCGGGGGCGTGGGCGAGGGCGACACGGCGTCCGCCGAGCGTCGACTCGAGGGACGTCCGGTCCGCGGCAGCCCCCTCTGAAATTCAAATGGGTCGCCCGGTTAATTATCGCGAGTTAATCATCTGTGTAACGGCGCCATTTCCGCTCCCTCCCCGCCGCCCGCTCCCCGCCTCGCGCCCCGCCCCGCGCCCCGCCGCTCGCCGCGAGCACCGTCCCCGCGAGGCCTTTGTCTCGGCGCGAGACCGCCTGCAACGCAATTATTGCTATCGTTATCCTCATTATTATTTTCGATGTGAAATAACGCCGGATGTGGGCGCTACTTTTCCTGTTATTGAAACACCGATTGGAGCACACTCGATTCCAGTTGTGATTATACGCTCTGATGCTTTGTTTCTGGGTTTTTTTATGTTGATTGTTTGGATAAATATTGCTTTGTGAGGTCACTATATTGTGCAGCTTTTAGTAAATTGGATGTAATGGTAATAATATATATATGTAATATGTGTAAATATTGTGAATATAAATCCTTAGTATGTGAATATTTTTGAACGATGCGCTCTCTAATTGGTATACATGTAAAGAAAACGTGTTTGAATCTCTCTCTCCCCCTCTCTCTATGTCTGATAAGAATATATATTAAAGATTGGCATTATTTGGTGTTGGTCGAATCAAAAAGTATTCGTTGTAGTCACTTTAGTTGATCTAATATAAAATTGCAATATTTAGAAACAGTAATGGCGAATCACCTCCAGAGCTCTGCGATGATGTCAAAGAAAATTTGTGCGGAATAGTGGTTTAGTCTGTGTGTATGATAACGTATCAGTAGCATTATCAAGTTACAGATTATTCCGTGTCTGTTTTAAAAAACGTATTTAGGTATCATGACATTAATTTTAAACTTTATAGGACTTTTTTTCAATTTGAAAAAAAAATTCTTTTATTTTTTGGAACTATTACGAGGACATTGAACCACGATTAACTGAAACGAATAAACTGTAAAACACTTATTTTTATTTTAAAAATTTATATCGTAGATAACGATACATTAAACTTTCTCTATATTCTGGTTAACCAAATTGGTCAGAGTCTGGAATTGTTATTGCAAAGGGATATTTGTCTTTAAAAATTTAACATGACTAATTTACTATAGAGCTGTGAATATGCAGTTTCTACTTTTCAGCGAGATCGAGAATAGCCCATTGAACTCAAACAACATGAATGGTTAACATGTGAGAATTGTAGTTTTTTCGCTACCATTCCGTCGTGTAAATCGCTTTTCACATCTGGTTTACCTGAACTGGAAGCATAATAACCCGAATCCCCTCCCCTCACCCCCCATACTCACACACCTTCCTCACCTTAAAATTAGTGAGCGTTACCATTCATTGATGCATATGGTTGCAATTTAGTACAAGGGCAAACGTAGTATTTGACATGCTTCATGCAATATGTTTATATGTGTGGTGCTTTCGTATGTACTATTTCGTACACTTATATTAGAATGTGACTTTACATTTATGGTTCAATGCCTCGTCGTAATTTCGGTTTTTGATTCACAAAATTTTATTCACAAAATTTAATTCACAAAATTTCGATTTATATTTGTATAACTTATAATGTGTTTTTCAAACTCAAGCTTTTTTTTCCCTAGTTGTTTCCAAAAGCTAATGTTTTTAACCCATTATCTGTACTGGTCCGTCAACGACGTGTCTCACGCGTTTAGAATACTAAAATGATGTTATTCACAGTTTGAATGAAATTACTGTGAAGAAACTAATTGGCATCAATGGGTTAAATGACCTTGTTTTTTCTTTACTTTCTGCATATAGATTACGGGCTGTTGATGACAAGCACTTAAGAAAAAGGCAAACATTCCAGCAAAAATGCAGGCAAATGTTAATCCATTTGAGCCCACTATTCCAAAAATGGAACGATCAAAATCAAGAGTGTGTTTTCTTATCTCAATTATTCTTTTGCGCAATTTGTGTCTTATATGCAACATTTGTGTCAATATGCGGAGACATCTTTAAAGAAACATACTGGAAAGTGTTTTATTACCGATTGCAAGATGTCAATTAGGCCGAGATCACAAAAACATTGTACACTTCTGACCAGGCTATATTTGTCGCTTGCGCCGGTTCGAATCTTCATCTAAAACAGTACTTAGCAAACGGTAGTTGGTTTATGCCAAAGCTGGCGGGGCATATGCAGCCAAGTTCTAACGGTTTCACAACTTTTTACTGAAATAACCAGTGGTTGGTGCTTTCCAACGCTTTTTTAAAACAACTTTGTTTCTTCCTTTCCTGTTCAGCAGATCATGCTTTTCAGGGAGTAGGACTGATACATAATATTAACATTTTGAATTTTTTCCTAATTTTTGCTATTTATATTTTAGCTGACTGTAACCTTTACCTAATGGTGATTATACATGTAGTTTAATTATTTTGCACGATATTTTGACGGGATTTTGTCTTAAAGGGCTTTGAATATATTCATCTTTGATCTTTTGTTCATAGACTTTAGTATAAATGTCTTTGGTGATCGAAAGTTGTCTTTACGGAAACGGATTCTGATGTTTATATTTGTGGATTTTAGAAGGTTTAAATTATAGAATGCAAGGTAGGAAATGTAGTTTGAAATAATTGAAAAGCTCTAGTAGAATAATTTAGCAACATAACAATAGATTAGCACTAAAAGTTGAGAATACTAGGGAGCTCCAACAATGTGTGAGCTCGGACGTGGTGACAATGGGCGAGCAGTACGCGCACAAAATTACGTTGGCTCAAATGGATTCCCTCACATTGAATCAATGTATTCGGAAATGCATCCAGAGGGCTGTGTTACGGAGAAGCAGAAACACCTCATCGGAGCATGCAACGCAAACACTGAATCGCGCCAATTGGCCGGTGTCTTCATCAAGCGTGCGCTACTCGCATTTAAAATTGATGACATCCGCCCGGGGCGTCGGGTGAAGTATTCAGTCAGGTAGAGGTGGAAGAGTGGGTGTTTCCGAGGTGGGGTGGGAGGTCGAGCGACACCAATTGTCAAATGCTTCCCTCACATCCCGAGTGGATACTGTAAAATTGGGGCATTTCTATTTTCAGTGAATTTACTAACTTTTCAAAAATTGTAAATATATAAAGTTCTTTGGGCGTTTTCGTACAACTACAATGTTAAAGATAGAGACTGTTTTCTTAATAAAATATCTTCAATAAAATAAATGACTTTAAATAAAGCCAACTACAATTCTTTTAACATTATACTATTTTTCGTGTAACGTGTTTCGGGACAATTTCGGGCTTAAAAACAGACAATTTAATCCTAGTTTATCAATGAAATAGATTTCCTTTTGCTTTCTATTGAGTTTTAAAATAAAAAAGATATTATTAGAAAATATGACAATATCAAAATTTATAGATCACACTTGTTAAATGAAACTTCTTTACGTCGTAGACGTTCATTAATATGTGGATTAAAGCTTGTTGTGCAAATATATTTTTAAATATCTCGTTTATCATTGGTGCACAACGTTCGGAGTAATCGGTTTTAGTGGTTAAGGTTTTTTAAATTACTTAGGCTCAAAAGCTTTTACAGAATCGTTTAACTGGATTCGCCAATCACTCAGCAATTTACTATCTTCGTGTGACAATAAAAAACAGCAAACGAAATGAACATTGACAATATCATTTTCGCGTTGACCTTGTTGGCGGTCCGACCGTCGCCATCATCCTGACGGGCATTTCCCCGAAGCGGACTTGTTGCATGAGGCAACCACCACCCGCCAGCCACCACGCCGCCCCCTCCCTCGGCCCCATGTTGCGTCACGCGCTTTTCCAAATTTATGGGCGCGATCGCGCTCCGCTGTCGGTGGTAGGGGGAGCGATGGAGAGGGGGAAAGCGTCCGCCATTGACAGCGCAGCGGCCAGGCCGCAGAATCCCCTCACTCCCATCACACATCCCTTTCCCTCCTCTCTACCATCTCCCTATTCCTCACCCCCTTCACTCCCCAATACTACACATCTCTCACCCAAACGTCCCTCCCTCACCTCTGTCCCTCTCACCTTCGCACTCTCATTCCCCTCGCCCTCCCCCCTTGCCTCTTCTTTCCCCAACCTTCTCACCCTTTCCCTTCACTCTCCCTCATCCGGCTCCCTCTCATCCCGGCTGACCGCGATCCGGAGGACAGAGACGAATGGAGCACTATTTATAACAGGCGCGCCCCCGCACACCCCCGACCACTTATTCGATGTGACTTTTTCCTTGCACATATTTTACTGCCCTATTTATCCTACTTGCCGTTGTGATTTACGTCAACGTAAATACTGCGCGACGCCGCTTCCGGCCCGCTGATAGATCGCGACCCCTCAGACCTTTTTCGCTTGCTCCCGCATGCGCCATAATGTGCCGGCCAACGGGGCCTTGCTCTTAATAATGCAACTCGCCTGCTCCGACTGTTGCCGTCCTGCTGTGGTTATTCCGTGCTTGCAGTCCGCTGGCGCAGGAGTTTCCGTTGGCGCGATCGGCGATGTAAAGATGTGATGGATAGTTTCAAGTCTTGTTGTGAAAGAAGATATCGGAGAACATCATCTTGCTAGGTGTATGAATGTTGTCATATACAAGAATGCTTCTTTGGAGGATGCATTCACATGTCACTGTTGCAAACACATTGGTGTTGCTGTCTGATTCTTAGTGGATGACGGATTAATGTGAGTTTCATATCTTCGGTCGATGCCAAAGAATGACATTTTTGGATAGCCATATTTGCTGGTATTGTTCTGTTTAGATTCTGCATGTCATAATTATCTGGGTCAAATGGATTTTGTGTTTCTGCGCAAAGTAAATAATTTTGGTAAATTAGAAGGGCGTGAGTTTAAAATGACTCCATTTAACAATGTAAATAATAGCATTAATTTCAAGGCTTACAATAGTTCTGGAATTAACAAATTGTCGTTGACAAACTTAAATTTTACGTTAAATCCAAAAATGAAAATAATAGCGACCATAATGATTTTATTCAATAAAAATTTTAATTCTTACCATACGTTTCAATTTTCGTCTTTAAGTAATATTTAAATTATCTCTAATGTATTATAAAACAATGTCATTGTCTGTGTATTGTGGGTTACAATTGAGAAATCGATATAAAATGTCACGATAGTTTTTCATGAATGACAAAATTGCATTTTCTCTTGCACATTTTAATAACATTCAAAACCCCTAAAGATTGAATTCCCACTTCCGTCATTGTAGATGTATAATGAGTTGAACAGTGCACGTAACAATCATGCATCGGATTTGTTACTCTCAATTCAGATTTAACTACGTTTAAATATTTATGAGCAATTTGTGAAGCTGCAGAGATTATTCACATTGTTCCCGGTATTAGTTCCATTACAGTTTTGCCATCGCATTCAAATTGAAAAGGGTGTTACAAACCTCTTGTGTTACTTTCGAGTCTACTTCCCAATTTTTTATGATATTGCGTATTTGTTAACAAAAAATGCCACAATCCACAGTTCAAAATGATATTTGCATATTTTGCATTAAGCTTTCTAATTCCAGTACATCAGAACAAATGTAACGTAGGTTTCCGTACATGAAGTGGAAATTCTACGAACAAAAAATTTATTTAAATTTGTTTTTCTAATTTATTTGAACTATATGTTCTCTCTGGACATTTACTGAAGGCAATTAACTTTTTCTTTTGCTTCTTTCTTGCATTTTTATTT
Organism: Gryllus longicercus; assembly: GCA_038098605.1. Classification (NCBI taxonomy): domain Eukaryota; kingdom Metazoa; phylum Arthropoda; class Insecta; order Orthoptera; family Gryllidae; genus Gryllus; species Gryllus longicercus. Next base: position 397,789 of record JAZDUA010000047.1, on the reverse strand, counting down.
TATTATTACACAACTCTAATATTATTTATGTATATTTAAATTTGCTTGTACGTAATGATTTACACAAATATCAGCCCATTGGACTTTATAACGAACATGGAGAATTTACAAATAGTATCCAAATGCTTAGCTCTTCTTATATTCAGTAGTCCCCCCACATGCTTTTGCCTGGCCTTGCCTTTCCCCCACGCCAAAATCTCTGTCGAAGTCACTCACTTTCTAATTAAAGTAATTGCATACATCCCCTTACTCAAGTGTATATTATTGGTGGAGTTTTATATCTCGTATAAGACAATACTCAAAATTTTCATACAAAGATGTCCATTCTGTCAGAGTTTCAACACCAACGTAAGTTTTACATGCTCTAGACATTCTGATATTTTTCAATAATTTATCAAGTGTATGTATCGTATGCATATGTTTCATATTATGTGTGCCCCACATTCACTTGTTATTTAATTAATTCTCCTAGGCTAGTAAAGTAGCAAGTACTAGCAAAGTTTGGCTGCAGCGATTCCCCATAAATTTTATAATATTTATTATGGAATATAGTACACTTCGGCGTACAGTGTAAAAATTGCAAGTATGCTACGTTTGCTTCTTTATCGCTCAGAATTTTGCGTATCACATTTGAAAACTTCCACTCCAATGATATTAATTTTTTTGTGACACATACAATTATAAATAACTTCCTTTTAGAAATAGATATCTCAGCTAATGCAGTTGACGAATGTGTCCCTCTTTCATTTAATAAAATAATATGCACGTTATGATTATTTTTTCAAACATACTCATTTTATCCAACATACTGCATCAAACATACTAATTTCAGTGTATTTTCGTTTCAATTTGATATAAGTTGCAATACAATTCAGTAAGTTCTAAGCATGTCAAAATGTCTATTTTGAAACATTAGTTTTGCTTTTTTCAAAAAATATTTTTTTTAAAATTATACAGCATTTTCCGAAGCCAGAAAACCTTTGGAAAACAAAAGGAAGAATGTTTTCTCTCATTAATTTGAAATTCTTCTTTTCCAATTTTTTCTCGCCGTATTTTATGCAACAAGCGTTGTAAACACGATAAGATTTTTTTGTTTACCTTCTCCTTGTTTCTTAATATCTAAAAGAATTGAAATTTATAATATGCCTCAGCAAAATTCTTCTGCGGAAAAGTAACAAGATTTCGTCTTAATTTATGAGAAATTTCTTTAATGAAACGTCTATAATCCGCAGGAGTTTTCTCACTTCGCTTGAAGTCGAAGCTAAATCTTGTTAAGATGTAAGAATACACAATTCTTTCTCATTTCGCGGCATCATCGTCTCTCTCCTCTCTCCTCTTTTCTCTCTGCAATCCTGCAAATATCTTTATTTTCCTTCGAGTCTTCCCAAGTAGCTTGATGTTAAATTACCCGCGAAACAAATTGGATTAAGATTAAAATTTGGAGCCTCCGACGGCACAAGCTTTCAGATTCACTCTCTGGCGCACGATGTGGCAACTCCGCAACGAGAATGCGCAAGAAGAGAGCATTTGGCGCAAAAAGAACCGGCAAACGAAAAGTTTTCTACAATCTGCGGCTAGAAGCAAAATTAGTGGCCTGGAAAATCTTATTAATTATACCACACTATTTTATGTACGTGATTGTTCCTTTTCCATTCAGAAGAGCAAAATTGTTGAGACAGTGAAGATAATTTCGCGACAGACATTTGTAATACTTGAACACAATAGAATACAAATGTGAAGGCTAAATTCATCACATTTTTAGAGTACATTTAATAACTAATTATAATCTACTCTTCATTAATATTTATTCCTATGGCTGTTTTTATAGTCTAGTGTGGTTTTTAAGATACATTAAAATTATACAATAAACTTAATTTGAAAGATTGAATATTTCATTTTTTTAAATTTTTGTTGTTGATATGGATTAGGGAATAATCAAACTACAGCGCAAAGTTTTTATTTTTATTTTTATCAAAACAGTTCGAAAGTCTACTTTGGAGAACACTTTCTCCATCTTTAGAGGGTTACCCAAGCAACGTTTCCCACTGAAGATTGAAAAGTGTTCCCGAAAGTTAAATTTTGGTACTGATATTTCTAATAAGTTTTAAAACTGAATTATTGTGGTTTGATTATTTCTTAACCCATAACATGGAGAATCGTAAGATGTCTGCTACTACCACTGACTTTTTCTTTTCTGTAGTTTTTGAATATAAATACGTTGGAAAGTCTTAATCACTAGACTTGAACTTAGAAGGTCAAGGAACGGGAAGTATTTACTATGTAACATCCAAATTACAACATTGATTATGGTGTACAGGATAATTTGGCACATTTGAAATATCTGCGGGTATTTAGGCTATATATTCAAAGTCACCAATTCAGAAATCATTTGTAATTAGTATTTTTTTAAACTCACTGTTTTAATTCTGTGTGTGTAATTCTTTTCTCCCTGAAGCTGCGGCCATGTGAAGAGTGGGCACGATTTTATTCGATGCGGGGTCCGACTCTGGATTTGAGACCCTAGACAGCATTTTCCCTGAGTTTATACCTGTTCGCTTGCATTATGTGAAGAGCGTACGCAATAAGCAAAAACAAATTTTGAGTCGAGTGAATAGCGCTGGAACTAAGGCAAATCTCCTGGAAGCGAAAGTAATCACGGTCAACATCAGGGAACATGAAGTACTTACTACGTAACTTGGAAACCACAGTATTGATCATTGTGTCCAGGACAATTTGGAACATTTGAAATATTTGAGATCATTTATATATATATATATATATATATATATATATATATATATATATATACATATATATATATATTCAAATCCGCCGACTCCGAATACATTTGTAATTACTCCTTTTTGTACATGCTGCATGTTGTGTTTGTAATTGTTTTCTCTCTTTAGCGCTGGCGGAGAGTACGCACCATTTCGTCCAATGGCCCGGGCCCTATTCTGAGTTGGCACCATAGGCAGCGTTTCGGCTGTGGTTATCCCCGTTCGCTTGTATCATGTGGAGGCGTACGCAGTTGAACGTAAGCAAAAACAAATTTCGAGTCGAATGAACAGCGCTCGAACTAGGGCAAATCTCCTGGAAGCGAAGGCAATCGGGGGCCGCTGGTATCGACAGAAAGCGGATTTGGCTGAGCGCAGTGGCGTTGATGAATGGGCGTGGCTAGCGACAGCAGCGCGAGTCAACAAGCTGCCCGGGGCGCCCGACTTGCGCGAGAAGGGCGCGGGTTCGATAACCCCCTCCCCCCTCCGCAAGGTCCCAAAACAAGGGAAGGATAGTGAAGTTATAAAAAAATAGTTTCTCGTGCGAACGTAGTTTCTCGTGATTGTTTTCCGTGTGAGAAACAGTTAATTTTTTCACAGTGTGCGAAACTTTGCGAAGCGTGTACGAAGTATCTGTAACGATTTGCAATTGTTTTCCACCTTGACGTCATTGTTTGTTATTCCCTAACAATAGTGTTACGACACTGACTGAAATCCTTTTACTATTGTACAAGTAAGTTATTTCTAGCTATTAGATACCTAATTTATGTTCCTTTAGTTGACGCGTTACGTTTCGTTCACTGCGTGTTAAAGAGTAGTACGCAACGCGGGCGCGAGGTGATTCCCGCACTCGACACTTCGTCGATCTCGTTACGTTCGGACGACAAACACGACTCGTGGGTGAATCGCCTGTTTCGCGCCCTTGTTAAATAAACTACTATAATACTTATCTTTGTGTGTAATGTTGTTTAATGCTCTCTGTTGATGTCCAATCATTGGTTGTTTTCCATCCGTCAGCCGGTTACTCTTTGCGTCTCGATGAGACGCCTATTCGACCAAACACTACGCACCAACACACTTGCGAGCTTCTCTAATCTGGGGTCAGCAGAACGCGAGGCTATCCACGACATCATAAGCACGAGAGTCAAGGCACAAACAACCATGCCCAAGTTGTAAATCTAACATGAGAGCCTTCGGACCGAATCGTTGAATCGGTACACGCTTTTATCAACCTCGGCATCCATGCCTGCCTCATTAGCTAAGTAATTCATTATTCACAAATACATCTTATTTCATCATAAGTGCGTTGTACATTTCATACAACGTCTTATATTCATCTATCCATTCTTTATCATTTCCAAAATTCCGTTCGTAACCTATTTAACCCGACAGCAGGACGTGTGTAAAGTGTAGATACTTCACACGCACTTTGGGTATTATATACAAATTGTGTTCGGCTCTCCGTTCTTTATTATTTCCACAACAGCCTCCATCCTTTTGTTCGACACCTTGGCTACATGTACGAAGTTGTGATACGCCACGAAACAAAGAATCGTCATTTGAATAATCAATATTCGGGCTCCCTTTAACCATTAACGACTGGCGTCTTCCTTTAAAGAAAGACATTTCTGATCAATTTAAATTAGTTTTCGTTTCATAAATTTATGAAATTTATATTCTCATTTGTCATCTACATCTTAAACGAAGCATTTGAGCAACATTTTTATATTTCTGAGCGCTAGATGTAACGGTTAATGTAATTCCAACAATGCGTCAGAGTGCACATGCGCCACGTCATTAACGACGCGAGAGTTAGAGGAAAATAAATTTTGTCACTAAAGAATGTAATTCGACTTACAGTTTGCCCATTTCGAAGGTTTAAATGAAGGGAAATATTATTCCTTTTGTATGAAAGCCGTATTCCTTTCTAAACCTAGGCGACAAAGAAAGTTTGCCATTTTAGCCTCATCTTTCAGGTGCTTTTTAAAGGAAATCAAGGAGATAATTTGCCTTTCCGTTCTACTCTGAGAGATAAAATATGATGAGAAATGGATAATTTTTTTTGAGATGCTGATCTGGCGGGGTCCTTGATGGTATGAGATGCCAATCATATCAAATTCTCATTGTATTTTCCACTCCACGAACATAGACATAGATTCAAGAAATTCACTGGTGACAGCAGACATCTCCTGGTAATTTTGTCGTGGGTTGTTCATATCTTGATCTCAATTTATTAATGATTTCAAAGGTCTTCATCATGTAGATTAGACGTTTACTGTTGTAAAAATTCATCAATAAATGTGAAGGAAAAAATTATATTTCTTCCAAAAGAGAAAAATGCTGGCATCTGAAACTAAAACGTTGTCTTGATTGATAATTTAAATGTATCATGCATTATTTTATCCATCGAAATCCAGTAAAAAGCTTTATTAAAATATATTTAAAGATTGACCTGTCCAATTTGAACACTTAGCACTATGTAGGTAAAAGCGACGAGACTTCGACAGGCCATCCAAGAGAGATTCATCAAATTTACCAAACATATCCTGTAAACGAGAGTATTTTCAAGAGAACGTGCAGAATTTGACACTTTGATGAAAATTGTATTAACAATTGAAAACCGCGGAAATGAAATACAGTAATAGAATACCCGTTGTGGGGAAATAAATATTTTGGAAGATATATCAAAAGCCGTTGGTCAATGACTATGAAAATAAACGATAAACTTCATGGTGACAAAATATAAAGTTGTTAATATTCTTCGAACGGTAGGGTTGGGGCTTCAGCCATAAGACCCCAGTCGGCTGTCGCCCGAAGCAGCCAGGTAGATGAGCTTCATATTTATGTTATTCTTCCATTTTCGGGGCTGTGTTGCTACTTAACGCGAGTTGATCGCCTCTTTGAGGGCTGGCGAGCGCTGTGTCGACGAGCGAGCGCGCGGGAAATCGAAGAAAAACCTTCTTCCCAGCGCCGTGCCGAGCACAAACTCGGGGCGCGTGGAACTCGCGCTTAAAGCAGCGCGCGGAGCCCTAAATGCACTCAAACACGGCAGCGTCTTCGGTATTACTCGAAAAATTGTCGCGACCTAAACCTCAAGGTTGCGTGTCTCCTGAACTCTGAGTTTCTAGCATCACTGCTCTCCAGAAAAAAATTAATTGATTTTTTAATTTGAGCTTTCAAGCGCGACTGCAAATAACCATTGGTTCCGTAGGTGTAACGCATGATCCGCCGCGCAAGGGGGCTATGACCTTCCCCGGGGGATAGAGAGATCCGGCGCTCACCTTTACGTCGGGTGATGGGGGATTATAATTTATTTCCCGTGGTACAGGTATGACAATTATATTTATTTTGTTTGATAAAATTAAGTGATAAATGACACAAACGTAAATTAAAAAATATTATTACGATTATTACGATTATTACTATTATTATTACTATTATTATTATTATTATTATTATTATTATTATTATTATTATTATTATTATTATTATGTCATTTTAGTTTTGTCACTGAAACTCATAAGGAGAATTACTGTGGGGCGTATGATGGGCATTTGGCCTCACATTAAAAGGTGACCTGCCGCATTACACATTGACATTTTGAAGTACATTAATTCTCTACAAAATATCCCTTACGCAAGAATATTAGAATGAAACGAAAGATCTCAAGAACTCGTTTCTTAGAATTGCCTTCAGAAGCAGCGAAACGCTTGAAGATGCGCAACCGGGGTTTTGTGCATGACATTTTCCTCGAAGAACTTCAATAAGCAGAGCTCTTTGCTCTTGCCTCCATTGTTTGTTTAAGTAAAGCTTCCGTCGCCTTTATTGCATAAATAACTCGCCTTCACGTCCTTTACCAAATTTTTAACTCTCCGAAGTGTTTTCAAGTCGAAATGAAAGAAAACTAAGCAGATGTCAATGTCAATGAATAAAACAAATTTTAAATCTTCATTTGTTTTCAGTGACAGCTTGAATATGCAACTTTTAGCAGAAATGTTGCTGATAGAAAGCGCTTTTGGTGCATACTATCGTTTGAAAATGTGCTCACAACGACAGATGTAAAGCAAGGAAGTCTTAAACTTAAATAATGTTAAAAAACAGACCGATTTTTTGCAACATTACAATAGTTTTAGTCTATACTACGTAAGTAGTAGGCGAGATAGTAAACAGTCATAGACAGCAAAACATTTCAAAATACTGAGCACATGGTACATACTTTGGATCTACTGCAGTAAGCTAAACTTAAGAAGAAAAGGAGGAGATGGAAGAGATATTGAGGAATCGCAAAAATGTTTTGTTATATGTGCTGCTAATGAAGGCATTTATATTTTATTTTGCATTTACCTTAGATTGCCTCGAACTTCAAAACAAATGAGTTTGAAAAGAGGATACCAGTCGCTTCCCCTGCCATTTGAGTGGTCTCCTCTTCGCGCTGCGGTTCCTCCCCTTCTCCGCCCCCCCCCCGTGGCGTCCTCCCTCAACCGAGTTAATTAAAAACCGGTCTCGAATAATCCATAGCGCGGGGTCGCCGTCCGTGTCGGACAGCTTTGAGCGCTGGTGCAGAACCGTGTCCCGCTCTTCCCCCGCTCCCCATTCCCCGCTCCGCCACTCCTTCCCTTTCCTCCCCCTTCCCTCTCTTTGCCCCTAGCCGTCGCTCCCCCAAAGTTGGCAAAATTCCTCGCCCCCTGAAACAACTCACCCTAAAACCTTTTCAACCATGCCCAGCCCTCTCATGTTCTCTTATGATCCACGCGCCATTCTCAAATTTATCCGTCTGTGCCTGTTTTCGGTGTTTTCTCGTAACACTCTGCTCATCCACGTCCTTCCAGCGTTCCAATTCCATGTCAGATCCATTATTATCCAGATACCACTTCCTCGACCAAAAATATGACTATTCTGACACAGATTTTCTCGGTCCTGCCCAACCGTCCTGAAGTGACCGACGCCCTACAGATTTCTGGATCTCCCGGATTATCCAAAGCTTGTAATTTTCTCCCATTTATTTGACCTCCTCGCACCTCTTAAGAGCTGTACTAACTAGCTCATCGATTCAGGTGCCTCAGGGCATCAACTGATGTCACTGTAGTGCTTATACTCTGGAAGATTTGAGACTCAACGGCGGCAGGATTTTCGACACGAGAATAGATAGCTGGATCGAGTCAGTCGTTGCCTGGAGGAATTCTAGCTTTGATCGGTAGTTTTCCGTCATTTATTCGATCAACATCAGGTCAATGACTGCGCAGTTCCCTAACATGGACCGCCCACGATATTTCCTTCCTCTTCCTTGTCCTATCCGCACCCTTTATACACACACAAACACACGCACACAAACTCACTAACACTCACATACGCAACCTCACATGCTGAGAGAGCAGTCGGGGGCTTTGCTCTTGCCCCGGCTGCCCCGCTAGTTGGAGATACCTCGTCGGGGAAAATCCCACTCGTGAGCGGTTTTAGACTGCTACTTTAATATTCGAATAAACGTGGGGGCAGCAGTATAGAACGTCTTTCAAAAACATCGTAAGATTCAATTTTAACATTTTTCCTATAAAAAAGAGTTCAGGAGTATATGAGCAATCTCAGCAGTATATGAGCAATAAGTCATGAATTTAATCTGTTTTTTAAATTTGCCCTCAAAGATCTTATAAAGTTTACAGTGTCCAAAAAATTGTTAAAATTCTATTTTTTGACAAATTGAATGAATATGAGAATAGAGTTAAAGAGTAAAATCCAGAATTATTAACCTGTCACGCAGAAAACAAAAGTGTTTATTCTAAGTGACAGAGTAATAACAGATAGACTTAAAATAAATTTAAAAACAGGTTTTATTCTTATTTATATCTGATCGATCAAATGGCCCTACAGAAGTGAGAAACGTATTTACACTAACGTAGTGGAAACTTCACAAAGTAATTCGAAGTGGCAAGTACTGTGTACAACATTTTAGTTTGACTATATTGGTTGGTTAATGATTTAGGGAAGCGGAGGTGTAGATAGATTTTTAAGGGTTTTGGTAGTTTTCAATTGAGTTTTGTTTGAAGGCGGTTTGACGATGTCTTTGGGGAGTCTTGATTTAATACTGTTTGGGGCGTTTGATTGTCGACCTAATTCAAAATGCTATATTTGGGCAGGGGGGTAAGCGAGTGAAAATTTTCCACGATAGTATATAATAAGACTATTTGGAATTCATATTGAATCTATGTATTGGATATAAACAATGATTCGTTGTGACGTCTTCGGAGAATTTTTTTGAAAAGTTTGTTTTTGAAGAGTTGATTTTACTAGATGCAACATTTATCCAAGTTGGACAGGCATATGTTAGTTTGAGTTTCATGATACTTATGTAGAGAAGTAATTTTATTTCCATTTTTAAAGAGGATGCTAAATTTATGAGTGAATATAGTTTGGCAGTTTTTGCTGTTGCTTTTTGTGAAACTGAGATAATGTGTTGTTTCATGATAAACGTCTGGCTGTTAGATAGAAAGTAACTCAACGAAACCACCCGCCCTACGAAGACCACCGCCTCAAATGTGAAGGTCTTTGCCCTGCAATCTAACAGAACGCCTCCTTTGTCGAACACCGTTGCCTTAGCGCTCCCCGCTCCCCTTCCCAGGCAACAGGCGGAACAAGAGCCTTCCTGTCAACTGAGGGAGAACGCGAGATAAGGCCGCCTTAGCCTAGTGCCCCTCCCCGCCCTCTAGCCCCGCCCGATTCCACTGCGCCCTCCGCCCGCCCTCTCGCCCGCCCTCTCGCCCGCCCTCTCGCCCGCCCTCTCGCCCGCCCTCTCGCCCGCCCTCTCGCCCGCCCTCTCGCCCGTCCTCTCGCCCGCCCTCTCGCCCGCCCTCTCGCCCGCCCTCTCGCCCGCCCTCCCGCCCGCCCTCCCGCCCGCCCTCTCGCCCGCCCTCTCGCCCGCCCCCTCGCCCGCCCCCTCGCCCGCCCCCTCGCCCGCCCTCTCGCCCGCCCTCTCGCCCACCCTCTCGCCCGCCCTCTCGCCCGCCCACTCGCCCGCCCTCTCGCCCGCCCCCTCGCCCGCCCTCTCGCCCACCCTCTCGCCCGCCCTCTCGCCCGCCCTCCACTGTCCTTTTATCTGTTCTCACTGCATCCGCGTTCCTCGATCGCCCAGCCAACAACCCATCCACCCACTCTCCCTCTCCACCACTAGCACGGCCACGCCCGTAGATCACTCTCACGATGTTCCTGGCCCTTCCACTCTTGCCTCTGTTACCGCCATCACCCACCAAACCCACATGTCCGACCTTCCGTTTCTTCGCTCCCGTCGGCCCTTCCTCCGCCCCTTCTCTGCCCCCCCCAGTCGCCGCGCCGGCCGTGCCCCCCCCCCGGGGCGATTTCCGAGCCCGCGCGCTGAGCGCATTTCGGCTGCCCCTGTTCGGGAAAGGGCGCGTTTGCCGGTCCGCCGCACCGTTTCAGAAAAGGTACGGCGCACAAAATGTATGGATTTGTGAGGGGCGATCACGGAAAGTACGAATCTGGTGATTTTATACATATTTTTCTGCAACTAAGTATCGAACTGATTTACTTTTTGAAATAAAAAAAATTAAATATAACTCTTGTAATGTTTTTATTTCTAATTACTACTATTTTATAGAAACATGTGGTTTTACATTCACAATTTTTCACCTTATTTTTTAATTTTTCCATTTATGAAAAATCAAAAACTTCAACGAAAATCAGACCAGCGTCATATTTTGCAGTCGGTTATCATCCGCGACTGACGTCAAAAACAAGCCGTCGCGATATTTCTCTCGCTAAAGAGATAGAAATTGAATATATTTTGTATCGACAGAAACACATTGCCCCATACCTGAATATAGATATTTTAACGTGTAGATATTTCAACGCAATATTCGACTCTACAGATTTGTTTTTAGCAAGGCGACATTGATGCTGTGCTTCCTTAGCGATCTAAGTCGCTAGAAGAAGAATTTTCGTCTTTTTTAAATTCCTAAAGAAGGTTCATTCCCATCATGATTCTTTTGTTTTACTTACGTAACCAGTACTGTTATCAACCTCTGTAATAATAAAAACTCATTCAAAAGTGCTTTCTTTCCAAAAGCTTTATCCTTTCCGAGTTCAAAACAAGAAAAACTGAGAAAATATATATCTGAATGCCTGTGCAATGAAAATTGTTGTTTTCTTTTTTGTGTTTGGCCGATATTAAAAAAACAACGATCAAAATTTTGAAATCAGTTATTTGAATTATACTTACAACTACATAATTTTTTTGCAAATTTAATGTTTCAACAGCCCTATTAAATTGTGAGGTTTTCCCCCCTCGTCTCATTTTGGATGTACATTCTCTGTTAATACCTTTCTTCTATTCTTCATTTTTCGCTGTCATAAGACCTTGAATCACTTCTTCGTTCATAGCAATATTTCTCGTGGCCCTTTGTATAATCTCAGGAGAAACCAATGGTTCAAAACTAGTAAATATTCAAAACTACTAATGCCCGTGCAAATACTTCCTACTAAGTTTAATATATTTGTATTATCATGTACCAATCCCAATTTTTCTTCATTCTCCGTGTGTTGTTCATTCTCTTCAATACTGGAAGTGGTATGGCGCCATAGATACTTTCGGAGCCACTAGAGCCCGATGACTCTTCCACTCTGCTCTGTCTCTGCTGTTGATATGAAATGTCAACAAAGAACATCATACGAGATCACCCAGTGATATCTAAATCGCAGATCTACATTGCCTAATTTACATATTTGCTGTACGTTATCTTATCTTCAGATCCGTATGAATTATCAGAACACGTCATTCACTGTTGACAGAAATTTTTAAAAACCTCAAAGCGGCTAATTTTCCTGTTTAAAGTAACAGTGTCATAGTGTCATACGCGCTTCTGAGCAGAGGCGAGGCAGTTTTTTCCACTCTTTTCTGAACAGACAATTACAGAAACGGTCTAATTGGGTCTCTCACTTATTGGAGATTATGGATATTATTATATACTCGTTATGATTACTTAAAGTGTTTTATGGGACGTTGTTCGTATGAAACACGTTGTGGTATGAGAAGACCAACCATGTCACAACAATGTGATTAAAACCCCATGCTATGTAAGGGGAAAAATAAAACAATAATCACAACTTCAGTTAATTAATAGATACAGAAACCAAAGGAAGCTAATTCAAACCAAAGAACCATGAAACCCACTGTAAATATTATTTTTTAAATTCCAAGCCCATTTGCCCCCTCTCATTTCACCTTTAATTTCTCTTCGCGAGGCAGCCGCTGCTATTCTTAGCGACGTCGTCCTCTCTCTCGCTCGAGACGGCGCCCTCGGAGCGAACTTCCCCGTGCAGCAGGAGGGGGCGGGGGCGGGGGCGGGGGGCGGGGGCGATTCGTAGCCACCCGAGAGAAAACGCGGGTGGGCGCGCGGCAAAGTGCTCGACGCGCGCGGCGCGGCGCGGCGCGGGGCTGCGGCGAACGCACTTCGCTTTGATGGGAAGTCGCTAATGGCGGCCGATGAATAATAGACGTGCCGCCATGACACCTCGACGCCCCGCGTGCAAATTTGCGCTCGCGCGGAAAAACATTTGCCAAACGCCCGCGCCCGCCGCCGTCGCCGTCGCGTCGGGGCGCTGCAGGGCGCGCAGGGGCCGCCGATTGGCACCTGGTGCGCAGAGCCCTCTGGGGCCGATTGCGCGCCACCCGCAGCCCTGCCGGGACAGGGCTCTAGCACTTAATGTTTGTAACCATTTCACTATAATTATATTTTCCAAGCGAATTCGAACGCAATGCCAACCGGTGAATGGCGTTCGCTCATCTGGCGCGAGGCAGCTCCATTTCCCGTGAATCAAATCAGTTTGTTCCTGTGGGACCGAGTCTTCTCATCAAACGAATTTTAAATATTTTGTTCTAAAATCGAAATCTATTATTTATCTACTTGTTAAAAGGAAACACTAGGCTCGGTCTTTTGCATGTAGTCGGCTTGAATTTTGGATATTGTATTGAAATATTGGTGTACTTTAAAAAAATATTTCTTCCCGATTTCTTCTGAGATTTCGAAGTACAAAGGACATGAAAAGTTTAACAGAAACGTTTCCTGTGTATCGGAGTCTCTTAAGAATAGTTTTTCATTTGAGGAAAGAGAGGAAAATAAGGTTTCCAAAAAATTGGAAAGGTTCCAGATACAGTGCTTGAGCGCTAAAGTAGCGCTCCGCTCCATTTCGGAATTCATAATCACCATCATGCCCGTGACTTTCAGTTCATACAGTACGACAGGAAGGCGCCTCGTGTGGCATCACTGTCACCATAGGAGACCATTCTTCATTCTTATCCTCGGGCGCGCCATAGTATGTAGCTAGTGCCGAGAATCTTGCCAACCTGCGACATTATTAATTATATCCTCATTGTTTTATAAACAAAATTATTAATATGATAATCATAGTAATAAAACAATAGAATAGGTACAACACTTCCTATTTCTAGGAGGAGACATAGCATTTTGTGTTGGCATCAACATATATAAGAAAATAAGATTTAATTCAATGAATGGAACGCTAAGAAGAACTGGCGGTACAAAATCAAGTACACTTTGAGTAGATTTTATAAGTTATGGTAATATTCACGCTCTTTTACGGATGTGAAGTATAGGCAATGATAAAAAAATATGTCTCAAGACTACTAGCAGCAGAAAGATTGATGTGAAAGTGAGTATGTCAAAACTGCAGACACCTGCTACGAATGAATAGTGAACGCACTGCGAAACAAATATAAAGTTACGTATCCAGAGGTAAAAGTTTAAGCAGAGGTAACGTGCCTAAATATTTGAGGATAATTAAAACCCATATTGTTCACTAATGAAAAAAAATGAGTTTGATATGTAATCGGGCAGTTTATAATACATTCTATTGGCTTCAGCTTTCAGATTTCTTCAAAGCACATTTAACTTAATGTGTTAAAATGCGATTTGAAGAATTCTGAGAGCAGGAGCGTGGTGGAAGATACCTGGTTCGGGGTACCCCGTAGGCCGACGGTATTTAGGCTTTGAATCTCGCCATCCAGCAAGAAAAACCACCACCAACACCTGAGGAAAAGCCTGCCCTGTGCTTACGGTGCTAATTACCACTGCAGTCGACGCGCCCGGAATAACTTAGAATCAATTAATCAGCGAAAATCCCAATTTTCAATCCCAATTTTTTTTAATAATAAACGTTGAAACACGAATCTATCACTAAGGGTTAAGAAATATTCTAATAACAGACCAAAATTATGAAACAGTAACTTCTTGCGTAAACAAATATAGAGAAAAAACTGTGGTTCATCATTGACCCGCTGCCACCATTGGTATTTAATTGCTAAAAACAAGCTATAAAACAGGAGTAGCAGCCTCTGACAATGAAGATAAACTGCAATAATGTTTACTATTGTTCTTCGGAGCAATACTTTTTTGTATTATGTATTAATTACATATGTATTATTATGTATTAATACTTTTTTGTATGCGCTTTATCAAAGACAGATTGAAATTATCTTTGTTTTGTAAACTAATGAAGTAACACCATAAGTATTAGAAGGGTTAGTGCCGACGCAGGTACAAATACGTATTACTAGCCTTTTGTAACAGTGTACTGTCATCAATAATATACAAGTAACATCTATTTTTGCTATCTAATAGTCTATCTATAGTCTTTATGAAATGTTCTTTACTTAAATGAAATTAAATATTATCCATAATGAGAGAGAAATATCACGTGAATGTCACCGCTATTGTGAGTTACTAAGAATGTGATGCTCAAATATTTTCAAAGTAGTCGTAAAGGGTACGTAGGATATAAGATTACCGAAACTGGAATTATTGAAAGAGGAAGATATTAAATAATAAAAATCATCCAATCATATTTATAATATTACGTTGCAGAAATATCTGTGATGTCTTACGACTCAACTGAATGTTTACATTCATATATTTATTCTGAAGTACATTAAATAAACAAGCAACTCTCCTTACGTTTTTCATAAAGCGAAGATATTGGCCTTAATACATAATACTCCCTCTCTCTTAAACCTTTTCTTCTGTCAAACGTGCGCAGAACAACATAGAAACACCCATTTTCAAAGAAGCATACGTTTTGTTGCTAACAATAAAGCAGCAAAATTCTTGTTCTTCTTTACCACCTAATTTATTTATCCTATTCGTTTTCGAAAGCGCATTTTCGTCAACGGCAGCAATACATTATTGAACACGCCGCAACGCAGCGCCCGCGACCAGACGAGACGACGCAGCACTGCCGGGTACTTACAGCGGCGTAAAAGGTCCTGTGAATGAATGATGAGGCCGCTAGAGGCGCGTCGGGCGATGCTGTAGTGCGCCGCCTCCGGCGTGTGGGGCGCCACCATCGCCCCGCCATTCGGAGCACGTCCCGGTGCACGGGGGCCATCGCCTGAAGAGGGCCCTGCCCTAGCTGCCGTCGTCGTCCTTGTGCCTAGGAAAGTGGTAGTGAATGGGAATCGAATGGTCAGGCAAAGGGAGTTCTCTATTAGATGGATCTAGTTTCAGAGGTCGGAGTTTGGAAGAAACTTTCAGGTAGACTTTTAGAAGGTATTGCTGCTGTTTAAATGATTAAAAGCGCAGGTAAACCAACAAATATTGTCTTACCAATCATTAACTGACATCAGCGTTTCATAATATTCTCAAGGAGTGGGCTCATTTCTGTAGCTAGAACTTACTGTTTTTTGTTTACTGTAAAATTATAATTTATTTACAATGCCGGAAGTACGTCCCATTGGACGCGGTTTTGAGACATTTTCGTCTGTATTCTTTTATCCTTGCGGTGTCCCTCAAAAATGTTTTGACGAAGTTGATCGGGTAAAAAATATTGATTTATGATTTTCATTGTTTTCGTTGTGAATTTGTGATACAAAATACTTTTCCATTGGAGGTAGGTTGTACATGGAACATGGGAGTTGTTTTAAGCAGGAAAGATGACAGAATTGCCCCTTTTCTTCTTCTTCTTCTTCTTCTTCTTCTTCTTCTTCATCGTCTTCTTCTTCATCTTCTTCTTCACTTCACGCGTTTGGGACATTCCCTGTTCCGATTTCAAAACACCATTTCTGTCGTAGACGGCCAATGACCCTTCTGCCCCTTGGTTTGTACAGAAAGACAAGACAGTCCTTTCATAAAACATTCTTCGTAAGTGCTATACATATCTGCATTCATTTATTTTTTCATTGATAGAAAATATGTTGATCTTCTATTACAATAGTACATATTATGTAAATTGTTGGATGTAATTGACCTTCAATTACAATAAACATATTATGTAAATGGTTTATTAGTAGGCCAAAAGGTAACAATCTTGTTCCTGTCACAAAGAAAACGAGTTTTTATTATTCTTAAATTTCTGCGTTTTAAAAATAGTTTCTCTCAGACCTCACACAGGCTGAAACTCGTCAAGTCAATGAGAGCATGTGTTATTTGTTCACTTCTTTGCAGATCCTAAAGGGAGCGCTTCTGTTCCTTTACGTCATTTCACTGCTTCTTGAATCCAGTGCCTTTTTGTAGAAGAGAAAGAAGAGGTTCGTAGTAAAATTTAAAATGCGTAAATGACGATGTAATTTTTCTGTGAGCAAGAATTTATAAATAAGTAATACTTAATTATTAATTATCCGTCAATATAACTGAGTTATGAATTAGGTCTTTAGACGTATGCACAAAAGATAGTATTAAATAATATCACGTTTTCTTTCCGGAGTTCTTTCCTGTATTCCACTGTGACTTAATAGTTTACTGTCATTTTAAAGAAATAAACTTCCACTGTCTTGCGTTCTAATGATGATGGTCGGGATTTCTTGTACTCTGATAAAAGTCGCGAAACTCGTATTACTGCAACCCGCGCAACATATATGTGTTGCTCCAATAATATTGCATAACAACCCCTTACGGACTGCATTAACACGGGAAACTTGAACTGAATGTAAGCATAATTCCATCTTATGCCAATTTATACGTTCTAAGCACTTGTATTTTCAGAATTAGCCGTATTATTTCTTTATAATATATTGCATTGTGTCTGAAAAGACGTAGTGTCGTGAAAATATGCAAAAACGCAATGTTCTTTCTTCTACCTGGACGACTGGTTATGAGTTGATTTCCTAAACTTCAATATTTCTGTGCATTAGTGTTCTCAATACTGTTAATACCAATGGCTACTATTTTTCAGAAATACAATTACTTACAAATCGTTTCGATTTCCTTCATTATTTTTACCTAAAAAACATTTAAATTTATCATCACATACCGGTAATATAAGGAAATTCATGTATTATTACAGATGATTTTCACTATTTTGGCAGAAATACAAGTATTGGGGACAATGAGACCACTTCCTTTTAAAAAAATGTATACTATTTTCTATCCACTCGACCGCTTGCTTTGATAAACAGTAGCGTTTGAATGATACATGTGATTTTCCAACAAAATATTATTCGCCATCTGACACAGTCAACAAAACAGAAGTCAGTGACTGATTTGAAATTGATATTTTAGGTGTAAGTCACTTCACAAGTTCAAAATTGTGTCTTCAGTTGTTTTGTTGTGCATACGAAGACCGGCTGAATTAGTTCAGAGTGAAAGGATTGCAGATTGCAGGTATCTCTCCTGCGACTCTTACCAGATGGTCCTAGGGCTTGAGTACCGAATTTTCGACACTTAATATACTGCTAAGTCAAAATATTCATCTAATGCCTAGAGGAGAATTTAAGATTTTGGTTGCTTCGAGAAGTCTGTAATGATTTCTACGATCAATACCTGGTGAATGCGAGAACTACTATTCCATAACTGAACGCGCGCGACATATACACCCTCGCCCTTCTCCCTTCCTCCCCCTTCTTCCCCCTTCCTCCCCCTTCCTCCCCCTTACATACACAATCATACACTCACACTATGCACTACTAATCGGGAGATTAGAGCTTGTCCCGCCTGTTGCGGTGCCCGTTGGCGGAGGCACCTGGACTCCGTTGGTGCAGTTCGACTTGCGGCCGGCGACAGATCTCACTTTACAAAAGGCAGGAATTATTTTATCATTCGGGAGTTAATATGCGCTACACTTACGGGACTAATGATCTAAATGGGACGTGCACAGAAACATCAATCAAACAATTGCTTGTGTGATCACCTCCAACACACGAGAAGTGTGTATTTCACCTTTCTGTAACATTCTCTTGCCAGAGCAACTGTTTCATAATTCTCACAATTATGCACTTGGTTTTTATCTATACTTCTGTTTTAATTTGATTATAAATACCTTTTTTGGTGTTTCAATTAATCTTAATATTTTATAGAATCGCCAAAAAATACACGACGTAAAGTATTTATAATGTAAAATCAGTCAAGAGAGAAAAGCGATGTCTGTTAACAGACAGCACTAGTGAGAACTGAGAATATTTTCTTAATGATGTTTTCTTCAAAGGTCTGTTTCTTTAGGAACCAATTAAAGGTGATAACAAAAATTCAGACAATACTGTGAAATAAGCTTACTTTTCATGCCTAAGATAACTTCCTAAGTAATTTCATGTAAGTCTTCTATGCTATTGCAAGACAAAAGGTAACCTGCTAGAACTGCTCCCTGCTAAAACCGTGTTAGAACTGGCAAGGCAGACAGACAATATAATAACAGTCTGAGCCCCTGAACGGTTCCCGCTTCGCACACGGAGTTTGCACAACAACACCATTCGCGTTCAGAACTTTCGATCAACTTAATGCCTTTGCAAAATCTTAAAGCTTAAATTCAAAATTTTGAAATGATTTTACATGTAACCTAGTCATTTGTTCATTTGTCACGGCGACAAGATTAAATGGGCAGATGTCAAAAATGACAGAACGCATTACTGACATATAAATCGGATGTAATGCTCTTATATCCATGCAAACGAGATTTCTTATTGAAATAGAACGATCAATTGCCCAATACGATTCATATTTTAAGTTATTAGATCCATGGAAAGTAGATAGCCGTTAATTTGTTCCAAAGTTCCATTAAAGGGAATTTCCCATTATAGTACAGGAAAACTAGTAATCGAGAAAGTTAGCTGTCAAATTTTTTGATTAGTACCAAATAGAAATAAGCATCCTACTACATTTTCTGAAACGACGTCTTGAGTTGTCATGAATCGATCAGAAAGAATAACAGACGGATGCTTATGCCTCGCCTGATACTTCGCTGCTATTTCAAAACAACCTTGTGGCTGCAGTCGCGACCTTATGGGGCAGTAGCAGCTGCCTCGCATTCCTCCCCCCTTCTCCTCCGCGCCGTCAGTCGCCCCTGCGCCTCCGCCACTCCGCCACCGTCCTCGTCGCGAGCCTCGTCGCCTCCAATTCCCAGAGCTCGCAACTTGGCAGGGACTTCGCGGCGGCGGCGGCGGCATCTCGGTAATCGCCGTCGAGACGACTTAATCGCTCGTTATCGAGGCGAGTAATCGATTAATCTCCGTGTAAGCGGAGCGGCAACCCTCTCCGAGTTCGACTGTTCTTCGGGCGGGCGGTCGCACGGCGGTGGTAGAAGTTCTACGCCACTTCGCCTCGCTAGCTGGGACCAGGGTTGCCGAACTGGTCGTTAATGAGAGCGGTATCAGTACATCCGGGTATCTGTCGGCTAGTTTTGACAACAACGCTTCCTTGGAAATAGTTTGACGCGTAGAATGTGTCAGAGGATTGTTTTGGAACATTACAGAAATGACGTTGGTTGAATAAGGAATTTTAGTAATTAACTGTCGAAAAGTACACATGTTCCTGTAACTAGACTATAAAGAAAAAATAATTAAGAAAGAATAAATAATGAATGGTGATGATGCAAAAATATATTTTCATATTATTACTAATATTTATCAAGAATTATCCAATCAAATATGAGATTAATGCATATAGGCCACATACGTATTATTCCTCATTTGATTTGCAGTAGAAATTAATAACTTAGAAACAACAAGAGCCTTAGACAATTAATGTTGTTAATGGAGCAACTACTTTATCACAATCGCTGGGATCACTGCTAAAACGAAAACTATTCTTGATTTACAGAATGCTCCCATGATGTAGAATTGTTCAAAATCCATCTTCAAGGCAACATTCCTTTTGCGATGTGCGATCTGCAGCAACTCACCCTTTGCTGGATGCCCTGGAATTGTGAGCGAAACTACTTTGAAACGTTTACTGAACAAAAATTGAAAATAGTTGTGCTACCTATAAATGTTGGGAAGTGAACAAAAAAGAAACATTTATGAAATTGAATGACGTCAGTTAAGATGTAAAATTAATCTGACTTTTTTGAAATAGTTGTCCGATTGTCATAAAAAATTTACAAATTGATGGTTATCAATATTTTACCCTTTTTATTGCTGCCTAACTCAAAGTGTGTAAAAGAAATTAAATTGACACTAAAAAATAATTTTTAGTTTTGAGAGTATAATTTATAAAAGTGTAAAAATTACAATACAAAAATGTGTTCTGAAGTAAAATGAAGTGTAACATTCAGGTGTGAAATCTCAAAAATACATTAACAAGACTTTGAAACATGAAAAAATGAATACAATGACAGGATACGTAAAATAAGTAATGAAAATAATAAGGGATGTGTTAAATTACACTGACGATTCACTCTCACAATTCTTTCTATGAAACATTAGTTAAACGTTTATATATATATATATATATATATATATATATATATATATATATATATATATGTTATTAATATAACGATCATCTTTCAAATTACGTTTAACACATAATTAATTAGATGTATCTTAGTACTAACTGTGATAAATAATTCACCAATTTCTCACAGTTTAAGTATTTTTCACTATCAAATTTAATAATATAAAAATGTTGACCTCAAATTTCTCCCAAAAGCGTAACTGACTGGCGCTCTTATTGTGTCTGAGTACTCCGTTGTGTGAATGTTTAAGTACTCCTAGTGGTGTGTTTTGCTGTTTAAGTTTTAAATATTCTAAACTCCCATCTATGAGACTTAATACTAGCCAAAATTATTTTGGGTGGTACTTCTCTTCCCTTTTCTATGAGAATTGCAGTAACATCGTGAAAAAGACGTACAAGAAAAATGCAGATAGTATTCAAATGATTGATTATATTAGTTTTAAGGAAACAACTGAAAACAACAAAAAATGATTATTATAAGTAATATCCTAAAAAAGTAAATGTTTTGCACATACTAAAAACTTTTCCAAATTTCATTATAATAGTATAATTCGTCATTTCTAAACATTACCAAAGCAGTACACACGTGACATCGACCTGTATGTGGGTCAATCAAGGTGTCTTCGTGTCCTCTTTCAACAGGAACCAGTCACGAAATTTTCAGTCTGCAGAAAGAGGTTTTCAGCGAGTGCGTTTCTTCTTCCGCTGCCTTGGCAGTCTGCCGCGGCGAATCAATGCCCCGGCGTGCTATTAGCAGTAACAGCGGCCATGGGGCTGTAGTCGGCCTCTCCAGAGCGGAGCGGTCGTACAGCGCTGCAGCATCGCGCATCGCGGGGCTGAATGAGTGAAGCGGCGAACTTCGTGCCATGTCCCATCGAACGCTATTTGAGTGGAAGGGTTTCAGAACGATTATTGCTGCCGCTATCTTCTCAAGAGAGAGGGACGTTTTTTGCGGAAGTTCTCTGGAGTATGCTATTAAATGCCCATTGTAGATAGGATGTTTCTTTTCGGGAAATGTTTGAAACGGACTTCAATAGATGTCCAAGTGCAAATGGATGATATATTAATTTGGCTTCTTATTATGGGTTTTGAATTTGTATTTACGTTTTAGTTTGAGACGCAATAAGGAAAATAATAGATCATATATAACCATGTTGTAATTTATATTTATTTTCAAACCGTAAGGATATTTATTATGGTTTATATTTTTTTGCACAATTATAATATTTCATACGTTTTATAAACTTGTACACATATTTGAACTATTTGGTAGAGAGTTTTGTAACATGTAAGACAAAATTACAAAAAAATATCGTGAAACTAACATACTACACCCCAACTCCCGGTATTCCCCTCAACGGCCCATGCAGAACAAACTGAGCTCTTAACTATTCCCCTGACGTGTGTGGTAGCATGGTGCATGTATGTGTAAGAGGACAAGTACTTCAGTTCCCTCGTTTGTCCTGCGAGAGTAGTCCATGAGATAGCCGTGAGGCAGCGGGGTATCCTTCGCTCCTGGAAAGTGCGCTTCGGCGCCGAGTCGTCTCTTTCGGGAGAGCAGGGCCCTCGTTCTAGATGTCCCATCCAGCAGGGAAAAATCTAAGCTCCTGTCTGATTATGTTTAGAATGCAGTTCAATAAGTGTGTGTGTATGTGCGTAAGGAAAGGTATGTGGGCAATATTGGGGAAGAAAAGTAGTACGCGGTTCGTGGCCCGTTTGTTAAGGTGCTGCCCCGACATTTGCCTGGTATTGATCGTAGAAACCACGGAAAACGTCCTTTCATTACAGGCACATCTGATGGAGCTCTCCTATAGATAGTGGGTGACTACGTCGCAGCAGTCAAGTTAGTATCTACGTTATGCCACTGTTAAGAGTTAAATTTTCCGGTCTATAATTTTACAAAGACGCCAATCAACAATCTTGCTGCTGAGCTCTACCAATAGTTTTGAACGCAGAACAGCCCGCATAATACATTATTTTGAATCAAATTATACATTTTTATAGCGTTTGAAATTCCATCACTTCAACAGGTTATGATTACAAACCTTTGACGATTTGACGATTTCTGTAACGCTGCTAAAGAGGAACTACAAAGATGACACACTAAATACTCTCCCTACCCGACGGTTTGGGACGGAAGCCAGTAAACAAATCGCAAAGTTTGAAGCAACAGATAGAGCTTAATTTATTAGCACTATCTGTAACGAGGTGGGCGCGCGGAGGGCGGACGGCAGGAAGGGGGATAGCGCGGTTGTAAATCAGAACCGCCCTCTTTATCTGCAGATAAGGGCGAGGGCGGCGAGCGGGCGGTTCGTGCAATGCGGACGTGCCGAGTTAAATCTTTTATGACGGCTGCTGCGTTCTCTGTCATAATTACCGGGCAGCGGAGATTGCTTCCACGAGTGGCGCGGGCGCGCGGCCGCTGCGCGTGGCTGCCGCTGGGAGGACGGACGCGTGCGTTGCGAGGGCGAGGACGAGGTGACGGGGAAACTGAGTGCCTTGGGTGGAGGCTCTGCTACATAAACTATCTAGGGCTTAGGGTTCGTCCGCGGCGTGAAGGAGAAGCCCAATGTTTGAGTACGCTATGTTTGTGACAATAGATTATAACGGAATAGTCTATCCAACTTCAGTAATAATGAGACATTCTATACTGTAATATACAGCTTTTATATCTAATGCAGTCATAAAACAAATTATCAGCTACTGAAACTATTAAATACAGTGACCTGGGGAAGTGACTCAGAGCAGCAAGTGGTCATTGCAGTGCCCCTGGCCGGGAGGTCCTGGGTTCGAGTCTCAACGGTAGCAGAATTTTTGACACTAGCTAGATGGTTAGGTCGAATTCAATCGCTGTCTGAAGAAGAATTCCAGCGACCAACTTCTCTGATCGTTTTTCGTGGTTTCCTCGATCGATACCAGGCGAATGCCGGAGCAGTACCGTAACAAAAGAGCTACTGACCGCGCGCGATCATTCCTTCCCCTTCCTTGTTTGATCATGGTTGAGGAAATGCCTGCTATCCGACAGGTAGGTCGGCGCCGAATCTCCCCATCCAGCGGAGGAGGATCATCGCCACCTCCCAAGCGAAACATGCACTACACTTGCGGGACGTAGCGAGGAGAACCTCGTCCTACTTCACCCCTTACCATCACACGCTTACATTATCATGTATTACTCAAATAAACCTTTGGGAATTAAGAAGATAATAGGTTTGATAATATTAAAATAAACCAACAAAAATGATATTCAGACAGCTGATCAAATGATCAGTAAAGAAGGAATATGTGTCATAAATCGAACGAGAAATTAAGTATATCGTATTATTTAATAATAATACGTACAGTTTAGTCTGAATAGGAAATGATAATTTTGCTTCTGAGATATTTACAATTACATTAAATTATTCAATTTTGGCAATAATCATTACACTTTTCTTTGTTTTCATATCATTACATTCCGAGAAGTAATTGTGTGGCATTTTAGCGACTGTGGGTGAATTATCTCATCGTTTTTGTTACCAACGATGCAAATGCGGTTTTTCAAATACATCGACTACAGACTTTTTCTATTAGGTTCCTAAAAATTAAACATGCAGTAATTAATTTGCGGGAAAATATAGAAAAATAAAATTTAAAACAATTGAATATTAACTTTTTAGAACCCTTTTTGCGTTGTAATTAAATTACATTAAATACTGTGTTGCTAAATTCGTTTGTTTTCAATTTTTTAATGTTAATCGAGTTTCATTTAATTTTTCTACAAATATTAAATATGATTTGACGTATAATTAATTATTTTGTGGCGATCTATTTTTTTAGGCAATAAAATATCAATTTATTGGAGTTATTTAACCTAAATAAAAAGCTATTTTCAGCAATGGCTGAATGTTTTTGCTTGCGTTTGTATCTAGGTACTCGTATTTTCCTTTAAGAACTTGGAAGAAGTATCGCTTTATTTGTACCCAACTTCTTTATCCACATGTACGAACAGCGCTGACGTGTTGCGGGTATGCCTACCTAGCAGGCGTTCCCGACGCATCGCCGCGTCTTCCGCGGGAGGTTTATTATTTCCTAAAAGTTCAGTTACATCAACATCCCTAGTGGTGAACTAAAGCTTTGTGTCTCAATCGATTGATTGATTTTTCAGAGCATGTCAACTACTGTGGGCATTAGTCCCGTGAGTGTGGTGAGTGTTTTATCCCGGGAGATGGCCGTGTTCCTCCCACACCTCATAGTGAGATCCGGCACCGACCTACACGTTGACTTTCGGAGGGGAATCCCTGTCCAGGTATCGCCCCCAGCGGAGCACCGTTGCCCGCCGAGACAAGCTCTACCCTCCGTACAGCACGTCCGGTATGTGTGGTAGGAAAGTGCACGTGTGTGTGTAAGTAACGGGAGAGGAGAGGACAAGAAAGAAGAAGGGAAGATCGGGCGAGGTGTGTAGCGCATTTCTAAGGGGGGTTGTTCCGATTTTCACCTTATTTTGATAGTAGAAACAACGGGAAACTTCCCATCGGGGTAGCCGGTGGCTCCGCGGGAGTTCTCCTCCGGAGTGGGGCTGAGTTCTTCCTACCTTCGGCCCTGGGATCTCTCGCTCAGCATCTCTTCAGGGTCGCGGTGATGATGGTTCTAGATAACGCGGCCGGTGATTGGAGCGGTGTCGGTGATTGGAGAACGTGATTGGGATTCCGCTTAGGAGACATACGTCTTGATGTGTTTAATTGATTGATAGTTCAGTGATTCCGGGCACGCCAACTACCACGGTCATTAGTTCCGTAAGTGTGATGCATGGTGTTCCTCGGGAGTGGGCGGTGATCTTTTCCCCGCTGTATGGCGAGATCCGGCGCCCACCTACCGTCGGCAGGTGGGAGTTTCCCCAACCAGGTATCTCCCACCAGCGTGGCCCGCCCCAGCCGAGACACGCTCTCAGCTCCTGTCGGGTGTCGCGTCTTGTAGGGTAGTGGAGTGAATGTTCGTGTAAGGGTCTGTAAGGGGTGAGGAGAGGTCAAAGAAGAGGAAGATGACATCGCACGCGGACCGTGGCCTTTCTAATCATCATTCGCCTGGTGTTCAACTGTGAAAACTACCGATCAGAGAAGTCGGCTGCTAGAATTCTCCTCCAGACAGCGACTTTACTTGACCTCGCTATCTAGAAAGTGCCCAAAATCCTGCGACCGTGGGGACTCGAATCTAGGATCTCCCGGTCAGGGGGACTATGTTTAAGTTCACTAGTTGTAGAGCTCGTTCGATGGAATTGAATGACGAACGGTTGTGTTTTCTACGATCATTTACAAGTAAACACCGAACCTGCATTCAACACCGCAGGTGATGTAGCACGCGCGATATTCCTTTGTTATTCACGTTATCGTCCTTATAATTGGAAGTAAAAGATGATAATCCTCAAAGTTATAGTTTTTGTGTTATTAAAGTTTTCGTAGGCTTCCATCTTATAGTTATACGCTGTGATTCTCAAATAGTCTCAAATTATGGCTCATAATTGTTCCGTGGCTCTTGTCACAAATGTGGTTTACCGTGTTTTCCACTCTAATCCTTCCACATTGTAAAATCTAATATATTTACAATCAAAACTTACTATTACTGTTATTCAAAATATACTATTCTCGTACACTATTGCAAAAATGAAGGTAAGTATTTTTCTTTTAAACATTATGAATGGAATAAAACGTCTATAAATATCTCATTTTGTTGATAATGGCATAAAAACATGTTTCTTGGGGAACTTGAAAATCAGGTTTTATGGATCTAAAACGAATTGTTTCCGTATTAAGTATGATGTACGATAGTAGTGTATTGCAACGCATTTGCGGTTTGCATCTCCACGCTATATTATTTAATTAAACATATTTGTAAAACATCTCGGTACTATACATAAATAATTGCTTTCCACACTCGTTCTTTCTCTTCAATAGATAGATATTTGACCTGCTAAGATATGTTAATTTTCTCACGTATTATTTAGACAGTTTAATTCTTGTTGAACGCGATCTACCCTAAACTTTCCAAACGACGAAGACCAACAGTGTTGTGCCTTCGTGTGCGGACGTGCCCAGCGAGTTGCAGCAGCCCCGACGTGTCGGCGCCGAACCGTGTGGTCACGCCAGACGCAATAAAATCCGAAGCTCGTAAAGACTGTGATGGGTCTCCCCGAACTGCACAGTGCTTCTCTTTTGTTCGTTAGAACAGCGCCGAAACACCCCTCGGATAAGAGCCGTTGCGTTAAACGTACGGAGTCCAAGTAGCGACGGCCTGATGTGCGGCGGAGAGACGGCGAAGAGAGAGAATTATTTCTTGCTGCGAAAGTATTGGTAGGGTTTCTTTGGTAATTTTACAGCCTATGGGTTAATGCACCATCACAAAACAATCGTGAATGCAATTTTTTCTCTTGAAAAGAAACTTGAAATCTGGAAATAATATTAATTTTTAGAATGATATTTGTGTCATCAACACTAACTTTAATAATTTTAAAATTAAGAATGCATTGAATTTACTTATTGATGTCCTAATACTAATAATTTCTTTTTTACTTTCCATTAATATGTTATTTTCCTAACAAAAATCATATCACAACCAAAAGTAGTTACAAGAGCTATTTACGACAAAATGTTTATTATTATAGTAATTTACTGTTGATTTAGCTACAACACAACAGCGTTATATTGGATGTTAAATTTAAAGAATAGGGAGAAGGATTTAGAGCCTAATATTTAATAAATATTGCTATACTAACATGCAACAAAACGAGCAACGATACTTCTGTTTATACTATCTATCTGCGAAGGGTATGAAAACAAAAAAGAAAATTTGTAATGCAAGAAGAAGTACATAAGAGGGAATTCTATAGTGTTCACAGTTATATTGTGTGATTAATGATGATAAGAAAACACAGAAACCTGAAGATTCAATAATCGTATTGCTATGACCCCAGTTAGTATTCTTGACATGGAATAATAGCGTAGTTCATGTGTACCAATTTCATTAACTTGCGAAGAAACCCTACCTACTACTGCCCGTCGAAACAGTTTCTCAACATGCAACCTCAGCACTCCAACATCATCACCTTTCAAGGCTCAATAAACCGGTCGTGAAAGGAATCTTTTACGCCGAACATTGCGAGTCATTGCTGCAAACGGTCGAATCCCGGGCCATCGCCCGCCGAAGGCACGCCTCTCGAATGGCAGACCGGAAGTTTCGGGCAGTCATCCGCCAGCGATTGGTCGAGGCGACCTTTAACCCCAGACTTGCTCCTCCGGGGCGCGCGTCGCAAGCGGGCGAAGAGCGTCTCAGCCGTTCTGCGTGAGGGAGGGGGAGGGCGAGGCGGGAATCCGCCCGCTCGTAAAACAAAGTTACCTCCGGTAGCCTCGTCCGCCGCGGGAGCCTTCCATATAATAAAGTCGGTATTCTTGCCGGCTAATCGCGAACCTGAGCTGCCGGGAGCGCGGCGGTAGACGCGATGCCAGTGAGGGTAGCGGGGGCGGCGGAGATGGAGGAAGCGGCAGGCAGGCAGCAGCTGTAAAATTGGAAGTACGGAGCCGTTTTACTGCTTGGAGCCCGGAAAGGCGACGTAGGGGGTGGGGACGAATCGAGGCGGAGAGAATGTGTGGGAAAGAAAAGATGGATGGTGAAGAATGGAGAACCGGGAGAAGAAGTATAAAACGTGGTAGGTGATCAGAGGCACGGCTTGAGATGTACGAGAAGGAATATCGAAGAGGTAAGTGGAACGACGTTATATACGGTGTGAATAGAAAAGGTGGGAAGTATGACGAAATGACATAAAGTTGGGATGAAGAGGTGAGAGAATATGTGGGTTGAAGGAGGGCGAGGTACGTGAAGATGTAGAGAAGTGAGATGAAACTATAATGGTGGTTGATGTGGGATTTGTGAATACAGTGTTCAATGATATGCTCAAGGTAATGCAAAGAGGTGGAAAATGGGAAGGAACGTGAATTTATTAGATAAACGGGGGATATGAAAAAATGTGTTTATTTAAACACGTGAAACTGACGTAAATGATAAACAGAAGGCAAAAGCGAAATAGAGTTTAAGGCAGATGGGAATAACGGAATAAGAGGGAGTAGTAAGTACGATAAAGAAAAGAAGAAGCGGGCCATGACTATGTGAGAAGAAGGGCTAGCAGTTGAACACTTGTTGCTGGAACTGATCAAGGGCACGTTAAAGGAACGAAGGCAAAGTGTTGGAGGGAAGTTCGAATAGATAAAGCAAAGCGAGAAACACAGGTTGAATGAAAAAGAAAAAGAAATAGTAAAAATATATGAAGACAATCGAAAAGAGTTCAAAAGAAAAAGGATGAATGGAGTAAGTAGAGACGAAGCGAGGTGGGGGAACAGTTGCAAAAGAGAGACAAGGTACAGAGAAAACCTACGACGCGTGGTTGTCCAGGGTGTTTACTAGCAAAGCGTCATGGTTAAGGCGTTGAACATTTGATGAAGGCAAATAGTGTGTGCCTTTTTATTTTTTTTACACTCTCAGTACCTATTTTTTATATACTTGATATATGTTTTGTTGTCTAGACGTTGAAGTTAAAAGTTTCGTGCAGTAACAATAGTGGAATAAGCGGCAGGAGGAATAGGAGTACCCTGAAAATCTCTCCCGCAAACTCTGCTTGTCCACCACAAATTCTACCCGGTTCGACAGGGATTTGAATACTGATATCCAGACGTAAAAGGTGCGCCGTGAAACCACAAAACCCCGCGGCGGTGCTGCGTTGTGGAGGTTGCATGTTCTGTGTATTGGGGAAGAGAGAGAGAGAGAGAGAGAGAGAGAGAGAGGAAGAGAGAACGAGAGAGAGTCCCCGACTTCGTCTCCGTCGTTGCTGCCGCACCGTAAAGTTGATGGAAGCTTGGGCAGAAGTCATAGCGGAAATGGGGACGGCGGAAAGAGGTCGTATAGTGAGCGAGATTTCGGCAGTCAGCAGTCACTGGGAACTGAGAAATGACTGAGTTAGTAGTTCTTTAATTCTTTTAAACGCCCATAAGCATACGAATACTGGATCTTTGATCTAAGTTAATTATTTTTAGAAATAAATTCAATTTTTGAATTAAACAAGTTCCGTAGTTTTATTTAATGAATTAGCATATATTTCTTGATAAATTTGTATAGTTGGTATCAATGTTAGAGTTTGTTATTTTCAAAGAGTGTTTTATATTTAATAGTACTCATTAATTTTTTCAAGTATAATTTTTGAGTTTGTTATATAATATATAACAAACACGAGAGAAATAAAATTCACAAAGAATGAATTTGTTCAGATCACATAGAGACAATTTGTAATGAAAGTATTTTAATACGTTTTAAGAGTACTACCGTCTGCATATACTCCGGCTCAACAAATACCTGGCCCTTGAAGATACAATCCACTTCTACCTTCGAGGCAATATCCCACGCCTCGTTCCATGCGAGCGTTTGTAAGACTGCAATGAATTTGCGCAATAGGTGAGACTAATTAATTAAGCTATTATACATTTAAATAAATTACCATAATCGGTTATAGGTAAGTATTTAATGTTCCAACAGTTTTAAGAAAATATTTGAAAATCTTCAGTTTAGAACTTACGAAATGAACAAGAGAGAACTACCTCTTATTCGAACAAAGTAACTACTTTAATTTAAAGTACGTCTAATAAAATCCATTTCTTGATTTCCTCTTGTTTACATTGAGAATGTAAATGAACTTTGTGAAATAACCACTAATAAAGATAACACAATGCAACCTGAAAGCCACGCGCTCGTACAGCGACGACGCCTGTGTATCAATGCCACCACAAGTTCATGTAACACGAATGCATTTTACCGAAACCACATATCAGCTTATCAAGAGGATTCATCCATACTTATTACTTTAGCATGCATGGGCATGTTATTCTGCTGAGGGGGAAATAAATAACAGGAGCGAAACTAGCCACGCTCACGCGAGGCCGGACTCTCATAAGTCAGGAGTCGCCAAGCCACCCGGGTCGGAGGTCCACCCGCGACGTCGGCGCCGCGCGCGCGGGGGGCACTGCGAGGGAGAAGCGAGGGCGGGGCGCAGGGCGGGAGGACGCCTTGTGCGGCATGGAGGGGGAGGCGACAGGTGTGTTGCAGTGGGTTTGAGGGTCGGAGCCGGGGAGCGATGTAAGAGGAGTGGCAGTGAGGGTTAGGGATTGGGAGGCCATGGGTTGGGAAGGTGAGTGGTGTGGGGGTGGCTTGTGGTTGGGGGAGGGGAGTGCGTTGTGTGCGATGGAGTGGTCTGCGACGGGTGTGTTATATAGTGCTGAGGACTATGAGGGTGCACGGTTGGGGAGAGGAATTGGTGACAGGAAGGGACGTGATGGCGAGGGTTGTGAGGGAGGCTGGAGAGTGTGTGGTGAGCAAAGCGCACGAGACGAAGGAAGGCTGACGAGGGGCGTAAACAGAGCAATGCAGACGTGGGACAAAGGAGATGAGGCCTGGCGATCACTGCGGGAAGCGAGTGAGGACGGTTGGCTGTGGAGGGGGCGTGCGGGCGTGGCCTGAGCCGAGGAGGGGAGGGGAGGGGACGGGCAGGGTTCGAGGAGAGGACCGCGGGCCGAGGGGCGCCGGGCGAGAGATGCACATGCGGGGGAGTGGTGCGGGTGGCTGCGAGGGCCACATGGGGGACTGTGGCGCGCACGTCCCCGCGGCACCGTCCACCGCACGCGCGGCCCCGAGGGCGCTCCAATTCAATCACGGGGGCGACTGCCCGCGCGCAGCGCTGCACCGCCCACGGCGTCCCCGCTCGCCCAAGGGCCTGCGCCCGTCTCTGTACTTATCACTCGCCCTATCCTTGTGCCCACATGTCTCTGGCGCTGTCCTCCCCCGCGGCACGGCTCCTCGCTCCGCTCCCGAACGCGCCCTTGTCTTCTTTCTCCCGCCGTCGCACGCACATACCGCCCTCCTGTCACTCCGGTGATCTAAAAGGCTCTAACCGCATATTTCACCCATTACTTTTCCCACCTGTTTCCGTACGCTCGATTAATCTGCTAATGGTTTGGACCGACGTTAGGGCCCAGAGCGGCGGGTGCGCTGGGAAACGCATTTAACTGGCGAGACGAAAAGAACAGCGAATGGGCGGAATTTAGCGCGCGTGTGGAAGAAGTAGTGGGCGGAGAGAATAGAAACGGTATGTACGGAGCTGGGGGTGAGATGGGCATGGTGATCTAGCTTTGCAACTATTCACCTCTATGTTCTCACAAGTCCAGTCTGCAATATCTTACATATTTGAATGCATTTCTCTATCCTGCCAAACTCTCTGACCGACGACTTCGAGTCATTTGTATGCGTTTTTCGCCAATCTCGTCATCACTGTATCTATCATCACCGCTCCTGCTTTATATTTATTTCGATGCATCATTGCCACCCGCACGGTCTGGGACAAGTGGTTTCGGGCATCAACTGATGTCACTGCAGTGCCTCTGGCCGGGAATGTCCTGATGCCGTCGGGATTCGAACCGAGGAGCACTCGACACTAACTAGATAGGTTGAATTCACACTGTCTGGGGAGAATTCTGCTCTGATCAGAAGTTTTCCAAACCTTCTCCGAGAGTACCAAACAATTGCCGGAGCAGTACCATTACAAACAGGTCACGGACGTGGCGCGAACCTTCCTTCCTCTTCCTTATCCTATACTCACTCCTTACATTTGCACTACACTTTCACACATGCCACGAGATCGGTCAGACGCTTGGGGCTTCCTCCGGCTGGGGAGGCGCCCTGGTGGTGTGAGGTATCCCGCCAACCGATACGAGGTCGGCGCCGGACATCACCATCCAGCGCAGGAAGATCACAGACACCTTTCGAGAAAAAAAAGCTTTTCTTGACTTGCCTGACTAATGACCTACACATTTGAAACGGCCGAAAATAATTAACACCATACGATCTGTTTCCTTTCTGTTACCTCCAGCCTCATACCGACTCATGCCTCATCAGCCAGACACATTACGGCTACCTACGACTTAACTAATGAAAAATAATGCGTCCGCCCCTCCCACACACCACGTAACTATTCACAAAAAATCAATCAAATAATTAAATCGGACACGGAGGAATGCAATGTATAATAGAAAAGGTAAGCTTAAAAACTAATCTCTTAAAAACTTTCAATTGCAAATTTCCTCGGCTTGCTTACTCGTTCAACGTCATTAACTGTCATTAAAATAAACGAATAGTTTCGGAGCTAGACGAGAAAAAATACAGATCCATAAGTGATCGAGTACAAAATACCCCCTATTACGTGACAAATTTGGAAAAATATTAATTTCGGCGCTTTCTTCTAAAATTCTGTGTATAGGTTGAACACGATAAGAGAAATTGAAAGGTACAAACTAATCTCCAATCAACGAATCGTTTCGGAGATAGTAAAGAAACAAACTAGATCCATAACTGATCGTGTACAATATACCAACCCATTACGTGACAAATTTGGGAAAATATTTATTTCGGCGTTTCCTTCATAAATTCTGTGAATAGGTAGAACACGATACGAGAAATTGAAAGAAACAAACTAAACTTCAATCAAACGAATAGTTTCGGAGATAGTAGAGAAACAAACTAGATCCATAACTGATCGAGTACAAAATACCCTCTCATTACGTGACAAATTTGGAAAAATATTAATTTCGGCGCTTCCTTCTGAAATTATGTGTATAGTTAGAACACGTTACGAGAAAAAGAAAGGTACAAACTAAACTCCAATCAAACGAATAGTTTTGGAGACAGAAAAGAAACAAACTAGATCCATAACAGATCGAGTACACAATACCCCCTCATTACGTGACAAATTTGGAAAAATGTTAATTTCGGCGCTCCCTTCTTTAATTTTCATTATAGGTAAAACACTTTACGAGAAATTGATGTCAGACTCATGTTCGGCGAGCTGTTTGTATATTTGAAAATGGCGAAATAATAAACTTTATAAAAGTTTAGTGTTGAAGATAGAAATTTTTTTGTTAAATTAAACCAGTATATATACATCATACCTTTAAAAACATTATGTAAAACGAATTGAAAAAACGAAAAAATTAAGACAATTATCGAAAATTTATCGATAGTTGCATAGTTTTCAAGCGTCGAAAAAATGGCGTACAGTCGATCAACTGCGTGGTGTAGCAGTAAATCGCATGCCGAGGTACCTCTGATGAGATATCAAATTCTCGCCAAGAAAGTTTGCTTATGGGAACACTTTTGCAGATTTTTTAGTGATATAATATTGTTTACCCGTTAAAAACAATGCGAGAAAGTGTATTGTTGTAGCACCACAGGTATATATTGTTGTCAACCCGAGTCGCGAGATGGCCACTTTTGTTTCATTGTGGGGGCAACAATACAGGTGACTCACCCTCTGTGTAAAGTGAAGGTTTGCGTGCATTGCTTCCCTGCACTTAACGGGCGTGGCCTGCGCGCCTCTTCCTCCGCCACTTCTCTTTCCCGGACACCCTCGCCACTTCCGCACCCCTTTCTATACTCAGCTCTGCTTCATGTTCGTTGGCCCTACTTTCTGCCTTGAACAATGCCAAGTGACTCTTAAGTTTCTGGACGATGCATAAGTGGTTCGTTCTTGAGTTAAAAGGTTTAAAGACGCTTAATAATTTTTGGTCAGATATTATCAACACATAAGGGCTAATAAAAATCTTGTCAATTCATGATTGCATCTCGCTTATTGTGAACAATTAAATAAATTCCAAATATTCTATCACGTCGGTCGCGAAACAAGCCAATAATTTTGAAATGAACGGCAAAAAGAGAAACAAATAAACTGGCACTTCATATCACACCTATATGCAATTTACTGCATATATTGAGAACATTCTCGACTCGAGTCCTAGCCCCCTACTTATTGTTCAGCCTCAATTGCAATCCAGCTGGATGAGGATGTAATATGACTCTGTTCACCTGAGACCGAGTAACCAGCCATTACGAGGCTTTCGTTCCGGAAAACAAAGGCCCGTAAAGCAGCACCGTGGAGAAGTGACAAGACCATACGTATTATGGCGAACTGAAGGATTTCATTTAGTACTTGGTTGTTGATTATTAAACTTTTATTTGATTTTTCATTTCGTATGTTTCGTAATTATTCTATTTTAAGTCTATTTATTTGGTTTGTGTTGACTATTTTAAACACATGAGAATTTCTTGTACATTTGTACCCCTAGTGAAATAAAATTGGAATTTGATGGCTACTTTTGTGTACAATTTACGGTATAATTTCACGTCAATGTTTTCGATGCAGATCGGGCCCAAAACATAATTTATGAAATGTGATATGAAATTTTAACAGTTCAAGATTTATGAAGAATCTTCTTTCAAGAATCACTGAAGTAAATGAGTTAAGAGACCGTAAAGATACACTGAACACTATTCTGAGATGGACTTTCAGCTGATATAAGTAGTCGTTGCATACTATATTTAAATTTTGCATTATAAACCTTACTTCTACTTAAAGTTATGAAGAGAGTGTTCCTTGACTCTGAGTCAAGCGAGAGGGTCACTTTCAATATTTGGATTGTTTAAATCCAGTAACAAATTCAGGCCTTTCTTCTGCTCTCCATTTATTTCTTTGTGACGAAATGAGACTTTCTGGAAGTTATATTTATGTTTTTGGCTTTGAGGGCACAGCGCCTTCGCAGCACGATTTGTCAGAAACGTGCAGAACCTTGGAAATTATGTGCAATTGTATTGTAATAGTAGAATGTAATATATCCTTGTACTTATTTTTTCAAATTTTAGATCACTGTGCAACTGCATGGCTATAAGCAGTCGAAATCTGTTTTACAATTTTACATAATAAGGATATTTACATTTTTTATTACATTTCATGTCATTGTATCCTTGTACTTATATTGTATAGAACAGTGTAGTAAATAAGTCACATTTCGATGTCTGATCTTTCGGCGATGAGTTCTAGTATTTAGAAATAAAAACTTTTAAAGCAATGATATACCAAATGCGGAATATTTTGACGGGTAAAACCGAAATTTATAAATATACTAAAAGTGTTGAAAATATTTAATTCTATAAATACTAACTCTTAATCTTATGAAACCGCTCATAACGACAGAATATGATTAAAACGTACTGCATCAGTATTTATCTTTTTCGAAATTTCATATAATTCCATATGTATTATTTAAAAAAATTATAAATTAAAAATTTATAAATTTAAAATAAATTAAAATTTTATAAATTAAAATTTTATAAATTAATTTTTTTATAAAAAAATTATTTAAAAAACTTTTGATGCAATAAATATACTTTTTTGTTTTCTTGAAATTCATCTCCTAAGCGATTCTTTATTTTTAATAGCTTCGTGAGCCCAATCTTAATTTCCTGTTACACAATGACGCACAGTGGCTGACGTACATGAAAAATTCCATTACTCTATTAAAATATCTTCATTATATATATATATATATATATATATATATATATATATATATATATATATATATATATATACTTCAAAAAGAAAAAAGCAATAGTTTTACTCGCCAATTGTATAAGAGACAGGAACAGCTGTCTAGGATCCAGGGTTAAAGAGAATTAAACCAGTTTTCCTTCTTCCTGGTGCACTCAATTTCCATCGCTTACGGGAGGAAGAGTTCTTCTTTGGGCTAATGGATCGCTCTTTGACCTTTGTGTGCACACATTTCAGCAGAGTCCGCTTCAACTCCTATATGCCACCCCCGTTATCTTTGAAGGGTCAATGGCTCAGAGTGAGTTACGAGATATCCCTCTTCCTAGTTTCGAGGCCATAATGTACTCGAGTGTGTAGGAGATTTGAGACCTTAATTGCAATTCCTGATATTATTTGGGCACACAATAGATTTACATTCAGACGCCGACGGAAGATGATGATGCTTCCCGGTTCATAGAAAATGTCAATTTACTCACTAAGCATGACCTAATTACCTGTCACATTAACGCAGAACATTAAGTGTAATAAAAGGCATATTTTAATGATGTGTTTATTTCCACTTGATAAATAATAACATGGAACACATAATGTGCACTTCATTTTTTTCATTTCCTTAAAATTATATTTAGTTTACGTAATTTTATATTTCCTAACCCAATCATTTGCCATTTTTGTTTCATAGGGAGCAACACGTAAAATTATAGACACAGTTATAAGTTCCAAGGAAATTTGTTGTTAGATTTGTAATAAAATGTTTTCGTTCAGGAATGTAAAATGCGTTCACACCATTTTATTTTATTTTGTTCTGTAATAATATTTTTGTTTCTTTTTCAGGTGTGTATTGGCTGCTTCACTTTCTTTCAATTTAATTTTGGTAAGTAGTTACATATTGCATTGATTGAAGCAAATGCCTAATAAAGATTAACAGAAATTATAAAACTATCAGAGGAAAATACTGTGTAAAATAATATGTCGATACAAAAAAGGACAATTTCTGGTATAAACTAATGGTGAGTAGATAGTTGTAAGTTAGAAATTCAGAGTCAAAACTTTGATATTTTTGTTCAGTGGTTTCAAGAGGAAAGTATCTCTTGTCCCATTAATCACTATTAATGAATAATATCATACTTGACCTATAAGCTTAGGAATCAGTTGTATATGATCATTCATTGCCCTAGAATATGGTACTAGAACATTGGTCTTTTTTTTATTCGTCTTTCATAATATTTTACATCACATCTGAGAAGTGATAAAAGATGTTAATTAACTTTGTTTTATTTTTCAATAATCTCATTAGGAATACGCATTTCATAGAAGTAGTAACGACACTAACAGCGAAAGTAATGTGTTGGAGAACGTGATATTGTTTCTCGTGTTCCTTGTGTCAAAAGAGAGAAACCCACCCTGACGCCCCCCACAACGGCGATCGTTCCCAGCCCACATCGTCAGTGCTCCGCCACCTCTCACTTCTGCTGGCGCACTCCGACCCCAATCCGGCCCTGATTAGTCCCCGATCCATCCCCCACCCGTTTCCTATCTGTCCCCATCCGCCCCCGCCCGTCCCTCACCCGTCCCCCACCCGTTCCCTATCTCTCCCCCACCCGTCCCCCACCCGTACTCCACCCGTCCCCCTCCTGTCTCCCACCCTTGCCCACCCGTACCTTAACCGGATCCCAACCGTCGTCATCACCTGTTCCCCACCGGTCCCCACAGGTATCCCGCTCATCTCCATCCCCCACCCGTCCCCCACGCGTTCTCCAACCCTCACCGGACCCCAATCCACAATGCCCGCCCTTTTCTCTGCCTTGTCTCCACCTCATTGTCCCCCCTCCCCATTCTTGACCGTCCACTATCCCGCCCCGCCCCGCACCGCCCCGCCCCGCCCCGCACCGCCCCGCCCCGCCCCGCGCCGCGCCGCGCCGCGCCGCGCCGCCGCGGCAGCTGGAGGCGCGGTATCTCCGTCTGGGCAGGCGCGGGGATTGATGTCCCGGGCGGCGCCCGACTATCGCCTGCGCCGGCGCGGCGTCCGCCTCTAACCATCCGCCGGGAATTAGGGCGGTTCGAACCATCCATTCCGATTAACGCCGGTAGCGCCGCCGCCGCGCGCGCCACACGGGCGAGGGAAGCACCGGTGCACCCCTGATTTGTACCCCGGAGGTCACATGCCCACAATGCAGCCGACGGCCCCCGCAGCCGCCCCCCGTGGCTCCGCCGCGCCGGGGGCCTGGCGGCGCCATTGTGCGGGGGGGGGGGGAGGGCTTCCGACGCGAGCTAATGCCTTCGCCGGCGCCGCCCCTTCCTCGCCCCCCGCCCGCCCCTCTCCCGCCACAGGCCTCGTGACCACCTCCACCACCGATCGCATCCCCCCGCGCCACGGCCCGCGCCTCCGCTCGCGTCTCCACACTGGCCCACTCCCCGCCAGCACCGCTGCCACTTGCCTGCCGTCGCCCCGCTCAGGCCCATTCTTCTCCCGAGGCGAGGCGGCCCCCCGCCTCGCTGCCGCAGCCGGGATTACCTCCCCGGGGCGGTGACTCCATTTATCCCGCCCCTAATAATAATCGCGAAGATTGCTATCCCGTGATGAATACAGACAGGAAGGAGGAGATTTGTTGGCGGCGGGGCACTTCCTGTGCTCTTCGATCTCCCGCGCGCCTCCGTAATGGCTTTCTTTGACGTACATGAGCGTGGCATTGTTGCGGATATGAAGATCGTATTTGAAGAGCAAGATATATTACCAGACGATCTTGTAAAGGAAGGTTTTGTAATTGTAATTACTTTAATACCTGGTGGCTTTTGGTGATGTCGCATATTATATTTATATATCCCCCGATCTTTATTATATTTCATTTTAAAGGAATATTTGATATTTCGTGTGAATGTAGTTCATTTTTTTCTGTTTTGTAAATTTACTGTTTCCTTTCTGTATAAAATCTATATTTTGAAATTTTAAATGAAATAGTTACTTTAGTACCCACAAAACGCACAGGAAGAATCTTTATGGAGGAGTGGCATAATCTCAAGAGTCTGTTCTTTTCAAAAATCGTATACTTCTGTATTATTCCTGAACCGTTCCTGGCAGGGCCATTAACGAAAAATAAAATTTAAGGTTTTCGTATTACGTAACTATAACACAAAGAGAATTTTGCGTAAGAATAAAATGTTTTCGGTCGAAGAGATGACTGAAACTCAGCCTGTAGTTTCCATTCGAGTATATATGTTTTTACGTAATGACACTTTACTTTTATTATGCTATCATGATGATAAATTCTTTTTTTTCAGAGAACAGTTATGATATAAGAACATGATCTTTCTACAAACTTCTCTAGCCGTAAATGTATCTCTTCTTCCGTCACAATTTTTGTTTCTTTTAAACATGGACAAGCGATATATTACAGTGTCGATATCAAATTGTCATTTAACAAAATTCTGGAGAACGTCCAATTTGGTGTAGTGACATTTGATTAATGTTGATCGTTAATAAGCGATCTAGGTATATCTATCATATGGAACACACATGAACTTGCGTCACTCTGGAGATTTATGTTGTGATTCTTTGTGAAATACGTAGAGTTGCAATGAATGTTGCGAACGAAGGATATCCTTTACGAATAAATATACTGCCATGCAATATTCTCATGGCTAAAGTAATTTCGTATAATACACGTACTTACATAAAACGAACTATCAACTTTAAAAATGTTGTAATAGATATTTCCCCTAATAGTCGCTTACCAACTGAGGAGAAATGGCTAAAGTAATTTCGTATAATACACGTACTTACATAAAACATCTATCAACTTTAAAAATATTTTGTTATATATTTCCCCTAATAGTTGCTTATTAACTGAGAAACTCTCCCAAGCGTAGCGTTTTTCTTTCATGCCGTTTATGTAAGAAGAGAAAGTATTGTAATCGTGCGCCGGAAAATGGCAATATTGAGGCAGAATGTTATATTATTAAACGAACGTAGAATAGTAGCTATTCTACGCGAATAAAAGACTTTCTTTACGACTTTTGAATTGATGTTTTAAAAATACTAAACGAGCGTCTTAACCTTATTGAATGGCCATGGAACACTCCATGGTATCTGACCCTCAAATATTGTGACCCTCGCATTCTCACCTTCGCAGTTTCGTGGTTCACCAGTCGTATGCCGCGGTAGATAGCGCGGAGCAGTTGCCCTCTGTAAGCAACCACGAGAACCCTCTGGCGTGTGTAGTGAGCTTCGACGAATTGGAATGGTCGACCGGCCTGCGAAAATAATATTCCCGCACGGTTTTTGGAATCGACACCATTACTGCATTCGATGACATGCAAAATGTATGCACTCTGGAGTAGTAGTAGTAGTAGAAAAGTACTTTTATTGCCGAGCCTGATAACAAAAACGTTGATAAATATTGTTCCTACATGTAGTAAATTACTTTCTCTAGCATGTGTTGTCGGAATCCATGTTTTGATGGTCTCTCACACCGATAAATCGATTTTCGGCAAAACGTCTGTTTGTCAGTCCTGTGCTAAACGCTAGCGCGAACAGTTCAGGCCATATTCTCAAAGATCGAAAATCCCGATTGATCTGAACGAACTCAATTCTTTAAGAAAAGATCGTGCGTAATTTGTAAACAAATATTAAGGTTAAGTTCGCAAATTTCCGAAATTGCAAATTTGAATTTCCAACATTTCTTTTGCTAGAATTATTAAAGAGTTCTCTGGGTGCAATGCAACAATGGAAACGCGGTGTCACGGACGGCACTTTGAAATTCTGAGAAAAAATTCGCATTGTTTGGTGATGTTTCTGGATGGATAGAATGTTTGAGGGACGGGATTGTCGAATTTGTGTTGATGTTTTCGCTTAAGATTTTAAGCTCAATGGGCTACTGTTTTTAAGATTTGCAAAGTCTAAAGTATGATGTCGTTCAAGTCGTTTGGTGGTGTCACTATTTTCTAGGAAGTTGATCACTAGAATATTGGGATGGTTATGAGGTCATTGTCGGTCTTTTTCACTGAATCTGTTGATTTCTTGTTTTGTTGTTGGGATTTTTAAACATTTGTGTATTGTTGCGTTCATTACATTTATAAATTTACTTAACTCTATTGATTGGAAGCGGTGTAATATTTCAACATTGTAATGCTTCAATGTCTTAATGTAAAATTCAATATTTTAATATACTATTTAATATTTCAATTGTTCAATGTTGAGCTGTTGCAATTCAATTTGCGATCCGCCGTTGACCCCACTCGTTGGTGTGGGTGCCGGAATGGCATTGATGGGCTGTTATCACTCTCGGAGAGTTTCTTATCTCTATGTAACGTGGAAAATTGAATGTGTCTATTTCGAGTGTAAGCGTTTCCTAACTGTACCAGAGTAAGCTTATCTTTTAATCATATTACTGATCCGTAGACCCCAAGGGTTTAATTTTGTGAGGTGCTGTAAGAAGGTTCCTGCAGATTCTTGGGACGAAGCGACATATCCGTTATGAGAGTCGTCTCCATGGACATGTAGCTCTTCCAGGAGCTCTTCTGGCAGTAAAGGAGATGCGAGGGGGGAGGGGTAGAGTTTGGCTGCGGAGTTGTAGAATTTTCTTGCGACAGTCGGCGGCGGCAGCAGTTGTAACTGTAGCAGTTGCTGCTATCTCTCTCGACTTGGGAATATTTAACTAACCTCTTTGTAGTTGTTTTAAAGCGCCTTGGGATCTTTCTGTAAGCGACGAAACTTTATTTGGGAGAGAAGTTCTCCCAACGCGCATGCAAGGCTGGGAGATTGAGAGTTGCGGAGGTGCAGGGGAAGGGGGAGCGACTTGCCAACGATGCGTGGGTGGTGCGATTGCTGTGAGAAGTTGAGTAAAGAGATAAAAATGCGGAAAGTTTTGAGAAAAGAAAAATACTGATTTTAATGGAGTATAATTGGAGATAACGGTTCTTGTCAAATCAATATCTGGAACAGTATTCTTCTAATGATAGTGATTTTAAGTAATTTTAATGCTACTCATATATCATTCAATTTAATCATAGATTTTAGACTTTTGTTCTCTATTTGCTGATATATTAGTAGAAATAAGTTAAACGTATAATGCAAACGTATATAAATTATATTGTCTGCAATATGTAACGATTTTAATTCTTTCCCTTTGTGTTTCCTATAATTTCTAGTTTCAATATATTTTAGATTTTTTATTTAAAAAGTATTTTATTGAAATAATTAAATTTTATTGATAAATTATCTACTCATTAAAGGAATATAAATATTTGTCAATTTTTTCCTTATTCAGCAGAAAAAAAATACAAATTTTAAAAATTAGAATGTTATCTAATACGGCTGATAAGACGTGCATGCGTTGGGCAAAGGCTGGAAGGGTGATACACACAGTCATATTATCAAATAGTTGAAGGAGAACTACTCTCTGGGGAGATATGGATAACGGATAGATGGAGTACAGGTGGCGTGTTCGGGAGAGCAGAGCATGTGTGACGACAGCCTGTTTATTATTTAGCTTACGAGCAAGCTCCACGTAGACACATCTCCGTATCTCTGTCTACAATCCAATTCCATGGATCGCATTCGGCTGTCTCACTTTCGCGCTTTCGCTTGTTCGGGGACTTACTGGAAAGAGGAACATTTGTTCACCTCGTGCCATTCCCGTAGGCTGTCTCTATTCAACAAACTGTGGAAATACAAGATTCCTATGTTTCACGTGTAAAATATAGTTTACTGACGGTTTTGTTTTTTGAATTAAATCTTTATCTATGGTGCAATATTAACATTTCACAAAGCGATTAAATTGACAAAAACATGAAGCACTCTTGAGTTTTTTTATGGCAAAATTGTATTGCTTGTCACAATATCTATTTCACGTAACGTTGAAATACGAGTCATGACTATTGTATATCATAGGGAAAATAATAATCTAAATCAATTGAATGGAATTTCATCTGTTCGTTTGACCTATCAAGCTTTGTTATGATTATGTTCTATCCACAATTATTATTCAGAAATGAAATGCTTATTAAAACCTTTATGCTTTTCAACTTAACGGTTTAATGCAACGATGCTATTTGGAAGCTGGTAAACCATTTTGTTTATCAATATACATTTATTAATAAATGGTA
This sequence comes from Gryllus longicercus, assembly GCA_038098605.1. NCBI lineage: Eukaryota > Metazoa > Arthropoda > Insecta > Orthoptera > Gryllidae > Gryllus > Gryllus longicercus. The sequence goes on along the minus strand of JAZDUA010000047.1, from coordinate 354,785 downwards.
TGTACTTGAAATATATTTTATAATTCATTGTTTGAGTGACTTCACTGTTTCTAGACTTAGTAGTACCATTAGTATTTTTTTTCAATCCATCGTACGCCAATACACTGCTAAAATGATATTGCGTTTTGTTCTCTTGAGAGTGTAATTGATCAAAACAGTTATACTGCTTACTTTACTAGAGAAGAGAATATTCATATTTACAAACGATTTTTAGGAAATCTATCTTATAATTAATGTATTAGTACTCAATGGTACAGTAGAAATATTAAGTTCCATTTGTTGAGGTTTAATGAAGTATAATTTTCTCTGTGAGTCTGATCAACTCTTCAGATTATTTTTACTTTCTCCCTACCGCAACCGCCCGAGAGAGAGAGAGAGAGAGAGAGAGAGAGAGAGAGAGAGAGAGAGAGAGAGAGAGAGAGATTTATGTAAAGCTGCCAGAAAAAAACGCATATTTTCGGTAGAAAAAATATTACAGATCCCTGGCAATAAACAAGTGGTAAATCCGGATAGTACATGCATAAAAAAATCTCTAACGCGTGCTTTAGCCGCAATTCATGTTTTGATGGTCCTTGATACCGAAAAGTCGACTGATGGCGTAATGTCTGTCCAGCTGTATTTCCGTCCGTCTGTGTAAGAACAACGCTAGCGGCTAAAGCGACCAACCGATTTTCTCGAAGCTCGAAAGCTTAATTATTTATTCCAATTTCTAGATGATATGAAGATTCTAGAAGGTACGACGCAGACAGAATATCAGCTGACCACATCGCTAATTTAAGAATCAGCTGAGTAATTTATGTGACATTTTTGACAAAAAAATACCATAAAATGTTTAATTATTTTGGTTCTACTATGTCCCAAACGAAAAGTGACTGACTTCTGCATGCATCAAACATATTGCTTGAGACCCATATTCAGCTGATAGTTCTGAAAGGATTAGTGTTAGTGATGCATGCCACCTTATACAAGTGATTTATTTTAGGTGGTAACAACACATCACGTTTCTCGCAATATTAACCGTTTTAATCTCTTTACCGTTTTCCGCTTACAAACATAGATTCCCGTAGAAAGAGCTTATTTATAATTTTCTAATTTCACCACAGATTGTATATCCACGAAACGTCATTCGCATTTTCAAGTCTCAAAGCGATGCTGCAGACTCAAGAATTCATTAGCGTCTTTATGTGGAATGCGACTGCCTACCATTCTGGCCACCTAAGTCTCTGACGGCCTAAGATGTGACGTAATTTTAAACTCGCGCACGATCTATAAAAATTAGCTTCCCGATTCCATCAATTCAAAAATTTGATTTTTCATCGTTTGTACCCGAATCAAGTTTTCTTCGCCCATACTTAGAATTATCGTCGTGAATTTTTAATTAACTTCACAATCACAAACTTTATGAAATCACAAACGTACAATCACAAACGTTTGAAAAAAGTAAACCGTCCAGAGACTGCTACGGAATAAATAAGCATTTCTCAACCAGAGGCTCAAAAAATATTCAATTAAATAAGATAAAAACAATGTTGTGATTTTTTAATATATGAAATTACTTTCACTGTTTTCTCTACTGAGGTTGGAAGAATCAAAACCGTCGTTTAAAGTTTTACAAAGTAACTGAATTTTACGGTAAAGCCAAGCATCACCTCATTCAATATCTCGTCTCCAGCAGCGCAAGAATCTACTAAGAAGGAGGGAAAATGCCTATTTTCCTCCTAGGCTTCTCCTTCATCACTTTCTTTTCTCCTCCTTCTCTCAGCTCTGCTCTCCTTCGCTTCCTTCTCCCCATTCTCTTCCTCGTGCTTCTGTTCTCCTGTGTTTTCTTTTCATTCATTCTTCTTTCCATCTTCCTTCTCTTTCTAATATTTCTCTTCTTTTTTCCACTTAATAAAACTCGTAAGTATCGTTACTATTCTTATTATCACAGTTATTATATTATTTTTTACTTTCTCGTTCTTTTTCAACTTTCTCCACGCATTCCTTTCTCTTCTTCCTCTCCTTCACTTTTCTTACTTTTTATTTATATACTTCTGTCTCGCCTTTTACTCACCCTCCTCTCCCTTTCTCTACGTCCTTCATTGCGTATGTTTTCCTTTTGCAAGCGCGTCGGACCGCGTGGCCCCTTTGCCATGCCGCGCGCGTCTTGCGTCGGCGGCCGCGAACCGGCGCCCCCCCCCCCCCCTCGCCAGTCGCCCTGCCCGCCTGTTTGGTTTTATTGTGACGCCGCCCCGCTCCGCGCCGAGCCACGCCGCCGCCGCCGCCGCCGCCGCCGCGCCGGTTGTTTATTTCGCGCTGCGAAGACGCTGCCAACGCGCTCTCAGGCACCCTGTTTTTACTGGGCACGCCGCCGGCCCCGCCGCCCCCGCCGCCCCCGCCGCCCCCGCCGCCCCCGCCGCCCCGCGATAGGTCCCTAAAATAATAGTGCTGATAACCAAAACTATTCGAAAATGGAATGTTAAGGAGAAATTAAATTAATTTGCACACATCTGCTCTTAGATGAGTCAGAGTTTGGGAATAAAGTGAACACTTTTATTGACCGCTTTTTTCGCATACCGATAACAAGCTTCTTTCAAATCGCATGTGTTATTCACTTTCTAATAACCGTACATCACATATTCAAAAGCTAATATTGCTCATGTTTCATTTTCTGACAAATGAACTCAGAGGGAGAGAGAGGGAAGGGGGTGAATGAAACAGGAAGATAGAGAGAACACTTCTAAAAAGATTGCTTCTTGTGAGACACAGTGTGTGATGTGGACATGACTCCGCTGTTCCAAATGCGATGGAGCGTAAGATAAGAGCAGGGTAGAGGCGACCCCCCCCCTCAGACGAATTCTGTAATGTTCTTCCAGAAGCTTTCACTGGGGTGATATACGACACTTCTCTTCTATCTTCCTTTTTTGTTTTTGACCTATTTTAGTCGGCCTCGACTGCGATTCTGGCAAATGCCTCTCTTTGAGTTACACACAAAATGTGTTATGGAAATTGTTCTGAAACTCCAGGTTGGCTTTGACCCAAAATGCAAGGAGAGATATGTTAGTCGTTCATAATTATCTTGAAGGTGCATTTGTGCAACATGTCCTGTAAAGGGAATCAAGAACAATGTTGGAAAAGAAGGTGATTAACAATTTATGATCTCGTTTCTAGTTTAACACTATTGAGTATAAAATAAAGTTTTATTACCGATCATATTTTTGAATTTGAGTTTGAAAAAATATGACAAGGTTTTGTGTGTCTGACACGTCATTACGGAATTGCACTTCATATTATGCGTTTAGTTACATCCCTAGTTAAATTGTGTTAGAAATATAAATTAGAAATTCAAATTAGAAGACACGAAGAACATAAACATTGTTGTTGCGGCATAATCCGTCAGCTCTTTTCTCATAGTATCTTAATCTTTAACATATTGAAAATAATACCTGTTTCGTTAATTTGAATCCACGTAAGCTTTGGTATGATCAATAGATGTCAGCTAAAAAAATATAAAATTCCACGTTGTTTGACAAACGAAACCAAAACCTTTTCAGGATTAAAAAAATAATTCCTTTTTGTGAAAATAAAATCTCTTTTGTTTTTCTTATAATATTTTGTAGATCATATTCAAACCTCTTGAAACATCTGGGGGATTTTTTTTGAATGATTGGTTTCACTTTGAATTCCTATTATATTAGGGAACAGTAAATTGGGACGGCAAACAATGCCATTCTGTACTATAAACATTCTGTAAGTAATTACTTCTATTTGGTGACATCAATATCGGAAGAGTTTCTTGGTATGTTTTGTTCTAAAATAGTTTATCTATTGCGAAAGACATGTAATCTATTTTTCGCTGAAATGAAAAATAAATACACATTCTAAGATCGTAGAATTACATAAATAGAGATGATTAATATAAGAATTGTATTCAAAATTAGAATTGATGATTGATCTTTGATGTTACATAAGTTTACTAGATGATCTTAAATGTAACACTAAAATATGTGGATCGTATTGAAAATGAATTCAAACATTTCTCAACATCATTCCGTAAATATCTGGCAAGCTGTTATCAATTTTGGACTGTAGGGACTGTAAATAAATGTGAAAAATCATCAAGTTGAATATATCGGATCTGTTTTTACAACCTCCGAGGGAAAATAAGTTTATTTTTTTACAATAGTTTACTTTTAAACTATGATTCATCAACATTATTCACAGCATACTTTTCCATTGCGCTACTTTAATTAACCATTTAACTTTAATCAGACCTACTAGAACCACAGCGCTATCGAGAGCAAAGGCCGGATCACTGCATGCAACGGAATTTATTAATTTCGCGCCGACGCCCCCGGCAATGACGTCAGCACCGATGGGAATGGTGGAGGCGGTAGTGAAGGGCCTTATGCTAGCGAATTCGGTGACGGCATAAAATGAAAGAGATAGCATTCTGAGTTCATTCGGAATTTTAACATTTTTTTGAACCGTATAATCAGTTTGGAAATATGTGATGTGTAATTTTTTTGTTATTACATGTTTTAAAAACTTCAGTGATCAACTGCCCAGATTCTAACACTTGAAGAAGCAAAAACTACCAAGCAAATAACTTACCAAGCAACCCGTTATTATCCCCTATAAAGAAATTTTGCAATATGCTCCGTTTAGAAAATTGGGATGTATATAAGGCAACCGATGCAAATGAAAGGTTTAAAACATTCATTAATAAGTACATAAGACATATCAATACTAATTTTTCAAAAAATCTAAAAAGGATTAAAAATAAGAAAACCAAATCATAGATAACCAAAGCCATCAAAGTTTCTTTGTGTAAGAAAACACAACATATAAAATATTTGCACGTAACAAATATAGTTCCGATTTCATAACACAACAAAACATGTAGTTCTAACCTCAGAAATTTAATTAAATGACGAAAAATTGTGACAAAGGAAAGGTATATTTCAAACGTCTTGCAAACACTTTTTAATACAAATGAGTATTCCTCTACAACGCAGTGCATATTTGAAATGGCGGCTTTCACAAAGAAGATTCTCGTGGAAAACAAAGTAACGTTTACTCTAAATTCTGATCTACACAATAACATCTTCACGGAAATAAAAGTTTTATTGACAAAAAATTCGCCGCTTTTCGGCGCACGATTACTTCACTTTCTCTTCTTACGAAGTACCTTCGTAAGGACGAGAAAGTAAAGAAAAACGCTGAATCGTACATTAATAATACAGAATTCAGCATGCAGCAATTTTAATCGTCCAAACTTTGCAATTAACGCGAATACAGACCAGGCTACTCTCTCAGACACTACGGCAAATGATCGCAAGCAATATCCTAACCTGAGATGATCCGGCCCAGCGCTGCGATTGTCGCGGCGTCTCGCCCATTAATCGGCGCCGCACGATGTGGCTGGCGGACCGAGCAGTCTAGGGCTTCCGGGGCGCGCGCGGCCCCGACATTTCGAGGCCCCGGCTGGCGGTGGGGCTCCTGGCGCCTCCGGAGTCGCTTCGCGGCCTCCCAGCTCCGCCCCCAGCGCCCCAGCTGCTGCTCTGTCGTTTCGCCCCGCCTTCCACGGACGCGTTGGATTAGCTTCGGGGACAAGGCGGCGTGTACACATGAGACGAGTATTTACATGGAATTAAATTGCGATCCATCGTACAATCTTCTCCCGTACTGCTTTCTAATATCTATTTAATCTTTCTTATTTTACTGAGGTGTCCGCCGACTAGCTATTCGGATTTCTTCGTTAATCATAGACACTTGTGTGGGTATCGCTCACAAGCGATCGGTTTATATAAAAAAATAAATTGAACGATGAATTTCAATTCGGGAACTAGATGTCGAAATGAGTGTAAAACTGCAGCATTATTTTTCAACAAAAACAGAAATGTCTATTAATTTATTACCACCTTCAAATTCATATTCGCTAGTTTCTCTGTACTCAGGACATTTGAGTGAGCATAAAAACATTGTAAATTACTTCTAATTCAATTGTGTACAACCATTCATGCTAGTATGATTAAGTTTGTTTCAGGTATTTAAATTAGATTCTTCAAATAACAAAATAATCTTCTTGCAAGGGTTTTCATTTATTTTCCATTATACATTTCTTGTAGTAGAATTTTAGCATTCTTCGTCTCTGAGTAGTTGACTCAGGGACTATTGGTAAATATCATCGTTATTTAATCAAATATCAGATACGCACACAATTAAAAAGGGCCGAAATTTATTTTATGAAATTAAACATATTCTAAAGCATTATTAACAATTTTTTAAAACTCTTACCTAATCTTAACAAAAATTGCTTAGCAATTTACACAGTAAACGATTTGCATTTCGAGGATTTTATTTGATAATATTTCAAAATTTCATACCCTCAAAGTTACATGTCCGCGTACTATCACTAGTTCTATCCTTACAATATCCCCTTAAGGGGGTGTAGGGTAACATCTACTCAGAAACAAATTCGTGACAACGATGATCACGTGATGTCATAATCCGTTGGTTTATTGGTCTCTTTTACAGGTGCCACTTTTAACTAATATAATATATTACTGTATTGTGTAAATAATGGTTTAATCATTTTTTAAGATTAAAATATTAACCTGCCATGTACACATTTAAACTATTGTCCAATTGAATATAATCTTCCCAAAACAAATTTCATTATTCTATCTTAATTACTACATTTTTCAGTGCATAAATATGTCATTTCCGATTATATCTTAATCGCTGTTTATGATCCCAAATTACACTCAATTACTGTGAATATCACAGTTGAGATATTGACATTCAGAGGTATGGATTAGCCCAATAAACGTAGCCCATTATTTTCAACCTCCGATAGAAACGCTAAACCACAAGGTAAGTAGGAGGATTTGGTGATGTACTCTGGTCGTTCACGCATTCTTTAAAAATAACATCAACAATTACAGACACCTCACCACCAATTCGAGATGAGCTGCACCGACGCGAAAATGGCTAGTGAAATTGACGCTCCCGTCGGGTGCGAGGAGTTATTCGTCTTCTTCAAAAAGAAGGAAATGTTGCAACAGAAATTCACCAAAGAATGAGCTGAACACCGAATAAGCATTCAAACAAAAGAAGAGAAATTCTGCCTTCTGGAGATGACCTTATTTATGACAACCTGTCGCAGAGTTTTGTTGTATCGAACAGTTTCTGAGGCAGATGGGGCGTGCTTAATCACCCCGTCACTTGGGCACGATATAGGGCTTAATGCTTTCCATCCTTCGGCACAATATTCCTCGAATTCATGAATTGGCTTCAAATAGCACTTCAAAGCTACGGCCCTACGGCAAGCCCTTGCGAGCTTCCATCTATCGCCGCCAAAAGCATTTTTCCAAAAAAATATTCTCGGTTTTTAGGCTTCCTAATAGTATAATCGAAATATTACTTTACGAGTATAAAAGAAGAGTAAAAAACGTCCTAAATGGCAATTTTCATTGAAAAAATTGAAGTCATTTTTAAGAACATGGCGTTTCAGCGTTACTGTAAATGTACAATTTGAAGTTGTTTCTTGCAGAAAATGTTTGAGTTTTTGAAAAACTTCATTTGAAGAGTAGTTGTTTAGTGCGTGTGAGTGGAAGGGGGTGAGGATAGCTACTCTTCCAACTTGTATGGTAGTGTAGTGCATGTAAGTGTGTATGTGTGTGTTAATAAGGGGTTCAATTATTAGGATAAGGAAGAGGAAGGAAATATAGCGCGCAGTCCATGGCCTATGTATTAGTATTCTTATTCGGCATTCGTTTGGTGTTGATTGGAGGAACCCCGAAAACCACGGATCACAGCAGCTAGGCTGATAGGATTCTCCTCCGGATAGCGAACGATTTCGACCTAGCTGACAAGCTATTGTCCAAAATTGAGTCCAGGGGGCAGAGTTTTCGACACTAGTAGCTAGGTCGAAGAAATGTGGCAGCCGGCTGTTCTGAACGACTCGAGGATTATAACTGAACACTGTCCTAACAAACGAGTTACGGACGGTGTGCGATATTCCCTTCCTCTTCCTTACCTTAACCTCTTATTAACATACATTAATATAACATATATTAGGTAGCTAGGACTAATTCCGACGGGTTCTGAATGAGAATTGTAGCGTCCAGCTCCTGTGATCCGTAATTTTCCGTCATTTCTCCGATCACCGCCAGGCAAATGCCGGAGCACTACCCTAACATATAGACCGCGCGCTATCTTTCCTTCAGCGTCATTCTCCGGTCCCCATCCTGTTCTTATATGTACACTTCCATGCACTACTGTACCACACGTTGGGAGACCATTCGGGAGATTAGAGCTCGCCCAAATTGGGGCGATGTCCCACTAGTGAGAGATTTCTGAATGGGGAAAACCCCAGAAGCCAACCTATAGTTCGGTGCCGAATCTCCTGTTTAGGGAGAAGAACACCGCCCTCTGTTGTGATGAAACCCTATGCTACACTAATCACCGAAGCAGTGGAGGCGCTCGGTAACAGGAAATAATCAATCAATCGAAAATTGAGGAGAAACAGGGAAAACTGGCTCAATGCCATCTATATTTGAGGCAAGGCAAAATACCTAAAGGGATTTTTGGCATTTATGAGTAAAACCATATTTTCAAATATCTGGCCAAATAAAAGAAATTGTCTAATGAAGGAAATAAAAATTACGCACTGAGAATATGAGTCAGAAAATCCGAATATTAATTGGATTATGTAAATTTTAGTAAAGTCAAGATTTTTTTTCGAAATAAAGAAGATAAATGTTATAGGACATTGTTGACAGGGGACAAAACACGCTTGATGCTTTGTTACGGTGCGACAATAGCGCATCGAGGTAAAAAAATTACAATGAAATAAGTGAACCGGTTAGGGTAGCTAGAAGGTGTAAGTGAACAATTTCAATCAGAATGATGTCAGATTTGGTTGAGTAAGGATCGATGGCCGTCAAGGCATTCTGTAGAAATATTTCGTGATTAGTCAGAACTGTGCTGGATTTGATAGAGAATACATCGATGGCCGTCAAAGAATAAATTGAAATATTTTTGTAATTAGTCTGATGAGTTAGAAAATGGACATGTGGTCCATGTGTATTGAGAGAATAGGGAAGTAATTTAAATTAAATTTATCGTAGAAAAAACTGAATTATTTGTGAGATAATTAGGTCGCAAATAAGAGTAGAAATGTATTAGTTGAAATTCAGTATTGGCGAAAGAAGACCTTCGAGTAGAAATAAGAAACAGTCTCTGACGTCATGGACAAAGCCAAGATTGCTGTAAACTCTTCAGAAGGGATGTTTAGGCAATAAGTGACACAAAGACATTAATAAAAATTTTATAAATAGTTATGTTTAGATGTTAAGTAAATATTAAAATTGAGAAAGAATTGTTATGTGTGTTCTGTTTGTAAAACTTCGATGGTCATCAAACAGAAACAGTAAAGAAATATAAAGTACATTGTTGAACGGTAAAATTGATTAAAAGTAAATTTAAAATACATTAATTGTGACAGCCGATTTTTTCTGTCGATGGCTTCATAAAAAATGAGTAAATTGTTTAATTTATCGGTAACAGTAGTGACAAATATAAATGAATACTTTCAATGATTTTCGTTAAACTCTCTGAATTTTCGAAAATTGCAATAATTACAAATGATGCAAGATAGTGTGTGTTGCTGAAGCATCATTTATTTTCAATGCTTTTTTTAGGTAAAAAAGTTTAGTTATTTGTTTGGTTACATAAAAATCTTTACAACACATTTCTGAAAGCTCTATTCCAAAACACATTTCAATTTCCCAACAGTCTTGGCTACCGCTCTCCATGCAATGTCTCAAAATAAATTAAAACACAACGTTTGAATTGTTTTCTTACAATCCGAGATTTTTGTATTAAAAACATTTTGACCCGATTTTAACAACATTGTTTTTCCACCCATGTATTTTTAACAAGCTTTCGTTTCTCAACTTCTGTCTTTGACACAATTTCGTCTTTGCCTCCAAATGAAGCCCTTTCCATTCTTTCTGCACTCTATTGCCAAGAAATTCCATTCTTGGCAATTCCTCCCTCTAGTGCAATAATCTTACATTCAGATGGTTCTAAAGCCACTTCTTGAAGAACTCCGCGCGCTATTTTGCCGCAATGTATTCACACTGTATCTCACCACAGTATCATGGGATACAATGCGTTATGGAAAACCTCCGCATTTATTTTCCCTCTGTTTCGCTTTTTATTACTTTCTTCCGCTTGTGAATTGAACGCCTCTGCGACCAAACTAATTTGCGTTTATGTATTTTATGTGTTTTTGCAGTGCCACTCCATACAGGACTGGTACTATATGTTTTTGTGGGACGAATGATAGATTTATAAGTTTATAAACCTGAATCAGTTGCGAGTTTTGATTTTCTATTCATGAATAGGAATAATTTAAGAATTTTGATATGTGCATTGTTAGATATTGATGAAATGTGTTGTTTCCATGTTAATTTTGTGTCTATTTGTAAACCTAAATATTTAACTGGGGTAGAATTTGGGAGTCAAAATTAATTATAAGTGAATAAATTTGATGAATATGTTTAAATGAAAATAATTGGGGTTGAGATTTTTGATAATTAATTTTAATGATGCAGTTGGTAAACCATGTATATAATGTATTTTAATATTTTTGTTGGTTATCTGGACCTTGCCTGAGATCCGAGTGTGCAGAAAATATTGCAGTCACATCTTCAAAAAGGGCCATGTCTTAATGACTGAATTTAGGAATGTCAGTTAAAACAATATTGAAAAGTGTGGGAGAGAGGAGAACCTTGGGAAACCCCAGCTTTAATAAGATGTTCAGATTAATGAGCGTTATTTAATTTGACTTTAAATTTCCTGTTTTAAAAAAAACTTTTAATAATATGTTTAAGGTAGTAAGGGAAACTGCGTTAATGTAGTTTGTATAGTAATCCTTTATGCCAAAATTTATCAAATGTTTTCTCGATATCTAACAGTAATGCAAAAGTATGTTTTTTCTTTTGAAAATTAGTGGCTTTATAATCGTAGAAGAAGAAAGGCGTAGAAGTTAATGCACTGTAGTATTATTTTGTCTGATAACAAATTCATTTTTGGGTATAATGTTACTATTTTTAATAAACTTATTTATTCTAATTAAGTATAATTTCTAATTTTTGAAAAATTAGAAATTATACTTATCAGACGGTAATTTTTAGGATTAAAATGATGTTTATTACGTTTTGGTATTGGCAATATTAATGATGTTCTCCAAATTTGTGGAAAATAGTTTATTCTAAAACACGCCTTAAATATTACAGTTAATGAATTAACTCTTCAATTTGGAAGATGTTTTATAATTATATTCGGAAAACAATCAATATCAGGCTTTTCTAAATTTTAACTTCGAAATAATAAATTTTGTTTCTCATGGGAAAATAAAATTTAATTATTTTAGGTACTGTATAATAAGACTTTTTTAAATGTTCTTAAAACTTAATAATTAATAGTAGTAAATGGAATAATATATAATATTAATCTATTTTGAAGGAAGACGACGGAAAAGGTTCTAACTTTGTCAATTATCAAAAATCAGAGTTAACAGTAAAAATCTTATCTTCTGCTGTATTCTTGTGAGAAATTTCATGAAAAAATTATGAGCCGTTTTTGAGAAAATTTTGTAAATGTCACTTGACTTCTTGTAAAGTACCCACCAAAATTTTGGTTCGGTGTCAAGGACCCACAAAACCTCGATTCTGAGTTCATCACGGTTAGAGAATTGTTTCTCTAAATTTAGCATTGAATTATTTCCTTTTCGTAACCAGGGTTCAACAATAAGAGTTTTTCTGCCGAAAATTCGTTTTTTCGCGCAGCATTACATAATTTTCTCTCTCCTACGAAAGTGGTAGCGGGAAAGTAAAAAAAGGTTATCTGTGAGGAGTCATCACTATGCCCAGTCGCACTACAAAGAAAATACAAAAAATGAACTTGTACCACGAACACACAAACTTAAACTTAATTATTTAAATTAATCTAGGCCAATCTCAACAGTTTTTCAGTATTACATCTCTTCTAAATTATCTGATTCTTCTTCGATCGAATTCACCGTTACGCGAACATTCCGATGTTGCCCACAGAAAATATGAATGTCCTTTCAAAAAGCTTCACATATGGCAGGCACTTCGCCACTCTATCTCATTGGGTCAGGTAGAGTAAGAGTAGCAAAAGTCACAGTTTCTGTTGCTAACATCAATCAATTTATGTTTAAATATTCTCTAGAGATACAATGTCTGTGTAATTATATTACAAAAATACAAATATATAACATTTAATCTATAAAATGTAATTTATTATGTGGTATTATACCACAAAGCTTCCGCACTAAATTGCAAAATTAATAATAAATATAATAAAATTGTAATAAATAAATAAATAAAACATTGATAAGAAAACTATCATCACAAAATATTTATTTTCAGGGAACTTTATTCGGAAAAGCAATTACAAAAGGTGTGAAGGGGGAGAATTATTAGATCCTGTGATTTTGTTGACTTTTTAAAAACAACATTGTAAAAAATGTTTTGTCTTGTGATATATCGTGAACTAAGTGAGAAGAAGAAATGCGAATTTGGAAATGAAAAAATAAATGTGAATTTTACTAGCCTGATTGATACCATATAGTAGGACATCCTAGCAGCGATGGTTTAAAAAGGCTGTTCAAATAGTAAGTAGCTCAATATGAGTTTCTGTTTACATATTTCAGAAAGATGTTCAAATAGAAGTAAAATTACAAAATGTTTTTAATTGCAATGTTTCTAATGCCTCAGAAACGTACTACAAATATTATTTTGAATGTCATTTCAAATTAGAATCAATTCGTGTTTATGATATTTTTTAATAAGAAAGGTATTATATGTTTTTATATTCCGTTGCCCAAATAACTAAGCCGATTAATTTTTTAGATCGGATTAATTTCTCAATTTTACTCGATTCACATTTCCATATTTGAAAGGGCCATTTGAATAACGCATTATTATGTATTCCAAAATTATTCACCAATTAATACATTAAAATGCAAGTTATTAGATCCATGATTCTGCACTTTTAACTCTTTAATTACTCTAATTTTCATTACATTAACACTTCGAATAGTCACAATCATTGGAATTGTTAGAGCTATCTCTAAAATAATTTTCTGAAATACATTTCCTAAAATAAATAACTCTTGGTTTCTGTAAAGTTACTCTGATACACATTCTTTCTCGATACACACTAATTTTATTCATTTATTCTGATTAATTAAGTTTTATTTTAAACAATCCCCTTGTTCGGGCAAATGTCCAGTGAAGCCGTTGGGACCAAATCATTTGCTCGTGGAAGTTGGCAGAAGATTTCGGATGCAGTTATCTTGGTCAGTAATATACTGCCCCCCGCCTTCATGTCCACTGCAATCTCCATCCTCGATCATAATGTGTTTGAACCCAGAGACCCCAATCGCCTTGGTGGTCCCTGGTTCGGCTCATTTCTCTCTCAACCCTATTCCAATTTCTCCAACGACCACGACCCACACGCACTTCATCGACCCTAGTGACCTTGCCCCCCTTGGAATGGCGTCTCCCCTTTCTTGGCCTCCGCCTGCAACCACCCCGTCACCCTCTATATCAACAGCCACCACCGCCCTCTCCGCCACCCCCACTGTCCCTTCCATTTCGCTGCCCTCGCAATCTCACCATCCCCGCCTTCTCGCCATTTTCGCCGCCATGCCACCCCTGCTATCCCGCCGTCACTGCAATCTTGTCGCCCTCTCCATCTGACTGCCTTCGCCTTCTCGCCCCCACAACCTCTCACCATCTTGCCTCCACCACCTTCCGCCGTATTACACCTACTCCCACTGCCCTCGATGTTCGAGTCCTCCCCACCTCCCACCAGCCCTCACCAGCCCTAACGACCACAGTGTTCTCTCTTGTATTGCAGTCATCACCTCGTCTGTCACTCTTACCACTCCCGCTTTTCGAGCTAGGCTCACCGCCCACGCCCTCTATATCGCTAACACCCTTCCGCTGTCTGATCCTGCCCCACCGCCTACTGCCCTTCCACCTTCCTCAATATCCTTACCACCCCCTACGTCACCTTCATTGCCCTCGCCGCCCTCGCTCCCTCCGCCGCTCTCGTCGTCCGCCTGCCACCCTTACCAACATCCTCACCCTCACCAGGCCCTCCGCCCACGCCACCCCGACTTCCTCTTTGACTCGCTCGAGAATTGCGGCGTTGATTAACGAATGAATATGCAAACCAGCGGCAGTCGCCCCCGCCGCCGCCGCCGCCGACGCGAACGCTGCTGGAGACGGAAGCAGCGGCGGCGGAGACTTCGTGCTCTATCAGGTGCTCCTCGGCGTCTCTCCAGATATGTCACTCTAGCTCCTAGCTCCACGTCACGGTGCTTCTAAACTTGGAAGCTTAATACCCTTCATTTTAAAGCGGCGTTCTCTAATCCAGCGGAGGAACTCTGGCAATCCTAACTTTTGCGAGCTCTGGGAAATGGGTATTTTTCTATTCTTTAGAAAGGTTTGGGAACTTTTTGAATCATTTGACTTAAGAATAATTTCATTAACAATCGCCTTTTGATGTTAATATTTCGCGAGGGCAATCGAACGACTGACGGAATTAGTGAGCAAATTCCGTTTACTAATTTGTAAACGGAAGTAAGTTTGATACGTATTAATAACGTTTCATCAGTTGACTAATTTATTACTTACCTAGTACAGCAAAGCAGTTGTGATACGTCTGCAGAAAACTGTAATTTTTCGCCCATTCATATGTTCATTTGTCCATCTGTCCGTCGGTTCGCGTATCTGGGGCCACGCTAGCGCCCAAACAGATGATTTTCTTCTTTTCCTTATATCTACATGCAATTTTCAAAATACATAGTTCATAAATATTATCTGTTGTTCAAAGACAAGTCTTAATATAATATAATTTACAATTTTTTAAACAATGAATTGTTTTCACTCAGCATTGCGTGATAGGCAAACTTGAAATAGTTATTTACTCAATAACGGCTCCACATTTTCTTCTTTTTCTCGGCCAATTTAAGGTATGCAAAAAAATTCCACAAACTGTATGAGACGAAGCGGAAATATTTAAAATGTATCCATAACAATTAAATTTTTTCAACCAAAGCAGGTGAGAAAAAATGTGTTGCATTGTTAGAACAAGCATTTTTTTGTTTTCCCACGCACTTGGGCTAAACTTGGGATCTACTTTATTTTTTTTAATTCTTGGAATTCAATTTTGTTTTTCCCTCGGAGTCTCTGAAACTTCCTTTACTTTGCTATCCTTCAGCCGCCTTTCTCCTCTTAGTGTTTCTAACTTTTGGAAATGTTTCTCAACCTACTTTGGCTAAGTAGTTCAAGTGGATTTATGTTATTCAATAATGAAGTCACACATCAATAGGTGCTGGAGGCTACGGTTTGTCTTAACAGTGGTTTCTGACTGTGGAAAGCTCGCATACCCCTACGTGTGACGTTCTGACGAGTCTAGAGTTTTCGCTTATTTGAATAGGTCTATCCGTTATACTACTATTCAAATATTCTTCATCTATAAGTACTAGAAACCAAGTAACACGAAGCAATTAAATGATGAACCTAAATCCCTTTCATTGTTAGGCATTTTTGGATTTTATAGGTCGTCCAAAGTATGAGGTAAAAGACTCAAAGTAAAACGGCTATCATTTTGGTGTCAATTATTTAAATTCAATCGATTTTATTATTTTAAATGAACAATACTAGGAAAATCACTACAAGTATTTTCATGCGTTGACTTAAACTTATTTCAAAACTTAATTTTACTTTTGACTCTACATATTGAATTCAGTTACACAAATTCTTTCAGAATACTCATAGATGCGACACTCAAATAAACTAAATATATGTCAAAGTGTTGCCATCATTTCACAATCAAATATACTTTTTTCTTTGGCGGTTTTTAACCACTGCTAGCCCGAGGTTCAAGTTGCCTGAGATACTACAGATTTGTCTATTTTAATATTTTATGTAACCAACTAAAATTAAAATCACAGTAGCTGAGACCTTAAATAAAAGCATTACATCTCGTATTCCTTTGAATTTTCTGAGCAATATTCTGGATTTAACTTAAAATTCCCCTAATCCATAACTTCAAAATGGGATTTCACATTAGTGAAGTGTTGTTCTGAAACGAAAGTATACTTAAATGTGGGCATTAAATGATAACATAGTGAACTAGTTGAAAATAAATAATCGATAAAAAAGTCTTTAAGTATATTATTTGTATCCTGTTAGTTCCACGTCCATAACTTCTATTAAATGTAAAAAAAAGAAAACGATGTTACAAAGTCTGTGTACTTCAATTTTTGTGTGTAATGACTTGTGTCGAAAAACTACAATATGTACTGTCAAATTATTGCGATAATCCAACTCAAAAATATAATCACTGAAAGTAACTGGAAAATACAAGCATGATATTTTTTATGAATTCATAGTTGGGTATATAATCTACGATTTCATTTTTATTCCATTCAGAAGTTAAAATCCATTCCCACGATTGCCACTGAAACGGAATTGAAAACCAGAATAAATGTGTTAGGTAGTTATGATTGCCAATGTTCGATGATTGTAGCATTTTCGCGCATTTCACTTTTAAAAACGTGCAATAAATGAATGGAATTTATCAGAAATATAGAGTTGAAACGGTTAACAAAAGATTTTTTTATTGTTGCAATCAGAATATAATGGTACATTATATCAGGAATCGCGTAGGGTTCTACATATAGAGCCCGCAATCATAGCCTCACATAATGCACAGCGGTTGGTATGGTCACGTTCAATTTATCACTAGAGTGATACATTAAAAAGATGTAATAATTTGGCTTTTAATGCAGTGAATCCGAACCTCCAATACAAAGCGTAAATCAATTACTTAATAAACACAATATTAGATTTGTAGTAAAATAATATATGAAATTTGGTGTCCTTTTTCTCTTTGCCGTGTTACAAATGCATATCAAATTATAAAATTACTAAAAAACACGATTTCAATATTTTGAACAAAACTGATTTGTTTTTAAAGAAGGTATGTCTGCTTGACTTTTTATTTGTTACGACACATGATTCAAACTCTTTCGTATATTTCTTAAAAATACTACTGGGAACCGGCAGACATTCAGCCGTTCATCTTCCTTTTTCTCTTTCCCTCTCTGTCTTTTTCCCTTTTTGACACTCTCTCTTCGTTTCCCCTGCCTCTTCGTCTCCCCCTCTTTTCGCCTCTCCTCTTTTCGTCTCTCCCACTCTCTTCGCCTCTCCCTCTCTCTCCGTCCCTCTTCTCTCACTCGCCCTCTCTCGCTCTCCCTCTATCTCACTCGCCATTTTCCCCACTACCACTCTCTCCCTCTCTAGCTCTCTCTGTCTATCTCTCTATCACTCTCTCTCTATCTCTCTATCACTCTCTCTCTCTCTGCCTTTGTGTCTTCTCTGTCTTTCTGTCTCTCTCTTATCTCTGATCTTCTTACACACATTTAATTTCAGATTCTGCATGTCGTTGAGTAGGTGGGTTAACATCGAGAGGCGCGGGACCAACAAACATGTATTAGATTGTTCAAGAAGATCTCATCCTCTAGTTTCTGGTGTGAAAACGTTTCTTTGAGACTTTCTTAAGCTTAAAATTATTCTGAATTCTGACAACATTCGAAGAACATCATTAATATTTTTAAGGAAATAAGTCCCATTTTTAGTGTAGTTTAGGATTTTGTGGAAGTGATGGAATAAAGATTTTCCTGAGATGATTAGGTTGTTGGAAATTTGTTTTCAATATACCGGATTCTTTTTTGAATTGCCTAATTCCCGTTACTTGATATATCAATAGGATCTGAGTTCGATATTTAACGTTCATGAATTTGAGATATTTTTTCACTTCTACTGTCGAATCATAATTCTAGACGCCGGATGTTTTGATCAATTTTCACAGTTTCCAAACCAGAACTTAAACATTGAGCTATATTCAGTACGTGTTTTTTCAACTTATACTATCACCGTTATTATCCAGAATGAAAGCTGATAGTTAGCCGAGATTAATTTAGAATTATTTTGAACACAGCTGTTGTATTCGCTCTAGGTAATAATTCGAAAATCCTGCCACCGTTGCAACGGGTTGGAACTCAGGAATCCCCGCCAGACGCCCTGCAATGACATCAACCTTTGCCCCTGAGCTACCTCAGCAGGACCGTTTCGCCGTAATAGTTTCTGATTATCATGGATTTAATGTCATTAAAGAGAGTCTTATCCTGGCTCAATCGAATGACGTTCAGTAAATTCGGTACCAATCTTGAATGCTGCTTACCTTCGAGTTGCCGAAGCGTCGAGGTTACAGGTAGATGTTTTGGCGTATCTGGATACCACTCTAACAGTGCACACCCGAGGGGGGACAAGAGTTATCAGAAACGCACTCCGGGGATCATAAAATACCCCTGGTAAAATACAAGGTGTACTGAATGCAGATGGTTTACGATGTTTGCGATATCACTCCAAAATAGCAAATCATTGTTGTTATTCTCAACATCACCATCATTATCTTAATTTTCTTTTAAAAAAGAAGTCAAGACTTTTGAATTGTGAATGTGGTGCAATTCCGATCTACGAGAACAACTTCATATTTCATAATTTCTGTTGCAATATTTAGCAGCATCACGACTACAAACTATTTATGCCAGCGTGCGGCTGCAATAAATTTTCCAGGCAGCAGCGGCAGCCGTTGCTGACGCAAGCTTCACGAGGGGCGAGAGGACGAGGGGCGTGTGTGGAGGAGCAGGTGGCGGGCGGGGACATCAAGTTCTGCTTTGGGCAGGAGGAGGCGTGGACAGGGGACCGGGAAGTGGAGGTAGGCGGTGGAGATGGCTGTGAAGTTGGAAGGGGAGAGGGTAGCAGTGGAGGGCGGGCACCGAGGGGCTGGCAATGGTCGGGTGGGAAGGGCATTGCTAGATGCGGGGAGGTGAAAGCGATGGTGGAGTGTGGAGTGCTTCAAAATGTGGGGACCGGTGAGAACAGTGGTGAGATGGGGAGAACATGGACATTCTGGCGAGGCGGGGAGGGCGAGCTGGAGGGAGCTAGGAGTGGGGCGGAGAGAAGGTGGAGGTGGCAATGCAAGAGGCAAGCGCAGGGCAGCGCCGCGAGGCGGCGGGGCAAGGAAGGGCAAGTGAAGTGAAGGGGGGGGGCGTCTCCATGAGATGTGCAGCGAGGGTAGGGGTAGCGATGGGGCTCGGGAGGATGTCGGCATAGAGGCCTCTTGCAGAAGATGGGTGGGGCGGGGCAAGCCGCAGGGGCCGGTGCGAGCGGTGGGGGCGAGAGGAAGACCGTGGCAAGGTTGATGCAGGGCGGTGAGGACGGGGATAGTTGATTGATTGTTCAGAGGTTCCTGGAACTCAACCACAGGGGTCATAATCCCCGTAAGTGTAGAGATCGCGAGCAGTCCGTGGCAGTTTGTTGGGGTTCTGCTGCAGCATTCCTCTGGTGTCAGTCGGCAAAACCACGGAAATCTAGCAGCCGGCCGCTAGAATTCTCCTCTAGACAGCGAGTGAATTCGACCTAGCTGTCAAGCTAGTGCCTAAAATCCCGCCACCTTCGGGATACAAATATAGGACCTCCCGGTCAGAGGGATCAGTTCATGCCCTGAGCCCTCTCCCCCGGTGCGGGGGTAGTGGTGAGGGCAGTGGTGACGGCAGTGGTGGGGAGGACGTCCGCATCGGGCGTGACGTTGACGACGGGGAGGGGGTTGGTGGTGAAGGCAGGCTGGAGGTGGCAGTGGTGATCGGCAAACAGCAGGGCGGCGGCGGGGCGAGAGGAACACGGGGAAGGAGCGGTAGTCGGAAGGGAGTCGGCAGTGGGTTGGGGCGCCTAGAGCGGTGGAAGGGAATGCGGAGGGGGCGGTGGCAGTGATGACGGCAACCAACAGGGCAGCGGTGGTGGTGTGTGTGGGCTAGAGGGCGCCCGTAGCGAAAGTGGTAGTAGCTGAGGAGGGCATCGACATGGCTGCAGGACATGAGGACGCGAGAGGGGCAGTGATGACATGGAGGGGGTGTAGTGGCGGAGGCGGAACGGAGGTGGCAGTGAATTGAATAGATGCCTTATGTTACGTAGCGATACTCACTCCATAAGTCCTACTTTTCAGTCTAACCACGCAAATTTCACCACTAGCGGATACAACTGGAGTTGGGGTATTTCTTTGGCGAAGAAACTGGCAATTTGAGTTTAGCTTAGTGGCTTCTTTTAGGTTTGCGTATCTTTTACATGCAGTAAATCCACTAACATGTGACAGCCGGGTTTACTTCCCCTCCGAAGGATGTCATACGAAGGATTTTTTCGCTCTTAAAATCGGTATTGAATCTTCGTTCGGTATAACAGCCTGATACTCTAGCCGCTGTATGAATGGGCGTGACGCACGTAAGCAGCCTGGCAGCAGCGGGTGTGTGGGCGAGGGTGGGAGGGGAGGGGGAAGGGAGGTGTTGGATGGGGTGGGCGTCGGTGGGGGGGGGCGACGCCAACTGCGGCTGACGCGGCGCAGCGGGGCGTGGCGGAGCGTCAAACCCAGGACGGCAGCGGCGCCAGCCATCGCAGTCATCGACAGGGCCCTGTCCTGCCCCCCCCCCTCGGGCGCTCAACTTTCACGTCCAGAGCTCCGTCCCGTCAGACGTAACCCCGACAATGAGTAATAGGCTCGGAGAATCTTTAGTGCCGAGAAAATGGAAACTAATTTGTTGTGTTCCAAGCTCATTTCTGAGCGTAAAAGAAGAGGAAGAGATACATTCGTATTCTTTTCATTCGTAGGTAACCGATAACAGAGTGGGTTCCATTTTCTCTTCCACAGTGTGAAGGAGAATGTGGGGGTTCATTGAAAGTGAATGACGAAGTGAGGTAGATTATTAATTGAAATTGGGATGATATTCAAATAGAATGTGTGAGGGTATGAGAAAGCCAATCTCACCTCAAGCGTAGCTCAATTCTTGAGCTTCTTGCAGTTGCTTCCCCTGCTCTCACCATGGAGGCCGCTGTATTAAAAGCTACTTAGTCCAATAGTTTCGTATTACTTCGTCCGAAACGCATTGGTACATCATTGCTTGATTCTGAAGTTGATTAATTGCTGTGTACCAAAACCCAACATTGAACAGCCTGGACTTGTATTCTACGTCCCATAATACAAGCACTGTAAACCCGGTGACTGGGTCTACAGTGTAATATTGCTAAGCGTTTATTAACAAACATAGATTTATACATAGAGCTGTGCGATTAAATCACACAGAATACTAAATAGCCAATTAAACCCGTTGATGCACAAATGGGGTTTCGGAGACCCGTCGCGTTATTTATTGCGCGGTTTGCGTATTGTGGTGGCAGAGACCGCCTGCGGAGATTAGTCCATTCAAGTGTTTCTCTCAGCTCTAGAAAAAGGAAAGTATAGGTTAATTGAACTATTTTAGGAGACTTAACAGGACTTTTCTTCCCTGTCACCCAACTTTGCACAAACCGAGCTTGCTAGCCCTGGACGAGAATGCTTTGTAAGTTCCGAGAGTTTCTGATTTTGCGGTTTTTCATTTATTGTTACTTTCCCTTATTGATAATAACTAGCGAAACCGCGCGAGAACTCACGCATATTAAAGCCAACCCTCTCCCTATCCATTTCCCTATCCTTTTAATTAAGAAGGTAAGGTTTTAATAAAACGTGCTTATTTGTTAAAAATGTATAAATGTTCATACTTATAGAATATCAAACAAAAATAAAAACAATACAATTGATGTTGGAAACAAATGTTCAATAAATGTATATTTAGTATTATATATACATATGTTCTTCATACAATTCACACTTCCTTGAAAAGAACATTTAAAGTAATTATTCAATCATTCTTGACAGTTAGCTTTTCGCTTTCCTGGATACTTACAAACATATTAAAGTAGGTTTTTACTCTTGAGAAAAGCAAGTAAAGTTTTCCATGCGAAAATACAGGCGGTAGTATAAGATAGAGGACTCTATGCCTTCTAAGCGCGTCGTCGCAACGATGGCCACCGTCACTAAAGGTGGATACACAGGTGGCATTGATAGTATTGAGAACCTGCCAAACCAGCGAATATTTAATAGAATGTCGAAGAATATTTCATCCTATAGATTACCTATAGACCTTTATTTGATACCGTTGGCTTCAATATTTCAGTTTTTAAGACCCTAGAACACTTCGTTTAGGAGTTATTTAACGATATAGTTGACTGAGTGCGGCGGGTTGCATTTCACATAAATATTTGGTTGCTTTTTTTAAACAAATCCTTCATATTTTTGGAGTCAAAATGCAATTCGTCGCGTCTCCGTGAAGTTCTCTGTTTTCATTTACAAAGATTGGTTGCGCGTGAGAGACTCAAATTGTATTATACTGCTGAAATAATATACTACACAATAATAATAATAATAATAATAATAATAATAATAATAATAATAATAATAATAATAATAATAATAATAATAATAATAATAATAATAATAATAATAATAATAATGAAATGTCCAAAATTCCACAAGATGACGTTAAAATTCTCCTCGGAGATTTTAATGCACAAATTGGCAGAGAATACAGATACAAAAAAACAGTAGGCAATTACCCTGCACACAAATTCACTAACAAAAATGGCACCCGGCTCATCGAGTTATGCCAACAGAACAACCTGAAAATTATGTCAACCTCACTACGAAAATCCCCCAAGAAACAGAAAACATGGCGCTCCCCCATCCAACAATTAGGAGAATTCCAAATCGACCATGTTGCAATCTCTTACTTCTACCAGAAAGAAATTCACGATGTACAAGTCCGCAAAGGAGCAAACATAGATTCCGACCATTACCTTTCCCGAATCAAGATCAAATTTACCCCCAAGAGAAAACTCAACAAGAAACCCCCAACGATTCCAAAATTCGACACACACAAAATCCAAGACTCCAAAATTGCTGAAAAATGGGAAGAACAACCCGCAAAAAACTGGGAAAATTTCAAGGACAAAATCATAGAGACTGCCAAATCCTTGATTCCCCTCACCAAAAGACCGAAACATCCCTGGTGGAATAAAGAATGCGAAGTTGCCCTCAATAACAGAAAAAACGCTTTCCAAAATTACAACAGTAACAAATCTGAAAAAACCCACAAGATCTTCCTCGAAGTACGAAAAGAGACATCCAAAACTTTAAGACAAATCAAACGGATATACATCAATGACCAACTGACGTCGATCGAAGATAACTTTCGAAACAATAACACGCACGACTTCTACAAGGTATTCGCCAACCAAATGAAGGGATACACACCACACAACTTATGTTTCAGAAAGCAAGATGGAAAATTGGCATTAACGAACAAGGAAAATTGCCAAGAGTTGGCTAAATACTTCTCACAACTTTTGAATTGTCCGGAACCTACAAGGAGATTCCCAAAGAAACAACCTGACCACACAAATGAAGACTCGTCACCACCAAGTCAAGACGAAATCCACTCCCACATCAAAAGACTCAAAAACAACAAGGCATCAGGTGAAGATGGAATTACAGCAGAATTGCTCAAAAACCTTGGACCCAACTCACTCAAAGAAATCACACAGATCGTCCAAGAAATCTGGCAAACAGAACAAATCCCGGACGATTGGAAAACCGCACTCATTCACCCACTACATAAAAAGGGAGAAAAGTCAGATGTAAACAATTACAGAGGAATTTCCCTCCTTCCAGTTATTTACAAAATTCTCTCGGCCTGTCTTCTGAAACGAACACAAGAACAACTCGAACCAAAATTATCAGATTTTCAAGCAGGATTCAGACCAAACCGATCCTGTCCCGAACAAATCTTCAACCTAAAAACATTAATCAAAATGCGAGCAATTCGAAACAAACCAGTAACATGTACATTTGTCGACTTCAAAAAGGCCTACGACTCTATCGATCGACCATCACTATTCCAGATCCTAGAAGAAAGAGGACTAGACCACAAAACACGGAAACTTATCGAGCAAACACTTACAAAAACAAATTCTAAAGTGAAATTCATGGGAGAAATCTCAGAACCTTTCGAAATTCGGACAGGCGTGAGACAAGGAGATGGCCTCTCTCCTCTCCTGTTCAACCTAGTCTTGGACAAAGTAATGGAAGAATGGGAAAAAGAACTTCAAAGACAAGATGCTTGGAAACCTATCACTCTCGGCATACCCAAAAATAACCTCTGCATACCATACCTTGCATTTGCCGACGATATAGCGATACTGTCTGAAAACCAAGAGACCGCTATTAAACAATTAGAAACACTCAAAGAATGTGCAGAAAGGGTAGGATTACAGATCTCTTTCGAGAAAACTCAAGTCCTATCCCACAAAGGTGACAACATGCACACAAGGTATGGAACGGTCAAAAGGGTACCACATTTCAAATACCTGGGTGAGTTCATCGAACTAACCGGATCCGAAAGAATTTCACAACAAACCCGCCTCCAGAAAATCAAGAAATCATTCGGACTAATCCAAAACCTGTACAACAAAAAATGCATGTCTAAGAAAACCAAAATTCGACATTATAATACTGTCATCAAACCGGCAGCTCTTTACGCTAGCGAAACACTCACGCTCAGCAAGAAATATGAACTGGAAGAAATCAAAAAAGAAGAAAGAAAAATCATTAGAAAAATACTCGGTGCGAGAGTCACTCCCGATGGATACAGATTACAATCTATTGAGACAACTGAAAAGTACTCGAACATAGAAGTCGACATCAGGAAAAGACGACTGAAATTCTTCGGACACATAGACAGGCTACCAAATACTCGACTAACTAAAAGAATACTAAACTATATATCCTCACTTAAAAGTACAACACCATGGATGAAAGAAACAAAAAAGACATGCGACACGCCGACATAACTGACACCTCAGACAAAAACACCTTCCGTAACAAAGTGAACAAATGGGAAGTCAAACCAGAACCAAAATCAAAACCCTACAGACCGAAATGGTCTGAAGAAAGAAAACTGGCATTCTCCAACAGAATGAAAGAATATTGGAAAATTAAGAACAACTCAAAAAATCTAATTAGAACTCCACAAAAACGAGTCAATTTTTGCTTAACGTTTTCCATTATTGGGAAAATACGCTAATAATAATAATAATAATAATAATAATAATAATAATAATAATAATAATAATAATAATAATAATAATTTAATAATGTAGATAATTGGTTGCTGGGTACAGACTATATCTCTTGAAAGAAAGTAAATTACAAAAGTCGAAAATTATATTCCAACTATTCAGGGATTGAAATGAACAGGCAACCAATAGTTAAAAATATTATTCAACTCTTAGCATTCTCCTATGCAGATGTAGGAGTTGTTTGTCATTAGTTATACTATCAAAAAATTACTTTCGGAGAACTGCTGCTGTTCTGAAGCGAACTGTTACACTACTGTTCCGATAATCGTCCATCAGTACAGGTCTTCAGACTATGTGGACCATCGAATGAACCTCGAGAGTATTATAAATTGCCTTTGCAGTTTTGTCTTGGTTATGTTCGTAATCAAAATGTCTAAGATAACTGAAGAGGAATAACATATATTTAGAATACCCAAAATTAATTTATTTGAGTGACTTTGAATACCATGGGATAGGTCTTGGGATGTTGAGATGTGATCCCCTTTTTATACGGCAGCAGGACGTAAAAGTATATTCGAGGACCTTTTGGGATATGTTGATAAGATTACTCGAGAGCGGAATGCCCCACGCTTTTGTTAAAATCTTCAAAAAAGTCATGGCGGTTCTTTTCATAGTTGTTTTCGAGTTATTTTATTAATAACATGCTAGAAATTCGCTGACTCGCACATTATTTCATCTCTACAAGCATGTGGGGACTCCCAGGTCCCATTTATTTATATACTTTTTATGTATTTACTTATATTTAACGTCAAAAATATTAAGTGTGTGTGTGTGTGACGTACTACTTTGAGACGTGTATTCTGTTCCCGTTCTCATAAATTCTGAGATCCCTACCCTTATCCATGTACAAGGCGAATTCTGAATTTTGATGCGAGAGTCATTAGCAAGAATTGATAAAGTATACGCTCCCGTGTAATAAAAATATTTGCAAAGGCAAAGAAGATACAGGTTTTAGGTATTGTCCCTCAATGCGCCATTTGTGTAGGGCTCGGCATACTGTCGCGAGAACATGGAGAACAATAATTGGAATAACTTTTTTCCCCAATGAACTCTACAAAACGTGCAAAGGTAGTGAAGTTAAATTTACGTTTCGAAGCAAAACAAGGAGCCATCATAATCAAGGAGCTATACATATAGCATTCGCTTAAAGAGCCAAGGAAACAGGAAAAGCCTGATCGAGATGGGAGTCACTGGCCCAGAAGGTGAGTCTTGTTACAGGCTTATTTAGCTTATACATAGTATCATGAAGCCCAAATGGTAACTTCAAATAAAGTTCATATGGTAACATTTGTGTAAACTCCGCTTTCAGCATTGATAAGTTAATATTACATTGATTTCGTGAATATGAACGTTTTTGACATGTCATGCTGCGGGATATAGGAATCCAGGAGAGATACACGTAAAAAAATACAATTCTAGTAAAGTATCTGTTTTTTCAATACGATCAAAGAACAAATTTGCCTTTTTAGATACAAATAGACATAGGATGCTCTATTTCTCAATTATGTATGATAACATGTGTTGCAGCGGGACGAATAGTACGAAGTGTGTGAGAGAGAGAGAGAGAGAGAGAGAGAGAGAGAGAGAGAGAGAGCGTGCGTGCGTGTGTGTGTTTGATTAGTTCATTTAGTTCGTAATAGTATAATGCGCAGAATTCTATATTGGGGATGCGTACAATTTTAAACATTGCCTTCTACAATGTTTATTTTGTTTCGCTGTATTCTAATAGTTAGCATGTCATCAAATAATGCAGTTTGCATTTACAAACGTCTCGCATGTGTTGTTTTTCCCCCTGGACAGACTTTTCACATTGCTACAAGTTAGTGAGGCACTGATTACCGGGCAATTTGCGACATTCTATGATTTTACCTCGTCGCTTTTTTATACCTCTCAACGATGGAATAAATCTGGCTTTCAAACACCGATTTCATCTCACCCCGATTTCAGCGTCACTGTCACGGCAAATTTGCTTCATTCCCAGCACAGAACCGGACCCAACGAGGTGAACGCTAGCAGAGGGGCCCCAAAACACGGAAAAGGTCAATTCCCACCCCCCGCGCCCCCCGACGCCGCCCACCCGCGCACCAACGTTTTCCGACTTTAACGTTGTATTGATTAAAAATTGACGCAGTTATCGCTAATGGCCATTTCGAACCTCGCCATTAATTACATCCATAATTCCATATTCAAATTGCTGCAACTAGTACATAGGGCGCTGATAAACAGGCGACTGCAGCGCTGCCGCCGTGGCTGCGGCCGAGAGAGAGCGTTTCGGAAGGCTACTTTTGAAGCTCGTCAATGCGACGGACAGGCATCCTGTCGCACGACAGGACCGAACAGCCGCCCCTGCCGGCGAGCGTGCGTCGCGTCGCGTCGCCACTGCAAATTAGTTCACGCTTAATTACCGCGTAAGACTCGCCTAGCCGGAATAAATGGTAAAAAAATATATTGCGGGCTAGATTTATTTGCGATTAGCATTTTATGTGAGTACGATGTGATGACGGCGATGAATGACGGGATGGTCGGGTCGATTCCGTCAAACTAATCGAGGCTTATGGAGGTCACGTCACTCGACGAGAACGCCGGGAGAGCGATAGCCGGTACAGGCCGGGCCACTTTAGGCTGTGATTGGTTGATCAATTTACTGGCTTTCAAGCAGTGGGCTGGGTAGTGCTTTAAGTTGGCTTTTTGACCGATCAGCGTTTCATCATTGATTTGAAGGGTGTTGCATAGTGCTATACATATTTGAGTGGTAGACGATTAGAAGATTTTCTGACTGTTCCAAATAATTTAATGAACGCAAGTGAAACTTTCTTTGGAAAACAGTTAACAGTTAAACTTTTATATTTACGGAAACTAGAAGAAAACAATTGGTACTAAAAGACTAGCGATTTGCAAAGAAAATATTTTTGATAATTTCCGATCATCACTACGCGGTTTCACTAAATAGTTGTAGCTGCTCGAAATATTACAGTTTGCCTTTCCATATTACTTCTCCTCCTCGTCAAATAATCTCTCAAATTCGTAGAGTACTAACTCAATGTTACTCATAAGAGCCTCAAATACTATCTGTCAATGCAAATATAAGAGAAAACTGAGTTACGAAAGTTTATCCCTTTAGTGGGAATGAAAATTACAAAAATATCAATGATGATTTATTCAAAGTTTGCGAATCAGCCAGATCATCCATGAAACATGAATGCTTGTACAATACTAAGTTGGAAATGAATTATAACTTCACTTTCCAATCACATTTTTAGTTCACTTCCGTGCACTGTCCTTATTATAACATCATTTTTATAAGAGATAAAACTAGGGCCTAATCATAAACAAAAGCAAGAAATTTTTAAGCCAACAACTCTAAAATTGTTAATTTTACAATAAAATGTTATAGGAACTTTTTTGAAGAAAGTTTTATCTATTTTAATTTTGTACAGAACATAATGTTCTGTGAGATTGATAGTTACGGAGATAAATGCAAAGAATGTCGAAAAAGTACCTTCAAACGTCCTCCCTGCCCTCAGCTCACAACTTACACTTCAGGATTTTTAGTATGATGTTTCGGTACGTTTCAATAATCAAATCAAGTTCCAAAACTCCAGAATTTTTTTTTCACTCGATTTGTCTAATTGTACTGGACCATAATATATCTTAATCCTGACGTGTGAGCGAAGTTACAGCTACAAGAACGGTAATCACTGACTATACCCCCACGATTTCGTTCTCGTATTGTTAAGGTGAATCCAATACTCTTACTCTCTACACAATAGTATCATTGGGAAATTAATATCAGTAAAGGAATTAAATGTAACAGTGCATTTCATTTTCAGCATTCGTATCTTCATGAAGAGAGCAAAATAACCAAAGACTAAGCTATAATACAATAATGCAATAATACGTACACGAAATCATATTAATAGAAATCGCGATTTCAACATCACGATTAAACATATTATCCTCATACAAAACATTGTATGTCAAAATTTCGATACATAACATTCGGTTCATAAATTTCGATGAAAAGAAATTTCACTTGTTGTCGTGCACGAAAAAATCCCAATTTTTATTTATTTTTTTAAATTATATAGATATGTAACTGGTAACTATTTTAATATGACCTTAACGTATATTTTCATATCAACAATCCTATTTATTATAAAAAATAATCTCCGTCCATTCGTTGGCTTGTATTAACATTTGTAATATTGATCAATAGACCGTATTATTCGCGTAGAGTTTATGAAATTTCGAGTCAAACATCCAAATCACTGAACTGGAATTTGGCAAAACGCGAATAGCTGCATGTTTCAAGACCTCTCTTGTTTTATTGCCCGGCATCAGAATCAACTGCGTCCTCTCGGGCGAGACATTTCCAGGTTCGTGATTTCGCATATCACAAACTAGTCGCGTCTGAATGCCAGTAGAAGGAAGAAAAGAGATTGTCATTTCCGCAAGAATAATTAAGCATTTTTGGTCCATTATCTCTTCAGTCAGTTTCCAGAGAGCCGAAAGGGAGGTAAAGTTCAAGGCTCGGGAGGGAGCACAAAATAGAATAAGTGGGCCAGAAAGAAAAGTTCGCCTTTCCACGTGAATAGCAGTCGATGGGCGGCGTAACTTTGCCTGCGCCACCACTTAGAAGCCGACGGGACAGAAACGCCGGGGACGGCGCGGGCGGCGGGGGCGGCGGGGGCGGCGGGGGCGGCGGGGGCGGCGGGGACTGCGGGGACGGCGGGGACGGCGGGGGCGGAGGGGGCGGCGGGGGCGGCGGGGGCGGCGGGGGCGGCGGGGACTGCGGGGACGGCGGGGACGGCGGGGGCGGCGGGGGCGGCGGGGGCGGCGGGGGCGGCGGGGGCTGCGGGGGCGGCGGGGGCGGCGGGGGCGGCGGGGGCGGCGGGGGCGGCGGGGGCGGCAGGCGCTGGAGAAGGCGGAAGGGCGGTAGGGACGTCACCCACGTTTTACAGAAACTGAATGTGGAATTAACGGAATCTTATAATCCTCGGAATGAAATGATTACGCGGAAATAGGGTATGCGGAGATAAGGTCTACTCATGATTTGTGTGAACATGTGCCATTATTTCAGAGAACTTCATGGTTAGTCTAATTCGTATTCAGATGTCACTATTTTATTATAGAAGATAATTAATTTTAAGGTAAATAAATAATGCATGATTATTTTAGGTTACATGTTTACACAAAAAACAATTACTGGACTGGAAATTTCTCTAAAGTATTACAGAAATTTATAGTCCAGTACCTGTTTTCCAATTAAAGTAAATGGCACGGTAAAAAATACTACACTGGAGATAACAGAGATCACGAATAGCACGTTTTATTAGATAAAATGTAAAGTGAATCAGTTAATTCTGGTTTGAAATGATTTCTGGAAAGTGAAGAGCTTTTAAAGATTCAAAGAGAGAGCGTTTATTGCTATTTTGGAGCAATTTGAATTAATTTTTTATTAAATTTAAAGGCAATTATTTTGTCGCGGAATCTTGTTCGTTTTGAACGTAGAGTAAGTTTAAAATGTGCACAAACTTTTTATGGTTCTTTGTATCTCAGCATTTGCTTTCGTGGCTATTTGTTTGATTTTCTATATTAATGTAGCTTACTGCTCTCAAGTGCAGAGTAAAATTATTATTAGCGTAGTTAACAATTTGTATTATTTTATATTTCACTATCTGGTAACAATGTAAGTTTTGACATTTATGTAGGAAAATGTTACCCATTTGGCAATTGGAAACCAACTACCATTACAACCTCTGACGACACTGAGACAGACACTGAGCAGATGTATTTGTTAAAATGATATTTCATTATTCAAAGAATTGACTGCGTTAGCCGGGAATCGAGGCGCAATTTCCAGGTATATGCCCTGTTGGTCTAACCACATGAGCTACCGAGACAGTTAACTCCTCGAATAGTCTTTGGAAGATAAGAATACATTGATGGATGGCTCTTCAAGGAGTTGACTAACTCGGTACCTTAAATGGTTAGAACGACATGCGTCGTGCGTCCATCACTCAAAGTCAAACCACTTTCCGTCCGCGAATCGAGACAAATGAGCGTGTCATTCGAAGTGTCTCAGTTTCCTGGTGGGGAACTGATGCATTTTTAGTTACTGAAGGTCTAAGGAATTTCTGCAAAAGCGTGGGTTTTGGCGTTTTTTAGATCGCAGGTGTGACTGCGTAAACCACGTGCCTCGGCGCGATCGCTTCGGTGGACGCAACAAGCAACTGTCATAACAGCTAAATGTGGCGCCAATGAGGCGGCCCAAGGACCCCTGGCGATGAATGACACACGTTGCTAGAGGTCCTATCGCCCTGACGCCGCTGTTTACAATATGCGGTACGGGGCTTGGACCTCTTGAAAGGAAAGGTTCAGCGTTTCCACTTCGTAGGATAATTATCATTTTTAGGGTAATTTTGTTATGTACAGCATATACAATTGAGCTGATGCGAAAGTCCCCTTGTGTAGGATGATTTCAACAAATTGTATCTTCAAGAATGGAACGGTATGTTTATGGAATAGAACCTTCCAAATGTACAAATTTTCCTCTATAAACGAACTGATAATAGTCTCCACTGGAAGAAATTTCTCTTCAGAAGAACTCTTCTAAGAGCATTCATCTGGAACCACATTTAAGGATTACGTATGGGCGATGTCCGCTGTTGTATGAGTAACTGTTTAAATTTGGCTCTTCTTTTTCTTCTTCATAATGACCATGATTTAGTTGTCTACTACTGTCCAATTTTCCGCTTTCTAATCATAAGAGTAGGCATGTGACATCACAGCCGATGCCCCAATATATGCGAAGCCGCAGTGTGTTCCATAGCGGGCGGGCGAAGAGCGTAGATTCGGCCGCATCATCCGTCCTCTTTAATCTTTTTAGGTAGACTTCATGAGTAAATCACCCACGTCCTGTGTGTGGCCGTCTTAAATGATATGTCGCTGACTCGTTCTTACTACTCATCCCTTGTGAAAGGATTGGGGAGCCTTAACGTGCCGGTCTCCCGTCTGTCTTGGAGCTCTCCTAAAGAACGGCGCTTTACGTTTGGACTACGGAAAACTACCGATCAGAGCAGCCGACCGCTAAAATTAGCCTCCGGACAGCAGCTGAATTTGAAACTCGGACCTCCCTGTCAGGGGCACTCCAGTGAAATCAATTGTTGCCCTGAGCCAGCTCAGTCAGACATTGAAATATTTGGGGACCGCTTAACCATAATAATGTCAAAACAACCTTTCGTCAGCAGTCGGCTACAGTTTGACATTCTGTTATTACATCAATCGACCACTAGGCACCGTGGTTCTGAGTTATAGACATTCTCGCAATTTCGAGTGTTCAGCTACAAGCCAGCGCTCGTGCCCGCTGACTTACAATGGTATTTTCAATGACGCAAAATTTTAAGTACGAAAGAATAGTTGCAGTGCTCTTGTTTGGAAATGATTCACAAAATTAAATATCATAATATTGGTTAAAACTTAGTATTTAATTTTATTAAGAATGCTCTATTCATCAAAAAATCAAAATCATTAAATATTTTTCATGTAAATACGCAAAATAGTTTTTGTAAAGTAGCTGTTCTGAAACTTTCTGAAATAAAAGAAATACCTTTTTATCGTGTAGATGAATTAAATCTTTCAATTCCCCACCGCAAATTTTCTTATAATGGTATATTTACAAAATTGTTGTAGTCTATTCTAGGTACTACAACGTTTCCGGTTTGTCGTAAAACTGAAAATGGTTAGGGAGGGTGATATAATACTATGGGGAGAGAGTGTCGGCTGAAAATTGGTGAACCTTTATTTACTGTAGCTGCAAACATTTTCCATTCACAGTAAATTGAAAGTATTGAGGTCTTTTTTCACATTCTTATTCCTTTATGAGTTTGGACAGCGACCTCATTAACGTTTGCGGCGCAAACAAGTACGCCAATAACCTCTGTATTTACTCCCCGTAATGATCTCTAACGTTTGACTAAATCCATGCCGCGCGTCCAACTATGAAACCTATTTCTAAAATTTAAGTTATTGAATTTACATCTCCTTCTGCAACCCATGAAAGATGAGTATTCACCAACTCAACAAAATATAGGGAAAAGATGGATTAGTTAAGTCAAAAATGCTTCGATTTGTTTGCCGTCGAAATGTATAAATTGACATGACGACATCCATTGATTCAACGACTGACGGCAGCAATAAAATTGATTATTTGTTCTGTTTATGGATTAACCTGTAAACGCGTATTTTGACAGCTGTCCCGTTTCTTGCTTCGCTGCCGATGGATGAAATACGACAGCGCTGACAGTTTCATTCAACAGATTCAGAAGACGACATACTTAAGGAGAGTTGTTGGATAGTCAATAGAGATACATCATTCTGCATGTAAATGGATCGTTCTCAGTAGAATCACTGTAACGCAAAATGATAAATAATTTTTAATTGTTGAAAATTTTAATAGCATTCATACTCACACAATTATTTTTTCGCAGTTATTTGTATATTTATCATTCAGTAACCATCAGACTAAAAAAATGCAATTTAATTTTGCAAAGGGCACTTAATTAGCTATTAAGTAAATATGCATTGTTGTCATTTCTTAAAACAAATAAAACATGAAGTAAGCTGTCTCATTTTTTTGCTTCTTTAAGTTCAAACAGCACAAACGAATTTAACAAATAATATATTTATCAAAATCTCCAACTAATACCAATCACGTGAGCTAATAGGTAGTTCGTAGAAAAAAACACTCTTAAATCTTCGTATATAATAATTATTTTGTCACTTAGGTCACATATTTTTATTTTTACAGTCAGTATCTCAATCGGCGTGTATATTACTTGTAATTGTTTAATTTATATCCAATTTTTTAGTTTACTCTCTAATTCCAACTTTTGAAATTCACTAGGGGCGTTATAACTCTTGCTAAAGATTGAATGAACTGCGCGAAAAAGAATCAAACATGTCGAGACCTGCGATACCACACTTCCTTTATATATTCAAATTGGTACTATTATATTATATAATATATTATTTATTCAAATACGTAATATTAAGTTAATTTTCAAACTTAACACTTTTCTCATATTCATTCCTCCCTACCATACCATGAATGGCCATTGCTGAACTTATGACTGTCCTTTTGCTAAATGAAATACTCTGTAAAATTTATTGGCACACAATTTCAACTTACTACAATATGTCATTCACTTCTCTTTTGTTGTCAAAGTGTCTGTCTGCTTGGCCGCCGGAGATAAAAGCATTGCAATGGCCGTCCGTTGCTTTGATCCGTCATCTTGCGTCCTTGGTTTACGTTACAATTTTCAAAATTAATTTTCGAATTTCAAGTTCCGCTCAAAATATTGCCTATTTCACTTTGGCAAATTTCTAGAGTCCAAATACTAACTTCAAAATTAATTACTTCTATAGAAACTTAAAACGTTGTATTGCGATCACGTGCGTCACGAGCTTGTGACCGTTCATCGCGATCGCGGCTGCTGAGGACTCGCATCGTTCTCTCTCGTTCATTGCAATATGTTCGCCTTTCAACTACCGCCTTCTCTGAACACACAGTTTACAAAAGGTTTTCTTCCTAATTCTCCCTGCACCCAATGCTCATTTATTCTATCCTGTTTTTATTCCTTGTGGCTCCTCATTTCCGACACTCAATGCATTGTTTTTGACAATCTCATATTTTATTTTGCACTTGTCACCGACCATTTCAGTCTTTTCTACTTATTTTCTCAATAATTAGCATTCATTTGTCATTTAAGTACATTATTTGTCACTTTCTAGCCATTTATGTGATAAAACGTAACATTTTATAGATTTGTTTGCGTCCTTATGATGGATCTTAAACATAAAATATGAAATCCACTGGAATTAACTATTCACTTCTTGATTTATCTCAGTTGTGTTTAGAACCCTGCAGTCGAGAAGAACTCCCTTTTCTGTCTCCACTTTCCCTACATTAGCAGAACCAAAAGTCTGAAACATTAAACAGACGAGCACACCACATGAATCAGAAATCCTTTCAGGCGCCAACTTATCGAAAACCACTAATTTAAGTAGCTGGCACCTCCGAAGAGCCGCTGAGACCTTTTTTTCGCGCCGAAGCGATCACTTGCACAAGCGCTGGTGCGAATTCCCAGAACTTTTTTACGCTCGTTCCACAGCGGGGCGAATTCCAAGCGACCTCGCCGCACCTCTGGGGATTTACGACGTGTGACCCGCAGCAGTAGCGGCGCGGTGAGGTTGGGCTCTGGGATGGGAGTTCGAATCGGAAGGCCATTAAAAACGCACCCCATTTCACCCTCTCCGCGCGCCCCCGCCGCCGCCGCCGCCGCCCAGGGAAGGCAAAAAGCGCGTGTCGAGAGCGGGCCGCGACTGAAACGAGCCTTGCACTGCCAGCGAACAGCAAAGCTGCTGAAATCGTGTCGGGTAACTTCAGAGTGCAAACATGGAGAGTTGAATGTATCGTACTTTTTTACTTTACTTATTTAAGCTCGCTTTTCAACTACTAACGTCACATAGAGACCACTGTACGTTACATTGGGGGTAACGGTAACAGCATGCGGGCACATGCAACATTCACGCCCCGGGTGGGATTCAAACCAGCGACCCGTCAGGCATGAGGGCACTACGGGTCTCAGCCTTAGAAACCTTGGCTATCCAGGCTGGCTGAATGAATCTTTGATGCATAACAGCGACATTTATTTCTGCGCGTAGGCTTGGAATGAGGGTTAAGTTGTGTATTATTCTCGGGCAAGTAATCACGGGTGTAGCGAATGCTGCTGATACTAACGTAATGCGCCAGTAGATTTGCCTTACGAGCAAAATCATAAATATTCATCTCTCAATAATACAATGCGTCATATTTTGTCTCGTGTAGTAATCGTCGTGCTTAATTAATAATATATGTAAGTAGTACATAATGATGGACTAGGATGGCAGTTATAGACGTCCGTCTATGTTGTGTTTACCTACATAAATAGTTTCTTTAATAGTGATTATTTTTTTCACCTGATATATAAAAATAGAGTGATATTCGGGGCTGTTAATTTACACCAGTATGACATGTGTAAGTTTCTGTGGAGTCGCAGAACATTGGCCATACTTCCAAGGCCACAAAATGTGCATGTGAGTTGTATTTCTCCGGTTCGCACAAAGTATGAGATGTAACGGACGTGGCACGGATGAGGCGCGTAATGGGGTCGAAGATGGAGAACAGTGGGGTAGGAAGAAGCAGGAACATCGGGGACCTGCCACGAAGCTGCTTTGTCCACCTCCACTTCCTCTTGGTTCGAATGGATATCACCGGAGAAGTATCCTAACAAACCGACAACGGACCGCGCGTGATCTTTCCTTTCTCTTCCTTGCCCTATCCTCACCCAATACACACACTTACGCATACACGCACTACACTTTCACATACGTTAGGGGTCTAGTCGGAAGCTGAGTCCATGTTCCGGCTGAGATGGTGCACGTGGATGAAAGATACCTAGGTAGGGAAAAACTCGCGAGCCGACGCGCAAGTAGACGTGCAAGCCGCGTTGCGCCATCGAGCAGTGGAGGAACACCATGATAAAAAACATGCACTACACTTATGGAATTAATGACCATAACAATTGACGCGCCCGAAAAAACGGAATAGACACGAGTGTTAGGTGAATATTTTCCTTTACATCATAGGCAAGAACTTTGCCTGTTTGGTAGTGGTTCACCTTTTTCTCCTACTAAAACAGTAGAAATTGTTGTAATGACGGAGATTCTACCAAAAATTCTTCTTTCAATAACGTTACCAAATATCTCAGCCCTAACTACTTTGTCCTAATTATGTCGTACGCTATATGGTTTATTTAATTAAAATAGCAGATTAAGTATGCAGTGTATTTTGTTATAATGGTAGTGCATGACCTTTTCTAACGAACAAGTATTTATAACTCCAGTACTTAGAGTACATGAATCTATCTCGTGAAGTTGATCTTAATTAGTTATCAGAAGGTATCAATGAGTACTCCCAGAAGCTACAATCAATACAAACATATCCTTAGATTATGTCTTCAATGAACATTTATAAATATAAATTACACAAAACTGTTGTATTCTCCTAAGAGATGTAATGAAATCACCACAATTTACCATGATTAAACAGTTTCATAATCTCGGAATGTCTTCAAATACCACAAACCATTGTGGCAACATGAATTAAAAAGCAATTTGTTATTTTGCTTTTAATGTGTGTTCCTTCGCAATTAGTGATACTTTGAAATTAGTGATACTGCAGTACCTACTTGTATCCTTATCGGAAGAAAAAAAGTCTTACGCAAATTTAACGAATTTTAGCGCACTTTACGTTCCGTATTTTTAACTGTCCCAAATTCCTACCCGATGCCGTTTTTGAATTCTTCTAAACGAAAACTTATCAATGGTTATTTTACATCTTTTACTACTCTCAGGAACCCGATTAAATCTAAAACCAAAACCTAGCTACAAACAATATAACAATAACAATGTTATAGTTTGCCCACACACATAAATTCGGAATCAATTCACACTAAAGGTAATACTAGATACATTTGTTAATTATAATACCAACGGAAATTTTACCTCCACCAACTGAAGTCTGGAGAATTAGAGAATTTATGTTTGTCATCTCTACCAAGTAAATGAAAGTGAACAGATGTGAGAAGAAATTTCTTGTAGTGTTTCAATGAGATGGAATATTTTAGCTGAAAATAAAAGCTACAAAACTATCAGCAAGATAAGTGTTCACAAAAGGTGTTATTGCATTAATGATTCTCACAAAAATATTTGAATTAAATTGAAGCCTTACTAATAAAGTTGCTTACAAAAGTGAATAGTTAATGTAATTGTGGAGCTACATAGTGAATATTAGTAATTTAAATATAAATCTCTCTAAAGAGACCCACGTGTTTGTTACTTGCCTTAGATAGACATATTTTTGTTCTCCTTCTTAGTTAATAAACTCGTCATTAAGAACAACAGGTGCATATATAAAAAATAAGGTTCACCTTAGAACGTGTTCTATAGTATTTACATTGTCGGAGGAAATTAGTAAAATAATATCTATTTCTGATGGAGCGTATTCAGCATTGCGAAGGATGCATCGTACGTACCAAACATTTACCTATTTTCATTATAGGAAATTCAATACATATTCATAACTTTCTGCTTGCGTGGGTACCGCTAGTTCCAGGGTCTGTGAATCATTCCTGCTAACATATGCCGGTTGTGGGTGACTGGGTGGACCGGGCATACGGCACTCCAGGACGGGTTCGTCCCAACTAGTCGAATGGTGTGATGATGATAATGACGACTGATGGTGATAGTGATGATGTTTAGAAGTAAATATCCCACGTGACCCGTTTCGTGTTTTATTGGGCACTTAATCCTTAATTCGCTAGGAGGTGCATGATAACCGCGCAACCAGGACAGTCGGCCGACACTGAGAAAAGAAACCAACAGGTTAGTAACTACTTGACTGTGTGCGACACGTCGCATTGTAGACAGAGGAGTCAACAGTCGGCCTTCCTCAGGGCGAAATGCACTTCGCCCTACGCAAGGTCGCAGGGTGGCAGCCGAGGTGCCTAAGCCTGAGACGCGGCGTCACCCGGACAGACAAGTAGTTACTGCCTCCGGCCGCGAAAGCCTACAGCTGCAACCAAGAGGTTCCTTTGAGATGCATATAGGCAGTTGGTGAAAAGCTTTCCAACCAGGTATTCAGGTTTCTGAAACATCGTGAACATTTATTAACTGACTGCATACCACTTGATTTTCTTAATCAGGGATCACTGTAATCTAACGTTTTCCTTTTTCATCAAAAACATTCTAACCTAACGTTGCAGCGAATTATATATTTTTTATCAGTGTACATATTTTGTCGAGGTTTGTTGGTGGTAGCAATGGTGAAAGGTGGTGGAAGGAGCTGCAAATGCTCGGGCAGGAGTCCCACGGTGCCCGAGAAGGCGGTTGTGTGGACCGGGCCGTCGACTCCCCCGCCCCGTGCGGTGTTGCCTTTGTTGTCCTTGCAGCGGCATTGATTCAATATACATTCCTATGAGGCTGAGTCTCTCGGTATTCAGTGTAGCATTCGAAACGCAGAACAAGGTTTTATGAACAAGATCAGTGTATTGCCTTCCCGTAACCCTCGACTCCATCGAGAACTGGTTTTGTTTCATTGACTGTGCGGGCAGAAGAGGGAGCATCGCCCAGAGACCGGCAAAAGAGAGGGAGAACGCAAGGCAGGCGGGGGCGAGATCTCGGACAGAAATTTGGCCAAGCGCCATCGGACCGTGCGCGTTACTGGCCTTCGCCCTCGCCCCCCCCCCACCGCAACGCCGCGTCTGGGCGTCCGCGCGACCTTCGCCACCGCTCCTCCGCCCCCGCCCCCGCCGCCGGCGCCGCGCCGTCCTTCTTTGACCCGGGGCAGAGCCTGCGACCGCAGACACGGGTTGCCCCATCTCTCTTCAGGGCAGCCCTACATATCCGCGGGGCCCGGCGCATCCAGCACTGAGGCCTCGGGGAATCGGATGCCGACTGGGATGCGGGGCGGGGAGTGGAAGTGGTGGTGTAGTGGTGAAGGAGGGAGGAGGCCTCGGAATGTAGTGGCACGCTGCCGCGCGTAGCGGAAGCCGATGGTGCACGGTGGGCGGCGATGTTGGGTGGTTGTGGGAAATGATGAGAAATAAAGAAAGGAAGTGGGCGGTGGTGATTGATTACGGGAGCTAGAGAACAATGGTGGGTGTGGGTGGTGGGGGTGGGGGTGGGATGGTTTATGGTGGGAGATAGCACTCAGAGATAAGAGTCGGCGGATGGGATTGAGCGATGTTGGCAATGCAATTTAGCTGATGGAGTTAGTGCATAAATGCTGTGGGCAGAGTAAGGAGAGCAGGGTGTGAAAGAGCAGATATAGGTGATCTGTTTATAGGCGGTATTGGGCGATAGTGACCAGTCGTGATTCTTGGGGCGATATAAGAAATAGAGATGGATAATGGTAGGCAAGATCAAGCGATCGTATTTGTGATTGAGGATGATGAATAAAGATGGTGCGCAGCATTGGGTAAAGCGAGCGTTTATATTCGGGGTTGGTCAATTTTGAGCGATGGCGGATGATGATGTGAAATAGATGACAGTGATTCGGCCATTGTGGGTGGAATTGGGTGTTGTCGACAGTTTGTCGGATATAGCGGATAGCTATGGGCGAGGTTCGGTGAAGGATGATGTAACATGTCCTGAGGTAAGTGGGCGGTAATGGTATGAGGTAAGTGTTGGTGGGAGAAGTTCGGCAAGTGGACTGCGGGTGCAGGGTTGGGGGGTGAGAGGCGGTGCTGGATATTAGTACTGGAGTAAGTGGTGGCGGGTAGTGCTGGGCAACAGTGGGCAGTGGTGGGCGATGGCGGCGGGCAGCGAAAGCGGCGTCGGGCGCGAGGGTAGGGGGTGGGGGAGCGCGGCCAATGGTCGTTGTCGGCCGCTGGCCGCCGCCGGCCTCGCAGTGCAGCCCTAATGGCCCCCGGAACTTTCCCGGAGTTGCTCCGCGGATCCGCGATCTGTGCGCCTCTCGAGGACGCGATGACCGAGAAGGGCGTGGCGCCCTCGGGCTCCGCATTTGCTCTTTTGGAGCGCACCGTCCGAACTCATCAGATTCAACCGAAGTGTTCCACTTTTCTTAAAGAAATGTTAGTCGTATTTGTGTAGTCACATCATTTGCGTGACCGAATTTATCAGAACCTAAGTGTTTCACATTTTGTAAATAAAAATTAGTCGTTTGCAGACACGTCAAAGTCGCGGGCAAGGTAACAAGCTTACTAGAGCTTGCGGACCCTGCGTCCAGAGAAACTGGCGCGAGGTTTAAAAATGAGGCTTGTCCAAATGTCCCGGAGTGGCAGTTCGTAGTTCGATACCTGGCTCATGACAGTCTTTGGGACACGTTACTGGACAGTTATTGTCACTAACTTTATTATATTAATTTCCATTTTCTCTTTAAAGCAAGGAAATTATTGATTAAAATGAAATAATTCATCTGACTCATTTCAAATTCAGCTAAAATGCTGACCCCCCCCAGATCCCCAGATAATGGAACTTGCACCTGCTGAAGCACGCGTAGTCCGAGTTGGCCTGTACGCGAAAAACCTATGAAAGTGTTTATACAAACGAATGGAATGTACGATAGTATTCACTAAAATGTATTATGATTTCAAAACATAAATATTCTGTGACATGTGATTCATAAATGCTCACTGCCTTGCTTCCGCGTAGAGGTAAATAAACTGCGTGCTAGT
Source organism: Gryllus longicercus (assembly GCA_038098605.1). Classification (NCBI taxonomy): domain Eukaryota; kingdom Metazoa; phylum Arthropoda; class Insecta; order Orthoptera; family Gryllidae; genus Gryllus; species Gryllus longicercus. The sequence goes on along the minus strand of JAZDUA010000047.1, from coordinate 313,264 downwards.
TCTTTGCAGCTGTCATCATAGCCGTTTGCAGCTGCCGATAGCATGTCCGTTGGACCTATAACGTAAATTGTGAAAAGAGTAAATTTTAACGCCATTGTACACCGTTCATAACATATCCCGTTTACACGACTGACAAAATATTACTAGCAATGTTTTGACCTTTCCATTTTTAAAAACATTCAATCTACTAGTCGCAATATCTTGTCGAGAGTTCGGATTTATACTTGCTTCTCTCTGTTTGCACTGTTTTTGTGATTGAAAATATCCTGATTTCTATTTACGAGACGAATATTACTTAATACATTTACCTTTTAGTATAATAAAATAAATTGTTGAAAAATGGTTTGTTAAGAGGTTTTAAATTACCATATTTGAACAATTGTAACGAAATTATTTCAATTTTAAGGTGATATAGTATTTTCTTCTTCTTAGATATGTGACCTGAAACACCATTTTAACGTCAGTTAAATAAATAAATCTGGTATTAAAAGTTATTCATATTTTTACTTAAGAAGATCACTTTGAACACGATCTCATGTCTCCCTGCCGCCTCAGGTTTTTCTGATTTTTGGTTTTTCCTAACGGATTTGATGATTAAAAAGCAAAATTAATTTTAAGAAGCTTATCTGCGAGGCGAGTCTTGTGCATTCTCTTCATTTCTTCATTTCCTGTTGATGACAAAACAAACGATTGGTATCTGTCATCTACTGGTCGGAGATGGTTGTCATATACATGAGGGTTAAATGAATGATCAGCGTGAATGGTATGAATGGAAGGCAGACTCAAATGAAATCGTGGTTGTATAAGATGATCACCCTACAGTATTATAATATTACAATATTACAAAATTCTGCAGTCGGTATCCCTCCCATATGTAACATCTCCATAAATAATATATTTTATGTAAATATAATAAAATATGAGAAGGAATGATCTAGGACATAGTAAAACTGTTCTTTGTTGAAATTGGTCATAGCACAAATGCAGTGCGCACCCAGAAATATTTTAGGTAACGAAATCGCTTTATGGTTAAAATATTCTTAAAATTTTTTTTACTTCGAAATGTAGAATACGTTTTTGCAAACATCTTAAATTTATGTAAATATTGGGAGCAGAAATTAATACAAATACACTTTGTGAAAATTAATACTCGTGCGATCAATACTAAAAAGTTATTCTCAAATTTTTTCTTTTGGAAGATTTCCTCTTGCACGTTTATCGCATCTAAACATTTACTTGCATATCCGAAAAAGTGTTTCAGAAAAAAAAATCAAAATATTGTGGTTTTGTCACTTGCCCAAAATATAACGTCGAACCCTCTCTACAAGATTCTTTATTCACCTTGAATTTTTGCTTTTCTTTTGTGTATTACAAGCATCATTGATTCAATAATATAAATTAATGTTGCTACCAAAGATGCATTGCAGACACTGAAGATTCTTTTTGATCTGGCTTACCGCTTGTGTAACCCAATCTTACTACAATTTTAATGTAATATGATACTGTTACATACAATAAAGAGAAAAATCTTTCCTGATTTTGGCTCATATATGCTTCGTTAAATTATGAAAGCCAATGAATATTCTCTTTAAATCTGTTAATAATTAACATTTAATAGTTTCGGTAATATTGTCAACGAAAGGTGAAGCATACGTTTCTTTTAATGTACAAACCCTTCACAAATTAATCAGTAATTCCATACCCAAGAAAGGTGCTGATCCTTTTGATTATCCTCGAATTCCACCATGCTTGTTTCCTAATACCCAATACAGCTAGACAGGAGGTACCGCTGTCACTATATTGCCATCTTGGACATGAACTAAGTTATTCCTTTTTATTTCAAGAGTCAAATTGAGAATTTCAAGTGACACGTTGTTGTAGAACGTGCTTCAAATGAGGAAGACATTTATTATTTTACATATTTTTGGAACAAAAGTGTGCGAATTAGTTTTTAGAACGTTTTCCAACAAATACATTGACATTTAAAAATAAATGATGTATTTGCCGGTGAGATGGCCGAGATCACCACGGCAAGTAATGCCGTAGTGGTCTCGGAATAGAAGATCGCGAATACGAGTCCAGCATCGGACATGGTTGTATTGTGTATGTCTGTATGTGTCATCATTTCACCACTCACTATCTCTACCATTTCATCTTCCATACTTACAGGACCAACAACCCGGGGGATAAAAGCTTCAAACGGTAAAAGAGGGTGCGTGCACGCGCGGTACAAGGCGCGACTGAAACAATGGTATATTTATGATCTAAATTAATAGCATGCAGAGAATTGGCAAATATTTTTATTTTTACACGATACTTGCGACTGTAGCCAAATTCATGACATATTTTATTTCTAATTCTTGCTAAATAATTTTTTTTGATTTACCCATATCGTGTTAGATTAAAAGCAAATTGCATATTTGTTTTTAATTTGTATTTTGAATTTAATGCTTTCCCTCCTAATGGCCTGCGGTCGGTGTGTTGCAGCTGAGCAACGACATCGGCTACGTGCTGTACTCGGCGCTGGGCTCCTTCTACATCCCCAGCTGCATCATGGTGTTCGTGTACATCCGCATCTACTTCGCGGCGAAGGCGCGCGCGCGCCGCGGCATCCGGAAGCCGCCGCGCCGCCCGCCCGACGACAAGTGCACGTCGTTCAGCACCAAGGCCGGGGGCGTGCCGGTGCCCGGGGCGGCGGGCGCGGCGGGGGCGGGCGCGGGCGCGGGCGGCACCGGCGGCGGCGTCGACCGCAACAGCAACTCCCCGCTGCGCAACGTGGTGGTGGAGGGCGGCGTGACGCTGGAGCACGGCGGCATCGCCACCATCGTCACGGCGGAGCCGCCGCGCCCCGTCGCCATCCCCATCGTCACGTGCGACTTCGCCTCCGACATCAGCACGTCGGACAACGCGGAGTGCGTGGGCGAGAACGGGGGCAGCGGGGACGCCGGCTACCTCTCCGCGCCCAAGGACACGCTCAAGGTGATCTCGGGCCCCGGCTTGCCGGTGAAACACCCGCTCGCGCAGTGCCAGTTCCGGGGCTCCACGCTCTCGGTGAACGGGGACCTGGCGCAGCAGGCGGCGGCGGCGGCGCGGTGCCGCGCGCCCAGCGTCGGCATCGACGCGGACATGGTGAGCGAGTTCGACCCGTCGTCCAGCGACTCCGGGGTGGTGAGCCGCTGCGCGGTGGTGAAGCCCCTCAAGCTGCGCCTGTGCCAGCCCATCTTCGGGCGGCGCGCCGCGTCCAAGGCGAAGCGCAGCGGCGGGGGCGGGGGGCGAGGCGGCGGCGGCGGCGGCGGCAAAGGCGGCGGCGGCGGCGGAGGCGGGGACGGCGGCGGCGCGGGCGCCGAGACGCCCGTGTCCGCGTCGGGCGGCGGGGACGTGGGCAGCGGCGCGGGCGGCGACGTGGCAACGCCGCGCGTGCAGAAGCCACGTGACCCCGAGCGCGAGAAGCGGCGCATCGCGCGGAAGAAGGAGAAGCGCGCCACGCTCATCCTGGGCCTCATCATGGGCTCCTTCATCGCCTGCTGGCTGCCCTTCTTCTTCCTGTACATCCTGACGCCGCTGTGCGGCGTCGCGTGCGACATCCCCGACCGCGCCTTCGCCATCGCCTTCTGGCTCGGCTACATGAACTCCGCGCTCAACCCCGTCATCTACACCATCTTCAACAAGGACTTCCGGAGGGCGTTCAGGCGCATCCTCTTCAAATGATGTTTGTTCGTGGTCTGCTGCTGGGTTTGCGTCCGACTGCGGTGGTGGCCGCCCGGCGGCAAGGACAAAGCCACGAAAGCCAGAAAGAAAGCTCACAGTTGATGAACTCAAGAGATCCCACCCTCTCGTGTGCGTTTCGGGGCAAAAGATTGAACACCAAGCGGGGAGGAACTAGTATTGTAGTAATATTATCTGTACAGAAAACAAAAAACCGAACTCTTTAATGTCTCGTGTTTATATTCTAAATGGTCGTCTTAACATATTTTTAATAATATATAAAAAAGTGTAAAGTACGTAGTCTATACTTACACATAAGAAAACTTCTTGAAATTTTTTGGTGCCGAGTGGTTGAAATCGGAAAGCAGAAATTCAATAAGAGTAATAATTTCGTTGTGCGCGAGTCTAAAGACAACTCTCAAGCAGATGGTTCAGAAGACAGCTCCCGCAAATAGATCGCTTCGGTGCCCCTCCCGCACGCAATGCACCCCCGCCCTGCGGCCTGTCGGCGACCAGGGGGCGTCTGCGGGCGCCCGGGGGCAAGGGCGGCTTGGAACTGTTTGTGGTGCGTGCCACTGGCCGCGCTGCCGCTCGCATCCGGGCCGCTTCGTGGACGTTCACTTGTCCCCGACGACTCTCCTTTGTTGTAAGGTCTGGCGTACATAATGCAAGTGTTTTGTTTCACTAACATATAGAAAAAAGACTTATGATGATCATGCATTTAGCACATACAAGAGAAATTGTTGGAAATGTTGAAGTAAATAATGTAATTTTTCAAATCCTCAGTCCACAAGTTCTGTACATCTCATTATACGCAAACAAATATGTCGTTTATCCTTCACCATTTTATCAAAAACATTCGTTGTAAGCGAACACCTATAACATAAACGATGTGTCCATGTGTCATTATATTGTATGGGGTAGCAGTAGATAAATAATCGATCTACTTTGGGTAGATCGTGTTGCAACAAGTTGCCCTTTCGAATTTTTAATGGATTCAGTAGATGGTTGATGTTTTAAAATAGTTTTTTCTGTTATAATTATAATTATTCTGATTATCTTCAATATGCATTTCACAAATCATGCTTTGTAACATTTTTGTAAAGTTAATATTAATTTTACTCAAGACTGTGACATGAGCTCTCTCAAATTGAGTTCTTTCAGACTATTTTCAAAAATCAGCTTTTATTCAGCATTTCTGCTGATTCCGAGTTTTGTCATTTCTTCAAAGCACATCCTAATAAAATATCTAAGCTACTGAATCTCTTAATAATTTTTTCTTGTAATTTTAATTTATAATTCTCTCTTAACATGACTCAGTACTACAAACGCATTAATAATATTTAAACATAGCGGTAATGCACCTAAACAGAAAAAACAAATTACTTAAGGAAGCAAATGTTTCAATGTTTCGATTTAGCTTATTTTTAATTGTATTAGATAGGTTTTTAAAATTCAATTACCGATAAATTTCATCAAATGTAACACCATTTCCCCCAAATTTCTTCCATTTCTTTCGTTTCTTTCGTTCTGGTTTTAATTGTGATATTTTTGTTGGAATTGAAACTGAGAGATAAGTACATTTTCTCTGATTTTTCTATGTCGTAAAATATTGATTAATTCGTCACTAGTACAATTACTGAAAAAATGCAAATGTGAAAATGCCTCTCACCTTAAGTTACGTATCCATTAATCGATAATACTGAAGCTATAAATTTGAAGAATAGAAAGAAAGAATTGGAAAAATCGCAAAATTTTATTTTTATGTATTCTGTACTTATGTAATTTAGGGAGTGTGAATTGGCCACTTCAAAAATATTGTGAATATTCAATTGTCATTTTCCAACTGATTTTTTGTATTTGTTAGGATATTTCTAAGAGCGCCAAAATATTTTATACAATTACCATATCACATGTTTTATTTGTGGTTTTCACACAATATCAGAAAAAATAGTCTTTATAGCCTGATATTTTTGTGTAATTAGCCAAAACTCTTTCTGGCTTACCTATGTATATTTCTGGCTGGATTCCCGCAATGATTCTACGAGTACATATTATACCTTTTTAATGCCATGCACGTGTATGCTACAATGTCTTATATAATTTAAAACTAGTTTTCCTCAGTTGAAATTTTCGGTAATGGCAACCTAAACAATGAACGAAGCTCTATGACAGCAACCGATTTACCTAAATTTAATAGAGATTTATCTAGAGTTTAGCTAATTCTAGATCAGTAACTACGTTATCTGAAAGACATCAGCAAAGAGATAAAATACAAATTATTAATGATATTTGTTGTATTTAGTTTTGTAATTCTACAACCATTGCTGGTACAATCATTACAAGTATTTAATCTCACACTTCAACTAAACATGAGACAATTAAAACGGAATATTGAACTATTGTTGTAAATATAAAAGCATATAATTTTAAAATGCAGAATGATTAACAAATTTTAAAATTTCTAAAAAATGAATACTTTCACGCTACTACTAAATGTTGATGCCTTATTTCCCTATAATTGCTCTGCAAATAACAAATGTGTGAAAGTGCTAATCAAGTACATTGAATGTAGGTTTGGATAGAGGACCTTTTACATCATCTCTCTTTCATGTAAGGTAGTAATATTTTCGACAATTGTAACTTTCAGCTCTTGTTTGGCAAAAGTGAATTTTCTGCTGAGTGTTTCCACTCATTATTTATCAAATAAATATCAAGAGAAAACTGTAAGATTAAGCATTAGTATATTTATTTATAATGGTATTACTCCAACATTGTTTAAGAGTTCTGATTACTGTGTTCTTTAAGTATCATACGAATTTTCCATTTTTCTTAAAACTCGAGCAATAACAGGAGTGTTGTCTTGCTAAATCATTGGAATTCTAAAGAAAATGTTTCATAACTACAGAATTTATGTGTGTGCTGTATTAAGCAAGACAGCAAAACGGTGCTTCATGATGGAAATATATATTTCAAATAATTACTTTTGTAAAAAATGGCAATTAATATTTGTACCTATTGGCAATAGCGAGGTCTCATTATTTGATAATATACTGTCTCATACATTCATCAAACCATTGTGAGTTTGAGGCTAAAATAGTATACGTAGATAAAATGTGTGAGTGTTAGTTACTTTAATCACGTTCTTGATGTTGACCATTGACTCACAGAGAGAAAGTTACATTTTTTTAATAGCACCAAATATTCGTGTTTCTGATTTGCTTTATTGCCAGGCACAAGTAAACTTGGGCTTTCTTTTCTTGGATTTTTTTCTCACTAGTTCTTCTGGCCTTTCATATCAGAAGACTAAACTTTTCATTGAAGTAGCATTAAAATAGCAACGAAACTAATGGTGCTAATTACTTTAGCGAGATTTTTCAGTTCTATCCAGTAATCACCCTGGTAGTCAATCCTAATCCATCAATATTGCACATTCAGTGGAGTGAAGTATGGGTTTTCTACACTCTTCCTTCTGTGACAATGACTATTCATTGATGATGAAAAATGTATAATCCCTTTTCTAATTGTTTTTTGAAAGCCATACCTCTCCGACATGGCTGCGACAAAGAATTTCAATCACATAAACCTCCATCACCGTCTCTTCTTTTCAAAAGTGATGTCCAAAACTTTCCACTGTTTTCTGTCTAAAGAATTGACAAATGAATACGAATCGCAAGCAAATCATTCGAAAAAGTGAGTTTGTTCGCAATGAGAAATTGTAATGCGTCTTGATTATTGAAAAAAGATATTTCAAATGTACATTCAAGAATATCTAGAGAAAATGCAAATGTCTAAAGTGATTGAAAAATAGTTTATTGTTGGGAAAAGATATGCTTTTTCCGTCCTGTAACACCTTATCTAAAAAATTGAAAACAAATATTATTTAAGGCTCAGTGTGTTCATAGAAAATAATACATGATAAACGTCATTTTTAAAAACCTTAAATTTCAAAATTGATTTTTTTACTTGTGCAGTGCTAAAATAACTAGTATCAATCTTATGACAAATTATAGATAACCAACCACAAACTAAACAGCAAAATATGGATAGTAAATGTGTAGCCACGAAAAGGAAATTCAAAAGTTTAAACCAATATCAAATGATAAATATGATTACGAAGGAGAATACTTGAATGTATTTCAAACCGGGAGCGAACTTCGGCATTTTTCTTTCCTAGACAGAAAAGGTAATGACATTTATAGAAGATTTCAATTGATATATACATATTTTTCCTCTGTTTTATTTGAAATCTGTTTCAATAGTTGTGATTCTTGACTATGAAACTACAATTTGAATATTGGTTAATTTGAATTCTATGTAAAATTAAGCCGTATTGAAATTTGAGAAACGGTATCAGCCTAGTAACATTATTTCCTGCCATATCCATATTATAAAAGAAGCTGCACATTGAGATCATCTATCGCCATAAATTCAAACAATTAAACGTGAGGCTCTAGATAACTGCAATTGAATACAATAAACATATTATTTGTACTTCGAAGTGATTTGCTTGCATATTGCAGCATTCGTTTGAGAACTTTTCTGTGTCACGTGGTAGGGAGGTCCGAGCCCCAGGTTCCCTATGCGCGTCGTTTTTGCCCTTTTCCTTCCACATTTCCCAACATTGAGGGAACCTAAAACTTAATTTCCCTTTGTGTGTTGCCTGGTTCGTACGGCCAGGACTAGTTCACGTTGTAATGATGACTAGATTGATTCCCTTGTATTTTTGCGAAGTAGAAATCCGATGAAAAACAAAATGACTATATTCTAATATCTGTTTGTAAAAAAATGTATAATTATCTGTAAAGTGATCAACGTTCATGTTAAATCCAAAATAACAGCCAATTCACGATATGGGACATATTCGCCTCCATTTCCTTATTAGCTGTTTCGTACAACAAATTAGAGGACGTTGTACGCCTTTAAACAAAGAGTTTAATGAAATTTCATTAAACACACAATGATCGTAAAGGTCGTACTGTAGATTAGTATAAATACATTAATGTAAAAGAGAACAACACCTGACTCTATTGTACTCTAAGAAAATGGTTAAAGTGTTTGTAGATACATGAAAAACTTTTTTATAGAATTTGTGTCTACGTTTACGTGTGTTAGGTACCTGCAAGCAAACTCTATATTTCATCTGGTACCGACTGTTGTCATATTTTGTCTGTGTGGATATATACATATTATAAATATCTCTTCGTTACAAGTGTACAGTAAAGTTTATAAATATTAATAAAAATACTATTAATAATTAAACATTGTAATTATAAGGTAAATGATTTTTGTGTATATTATACATATGAGGCTACGACACCTTCAATAAAGTGAATCTCTACTTCAGTTTTACAAAAAAATGAATGTTTTATTTTCCTTAATAACTTTACCCATAATGTAAAGGGCACTAGTCGTAGCAGGTCGTAAAAAAACCGACTGTTAGCACAATACGGCATTTGGAAAATTGAAAATGATATGAATTATTGAAAAATATGTTAATTCAAATAATTTGTGAACTGAACAATGGAATGGTTTCTCACAAGCACAGTTAAATCCGTATACTTAAAGAAATTGTAGACAACCTTAGAAAGTAGAAATGGGATAAAATGTTGTCATAGGAATCTTCAGATGTCATACTTCGTTCTCACTCGATTTAAAAAAATATTAATTTTGTAGAAACATATTTCTCATCATTTATTATTTATCATCTTCACTTTATGTGAGAGAAAAATAAACTGAAACTGAATTGAGGATAACATTCTTAACAAAACTGCTTCTCGCACCAAAATAATCGGCGCGAATTCAATTGCTAAATACACCTAAACAAGTATTTATCTTAAAAGACATTACGCATGTGTACAGTGTATCTACAGAGCGATTCAGTCTGCGTTGCTAATACGCCGGTACATCATCCCATACGTAGTGTACAGTCTGAATTTGCCATAGTTCGATACTCTTCGTAGACGTTTCCTGGACAAATGTAAACAAAACCAGGAATTTAATTCTTTAGCCAGATGAAGCGTGTTTTAAAAGAATTAAAGTTCACAATTTGCTTGCGAGGGCCAAGAAAATCCGCATATTACACGTAGTGTAGCTCACCAAGAGCAATTCTCTGTAAATGTGTCGGTTGGCGTGGTGGATGAATTTATCATTAGTCCCAACTTCTTACCCAAACTTTAAGAAGCGTTCAGTATCTGACTTTGTAACTCATGTCCCCCCTTCGCTTTGGAGCTGGGGGTTGATGAAAGAGCGCGTGTGTGCTACCAAAGTCGACGCTCCTGATGCCCTCCTTCGGCGCGTTGAAAGCGTGGTGGCAGAAATAAAGGCTCAACCCTGCAAAGTTGTGCGCGTGACGGAGGCCATGCGGCGCAGATGCGTATCTAGCGTTCACGCAAGAGGAGTCCATTCTGAACACTTGTAGAGTCCCTGTTACACGAGGTGAAAAGCGACATTTTGGCTGTATACGCAAGCATGATAAACTATCCAAAATAACACTTAAATGATAGTTGTTTTTTCTTTCTTTCATTTTCGTTCGATAATTAGGCAATAATAGCAACAGGGTGAAATATTTAATGTAATATTTGGGCTTGCTAATTTTTTTCAAAAAATTACTAGACAACAAATGTTTGTTTTTTTAAATTTTGAAAAGGGTTCGTACTATTTCCTTTTGAACTCATAAATAACTTACTGTACTCTATCACCGGATCCTGTGTGAGCAAGGACTGAATCACCCTGTATGTCTGTGGTATCACGAGCAACTTCTAGGGTTGTTTTCAAATTTTATCCATAAAAATACTTGTCAACACGTTGTGTTCGGAGCACAGACTGGGAAGTGCCCAGTGCTGGTAACACGCATCCCCACCGATTACCTGTAAGAAGTAGTGCAGAGTTTATGTTTGTATCAACTACTGAAAAAGTGTTATCATGGACATATTTATTTTTTTAAAACCCTTTTTAGCTCTCGCGACCATCACCAGTGCACGTATGCGTCGGCTGGGAACCAAGAAGGACAAGAACCAGGTAAGAGAATACCTCCAAATTGTGTTGATACATCTGCCTGAACAAATCTCAAACCATACATTTTTCCAATATTTGTACACACCTTAGGCTAAATTGTTATTATGGGGAATGCATCAGAATCAACCCAACCACAATGCCACTTTAACCACTAACCTCGTACTAGAGCAACGCTTCTCGACCTACTTTAGATGGACGTGATAAATTGATAGGCGGGTGTTAGAGTTGAAATGGTGAACAACGATTGACTGAGAGGCAAGGCAAATGAGAGAACTGACAAGAAAACGACGCGCTGTCCATCGCGAGTTCCCTCCTGCACCGCCAGGGGAGTGAACCTCGGTGCCAGCGGCGAAGGGTAAGCGCTCCGTCCTACGTCACGAGTCGCTCCTAATTCGCACACGTGTGCAGCGCTGCATTACACATTAATAGTATTACTAGCTACATTAACAGTATTCAAAGTGAGCTTAAATCTCGCTAAACAATTAAATACGAGTATCTTTCAACTTCCTTAATTAGCGGTATGAAATACAAACTAAAACAAAATATTAAATTAATTGTTAATAAGTTATGTAGGATCCTTCCTGGGTAACGTTAGAAATTATAAATCAATTTTTGTTTGTTCTTGTTTATTGAACTAAGAAAATAATGTATTACACCCTTGAAAGACATTTGTATGTCGAACAAGAAGAATTTGTTATTAATCGTTGAACGTTATGAAATGTTCCACCAGACAATTGATTTTGATCGCGTATCGACAGTCATTACAGTTTATTATTTCATGTCATCCGACACAATACTGAATTTCAAACAGTAAATTGTTTAAAAAATGTCTCCTTCAGCTGAAATACAATCTGAAAATCTCGTCATTGTGGAGGAGACATACGAGTATCAAAATCAAGTAAAGAACGTACACATGTATGACTTAAGATGTGACTAAATAATTTCTCTGACGGAACCTTCTTTATACACAATCCGCTAAGGAAAAATAATTATGTATTATTGCTGTGAGTTGGTGTAAAGTTCCATTTCCGGATGAACTACTCAGTCAATCGTAGCAGACACTCACGCCAGGCCACACTAGGAAGAGGATATAGTACACACAGACTGAGTACCTATTTCCGTCTGAATGGACGAATAAGGTAAATAAATATCCAGAAAAGGAGAAGGATTCGATTGTTAACTTCCCGTGTCATTTAATTGCACGGGTTTCCACTAGCCATTTATAAAACTTCATCATCACAAACCAGCAGAAATGTGTTTCTGCTAGATTGGAAATTATTCTTATGGGTAAGTATAAAAGTAAGATGTGTAATTTAGAACTATTATTACTATTACAAGTATTAACAACATCACAAGCATAAATTTGAAGTGCAAATTACGCGAAAATAACTTTTTTTAAATAGTGTACGTGACGCCTTTTAAAGACCTGATTTTTTTACAAACTTTGTCTCAGTAAATATCTTCAATTTTCTAGTTTTGAAATGTTAACTTTTTGCAATTTTTGAAAAAATAAAGAAAAATAGTCGAATGTGGGACTATTAATTAAATTTAAATAAATCATTTGAAGCAGTTTTCCAAAAAAAGTGTTATTTTTTAAAATTGCCTATATTTTGCGCAAAATTACACGAAAACTACCCAAAATTTCAAAACATTGAACCTGATTTGAATTCAAAGTATGTCTTTATGGAACATAATGTATAAAAGAAAAATATCCATCTTCAATATTTTAGTTGTAGGAAGACGCCGAAAAAAATTGGGAGGGACGGACAGTCAATCGATTTTTCGGTGACCAGAACCCACAAAATATGTATTCTCACTAAACGTGTTATAGTTCTTTTTCGTTATCAGAGCCTACCAATCAGGGTATTTCTGTTAAAAATTCGCAGTTTTTTCACGTAGCAGCGTACTTCTTCTATCCTACGTTAGCCGTAGCAAGACTTCTAGAGCAGATGGTTTGCGAGGAGAACTAATCAAATTTAATGGAAACATCCATTAAATAACGAAATGGCGAAAAAACATATTCATCTTTCCTAAAACGTTATAATTTTAGTTTCCTCCAATTCTATTATACCATCCGCAGATTGCTGTAGAATCTACGAATACACAATGCCAAAAACATTAAATGTTTAACTCATCACAATCATACTATATTTACAAACATATACATTATTTCATTATCGCATTCATGGCCATATTCCCTTTATGATTCTTCTTTTCCTACTATTCTTAAAATCAAGAAAAAAACATGACTTGATCTTCCTACTGTAACCACCGCCTCCCCGATTACCCACTTCCTTCGGCGATTCAGCTTTGCCCGGCTGCTTCGTCGGCAGACTCCCTAGAGGGAGGCATGCATGCTTGCCTAACTACTTGAGAAAAAGATTCCAGCATTTTCATAAACTACTTTAATCACTTAGTGTGGTGTGTGGGTGAAGCCCAGTTACATGAATAAACTTATAACTAACTTAAATCTAATCTTAACTTATTAACGGCCGGTATGGCCAGAGTTCATTTCAGCTCCGGTGTCTTTGCCCTCCCGGGCGGTCGTGATCCAGCTGACAGGTGTAGCGCTCGGGCGTTCCAACGCTCAGCGGGTCTGGCGGCGAGCGTCCACGGTCAGCTTGCCCCAGGTCCCTTTCTGGCGGCCCCATGGCAGTCACTGCGTTGCTCCGGATTAGGCCAGCGGCGGCCGGCGGCCGGCAGCTTCTCAGCGGCGCTTGGTGCGGGCGGCGGCGGGAACGCGCCCGGGCGATGACCGGTCGCTTTGCGATGTAGTTTGTCACGTCACCGGCTCGCACTCACATGGCACTCTCGGTCAGGCACTCAGTAGTAGTGTCCCGTCCCATCGGCCGGCTGTCGTCTCACGAGACGGGCTGCGATGTGGCGAGGCGGCGTGGCATTCGGGCGGTCAGGCACCAATTAAGTGGCCTCGCTACTGCCTCAGAAACAAGTCTCCTCCTCGCGACCTCCGATACAAGTGATCGAGCTGTTCCTCCGCGGTCCCACAGGAAGGCTCTCGTACCACGTGATTCCTCCCCCGCATTGTCTATTTCTATTGGATGACGCGGCACCTGTAACCCTACCGCCAATCACGTCGTCAGCGGCGAAGTCGCCCCCAGCAACCTCCCCCGCAGTAACATTCGTCACCGAAATTCCCGGAAATAGGCGCGGGTAATTCCGTTGCTCGGTGAAGGGGTTGTGGGCGGAGTATTTCCCCACACGTCATAAGGGGTGCGTCCGCCTTTCTCGGCTGAACAAAGGAGGCGCATCTTCGCCCTCTCCCCCGGCGCGCTAAGCGGCTTTTACACAGGAACAGCGGAAACGGCATTTCCGGCTTCTACTTACGGCGGCGGGGTTCTTAATTAAGTAAAATAAATATATGGCTCGTGTCGTCATCCGCGATTTGCGACCTTCCCATTACACTACATATAAAATAAATGTAACCGTGTATTAACTTCCCCGGGGAGCCTCAGCAAGCTTGACCGACATGTGGTACTCAATACTAAGCCTCCTTTAACAATTAAATTACTAAACTTAAAAAAGGATCGGGAACTAACTACCGAGACAACTCGCATCCGTTCGTCATCGCGGCTGAGCTCGTTCTGTTCTGCAAGACATACAGCCCGCCTTTCACTTGTTTTCTACATGTCCGATAGCGTCGCAAATCCGTTTATTCTTGCTGGTTCTGCACATCCCTCTTCGATTGTCAAGTATCCCTCATCCTCTCGATTTGCTAATACTAATACATATCACAGTATTTATTCTTTGACATCCGCCTAGGTTTTCTATTCATTATTTATACTTCCATTCAGGGATTGTTCTCTCGCGTTCTGAAATAAAATTAAACACTACATTTCCCATCCCTTTATTACACTGCTCACTTTCCACTAGATTATATTTTAAATTTTCATCCATATTAACCTCTATTGTTGCTCCCCTAATCGTTCTTTTCAAACTTTTTTATATTTTTATAAAATCGCGCGATAAGACATTATACATGATATTTGGAGAAGATTGTGCTTGAAATTAATACAAAATATTAATCTTATAACGCTACAGAATGGCACAGACTTTTCCGCGTTAGGTTTCTATTTTTTTAATCTCTATATTCTTGCCAGCTGTCATCTATTGCCATACAAGATACATTTTTTTGAAATTTTCTTAATTTCGCGGTGTCCTAATAGTAAATCGAAAACATTATTTTAAGAATATTAAACCTTCGTCCTAAATACCAATTTTAAAAAAAAATTGGAGCTCCTTTTACGAAAATTGCGTTTATTTTCTCTTGTATATTTGAAATTTGAAGTTCTTTTTCACAGCATTTTTTTGAGTTTTCGAAAAATTTTATTTGGAGTCATTTGATGTACATTAACTCATAAATACAACGTGTTTATAAATTGCTGGAAATGTGCATATTAATGGTGTGAAAGATCTTGCAAAACATTACATTTATATAAATATTATTTAAATTATTATATTATATTATTAAATTTTAGTATATTATTAAATTTATATAATTAAAAACAGAAAATGAAACACACAAATGAACTTCGTCATATTAAAGAGTGAAATGGGCACATCCGTTCGAAAATTAAAAAAAAAATTGGAGCAGTTTTTTAGAAAATCCTGTATGTTCTTTTAAACGCACACATTACACGCAATATCGCGGAAAAGCAACTAACATTTTTTAAAAAAGCACATGATTTTTTTCATTATTAGTTCTTTGATTATAGTTACTTTAAAGAAAATCCTCTAATTTCAATTTTGTAGTGTCAGGAAGACGCCCGTAAATTTTCTTCAATTTTGAAATTTTCGTCAATTTAGAGTTAACCGTGAAACATAGACATATGCCACTTTCATAAGTGTATTTTACTCCGTTCTTAAAAAGAATTTAAAGAAAAAAGTTGTATCCGTTTTTCAGAAAATTTTGAAAATATCCTTGGGTCTTAATGTAAAGTACCCTTAAATTTTGGGAAAAGTTTTCAATATTGCATTGAAGCGAGTCGAGCCAGATCGCCCGGGGAATATTCATTTTGGAAAAATCCTAAGCATGGTTTAGGCGCTAGTGGTGTTCACACACGAATAGACAGACAGGCGTCGACATTTTCAGTATCAGGGGACCCTCAAACTTTGTAATCTCTAAATCAAGTTTCCGCAGTATTACATACTGCGTATATACGGAGTAATATACGTAGTATAGTAATATTCGGCGTAATATACGGGAAAGTACAACCTTTTTATTAATCACCGCTACAATTTCCTTTTCAAATTATGTTCACGGGTAGAACAAGGGAAGCTTAATTTTAAATCACAAGTATCATATTTGTTTAACTCTCTGACTTTTTGAAAATTGCAACCTGCAACCAATTGTGCAATAGAGGGTGTTCTATTGTAGCACCACTATGAAGGAAGGAATGAAGGGAGCTCTTCGTGAAGAACCGTAGAAAACAGGTTGTAGTAGTCCTTCTATGTAGTGTATTACAGATAAAGCTTCACATACTTTTCTTTTTCGTAAATTCTCGAGAAATCGAGATTTCTAGATCTAAAAATTGGATTGAAAATGCAAACTCATTGATTAGAATACAGCTCAATTTGATTTATTTAAATAATTATCGTAACCGTGTCCCCACCAAGCATTTAGGCGCTATCCACAAACCACCTGAACATTCAGTTCTCTAGTAACGTGTTGCAGGAGTCGCGCAGAGGCCCATCTCCAGACTCTGATTACCGACTAAACCCGCAGCAACAGCCTCGCCCCCAGCGCTGAATCACTTCTCTGCGCATCACGACGCCCTGCATTTCGTCGCTTCGTTTCGTAGCCACGACATTAAGAAATCACTCGACGCAGGCTTACAGCGCGCCACGCGGAGGGATCCCAATTTAAAACAGTTCTCCCGACGGAGCCTCCTTTCTGGAAGCTTAGCGAATAATGCAGAGGTTGCGCCGCCGGCCATTACTCCTGGCTTAAGCTCACTTGCCCCCCCCCTCCTCCTCCTCCATTTCCTTTTCCCTACACTGCCGCGTCGTTCCCATCCCTGGCGCTCCACCCGGACTACCACCCTACGCCTTCGTATTTCTATTCCCTCCTCTGTTTCATCTCCCCTCTCCCCGCTGCTCCACCATGACTCGTACCTCCTCCCATTTCTATTCCTTTCCCCTCCTCTATTTCATCCCCCCCTTACTCCATTATGACTTGCAACACTACCTCCCGTCATTCCTTTTCCCTCCCGTTGTTAATCTCTTTACCCTCCCCGCCGCTACACCACGACTGCCACATCCTTCTATTCTTTCCCTATCTCTAGTTCATCTTTTGCCCCTCCGCACTCTCTACCACGTTGTTCTCTCTTTCCGTTCTCATCTTCCCCGTTACCTCCCCAACAGTGACTTCATTCCTTTGATTTTCCCTGTCCGTGGCACCTCCGCAGACATCTCCATGATGAGAGCATTGTCCTTTTTTCTATCCCTCTTCTTCCTCAACCCCTTGGCGACGCAACGACTCCGGCGAGGTCTCTATCTCTTCTTTTTTCTACATATTCAATCTTCTCCTAAACGCGATTATCACGTCTTTCCCTCTCCATATCAACCCCGCTCCGTTCTTGCTGTTTAATCACATCTGCAGGACTGTCGTGGACGAGGAAGAGGACTGTCCGGTTGTCTTTCGGTTCCATGTTTGCCGTTTTTCCGCGTCGTCTTGAACATTGTTTCTATCTTCTTCCCTCCGACTCCTCCCAACCGGCCGAGTTAACTCGAAGCCGCGAAAGCCGATATCTTTGCAGCGACTCTGATTGGAAGGTCGTGTTCGAGACCCAATGGGGCCGGATTTTCGACACAACCCAGATAGACAACTCGAATTCAGGCGGTGTCTGGAGGAAAATTCTAGCGGCCAGCTGCTCTGATCGGTACTTTTCTGTGGTTTCGTCCACGCAAATACACGAACAATACCCTAACAAAAGGACCACGGATCGCGAGCGGTGTTTTTCCTTGTCCTATCCTCCCCCTTTCTGACACCTACCAGCTTACACTTTACACGACGGAATTCTCTCCTCGTCACTTACTAATGTCCACTGTGTGCCCTTTCCTCTCCTCTCCTTTCCCCTTCCACACCATCACCCGCCGCCTTTCCGCCCGTACGTTATTTCGAGTTTGTCTCCCTTTTTATTCTCCTCCTCTACCATCCTATACCTCTCTTCCGTTCTCCCCGCCACTGATCGTTGATGAGTTTGACTTCCTCTCTTTCTCTATTCCATCCTCGCAGCTCGCTCATGGTCGCTGTGGCGTGACCTTCAGCTTTCCAATCCTTCTCCTCATCCCTTTCCTGTTCTCCCTGAGAGGGTGGATCTACTTCAGAGCGCTTTAGGCCGACGAGAGCGCGTCCTTTAAGATCCTGCGTACGCGCGGATATAATGAAACTCGGACTCGCCCTTAATGTTTGAAAGCCGCCGCAGTTTTATCCTTATTGTAATGCGTGCGTTTGCGTGTCCTGCACCTTCAAACGCAAGGCGGCGTGCAGTGAATGAGAAGCAGACTCGGAGTGCTCCGCGCGTTTGAGAAGAGATGAAGGGAAGGGAGGAGTTGGGCTGTTGGCTGCGGCGAGGAAGGGAGTGACAGGTGCGCGAGGCACGCTGGAGTTGCGGTTGCTACTCAGCCGAGGGAAAGCTAGAACGTACTGAAATTGTACGCGAGGATGATGTTTAAGAAGCGCATATGCTTCTAGAGAGAGTTGAGTTGGAAAGTAAACAGGAATTTTGTTATGATTACGTGACAATAGACATGACAATTATAAAATACCATGCTCCTTATGGGATAGTTATAGATTTCAATAATGCGAGGAAGTTACTGTGCTACTATTAATAAAAACTTTAAGCTCTCTTTCACCGAAAATTATTTGAGTTGTCGAAAAATCCCATTTCAAATCGTTACAAGCACTTTAACTCAAAAATAAAATAGTGTTTACAATTTGCTGGAAATGTGCATATAAATTTGCCGGCGGCGATGGTGTAACGGTTAGCGTACTGGACTGTTGTACCCAAGTTGGCGGGTTCAAACCCATTCGAAGCCGTGGATTTTTATGGGCGAAAAAATCCTTCGTACGCCTTCCTTCGGAGGGGAAGTAAAGCCGGCTGTCCCATGTTCGTAGATTTACTTGCATGTAAAAGATCCTCAGGCCTAAATGACGCCTCTGAGCTAAATTCAAATCGCCTGTTTCTCGCCCAAGAAATACCTCCTTTCTCTGCTAGTTGGTGAAAGGAGCCTAGCGAAATTTGCGTGGTCAGACGGAAGAGCAGGCCTGATGGCCCGAGTCTCGCCACGTAAAATAAGCCAGATGCGATAGCGTGAGAGATCTTCAAAAAGATTACGTTTGTGTAATTTTTGAAAAAACAACTAAATACCCCGAAATGAACTTTAGGTCATATTAAAGATAGCAATTATCACCATTTCGTTCACCGTTCGAAAAGTTTGAAGAACATATTTGGAACTATTTTCGAGACAAATAACGTTTCAAAATTTTTGAAAATGCGTAATTGTGAGATAGATTTTACAGAAAGCGGAGTTTTCGCACAACTTGACTTCACATTATTTAAACATATGAACTTAAAAATGTAATAATGTGAACACATTGCCGATAATATAAATATTACGGGCATTGTGACAGAATTGCGATTCTACTCAAAATATTATTTTTTTGAAATTTGTTAAAAACTGAAGAACAGAGCAATATGGTATCAATGTAATTTTGTAGGATACATTTAGCACTGTCAGTTTGTCTATCAGTGTGTCTGTCCATTTGTCTGTCCGTTTTTCTGTCCGTTTGCGTCTCATTGTCTCTGTCTGTCAGTCCGGTAAATTGTCCGTTTCCCACTCTGCCTGTGCGTCTGTCTGTCCGTTTATCTGTCCGACTGTTCGTTTGTCCGTTTTGTCTGTCCGTTTGTCTGTCCGTAAGTCTGACCGTTTTCTGTCTGTTCGTCTGTCTGTCTGTCCACTACTCCGTTTGCCTTTATGTCCGTTTGTCTGCGTGTCTGTCCGTTTGTCTTTCCGTTTGTCTTTCCGTTTGTCTGTCCGTTGTCTGTCCGTTTGTCTGCCTCTCTGAACGTTTGTCTGTCCTTTTGTCTGTCCGTGTGTATATCTCTTTGTCCGTTCGCCTGTTTGTCCGTGTTTCTGTCTGTTCGTTTGTCTGTCTGTCGGTCCATTAATATGTCTGTCTGACCGTTTGTCAGTCCGTTCGTCTGTGCGTTTAACTGTACTTTTGTCTGTCCATTTGTCTATTTGTCCGTCTGTATCCCTGTCTGTCTGTCCGCTAATCTGCCTGTCTGCCCGTTTTTCTGCCTGTCTGCTTGTCTGACTGTCTGCCCGTTTGTCTGTCCGTTTGTTTGTCAGTTTGTCTGTACGTTTGCCCGTCCGTTACCTGTCCGTTTGTCAGTCAGTTTGTCTGTCCTTTTGTCTGTTTGTCACTGCGGTTATTTTCTGTTTGACAGTCCGACTGTCTGTTTGTTTGTATGTTTTTCTGTCCGTTTGCCAGTACGTTTCTCAGACCGTTTGTCAGTTCGTTTTTAGGTCTGTTTGTCTGTCCGCTTGTCTGTCCCTTTGTCCGTTTGTTTGCCCGTTTGCCTTTCTATTTGTCTTTCCGTTTGTCTGTCCATTATCTGTGCATTGATCAGAGAGTCTGCTTGTGTGTCTGAGTTTGTCTGTCCGTTTGAATGTCTACCCATTTATCTATCTGTCCGTATGTCTGTCTGTCCATTTGCGTTTCTGTCAGTTTGCTTGTCCTTTATATGACAGTCCGTTTCTGTGTTTGTTCGTTTATGTGTCCGTTTGTCTGCCTGTACGTCGCTTGTCTCTCTGACCGTTTGTATGTCCGTCAGTCTGTCGGTCCGTTTGTCTATCTTTCCGTTTGTTTATCTGTCTATCGGTCGGTCTGGCCATTTGTCTATTCGTTTGCCTGTGTATCCGTATATCTGTATGTTTCTCTGCCCATTTGTCTGTGCTTTGTCCGTTTGTCTATATGACCGTCTGTCCGCCTGTCTGTCTATCTGTCTGTCCGTTTTCTGTTGCTCTGTCCTTCTGTCCTTATCTCCATTTGTCTGTATGTCCGTCTGTCTGTCTGCCTGTCCGTTTGTCTGTCAGTTCCTTTGTCTGTCTGTCCATATGTCTATTTGTCCATTTGTTTGGACAGCATGTTTGCCAGACAGCATGTTTGCCCGTTTATGTCTTTCCGTTTGTCAGTTTGTACTTAGTGTGTCCGTTGGTCTGTCGGTCCGTTTTGTCTGTTTGTTGGTCCGTTTTCAGTCTGTTGTCCCTTAGTGTGTCTCTTTGCCTGTACGTTTGTTCGTTTTGTCTGTCAGTTTGTATGTTGGTTTGTCTGTTCGATTGTTCGTCTGACTGTCTGTGGGTTTGTTTGTCCGTTTGTATTTTTTTAATTTTTATATTTTTGATTTTTTATATTTTTTTATTTTTTATATTTTTCGAAATTTATATTTTTTTAATTTTTATATTTTTTGGTTTTTTATATTTTTTGATTGTTATATTTGTGATTTTTTATATTTGATTTTTTATATTTTTATAATTTTTATAGTTTTTGAATTTAGTCTTATTTTTCCTGTTGACTCTTTCGTCTTTTGTCATTCGACTCTCGTCGCTCGTCTTTCGTACGTCTTCGTGTTTAAACGCTCGTGTCTCGTCATTCGTCTTTCCCCTTTCCTGCCGTCTTTCGTGAGTTGTCTTCTTTTCGTCCTTCATTTTCCTTGCTTCGTCGATCTATGTTCGACGTTCATTTGCCGCTCGTTCTTCGTTCGTCGAAACTCTTTTTTTCAAATTTTATTTTTTCAAATTTTTATATTTTTCGAAATTTATATTTTTTGAATTTTTATATTTTTTGATTTTTTATATTTTTTGATTTTTATATTTTTTAATTTTTATATTTTTTGATTTTTATATTTTTGATTTTATATTTTTGTGTTTTTTATATTATTTGATTTTCTATATTTTTATAATTTTTATAGTTTTTGAATTTAGTCTTATTATTCCTGTTGACTCTCGTCTTTTGTCATTCGACTCACGTCGCTCGTCTTTCGTACGTCTTCGTGTTTAAACGTTCGTGTTTCGTCATTCGTATTTCCCCTTTCGTGTCGTCTTTCGTTGTCTTCTTTCGTCCTTCATTTTCCGTGCTTCGTCGATCTATGTTCGAGGTTCATTTGTCGCTCGTCGTTCTTCGTTCGCCAAAACCCATTTTTTCGAATTTTATATTTTTCAAATTTTAAATTTTTTGAAATTCATATTTTTTATATATTTTTTGTTTTTTATATTTTTTGATTTTTATTTTTTTATTTATATTTTTTTTGATTTTTTAAATTTTTGATTTATATATTTTTTGATTTTTTATATTTTTTTATTTTTATAGTCTTGATTTTTCATATTTTTGATTTTTTATAATTTTGATTTTTTATATTATTTGATTTTTTATATTTTATTAGTTTTTGAATTTAGTCTAATTTTTCCTGTTGACTCTTTCGTCTTTTGTCATTCGACTGCCGTCGCTCGTCTTTCGTACGTCTTCGTGTTTAAAGGCTCAAGTCTCGTGATTCGTCATTCCCCTTTCATGTCGTCTTTTGTGAGTTGTCTTTTCGTTTTTCATTTTCCGTGCTTCGTCGATCTATATTCGACGATAA
The DNA here is from genome assembly GCA_038098605.1 of Gryllus longicercus. NCBI lineage: Eukaryota > Metazoa > Arthropoda > Insecta > Orthoptera > Gryllidae > Gryllus > Gryllus longicercus. The sequence goes on along the minus strand of JAZDUA010000047.1, from coordinate 290,879 downwards.
TTTGTCGCTCGTCGTTCTTCGTTCGTCGAAACCTTTTTTTCGTATTTTATATTTTTCAAATTTTTATATTTTTCGAAATTTATATTTTTTGATTTTTTATATTTTTTGATTTTTTATATTTTTTGATTTTTAAATTTTTTGATTTTTATATTTCTTTTATTCTTATATTTTTGATTTTTTATATATTTTTTTGATTTTTTATATTTTTTGATTTTTATATTTTTTTATATTTATTTTTTCGATTTTTATATTTTTTTATTTTTATTTTTTTTGATTTTGTATATTTTTTGATTTTTATATTTTTTCATTTTTATATAATTTGATTTTTATATTTTTTGATTTTTTATATTTTTGATTTTTTATATTATTTGATTTTTTTATATTTTAATAGTTTTTGAATTTAGTCTAATTTTTCCCGTTGACTCGTCTTTTGTTATTCGACTCAAGTCGCTCTTCTTTCGTACGTCTTCGTGTTTAAACGTTCGTGTTTCGTCATTCGTCTTTCCCCTTTCGTTTCGTCTTTTGTGAGTTGTCTTCTTTTCGTCGTAAATTTTCCGTGCTTCGTCGATCTATATTCGACGATTTTTGTCGCTCGTCTTTCTTTGTTCGTCAAAAGCCTTTTTTCGAATGTTATATTTTTCAAATTTTTATATTTTTCGAAATAATTATTTTTTATTTTTTATATTTTTGTTGTTTTATATTTTTTATTTTTATACTTTTATCTTTATATTTTTTTTATTTTTATATTTTTTATTTTTATATTTTTTATTTTTATATTTTTTATTTTTATATATTTAATTTTTTATTTTTTTTTATTTTTATTATTTTTGAGTATTTAATTTTTTAACTTATTTATTTTTATATTTTTTGATTTTTATTTTATTGATTTTTTATATTTTTCGATTTTTAATTATTTTTGTTTTTTATATTTTATTAATTTTAAATTTTTTGATTTTTAATTTTTTTGATTTTTATATTTTTTGATTTATATATTTTTTCATTTTTTATATTTTTTGATTTTTATATTTTTTTATTTTTATGTTTTGATTATTATTTTTTTTATTTTTATATTTTTCGATTTTTTTATATTTTTCGATTTTTCATATTTTTCGTTTTTTTAAATTTTTTTGATCTTTTATAATTTTCTATTTTTTATATTTTTCGATATTTTATATTTTTGAATTTTTATATTTTTTGTTTTTTCAAAATTTTACAATTTTCTTTTCTTTTGTCTCATCATGTCACATCTTCCTTCGTACTTCGCTCGTCGTTCGTAGCTAGTCGCTGCTCGCTGGTCACTCGTCGCTCGTCGTTACGTCGCGTCGTTACGTCGCGTCGTTATGTCGCACGTAAATAATGGCTTGTTGCTCGTTCGTATGCGTCTTTCGTTGTTCGTCGTTCGTTAATATTTTTCTTTTTTCAAAATTTTTTATATTTTTCGATTTTTTTATTTTTCCATTTTTTATATTTTTGAATTTATATAAATTTTGTTTATTCAAAATTTTAGAATTTTCTTTTCTTTGTCTCATCATGTCTCATCTTCCTTCGTACTTCGCTCGTCGTTCGTAGCCAGACGCTGGTCGCTTGTCACTCGTCCCTCGTCGTTACGTCACGTAGTTACGTCGCGTCGTTAAGTCGCACGTCAATAGTGGCTTGTTGCTCGTTCGTATGCGTCTTTCGTTGTTCGTCGTTCGTTAATATTTCTCTTTTTTCCAAATTCTAGTTTTTTGTGATTTTTATTTTTCTGAAATTTATATTTTTGAATTTTTATATTTTTCGATATTTTAGATTTTTCTATTTTTTATATTTTTCGATTTTTTATATTTTTTGATTTTATATATTTTTCGATTTTTTATATATTTGAATTTTTATATTTTTTGTTTTAAAAATTTTAGAATTTTCTTTTCTTTTGTGTCACCATGTCACATCTTCCTTCGTACTTCGCTCGTCGTTCGTAGCCAGTCGCTGGTCACTTGTCACTCGTCGTTCGTCGTTACGTCGCGTCGTTACGTCGCGTCGTTATGTCGCACGTCATAATGCTTGTTGCTCGTTCGTATGCGTTTTTCGTTGTTCGTCGTTCGTTAATATTTTCCTTTTTTTCAAAATTCAAAATTTTTGATTTTTATTTTTTTCAAAATTTATATTTTGGAATTTTTATATTTTTCAAAATTTAGATTTTTCTTTTTTTATATTTTTCGATTTTTTATATTTTTTTTATTTTTTATATTTTTCGATTTTTTATATATTTGAATTTTTATATTTTTTGTTTTTTCAAAATTTTAGAATTTTCTTTTCTTTTGTCTCATCATGTCTCATCGTCCCATCTTCAAAAATATTTACGAACGCCGAACAACGAAGGACGCATACGAACGAGCAACAAGCCATTATTGACGAACGACAAAACGACGCGACATAACGACGCGACGTAACGACGCGACGTCACGACGAGCAACGAGTGACAAGCGACCAGCGAATGGCTACGAACGACGAGCGAAGTACGAAGGATGATGAGACATGCTGAGACAAAAGAAAAGAAAATTCTAAAATTTAGAAAAAACAAAAAATATAAAAATTCAAAAATTAAAACTTAAAAAAAATAAAAATCAAGAATCTAGATTTTGGAGAAAGGAAAAATATCAACGAACGACGAACAACGAAGGACGCATACGAACGAGCAACAAGCCATTATTGACGTGCGACATAACGACGCGACGTAACGACGCGACGTAAGGACGCGACGTAACGACGCGACGTAACGACGCGACGTAACGACGCGACGTAACGACCAGCGACGAGTGACAAGCGACCAGCGAGTGGCTACGGACGACGACCGAAGTACGAAGGAGGATGAGACATAATGAGACAAAGAAAAGAAAATTCTAAAATTTTGAAAAAACAAAATAAAAATATTCAAAAATATAATAAAATAAAAAAATATAAAAAATTGAAAAATATAAAAAAATCGAAAATATAAAAAATCAAAAAATATAAAAAATCGAAAATAATAAAAAAAACGAAAAAAATAAAAATATAAAAATATAAAAATAAAAAATATAAATTCCAAAATAAATAAAAATCAAAAATCTAGAATTTTGAAAAAAAAGAAAAATATTAACGAACGACGAACAACGAAAGACGCATACGAACGCGCAACAAGCCATTATTGACGTGCGAAATAACGACGCGACGTAACGACGAGCGACGAGTGACAAGCGACCAGCGACTGGCTACGAACGACGAGCGAAGTACGAAGGAAGATGAGACATAATGAGACAAAAGAAAAGAAAATTCTAAAATTTTGAAAAAAACAAAAATATAAAAATACAAAAATATAAAATACGAAAAATATAAAAAAACAAAAAATATAAAAAATCAAAAAATACAAAAAATCGAAAATTATAAAAAATCGAAAAAAATAAAAAATAAAAAATATAAACAATTAAAAAATATAAAAATTCGAAAAATAAAAAATCGAAAAATATAAAAAATCGAAAAATATAAAAATCGAAAGATATAAAAAATCAAAAAATATAAAAAATCGAAAAACAAAAAATCTAAAAATATAAAAAATCGAAAATTATAAAAATTCAAAAAATATAAATTTCAAAAAAAAAATCAAAAATCTAGAATTTTGAAAAAAGAAAAATATTAACAAACGATGAACAACGAAAGATGCCTACGAACGAGCAACAAGCCATTATTGACGTGCGACATAACGACGCGATGTAACGACGCGACCTAACGACGAGCGACGAGTGACAAGCGACCAGCGACTGGCTACGAACGACGAGGGAAGTACGAAGGAAGATGAGATATGATGAGACAAAAGAAAAGAAAATTCTAAACTTTTGAAAAAACAAAAAATATAAAAATTCAAAAATATAAAAATCGAAAAATATAATTATTTGAAAAATATAAAAAATAAAAAAATAAAAAAATCGAAAAAAACAAAATATCGAAAAACATAAAAAATAGAAAAATATAAAATATCGAAAAATATAAAAAATTGAAAAATATAAAAATTCAAAAATATAAATTTCAAAAAAAATAAAAATCAAAAATCTAGTATTTTGAAAAAAGAAAAATATTAACAAACGATGAACAACGAAAGACGCATACGAACGAGCAACAAGCCATTATTGACGTGCGACATAACGACGCGACGTAACGACGCGACGTAACGACGAACGACGAGTGACAAGTGACCAGCGACTGGCTACGAACGACGAGCGAAGTACGAAGGAAGATGTGACATGGTGACACAAAAGAAAAGAAAATTCTAAACTTTGGAAAAACAAAAAAGATAAAAATTCAAAAATATAAAAAATCGAAAAATATAAAAAATCGAAAAATATAAAAAATCAAAAAATATAAAAAATCGAAAAATATAAAAATCGAAAAATATAAAAAATCGATAAATATAAAAAATCGAAAAATATAAAAAATAGAAAAATATAAAAATTCAAAATTATAAATATCAAAAAAATAAAAATAAAAAATGTAGAATTTGGAAAAAAGAAAAATATTAACGAACGACGAACTACGAAGGACGCATACGAAAGAGCAACAAGCCATTATTGACGTGCGACATAACGACGCGACCTAACGACGCGACGTAACGACGAGCGACGAGTGACAAGCGACCAGCGACTGGCTACGAACGACGAGCGAAGTACGAAGGAAGATGAGATATGAAGAGACAAAGAAAAGAAAATTCTAAAATTTTGAAAAAACAAAAAATATAAAAATTCAAAAATATAAAAAATCGAAAAATATAAAAAATCGAAAAATATAAAAAATCGAAAAAAATAAAAGTCGAAAAATATAAAAATCAAGAATCTAGAATTTTAAAAAAAGAAAAATATTAACGAACGACGAACAACGAAAGACGCATACGAACGAGTAACAAGCCATTATTGACGTGCGACAAAACGACGCGTCGTAACGACGCGACGAAACGACGAGCGACGTGTGACAAGCAAAAACGGCGACTGGCTACGGACGAGCGAAGTACGAAGGAAGATGAGACATGAAGAGATAAAAGAAAAGGAAATTCTAAAATTTTGAAAAAACAAAATTTAAAAATTCAAAAATATAAAAAATCAAAAAATATAAAAAATTGAAAAATATAAAAAATCGATAATATAAAAAATAAAAAATATAAAAAATCGAAAAATATAAAAAATCGTAAAATATAAAAAATCGAAAAATATAAAAATTTATAAATATAAATTTCAAAATAAATAAAAATCAAAAATCTAGAATTTTGAAAAAAAAGAAAAATATTAACGAACGACGAACAACGAAAGAGGCATACGAACGAGCAACAAGCCATTATTGACGTGCGACATAACGACGCGACGTAACGACGCGACGTAACGACGAGCGACGAGTGACAAGCGACCAGCGACTGGCTACGAACGACGAGCGAAGTTAGAACGGAAGATGAGACATGATGACACAAAAGAAAAGGAAATTCTAAATTGTGGAAAAAAATATAAAAAATCAAAAATAAAAAAATCGAAAAATATTAAAATCGAAAAATATAAATAATCGAAAAATATAAAAATTAAAAAAATATAAAAAACTAAAAATATAAAAAATTGAAAAATATAAAAAATCGAAAAATATAAAAATTCAAAAATATAAATATAAAAAAAAATCAAAAATCTAGAATTTGGAAAAAAGAAAAATATTAACGAACGACGAACAACGAAGGACGCATACGAACGAGCAACAAGCCATTATTGACGTGCGACATAACGACGCGACGTAACTACGCGACGTAACGACGCGACGTAACGACGAGCGACGAGTGACAAGCGACCAGCGACTGGCTACGAACGACGAGCAAAGTACGAAGGCAGATGAGACATGATGAGACAAAGAAAAGAAAATTCTAAAATTTTGAAAAGACAAAAAATATAAAAATTCAAAAATATAAATAATCGAAAAATATAAAAAATCGAATGATATAAAAAATCAAAAAATATAAAAAATCGAAAAATATAAAAAATCGAAAAATATAAAAATTCAAATATATAAATTTAAAAAAATAAAAATCAAGAATCTAGAATTTAAAAAAAAAGAAAAAGTATTAACGTACGACGAACAACGAAAGACGCATACGAACGAGCAACAAGACATTATTAACGTGCCACAAAACGACGCGTCGTAACGACGCAACGAAACGACGAGCGACGTGTGACAAGCGACCAGCGACTGGCTACGAACGACGAGCGAAGTACGAAGGAAGATGACACATGATGAGACGAAAGAAAAGAAAATTCTAAACTTTTGAAAAAACAAAAAATATAAAAATTCAAAAATATAAAAAATCGAAAAATATAAAAAATCAAAAAATATAAAAAATCGAAAAATATAAAAAATCAAAAAATATAAAAAATCGAAAAATATAAAATTCGAAAAATATAAAAAATCGAAAAATATAAAAATTCAAAAATATAAATATCACAAAAATATAAATCAAAAATCTAGAATTTGGAAAAAAGAAAAATATTAACGAACGACGAACAACGAAGGACCCATACGAACGAGCAACTAGCCATTATTGACGTGCGACATAACGACGCGACATAACGACGCGACATAACGACTCGACGTAACGACGAGCGACGAGTGACAAGCGACCAGCGAGTGGCTACGAACGACAAGTGAAGTACGAAGGAAGATGAGACATGATGAGACAAAGAAAAGAAAATTCTAAAATTTTGAAAAAAAGAAATATAAAAATTCAAAAATATAAAAAATCGAAAAATATAAAAAATCGAATAATATAAAAAATCAAAAAAATATAAAAAATCGAAAAATATAAAAAATCGAAAAATATAAAAATTCGAAAAATATAAAAAATCGAAAAATTTAAAAAATCGAAAAATATAAAAATTCAAAAATATAAATTTTAAAAAAAGAAAAATATTAACGAACGACGAACAACGAAAGACGCATACGAACGAGTAACAAGCCATTATTGACGTGCGACAAAACGACGCGTCGTAACGACGCGACGAAACGACGAGCGACGTGTGACAAGCGAAAACGGCGACTGGCTACGGACGAGCGAAGTACGAAGGAAGATGAGACATGAAGAGATAAAAGAAAAGAAAATTCTAAAATTTTGAAAAAAAAAATAAAAATTCAAAAATATAAACAATCGAAAAATATAAAAAATTGAAAAATATAAAAAAATCGATAATAAAAAAAATAAAAAAAATATAAAAAATCGAAAAATATAAAAAATCGTAAAATCTTAAAAATCGAAAAATATAAAAATTTAAAAATATAAATTTCAAAATAAATAAAAATCAAAAATCTAGAATTTTGAAAAAAAAAAGAAAAATATTAACGAACGACGAACAACGAAAGACGCATACGAACGCGCAACAAGCCATTATTGACGTGCGACATAACGACGCGATGTAACGACGCGACCTAACGACGAGCGACGAGTGACAAGCGACCAGCATGTGGCTACGAACCACGAGCGAAGTAAGAAAGGAAGATGAGACATGATGAGACAAAATAAAAGGAAATTCTAAATTGTGGAAAAAATATAAAAATTCAAAAATATAAAAAATCGAAAAATATAAAAATCGAAAAATATAAATCATCGAAAAATATAAAAAATCAAAAAATAAAAAAATTTTAAAATATAAAAAAAGAAAAATATAAAAATCGAAAAATATAAAAAATAGAAAAATATAAAAATTCAAAAATATAAATATAAAAAAAATCAAAAATCTAGAATTTGGAAAAAAGAAAAATATTAACGAACGACGAACAACGAAGGACGCATACGAACGAGCAACAAGCCATTATTGACGTGCGACATAACGACGCGACGTAACTACGCGACGTAACGACGCGACGTAACGGCGAGCGACGAGTGACAAGCGACCAGCGACTGGCTACGAACGACGAGCAAAGTACGAAGGCAGATGAGACATGATGAGACAAAGAAAAGAAAATTCTAAAATTTTGAAAAAACAAAAATTATAAAAATTCAAAAATATAAAAAATCGAAAAATATAAAAAATCGAATGATATAAAAAAATATAAAAATCGAAAAATATAAAAAATCGAAAAATATAAAAATTCAAATAAATAAATTTAAAAAAAATAAAAATCAAGAATCTAGAATTTAAAAAAAAATAAAAAATATTAACGTACGACGAACAACGAAAGACGCATACGAACGAGCAACAAGCCATTATTGACGTGCGACATAACGACGCGACGTAACGACGCGACGTAACGACGAGCGACGAGTGACAAGCGACCAGTGACTGGCTACGAACGACGAGCGAAGTTAGAACGGAAGATGAGACATGATGAGACAAAAGAAAAGGAAATTCTAAATTGTGGAAAAAAATATAAAAATTCAAAAATAAAAAAATCGAAAAATATAAAAATCGAAAAATATAAATAATCGAAAAATATAAAAAATCAAAAAATAAAAAAAATCTAAAAATATAAAAAATAGAAAAATATAAAAAATCGAAAAATATAAAAAATAGAAAAATATAAAAATTCAAAAATATAAATATAAAAAAAATCTAGAAATTGGAAAAAAGAAAAATATTAACGAACGACGAACAACGAAAGACGCATACGAACGCGCAACAAGCCATTATTGTCGTGCGACATAAGGACGCGACGTAACGACGAGCGACGAGTGACAAGCGACCAGCATGTGGCTACGAACCACGAGCGAAGTAAGAAAGGAAGATGAGACATGATGAGACAAAATAAAAGGAAATTCTAAATTGTGGAAAAATATAAAAATTCAAAAATATAAAAAATCGAAAAATATAAAAATCGAAAAATATAAATCATCGAAAAATATAAAAAATCAAAAAATAAAAAAAAATTAAAATATAAAAAAGAAAAATATAAAAATCGAAAAATATAAAAAATAGAAAAATATAAAAATTCAAAAATATAAATATAAAAAAAATCAAAAATCTAGAATTTGGAAAAAAGAAAAATATTAACGAACGACGAACAACGAAGGACGCATACGAACGAGCAACAAGCCATTATTGACGTGCGACATAACGACGCGACGTAACTACGCGACGTAACGACGCGACGTAACGGCGAGCGACGAGTGACAAGCGACCAGCGACTGGCTACGAACGACGAGCAAAGTACGAAGGCAGATGAGACATGATGAGACAAAGAAAAGAAAATTCTAAAATTTTGAAAAAACAAAAAATATAAAAATTCAAAAATATAAAAAATCGAAAAATATAAAAAATCGAATGATATAAAAAAATATAAAAATCGAAAAATATAAAAAGTCGAAAAATATAAAAATTCAAATATATAAATTTAAAAAAAATAAAAATTAAGAATCTATAATTTAAAAAAAAAGAAAAAATATTAACGTACGACGAACAACGAAAGACGCATACGAACGAGCAACAAGCCATTATTGACGTGCGACATAACGACGCGACGTAACGACGCGACGAGTGACAAGCGACCAGCGACTGGCTACGAACGACGAGCGAAGTTAGAACGGAAGATGAGACATGATGAGACAAAAGAAAAGGAAATTCTAAATTGTGGAAAAAAATATAAAAATTCAAAAATAAAAAAATCGAAAAATATAAAAATCGAAAAATATAAATAATCGAAAAATATAAAAAATCAAAAAATATAAAAAATCTAAAAATATAAAAAATAGAAAAATATAAAAAATCGAAAAATATAAAAAATAGAAAAATATAAAAATTCAAAAATATAAATATAAAAAAAATCAAAAATCTAGAATTTGGAAAAAAGAAAAATATTAACGAACGACGAACAACGAAGGACGCATACGAACGAGCAACAAGCCATTATTGACGTGCGACATAACGACGCGACGTAACTACGCGACGTAACGACGCGACGTAACGACGAGCGACGAGTGACAAGCGACCAGCGACTGGCTACGAACGACGAGCAAAGTACGAAGGCAGATGAGACATGATGAGACAAAGAAAAGAAAATTCTAAAATTTTGAAAAGACAAAAAATATAAAAATTCAAAAATATAAATAATCGAAAAATATAAAAAATCGAATAATATAAAAAATCAAAAAACATAAAAAATCGAAAGATATAAAAAATCGAAAAATATAAAAAATCGAAAAATAAAAAAAATCGAAAAATATAAAAATTCAAAAATTAAAATTTAAAAAAAATAAAAATCAAGAATCTAGAATTAAAAAAAAAATATTAACGAACGACGAACAATGAAAGACGCATACGAACGCGCAACAAGCCATTATTGACGTGCGACATAACGACGCGACGTAATGACGCGACGTAACGGCGAGCGACGTGTGACAAGCGACCAGCGACTGGCTACGAACGACGAGCGAAGTACGAAGGAAGATAACACATGATGAGACAAAAGAAAAGAAAATTCTAAACTTTTGAAAAAACAAAAAATATAAATATTCAAAAATATAAAAAATCGAAAAATATAAAAAATCAAAAAATATAAAAAATCGAAAAATATAAAAAATCAAAAATATAAAAGATCGAAAAATATAAAAATCGAAAAATACAAAAAATCGAAAAATATAAAAATCGAAAAATATAAAAAATCGAAAAATATAAAAAATCGTAAAATATAAAAAATCGAAAAATATAAAAATTTAAAAATATAAATTTCAAAATAAATAAAAATCAAAAATCTAGAATTTTGAAAAAAAAGGAAATTTTAACGAACGACGAACAACGAAAGACGCATACGAACGCGCAACAAGCCATTATTGACGTGCGACATAACGACGCGACGTAACGACGCGACGTAACGACGCGACGTAACGACGAGCGACGAGTGACAAGCGACCAGCGACTGGCTACGAACGACGAGCGAAGTAAGAAAGGAAGATGAGACATGATGAGACAAAAGAAAAGGAAATTCTAAATTGTAGAAAAAAATATAAAAATTCAAAAATATAAAAAATCGAAAAATATAAAAATCGAAAAATATAAATAATCGAAAAATATAAAAAATCAAAAAATATAAAAAATCTAAAAATATAAAAAATAGAAAAATATAAAAAATTAAAAAAATATAAAAAATAGAAAAATATAAAAATTCAAAAATATAAATATAAAAAAAATCAAAAATCTAGAATTTGGAAAAAAGAAAAATATTAACGAACGACGAACAACGAAGGACGCATACGAACGAGCAACAAGCCATTATTGACGTGCGACATAACGACGCGACGTAACTACGCGACGTAACGACGCGACGTAACGACGAGCGACGAGTGACAAGCGACCAGCGACTGGCTACGAACGACGAGCAAAGTACGAAGGCAGATGAGACATGATGAGACAAAGAAAAGAAAATTCTAAAATTTTGAAAAGACAAAAAATATAAAAATTCAAAAATATAAATAATCGAAAAATATAAAAAATCGAATGATATAAAAAATCAAAAAATATAAAAAATCGAAAAATATAAAAAATCGAAAAATATAAAAATTCAAATATATAAATTTAAAAAAATAAAAATCAAGAATCTAGAATTTACAAAAAAAAAATATTAACGTACGACGAACAACGAAAGACGCATACGAACGAGCAACAAGACATTATTAACGTGCGACAAAACGACGCGTCTTAACGACGCGACGAAACGACGAGCGACGTGTGACAAGCGACCAGCGACTGGCTACGAACGACGACCGAAGTACGAAGGAAGATGAGACATGATGAGACAAAAAAAAAATTCTAAACTTTTGAAAAAACAAAAAATATAAAAATTCAAAAATATAAAAAATCGAAAAATATAAAAAATCAAAAAATATAAAAAATCGAAAAATATAAAAAATCAAAAAATATAAAAATCGAAAAATATAAAAATCGAAAAATATAAAAAATCGAAAAATATAAAAATTAAAAAATATAAATATCACAAAAATATAAATCAAAAATCTAGAATTTGGAAAAAAAATATTAACGAACGACGAACAACGAAGGACGCATACGAACGAGCAACAAGCCATTATTGACGTGCGACATAACGACGCGATATAACGACGCCACGTAACAACGCGACGTAACGACGAGCGACAAGTGACAAGCGACCAGCGAGTGGCTACGAACGACAAGTGAAGTACGAAGGAAGATGAGACATGATGAGACAAAGAAAAGAAAATTCTAAAATTTTGAAAAAACAAAAAATATAAAAATTCAAAAATATAAAATATCGAAAAATATAAAAAATCGAATAATATAAAAAATCAAAAAATATAAAAAATCGAAAAATATAAAAAATCGAAAAATATAAAAAATCGAAAAATATAAAAAATCGAAAAATATAAAAATTCAAAAATATAAATTTAAAAAAAATAAAAATCAAGAATCTTGAATTTTAAAAAAAGAAAAATATTAACGAACGACGAACAATGAAAGACGCATACGAACGCGCAACAAGCCATTATTGACGTGCGACATAACGACGCGACGTAATGACGCGACGTAACGGCGAGCGACGTGTGACAAGCGACCAGCGACTGGCTACGAACGACGAGCGAAGTACGAAGGAAGATGACACATGATGAGACAAAAGAAAAGAAAATTCTAAACTTTTGAAAAAACAAAAAATATAAAAATTCAAATATATAAAAAATCGAAAAATATAAAAAATCAAAAAATATAAAAAATCGAAAAATATAAAAAATCAAAAATATAAAAGATCGAAAAATATAAAAATCGAAAAATACAAAAAATCGAAAAATATAAAAATCGAAAAATATAAAAAATCGAAAAATATAAAAAATCGAAAAATATAAAAAATTGAAAAATATAATAATTCAAAAATATAAATTTAAAAAAAATAAAAATTAAGAATCTAGAATTTTAAAAAAAGAAAAATATTAACGAACGACGAACAACGAAAGACGCATACGAACGCGCAACAAGCCATTATTGACGTGCGACATAACGACGCGAAATAACGACGCGACGTAACGACGCGACGTAACGACGAGCGTAGAGTGACAAGCGACCAGCGACTGGCTACGAACGACGAACGAAGTACGAAGGAAGATGAGATATGAAGAGACAAAGAAAAGAAAATTTTAAAATTTTGAAAAAACAAAAAAAATATAAAAATTATAAAAAATCGAAAAATATAAAAAATCGAATAATATAAAAAATCAAAAAATATAAAAAATCGAAAAATATAAAAAATCGAAAAATATAAAAATCAAAAAATATAAAAAATCGAAAAATATAAAAATTCAAAAATATAAATTGAAAAAAAATAAAAATCAAGAATCTAGAATTTTGAAAAAAGTAAAATTTTAACGAACGACGAACAACGAAAGACGCATACGAACGAGCAACAAGCCATTATTGACGCGTGACATAACGACGCGAAATAACGACGCGACGTAACGACGCGACGTAACGACGAGCGTAGAGTGACAAGCGACCAGCGACTGGCTACGAACGACGAGCGAAGTACGAAGGAAGATGAGATATGAAGAGACAAAGAAAAGAAAATTCTAAAATTTTGAAAAAACAAAAAAAAATAAAAATTATAAAAAATCGAAAAATATAAAAAATCGAATAATATAAAAAATCAAAAAATATAAAAAATCGAAAAATATAAAAAATCGAAAAATATAAAAATCAAAAAATATAAAAAATCGAAAAATATAAAAATTCAAAAATATAAATTGAAAAAAAAATAAAAATCAAGAATCTAGAATTTTGAAAAAAGAAAAACTTTAACGAACGACGAACAACGAAAGACGCATACGAACGAGCAACAAGCCATTATTGACGTGCGTCAAAACGACGCGTCGTAACGACGCGACGAAAGGACGAGCGACGTGTGACAAGCGACCAGCGACTGGCTACGGACGAGCGAAAAGAGACATAAAGAGATAAAAGAAAAGAAAATTCTAAAATTTTGTGAAAACAAAAAATATAAAAATTCAAAATTATAAAAATCGGAAAATGTAAAAATCGAAAAATACAAAGAATTGAGAAATATAAAAAATCGAAAAAAATAAAAAATCAAAAAATAGAAAAAAATAGAAAAAAATAAAAAATCAGTTATATAAAATCAATAAATATAAAAATTAAAAAATATAAAAATCAAAAAATATAAAACAAAAAATATAAAAATCAAATAAAATAAATTTCGAAAAATATAAAAATTTGAAAAATATAAAATTCGAAAAAAAGGGTTTCGACGAACGAACAACGACGAGCGACATATGAACGTCGGACATAAATCGACGAAGCACGGAAAATGAAGGACGAAAAGAAGACAACTAACGAAAGATCACACGAAATGGGAAAGACGAATGACGAAACACGAACGTTTAAACTCGAAGACGTACGAAAGACGAGCGACGAGAGTCGAATCACAAAACACGAAAGAGTCAACAGGAAAAGTTAGACTAAATTCAAAAACTATTAAAATCTAAAAAATCAAATCATATAAAAATCAAAAAATATAAAAAAATCAAAAATAAAAAATATAAAAATTAAAAAATATAAAAATAAAAAATATAAAAAAAACAAATATAAAAAATCAAAAAATATAAATTTAGAAAAATATAAAATTCGAAAAAAAGGGTTTCGACGAACGAAAAACGACCAGCGACAAATGAACGTCGAACATAGATCGACGAAGCACGGAAAATGAAGGACGAAATGAAGACAACTCACGAAAGACGACACGAAAGACAACTCACGAAAGACGAATCATTAGAAACGAGCGATTAAACCCGAAGACGTACGAAAGCCGAGCGACGACAGTCGAATGACAAAAGACGAAAGAGTCAACAGGAAAAATAAGACTAAATTAAAAAACTATAAAAATTATAAAAATATAAAAAATCAAATAAGATGAAAAATCAAAAATATAAAAAATCAAAAAATATAAAAAATCAAAAATATAAAAATCAAAAAATATAAAAAATCAAAAATATAAAAACTCAAAAATATAAAAAATAAAAAAATATAAAAATGAAAAAATGAAAAAATCAAAAAATATAAAAATCAAAAAATACAAAAAATATCAATTTTGAAAAATATAAAAAATCAAAAAAATATAAAAAATCAAAAATATAAAAAATCAAAAATATAAAAATCAAAAATTAAAAATTAAAAAATATAAAAATAAGAAATATAAAAATAAAAAATATAAAAAATAAAAAAATATAAAAATTCAAAAAATATAAATTTTGAAAAATATAAGAAATAATAATATAAAAAATAAAATTATAAAAAATAAAAATATAAAAAAATAATAATATAAAAAATCAAAAAATATAAAAAATCAAGAAATATAAATTTCGAAAAATATAAAAATTTGAAAAATATAAAATTCGAAAAAATGTTTTCGACGAACGAAGAACGACGAGCGACAAATGAACGTCGAACATAGATTGACGAAGCACGGATAATGAAGGACGAAAAGAAGACAACTCACGAAAGACGACACGAAAGGGGAAAGACAAATGACGTGACCCGAGCTTTTAAACACGAAGACGTACGAAAGACGAGCGACGAGAGTCGAATTACAAAAGACGAGAGAGAGTCAACAGGAAAAATAAGACTAAATTCAAAAACTATAAAAAATATAATAAATCAAAAATATAAAAAATAAAATAATATAAAAAATGAAAAATATGAAAATCAAAAAATTTAAAAAATCAAAAAATATAAAAAATCAGAGAACATTTTTGATGGAAATGGCAATGGAACATCGCCTCATCTATCACCTTTTTTCTTTTATCTTTTGGAAGGGACAGACGCACAGACAAAGTAACTGACAAAAAGACAAATAACCCGAGAGAATAAAAAGGGACAAACAAACAAACAAACGGACTTCAAACGGACAGACAAACGGACGAAAAAACGAACAGGTAAACGGACTGACTAACGGAGTGAGAAAAACAGACAGAAAAACGGACAGACGGACAGTGAAACGGACCAACAAACGGACAGACAAACGGACAGACAGAGAGACATAGGACAGACAGACAGGCAAACAAACATCCAGAGAAACGGACATACAAACGGACAGACAAATGAACAGACAAACGGACAGACACACTGACAGACACACTGACAGACACACGGACAGTCAGACGGACAAAGCGACAAGCAAACCAGCAGACAAAGAAAGAGATAAAAGGACTCCCAACGGACAGACAAACGGACACACAAACTCGCAGACAAACGGACTGGCAAACGGACAGACAGACAAATGAACAGTAATACGGACAAACAAACGGATATACAAACCGCCAGACAAACGCACAATCGGACGGACAGACAGAAAAACGGACAAACGGACAGACAATCGGCAGACAGACAAGCAGACAAACGGACAGAAAGATAAATAAATAAACGTACAAACGGACTGACAAACGAACAGACAAACAGACTGACAAACGGATATACACACAAACGAACAGACAAACAGACTGACAAACGGATATACACACAAACGGACAGACACACAAACGGACAGACACACAAACGGACAGACAGAAAGACAGACAGACACACAGACAGAAAAACAGAGACAACCGGACAGACAAACGGAAAAAACGGACAGACACTCAACGGACAGGCAACTGGACTGACAAACAGACTGACAAACGGACACAATCAAACAGACAGAATGACAGATATACAAACACAGAGACATACAGACGTACGAACAAACAAACAGACAGACAAACGGACAGAAAAACGGACTAGCAAACGGACGGGAAAACGGTCGCACGAACGTGTGGACATACGGGCAGACCAAACATAGAGACAAACAGGGAGGCGAAACGGAGAGACAAACGGACAGACAAATGGACAGACAAACGGACAGACAACAGACAGACATACAGACAAACGGACAGACAAACCGTCAGAAAAACGGACCGACGAAGGGAAGACAAATGAACAGGCAAACGGACAGACAAACGGGCAACGGACAGACAGACAAAAACGGACCGACAAACTGACAGACTGACAAAGAGACAGACAGACGGACAAACACACAAATGTAAGGTCAAACGGAGAGACAAATGCACAGACAAACGGACAGACAAACATACAGAAAAACGGAAAAAGGGAGAGAAAACGGACAGACAAACGAACATACAGATGTACAGACAAACGGACTGACAATCGTACAGACATACAAATAAACAGACATACGGACAAACAAAAGCACAGACAAACCGCCATAAAAACGTACAATCGGACAGACAGACAGAAAAACAGACAAACGGAAGACTGACGGATAGACGGACAGACGCTCAAACAAACGGACAGACGCTCAAACAAACGGACAGACACACTATTAGACAAACGGAGGGACAACCGGAGAGACAAACGGAAAACAAACGGAGAGACAAACGGACTAACAAACAGACAAACGTATAAACAAACGGACACACAATGAGAGAGACAGATTGACAGATATACAAAAAAAGCGACATACATATAGACAAACGAACAAACGGACAAAGAGACAAAGGGACAGAAATACAAGCAAATGGACAGGCACACAAACGTCCAGACAAATGGGCAGACCAAACATAGAGACAAACGGACAGACAAATGGACCGACAGGTAAAAGACAAACGGACAGACAAACATACAGACAACCTGATTGACAAACGAACAGACAAACGAACAGGCAAACGGACAGACAAACGGAAAGACAGATTAAAACGTACTGACAAACATACAAACGGACAGACAAACACTACAGAAAAACGGACAAAGGGAGAGATTTACGGACAGACAAACGGACAAACGGACCTGCCATCGAACCAACAAACGTACAGACAAACGGATAGACAGGCACACATAAGAACAGACAAGAAGACAATCAGAGAGACAAGCAGAAAAACGGTCAGACAATCGGAAAGACAAAACTGACTGACAAACAGACAGTCGAACAGACAAACGGACAGACAAACGGGCTGGAAAATGGACAAAAAGCCGAACAGAATGACCGACAAAACGACAGACAAACGGACAAACGGACACACAAACGGACGGACAAATGGAAAGACAAACTGACAGAAAAACGGACACACAAACGTACAGGCAAACGGACAGACAAACGAAAAGACAAAACAGACAGACAAAATGACAGTCGGACAGACAAACGGACTGGCAAATGAACGAATTGGCAACTAGAATGACCGACAAAAGAACAGACAAACGGATTATCAAACGGACAGAAAAACGGACAGACAAACGGACAGACAGACAAAAACGGACCGACAAACATACAAAAAGACAGACAGACACACCGAGAAACGGACAGATAGAGAAACAGACAGACGGACAAACAGACAGGCAAACGGACAGACAAACGGACAAACAAAGAGGGCAACGTACAGACAGCAGAAAAATGGACAGACAGATGCACAGTCGGGCAGACAAACGTACAGACAGACAGGCAGTGAGACGGACAAATAGACAAACGGACACAAAAACGGACAGACAAACGAAACGACCAATGAACCAACAAACGTACAGACAAACGAACAGACAAACGGAAAGACAAACCCGACAGACAAACGGATTGGCAAATGGGCAAGTAGCCGGACAGAATGACCGACAAAAGGACAGACAAACGGACACACAAACGGGCACACACACGGAAGGACAAACGGAAAGACAAACAGACAGGCAGACGGACTGACAAACTTACTAACAAATTGTCCAACCAACGGACAGACACACGGACAGACAAACGTACAGACAGACAAACCCACAGACAGACAAAAAAGGGACAGACAGACAAAAAAGGGACAGACAGACAAACAGAGAGACAGATAAACGGACAGACAACGAAAAGACAAACGTACAGGTAAACGGACAGGCAAACGGACAGACAAACGGACATACACACAAACGGACAGACACACAAACTCACAGACACACAAACAGACAGACACCCAATTAGACTGAAAAACAGAGAGACAACCGGACAGAGGAACGGAAAACAAACAGACAGACAAACGGACAGACAAACGGACAGACAAACGGAAGGACAAACGGAAACACAAACGGACGGGCAAACGGACAAACATAAGGAGAAAGCACAAACAAACACTCAAACAAACAGGCCTACAAACGGACGGAAGAACGGACCGACAGACAGACAAACGGACAGGCAAACGGACAAACAGACACACAAACGGACAGAAAAACTAACTAACAAATTGTCCAACCAACGGAAAACGGACAACAAACAGAAAACAAACGGACAGACACACGGGCAGACAAACGTACAGACATGTAAACCCACAGACAGACAAAAAAGGGTCAGGCAGACAAACAGAGAGACAGACAGATAAACGGACAGAGAAAGGAAAAGACAAACGTACAGGTAATCGGACAGTCAAACGGACAAACAAACTGACCTACAAACGGACAGACAAACGGACGGAAAAAGGGTCCACAGATAGACAAATGGACAGGCAAACAGACGGGCAAACAGACAAATAGAAAGACAAACGGACAGACATACAGACACAGAAATTCTGGCAGACTGACAAACTGTCAGACAAAACAGAAACACAAACGGAGAGACAAAACTGACAGACAAACGGACAATCGTACAGACAAACGGACAGACAGACAAACGGACATGCAGACAGACAGACGTACAAATAGAAAAAAATGGATAGGCAAACGGACAGACAAACGGATAGACAAACGGACAGACAAACGGAGAAACAAACTAACAGACAAAGGGACAGACAAACGGACAGATAGACAGACAGACATACGGACAGACAGCAAAAGTACAGACACACAAACGGGCAGACAAACAGACAAACTGACTGACAGGCAAACAAACAGGCAGGTAGACGAACGGACAGATAGAGAAACGGAAAGACAGACAAACGGACAGGCAGATAGAGACTAATGGACAGACACACAAACGCACAGACATGCGGACAAATAGTCTTACGGTCGTATAGACAAATGGTTAGACAGACAAACGGTCAGACAGACGGACGCACTGACTGACGGGCAGACTGACGCACAGACAGTGGGGCAGATGGTCGTTTTGGAATATCAGATATCATTCGAAATCAGGGGACTCAAAAGCGTGTATTTCTGTTCTGAAATTTATTTATTACACTTTATATATATATATAAATATATATATATATATATATATATATATATATATATATATATATATATATATATATACGTACGTATACTGGAAAATAAAAATTAGTCCCATAAGTTAATCTACTCAGAACCCAACATCACATAATTTTAAAGAACTTGAAAAAGAAGCATATTACCACACTTTCATTGTATATTACCATTTGGGAAGCATCTTGTTTCGATTAATAATTCCTCATAAAAGGTCTTAACACCTTCCAGGTGCATGGATCGAATACTTGACCAGCAGTAACGAATACCACATTCATTTTCGAAAATTTGGTAAAGGTTTTATTTCAATATCTATTTTTGAACAACAGATTTCAGTTAGAAAAAATGTCTATTGTGTGTATAAAGTTGTATTAGCCATTGAAACAAGTTTATAACTTTTGTAAGTTTCGAATATTCAGATATATCTACGAAAATGAGAATGCACTATTCATTCAAGCGCTGTTTATAGTCGTATTATATGAGAACAAAGTTAAATTAAAACCATTTGTGAGTTAATTTTGTAAATGTTGAGTCTTCGTGAAGAGCATCTACAAATCAAAATATTTGTGTCAAACTCTAAGCGCCGTGAGTTGGAGCCGTGGTGTGCTGGAGCGGAGAATATCTGTTTGCAGAAAATAGTTTACCACAGACGGACGGACAAACACACAGTCGTGCCGTCAATCGATTTGACTGAATAAAGAATTATATATATAGATTTAGGAATAGAGCTTTAGGACGCATATGAGATTCTGAGACAGTAATGTAAAAGGGTTGTTTTAATCAATAATCATTGTGCAACTTGGATAGTGCAGTAGTTAAAATAATCTGACTTCCCTTGTAATGTAATGACAAAAGCCTGAGAAAAGACCCATTTCAATATTTTGTTATGATCACAAGCCCTTACCCTTACTTTCATGTTCCCTTCTCACTATCAACTCTCCTAAGACGATATAATGGCTGGAAAGCTCAGGCGTCTTGGTGTAGATCGGCTGGGAAATCTCGGGATCTCTGCATAGACACGAGTATGTGTTGTCTTCTCCTGTAAGACTGCTATTTTGGGCTTAAGTATTTTCTTATAGCCCCTTCTAAATTTCTCCACCGTTCTAGTTATTATTTCATGTGTTCAAACAAAAATATGAAGCGCTGGGAAACCAATCTGCCACGCAGAGTTTACCAGAGGTGAGGAAGTTGTGTGATCCGCGACGGCAATTCTCTGGTCGCCGCCAACACGCCCCCACAGCTGCGGCGCAGCCATGGCCGCGCCTGGGCGCTAGCGACTGTGACGTAGCTGATTGGAAAGGCTAATTTGCCGAATCAATGCTCCGCACGGCCGCACCGGCGGCGAGAGCGGAGGCGGCGGCGGCGGTGGCTGCTCCTGACATCTTCACAACGCCGCGCCTTCCCGCCACCCCCGCCCCCGCCCCCGCAGGCGTTTGTTCACAACCGCTGTTCGTTGCCACTGCGTCAGGCTGATTGACAACAGCACTTCCATTGACAATTCTGCATCTGTATGAAGAATTAAAAGACATTCTTTTGAGGCCATGGTAGAATACATTTTACAAAGATTGATGGCGAGTGAAATTTTATTTTTATATCAAATGTAAAAATCGTTTCCGGTTCAATTTGCAAATCCAAAAGAATCGTTATTTATCTGTAATGCATAACATTGATACCATTATGAGAAAACATTAGTACTTTTAAAGCTGCTAAATTCAAAATATCTGATCAAGTAAATCGAGTAAAATCGAAGTTTTGTTTTTTCTATCGGTCTTAGTTAGTCATTGCAACTCTATAAAACACTGTTACTTCTATAAGCACGTATAAACGACGTTTCAAACACACTGTTTCTCTTCGGAGACATTCTTATATCTTTATTTTGGATTTATGAAATGAGTGTTAGCACCAATTTCCCCCTACTCCTTTAATTCATTATATTGGAGAGAAAGAGAGAGAGAACGAAAGAAAGAACAAGAGAGAAACTGACCAAATTAAAAAATCAAACGAATGATTAGGTCAAAATTACCAACGGAAGAACGTCATAAACAAAATATTACATTTCTATTCTGATTCTGAGATCACTATCGCATTTGACTCATTACAACTTGCCCCTAACTCGGAACCCCAGGAAAAAACTTCTTGTATAAAATAATTGTAATTCTGAACGGTCAAGGATTAAACTTCATGGCTCACTATGTTCTTCGAGCCCATAGTTGATTTGTCCAGAGAACTCCGAATCTTCCTTTTTGTTGAATCTTCTTGTGCAGTTGATGTTCTTGTTGATGACCCTCCTATCGTATTGTCTCCTATTGTCAAAATCGGTTTGCAAAATGTACCCGTAGTATTAGATTTTATTTGATAGTTTCATAAAAAATATAAAAAGTTGCAAATAAATTATTCCGCAATCGCGAGTCTTCCTGTGCTATCCCCCGCGTGAATACCTACTCGCAACTGTTTGTGTTCAACCCGACTTGTTGAATAAAATATGCGTTTACGAATCTATCCTATCATAAGTTACATTTCAAATACGAGGTCAATTTAGAATTAATTTAAAATTTACAACCCAAATTAGCACGACATATTTAAAATATAAATAATCTTAAGCACATCAAAACTAATCCCATGTCACTCACAGTTGGAAAGACTAAACCCAATCTTAACTAAAGATACTCGTACTGTTTGGACAAATGCGTCCGCTTTGACCGATGTCGCACATTTACTAAACACGTCACTGGCAATTCACTGTATATTATTTGACTATAAACATTCGATATGCATTAATTTATCTATAATGTTTGATGTTTTTTCTGTTCAAATAAAATCGGAGTTTTCTGGCTTATCACAATAGGCATAGTCTGAGTTGAAAATTACAAACGAATGATACCGAAACACGTCATTGACGAAAACGTTACATCTCTTTTCCTACGATCCAGAGATCATTATCGGATTAGATAAGACTCATTACAACTTGCCTCTAACTTGAACCCGAGGAAAGAAAGCTTCAAAACAAAACAAAACTAAGGTGTCGAATATTGCATTCGGAACATCCCTTTATTCTCCAAGCCCTCCGCAACAGGTGCTCTGCGACTAGAAAAATGACAGGCGAAGTCATGGATTTTCCAGCCTCAGCTTTGAAACGGACGCCGGCGGCGGCAGGAGGAGGGGAGAGGGGAAGGCAAGCTCGCGCGGTCGACTTTCCGCAGCATTGCATAACTTCCCCTATTCTACGTATATAGCTCCGTAGAAACGTACGTATACTGGAAAGTAATTAGTATCACATTACAAAATTGAATGTTCACAAGCGCACATATTAAAGTGAGGGTGCGACTAACACGGGCAAGCAAAAGGCCAAACTGAATAAGTCCGTTAGAACATTTATAAATAAACTATACATTAGAAAGTAGAATGTCCACATGCCCATAACGGGAGATCCCTGAAGGTGCTGATGCTAATAACAGGAACGATCAGCAGGGCAACACGCTTACTATCGGGCGTCTTATTCAATAGCGAAGGACAGACTGAACAAGTCCGTAAGAAGGATTGCAGGGGCGGATGAAGTTCGCGGTTGCGAGAGCTCTGAGCCAATCATAGCCCTGGTTTTAGTTATTAGAATTTGCAATTATTGTAAATTAAAATTCTTTGTAATGAAGGAGGGTGTGTAAGGAAATAATTATTTTACTCATGAACTTCGACAAAATGCTAAATTTATTATAGTATCAAATAAATTAGTGGTATGATAATTTTGTATAAATATGATTGTTATGAAATACTGAAAAGCAGCGTAGTCATATCTATTCACTAGCATAAATGATTAAATATATAAATATACAAATTAAAATAAGTTATTTGTACAGACCTGGGGTAGGCTGTGTGACAACAGCGTGCATTGCACATTAAATGGTTTAAAAACAAAACATTTGCGCCGACAAGGGGCTAGCGGCAGAGGCGCACCCTACGGCCAACTCGCAACGCCCAAGCAGAACACCTTGACTCTCTTTCGGGCGTGGGGTTCGCATATGCGTATAAGCAGTTACGTGCAAACCAGAATTTATGGGAGAACTTCTCTTTTTTAAAAAAAGTATAAAGAATATTTTTAGGTCTGATTTCGTCGAGAAAGAAATTCTCGATATTGAACTTTCCAATATTAGTATGTGGCAATTTTTTAGGAAAATATTCGAATTTTGCCAAAAACGTGCCTTACGCCTATTTCAAGAGTTCAGTGTTGACGACGCAATATTTATTTTTTTAATTTGGAGCCGGCTTTAAGAAATTAACTTTCCAAATTTCAAACTTTAAAAAATTTCTTAATTTAAAACTTTACAAATTCCCCTACATTCCACGCACAATTACACAAAAAGTGCTCGTAGTTTTGGAAAAATTGTATATATTTTATGAAAATTGTATACATGCGATATGTAGTGCCAAAGTTGAAAATTACAAACGAATGACTGGGAAACACGTCATAGACAAAAAAAAACATTACATGTCTTTTCCCATCATCCTGAGATTATTATTGGGTTTGACAAAACTCATTACAACTTGCCCCCAGGAAATAACTTCAAAACAAATAAGGCGTCGAATACGGCATTCGGCAAATTCCCTCCTTCCCCAACGCCGTCGCAACGGGCGCATTGCGACTAGAAAAATGACGGGCGAAGATGAGGGGGATGTTGCCTCCTCCGCTCTGAAAACGGACGCCGGCGGCGCGAGAAGAGGCTCTAGCGACAGGGGCGCACCCTACGCCCAACTTGCGCACTCGCGGGTCGCCTTGGCTCTCTTCCGGGCGCGCGGTTCGCATTTGCATGTAAACTAGGTGGTGGGCGTCCACGGCTTGTTTACAAGTTGCACCTCCCGCCCGCAAGTTTCGAAATAATATCGCAACACAAAGAAGGGCGCTGGCCGTTGCGCCTTTGTTCGCGCCGCCCGCCCCCAGCCCCCTCCGCCCCCTCCCCGTCTCTTCTCGACCAACTCTCGCCAGACCTCCAGGCTCGGCCGCGCCCTTCAGTTCGGAGGCATCGGAGGAGTCTTGTTGCTCGACTTCGTGGGCGACGTCCCACCTGCATCCTGTTGCCCGAACGCCCAACTCCTGGCTGCGGTGTAATCGCAACTGTCACATAGCCGCGTGATATAGCTATGACTTCTACTTTGAGCTATAATACTAAAGCTATAATTCAAGACTCACATCTCATCTAGGACAAACATAGAAAGACTTGTATTTGTGGATTGAAAATGAAAATTACAATGTATGAAACCATTAGTATACTCGTTCTAAGCTCTTGTTCCGTCATACATAATTTCGTGTTCCCTCAGATGAAAGTGATTTAAGTTTCCCTAGGTAAAACAATGCACTAGCTATGTCTTACTGCTCCTGAGGAGCTCTGTTCTTGGGCGCGAGGGCGTATCTGTATCCTGTTGCCAAAATATTTATTTTAAATCGTGGTTGTTTTATAGACTGAATGTGTCAGGTTATAATATCGTTTTTAAAGATTTATGTTGTCGATTAGCCACAAAGATCAATAATGTAGTGATGACAATAATTATAAACTATTTTTCACAATTCAAATCTCCTATAGCTTATAGGAAACCTATGTGTTAGTGGAGAAGTACGCACGTTATAAATCATTTGTATACTCACGCTAAGTTCGTATTCACAAGTTGTCGAAGTTCTCTCCGCTTAAGGGAAGCATCAACTAGGCCTTACAGCTCTTGATCAGGTATGCAAGTACTCCACTTCGTCAGAGTTAACTTGTCTACATTTTGTTTCCAAAATGAGTTGTCTATCTTGTGGGTGTATTTTAGTTTTGGATTTGACGTAAATATCATTAATCTGCTTCCCTTAGTTTACATTCGCAGATTATCACATAGCCATTCTTTATGATGGCAAAGTTTTTCTGAGCTAGGACTGAGAGTTCAAGATATGGCATAGACGCCTTCCCCTTGTGATTGTTAAAAAACAGGCAGACCACCTGAATATGCATTTTGTTAGCACGCATGGGAAGTACAAGTTCCCCCTCTGCAAAGAATTCCTTTAATGTCTTGTTGCTCGGGAAGCGCTGACGTATGTCATTTTCCAACACTTTGCATCCTGCTGCCTATGTGGCTAAGTCGTGATTCTATTACAAACTGATGTTAACGCCAAGATCTTATACCATACAACATAGCTTAAATAATAAGGGAGGACAACCGCATTGAACTATATTTGAAGATTCAAATCCCATGAATGACATAATCGATGTTTTCTCATAGACATTGTCGAAGAAAAGGTACATCACCACACACGTCAGAAACTCATTATACTCTTATTCTATAGTCATATACATTCACATTCTTGAATCGACAATTTTATTCCAAGTGAAATTCAAAAGACTGAATATCTCTTTAATTTCAGCATCCAACACCCTGCCGCCGAAGTCTATTGCTTAACATGATAGTTCATTGTTTGTTTACGAAATGAAGGGTCGATATTTTTGAATTGATGTTTATGTATGGAAAGCAACGGATAAGGCCATTCATGAGTTCACGATTCTAATTCCCAGTTCTGTAAGGTTCACCGCAAAAAAACAACACGTCTGTCTGTGCGGGCATAGCAGGTCATGACGGGGCCCAGCCCTACCAGCGGTGTACCGGCCTTGCGGCCATGCAGGGGTAGAGGGGCACGCGAGGTTAGCACATAGACATCCCTACACCATGAGAAATAAAATGTTTTGCATATAAAGAACTAATGAATTTGTGGAAGAATGAAGCATATTTTTACTTCAATTTTTTTTGTTTCTACAAACCTTTTCTCTTAAGTGTCGTAAACGTAATTTGCAGAAAAACTTGTTTTTCATTTTAATTAGTTGTAAATTACCTCACGTTAATGGCGAATATAATAACTGAAGTAGTGAGAATATTTTTGTACTTATCTTTCACGATGCTTTTAAGCCCTCTTATTTCAAAAATACATATTTTCTTATAATATACTGCATCACCAATAATAATTGGTCACTATAATCTGAAGATAGGTGCGATTTTAAATGCTTTAACGCGGCTCTTTCAGGAATTGTCAAAAAGACTTGATAGAAAAGAGTAAGGGATTTAGCCAATCCATTCACAAAGCGTTGGCATTAAAATTATGAACTTATGTACAAGATGGTAACAGTATTATTTTCATTATGTTTTAAAATATAAAACAGATACCAATGTTCTCTAATAAAAAGCCATCTGTAAAATATTCATTTCAATATTTCAATGAATCATTAACAATGAGAAGAGAAATTACATTATAGCACATTCATACACAAACTATTGGTACGCCTGAAATATTAGCAAATATGTCGCAGTTCTTTTTAATAAAACATAACGCTGCCCTTAAGCATTATTAACAAATAGCTTTTGACGTTGTATGTTTAAACAAATATTTAATATTGTTTGTGAATTCTTGAGCTACATAAATAATACTATTAAAGATGCGCTGGTTTCATTTTGAAATAGTTTTTTGCTTTAGAAAGCAATACATTCGATTCTTTAAAAGGAATATGCAACAGTACCCACGGATTGTTTAGTCGTTATGCTGATTCCATGGACTTAATAAATAACGTCATACTTTTAACCTTAATTCAATACGAGAAGATAGGGTTAATGCGAACTACAGTGGACAGTGAATTTTCGTAAGTGAAGATGGTGAGTTTTAAGCGCTTTACAATTTGTAGGTAAAATTCATGATCATTTATTACAGGATGAATTGTGTAGGTACAGAAACACAATAAAATAGGAAACTATAAGTTTACGAATGCACATGACTGTAATGATGCATATATGACTATATGTAATTCATAATATTTGTTTCATAATCATTCAATGATAAATGATATATGTAATGAGGTTAAAACAATAGTATTTTAAACAAAATGTAAGCAAAAATATTTATTACATTCATTTATTTTGCAACAGTTTCCAATGAAACAAAGATCTACGAAGAAACATCTCAAACTTTGGGGGTGTTGCTTTAAAATTCCATGAATACTTAATTTAAAATCACGTATTTTCGTCTAAACGTATTGCCAAATGTATAGACGTTTCTACATCGAACTGAGCAAAGCATTTCATGCTACTGGACCTTTACACATGTATCAATCTCTGAAATGAACTTTATCATTTATTGAAGGCAAAAATCAAGTACATGAAATAAATTTGAAGACACCTGTCTTCCAATTTGTAGAATACAAATGTTTGCACGGAGATGATGCTAGAAGTTTAATATCAAACTTCCGATTAAAAGTTTAATAAATATTTATGGAATTCCAAAGGGATTTTGGTTCATACATTCAAAGGATTCATATAATGTTAAAAGTTTTTTTTAATATACCCACGGATAATCTACGCAAAATTCCGACATTTCATAATGAACTTTCTGATCTCGCGAAAAAATAAACTAAAATCTCATATTCATGTATCATTGGTAATTGTATTTTGTAACAATCGAAACAAACTGCAAGAAACAATCTCTGAGAGATTAAGAGGCACTAATTGTCTGACTAACATATGTCCAGAATTGCATTGGTTTCTGGCTTTAGAGCGGTAACGTTGCTTACGACGATACTCCTGCCTGGTATTTTCATCATAAGGAACCACATTGAAGCAAATTTTAACATACTGTTGCATTTTGTAATGTGATTGCTGTCGTAGATTATACTTTCAACCGAAAAATTGTGCAGCTACATTTACCTTTTCATGAGTAAAGACCATGACAGTCTGTTTGCCAATTGAAATATCGGGTCAACGACCCTCAGCACTCCGCATTCCATTCCACACGTCGACTCTAAATTGAATAGACAATAGTACTGAAACAGATACAATATTCTCTCATAAACTGACCTTATGAAGTCATTACTGTGCTGTAGCAAGGAACACAAGCATTCCGGATATTTATTCAGAATTTTTTGTTTGATTATCAGATATTCGATGATATTTCATTAAATGAATCCCTCTGTATATCATAATGGCACATCACGATCTTCTTTTCAGGAGGATAGTCATGAGGGCGGTGGAGATGAGCTGTGCAAACGAGACTATGAGGACAAGTGGTTCCCCAATGATGAAGCTGGTAGTAGGTCCCAAGGTCACAGAGATACGCCCTGCGGCAGCGGTGACGACGGATCTAAAGTTGGAGATGAAGGTTACTGTCACTGTTGTTGTTATAGTTATTATTGTTATTATTATCATTATTATTATTACTATTGCTATTATAATAATAGTAAATAATTTATTATTTTTATTCCCATCGGTCATCAAGTGACGAAATAATACACTAGAATCACCAGTGGACGAGGGGCGGCAACCCTGGAGACTGATTTCATGTCCCTGTGTGGAATATCTTTGGTGAATTATCAACTAGCAAGGTTTCACTCGCGGTCTCCGCTACTACTTACCATTTCCTGGAAATAGTTAAGATGACTTTCGTCGAGTGCATCAAAGATATTGAAATGTTATTTTAAGTTCTTTAATGATTACTCTTCATTTCGCGACTTAAAATCTCCGCCACCCTCAAGCACTTTGGAAGAGGACCTCTTGATGTTTTCAACTGAAATATCGGCGCCAGCGTGATAGATATTTTTGGTCGTTTTTGCTATTGGACGAGAATGTTTGCTTTACAATATGGAACCATTTTTTTTAAAAAAATTAAAAAGTCGATACTTCGTGTAAAGTACGCCGCAAAATCAAAATTTCCGTTTCAAATTCAGAGGGCCTTGAGTTCCTATAAATTGATCGAGCAGTATCAATTTTGAAGAAATGCGACTGAATTCTTGCGACGCTAGCATTCACAGACGGACGGAGAGACGCAGGAGGAGGGACGGACGGACGGACGGACGGAGGGACGGACGGACGGACAGACAGACGCTTTGCAGTTAATTGATATTTCGGTATCAAAGACCTACTAAACGGATTCTGACTATACCACTTGTTAGATGAAGTATAATATACGAGTACTACAATATATAGCAATATATAATGTTTCGTTACTGGGGTTCAGCAACAAGAGTTTTTGAGTTGGCCGTCTCTTCCTCCCCTTGCGATCTGAGGGCGGGTGTTCCGCAGGGGCAGAGGCCGACGCGGACGAAGCGACGCTGGTCCTCCTGCACGTGCCGCGCGGCCGCCGCCTGCAGCCGCTGGGCGGGCCCTTCGTGCTGCGCGCCACCCTCAGCACGGAGTCGCTGTCCTCCAAGCCCTTCCCCCCGGAGGGCGAGCTGGACATCGACATGGTGTACGAGTGGGAGGTGCTGGGAGGGTGCGACCAGCTGGAGGATTGCAGTATCCTGCTCGAGGCTGTGTCCTGCAGCGGGGGAGCCACAGTTGCTGCGCAGGTGATTTGGTTGGGCAGACTATGATCGGTCGCTAACTCCGGAACTTTCCACATGCCTCTTTCAAGGCTCCAAGAAACTTCGACTAGGGTGCCTTTTCACGCTGTCTTCAACTTTCTTTGATGCGTTTAAATACTCGTGCTCCGATTCGCCGGTTCAAAATGACTACGACGGTATTTAGCAGTGTCACCCTATTACAACACCGAAGTTGTCGTGTTTTCGATATTTACGAACTATTCTGTACTAGGGCACTCCAAGGGCCTATGCTAAGTTTATTTCGTCAGTCTCACCCTTGTACAGACGTCACAACAGATACTTAAAAATGGCCCAACCATGTGTGGACGTCAGTGCCCAACACAAAATACTTATGTAAATATAGCTAATAAACATGATAATCGATACAAAATAAAATGGTATTAGGAATGAAAAATTCAGATACTAAGCTGTAACACGTCCAATACAAAAACATCATTGTACAGTCCCAATATAAGCAAATCATAATATATGATATGGAAACTTTAATACTCCAACTAACAAAGTTCTGAGCGGTAATTGTAATGCTTTTAAAATAAAAGACAGTCAACGATTAATTAATATATATGAAAATATTGTCGAAATTCTGTAACGGTAATCAAGAACTGTCTAATATTTAAAACTCATAATTTTCGAT
The DNA here is from genome assembly GCA_038098605.1 of Gryllus longicercus. Taxonomy (NCBI): domain Eukaryota; kingdom Metazoa; phylum Arthropoda; class Insecta; order Orthoptera; family Gryllidae; genus Gryllus; species Gryllus longicercus. The sequence goes on along the minus strand of JAZDUA010000047.1, from coordinate 259,671 downwards.
GCAACAGCCTGATAGTCATAACACCTACAATATTTGTGGCGTATTTTCGAACGCACGAGCGAACTAAATGTCCGCACTTAGAAAAAGTAGATAAATGGAAATAAAATTAAGGAAATGAGCAAAGGTATATAAACAAAACAACATAGATAATTCTGTTGACTGTTATATTTTCTAAAATCAATACATTTAAAAATCAGTGTTATAACTCATATATATGGATAATATTGTAGTATGAATTTTTATGTATGAAATACCTTAAATAGTGAACAAAAATATTAACAAATCAAACATGTGTGGAATGCGTGGAAATTACAATTATAAATTTAGCAATATCAGTCACGTAATTCAAATTACCTCAATGCCTACCTAAATATTCTGATCAAACTGATCTACAGCTCGGCTCAAACTGACAGTTTGCAATTGCTGATTTTTCCAAAACTACACTGAACAAACCAAAACGAAAGATTTATTTAAAATAAATCTCGAAGTAATGTACTGGTGGTTAAGTTAAACTATTAAAAATAATAAATTAACAAATTCGGATTGAGTGCATCAACGTTTAGACATTTAAGCATTTGTCTAATTACTTTAAATCTAAAATGTTTCTGCTTTTGTTCTTCAATCGCTTTTGTCTCCTCTTGATCTTCGTTCATGTTCACACGAACGTGCTTCTTAAACCTGTTGAAACATGTTACTTTCTGTAAAATTGTTTTATAAAACGTTTCGTGGAAACTACATTTATTTAAATCGAGCTTTTACGTGGTTTACGAAGCTCAAACGACAATAAACAGTGACCTATTACTATCTCGGTAGAAGTTAGGTTAATTTCTTTGAAAGAGGATCGACAAAACGAGAATCGAATTAACGGAAAGTGTTCGTAGTGAGTGGTCGAAGGAAACGCGTTTTCAAAGGAGTCTTAGAATTTACTATACTACCTTCGAATAATGATAATCGTAATACAAGACGAAATAGGAATGTTAGTACACAGGATTCCTAACAACAGCGACAAACAATGTACGACAAATCTGATCGTGTACAACTTTCTTTTACGAAACCTTTTATAAAAGTTTTTAGAGAGCCACAAGTAAATGTTGGTACTTTTGCGGTATGCACAGCGTGCTAAATATTCATTTTTAACACAAGTAGTAAAAATGAGGCAATGCTCAAATGTTTACGTAAACCAAAAAATGCTACAAAGAAAATAGAATCGTCTGATATCTAATAGAACACGGTATCCAATTAAGTGATTCGTGTAGTTGATTTCACATTAAACCGGGGTACACTGAATATAAGGTGTGTTGTGACCTTTAATGACCGATTTCTTGGAATGCAAACGGTCGTTTATAATTCGGGAACACAAGAAAATTGGCCATGTGAAACAGGCCTTCCAGCTGCTAGGAGGCGTCTGCAATCGCACTGTGCGCAGTCGTTGGGCCTGCGCGGCGCGTGCGCGGCGGGGGGCGAGCGGGCGGCGGCGCGAGAGCCGCACTGGCTGGCCCTGCGGCCGAGCGGCGACGGTGGCGCCCCCGCGGCGCCGTGCGACGAGCAGGAACTGCCCGCGCTGCTGGTGGACCTGAGCGTGCAACCTGCGCAGCCGTCGCCTCCTGCAGGCGGCCACTCTGCCGCCGAGGCGCGCGTGGACTCCTCCAAGTCTCCTTCCTCCCCTTCCTCCCCCTCCTCCTCTTCCTCGGCGAGGCGCCGCGGCGGCGGGCCCAGCGTAAGACGCACTCGATGCGGCGCAATCTTGCGGCGGCGATGGTGTAACGGTTAGCGTTTCGGACTGTTGTACCCAAGTTGGCGGGTTCAAACCCGATCGAAGCCGTGGATTTTTCAGGGCGAAAAAATCCTTCGTACGCCTTCCTTTGGAGGGCAAGTAAAGCCGGCTGTCCCATGTTAGTAGATTTACTTGCATGTAAAAGATCCTCAAGCCTAAATGACGCCTCTGAGCTAAATTCAAATCGCCTGTTTCTCGCCCAAGAAATACCTCCTTTCTCTGCTAGTTGGTGAAAGGAGCGTAGCAAAATTTACGTGGTCAGACGGAAGAGCAGGCCTCATGGCCTGAGTCTCGCCACGTAAAATAAGGCATTAATTCAATTCAATTCAATTCACTCGATGCACGATTTTGCCCCTCGCATGGACTGACTGAGTAGCTCCGGACGCGTTGCTAAGGCCTTCACTCCCGTAGCACAAGTTTTTCTTTTATCGCGGGAGGAGGCGGTGATCTTCCCCAGTTGAACGGTGACCTACACGTCGACTCGCGAGGTTTTCCCCAAGCAGGCATCTTCCAGGAAGAGAAATGAAAAATCGCGTGCGATATACGATTCAGTCAAGCCAGCCGCTAGAATTATCCTTCAGGCAGCGGCTGAATTCAACCTAGCTGTCTAGTTAGTGTCGAAAATTATGCCATCGTCGGGCTGGAACCTGAGACCTCCTGGTCAGAGACAGTGGAGTGACATTAGTTGATGTCCTCAGCAACCTGAGTCGGTGCGGTGCTCGACGAATAGTTTCGTTCGTCTAATTAGACTGGTCCTAGATCCTAGATGCCACCCTGAGAGTCGCGTGCGTTCGCAGAAACATCGGAAACGTTCATGAGAAGAAGCGTGCAAATTGGGCCATTGACATTGTTTCAGATTTCCAGAATGTCTCAGAATAAATGTAGTAATAGTTTGCAGAAATGACAAAGATGATCACTTTATGTTATTATATATTAAATCGGTATTTATGTTCTGCCGCAAAGAGATGTGGTGTACCTGCCGAATACCCATGTTTGATGATGTGACTCTCAAATAGTCGCGAGGGTTACATATTGAACTTGTACGAACTTTCTTGCCACATTTAATAATAAAATGTCATCATTTTCAATCGGGATATTCTGAGGCATACTGCAGTCTTAAGTAAGTATTTAATTTATAAAATTAAAAATATTAGATTGGCTCATGGAATTTTTTTAAAAATCATTCTTTTAAAAATGAGAAAAGATTCATACTAGAACACCGCTTCATATGTTTCTGGCAATAAGTACTTTGAAGGTAGCGTGCCCTTCAATAATATTCATATAAATAATAATAATAATAATAATAATAATAATAATAATTTTATTTTGTAGGTGCAGCATAACAAGCATATTTTCTGTCCCGCTAGGGCCTAATATGGGAGTTAAAACGTCTCTTAGTGTGAGGTGCGTTGCGGGTTGCACGAGCGCCGTGCACGCATGCGATACGCCCCCACCCCGTTCCAGGGCGACCAGGCGGACGAGCCGTCCACGGCCTCCTCGGCGGGCTCCGCGTGCGCCCGCCTCCCCAGCGCCTCGCCGCCTCACCCGGCGGCGGCGGGAGGCGATTGGGCGGACGCGCCGGGGAGCGGGGGCGGGGGCGGGGGCGGGGGCGGGGAGGCGCGCGTGATCCTGCAGCTGGTGCGGGCGCGCGCGCTGTCGGCCGCCGCCGGCGCCGCCGCCTTCTGCTTCCGCGCCACGCTGCTGGGCCAGGCGCGCCGCACGCGCAGCTTCCAGCCCGCGCCCTTGCTCAAGGTGGCCTGCCAGCTCGAGTGGCGCAGCGCGCAGCCCTGGAGCGCGCTCTCCAAGGCCAGCATCCTGCTCGAGCTGGTCGAGGCCAAGGGCGGCCGGCAGATCGCCCATCAGGTTGTTTGGTTCCTAAAGTGCGCGACGCGCTGGAAGAAAATTAAAATTAACATTTAGCTTGGCTAAAAGTAAACCCTAACTAGTGGACACAGAAATATATTACACTTCACAGGCCACTAGTCACGTCATTGTTAATCATATTTACGCTACTCTCTGCAAATTTTTAACTTATGAAAGATTTTTTCACGAGTATAGGTTTGTTCTATGTCCAGGTTTGGAAATGATCATCAAGTATGCTATTGTTTCAAACATTCTCATTCAAGTTTGGCCATGCATTCGCAATGTCTTGGAGAAATTTGATTTTCGCGTCCAAAATAACGTTCAAGTAATTATTTCGGCCGATAATTCACACTCGCAGGGGCAAAATATGCAGCGAAGACGCGCTTAGTACTTGAGTGTGCTGCGGGTTGCGTAGAGCTGTTCAGGGGCGCATGAGTTAGCAATAATGCATAAAATAATCATCAAAGCCTGTCTATGTGCGATAGACATACGTACATCTACATTACGCAAAAAATACAAACAAATAAATTGTGATTATTTCTTTCTCGTTAGCGCTTACACAGTAAAGAGAAAGTTATGTAATGCTGCGCGAAAAAACGGCCAATTTTCGGCAGAAAACTCTTACTACCGGGCCCTAGTAAGGCAAAAGAGGGTAAATCCAGTTAAAACAAGGAAAACATCCTATAACACGTAATGGAATCTCTTATTTGTGGGTCCGTAATACCGAAAAACCGATTGACGGCAAAACGTCCTTCCGTCCGTCAAATGTATGTGGAAAACACTAGGACCTAAACTATGCGTACGATTTTTCCAAACTGAATAAACCCCTGCCGATCTACCCTGAGTAGAAACTCTGCGATTTTGAAAAAAAATATCATAAATTTCTGAGGGGGACATGAAGTTCTTGTGGCATTTTTCAACATTTTCTCAAAAATGGCTCCAAAGTTTCTCGCGAGAATAGAGTAAAATACACTAATAAAATGGCATAGGTGCTATTTTCACTGGTAACTCTGAATTATTGAAAATTGAAAATATTATTTTTTTTCGGCGGCTTCATACAACTACAAAATTGAGAATAGAGATTAATTCTTGAAACTAAATTTGCTGCTCGTAATAAGTTATTTCATCAAGGCCATGTGCTTTTGCCATGCGTTTATAAGAGAAAACGTGGACTTCTTCACTGATCTGAAGAAGCACAAAGGGACGGGCGGCGTGCATTGGCAGACGCTGCCGCTGCGCCAGGAGCGCGCGTCGGCGAGCGGCGGGGCCTTCTGGCGCGACCTGGTGTGCCCGCGGCTGCCGAGCGGCCGCGAGCGGCCCGCGCTGCTGCTGCAGGTGCACACCGAGTTGCCCAACTCGGCCGCCTCGGGCCAGCCCCCCTCCCCGCGGGCGCCCACGCCCATCGCCGTCAGCATCGCCATCAAGAGAGAGCGACAGGTGAGGAACCCTGCGTTGGAAACGACTGATGGCGAATCACGCTCGCTGAATGGCGAGTGTAGACCACGCTCTTGAAACAACAGTTAAATCCAGTTCATGAATCACGAACCTTCTTGCTTCCGATCACCGAATCACCTTCCTTGACATCACCCATCACCGACAGCACAGTCGTCAGGAGAGAGCGCCAGGTGAGAAATACATTTGAAACGACTGAGAGAGAAATGGCGGAGGTAATATGCGCAGTTGACTGTTAATTGTAAGATGTAATACATACCATTGCTCCGTCATCCTTCCATAACTCTGATTTATTAGCTGAATTGGAAGATTGTGGAGCTTGTCGCCATCACTCAGAAATTAATACAAGTAATATAGTTAACACATAATTAAATCATTTAAATTATTACAAAAGTCAAGAAATACGTGTAGTGTGCTCCATAAAAGCATTCTGTAATGAATTTACTAATATGAATGATGCAGTTGGATATTGGCAAGACGTGCCGTAATTAATTATTATGTAAATAATATAGTTTAAGAACAATTGAAAGAAAAATACATTTGTTAAGAATTCACATTGAAGTAAACACGTAGTGCAGTGACAAACGACATGGTATTACGTGCGATGCCTGAAAGACCCTCGGCGCATGTTGATGCTGTAGGCAAAACATTTCCAGTGACCCAGATGAAGAAATCTTGTTACCAACAGAAGTTAAATGGCAGGTTGGCAGTCCTGCCGCACAACAGCAAACGTTGCTGCGTGCGTGAAGTGCGGTGTTTCATGTTCTCGCTTCTTGCTTTCTCGGCTTGGCGGGGCAAACTTCATGACAACATAGCGCCTCAATCCACAGAGATGTGGGCATTGACACATGAATGTGCACGTACCATACTGTATGCATTATGAACCAGAACGTCTGAACAGACAATGCACATGTTTATCATAAGTGAAAAGGCGAATTAACGTAAAGATTAACTTTCAGCCAGTTTTTCAAAATGTCGCCTTTGAAGACAAGAATTGCGTTCTTAGGATTCTCTCAATTCAGTTGTTCTAACCTCCATAATCACCATTAATTTTATATTTATCTGCATTACGAAGGTGCAGTTATTGCGTGTGGTAAGACGTTACTTTATATCTATCATGAGTTAATTAATATGTACCTACGCATCTCTTAACTCCAGCTATTTAATGTGGGAAAACACAGTTTCCAAAACTAGGAATAATTTTAAATTAGGTATTTCTTCGTTAACATAAATATATTAATTGAGCAAACAAGAAGCATTTATTCTAACATTAGGGAGGATGCGCTTAACAAAAACTTGTCATCAAAACTGTTGACTTGTTTCATTAAATCTCATTTATTTTTTTGGTTTAAAAATTATTAACAATATGTTCTTTCTATTAGGCATTGATCATTATGCAGTAAAACACCTAAACTAACTGACTAATTTAATTGCATTTAGTGCCTATGGATTTCACATTAGAACTTCGTTTAAACGTTTGTTTAAATGAAACAGAACTACCACAAATAAAGACAATTACAAAGTTCGAAATTGGCGAATGCCCTTTGTAATGAATAGCTGGGTAATAGTCACGAATAAATGTAAATTAACATTCGAAACCTGAACAAGAGTTAATTAATTTCCATGTACCCATAAAACGATTGTGCAAATACCAACACAACACAGTAGGAACAGCATGAAATCGATAGATGCGTTTCCATTGAAAGACATGTTTTACATTTGTAGGTGGGCTTCTTATTATATTGTTTATCGCCAATTATTTCGAAAATTAAATTTCATTGTTTCATTACATGTCTCCAATAAAAACTAATCCTGATATTCTTATCCATACTTTGCTTTCGTCCCTTATTTATCATGATTTCACTTTAATTTTTGAGTAATTATCTTTATATCTTTTAAAAAATTCTTGGAAGTTATTTCGACAAGTCCTGTAAAATAAGGTTTAATGCAAAAAATTTCAAATGAATTTTTCGTTGGGTGTTTTGTATATACTGAGACAGTAGGTTAAACCTCGCGTTTTTTTTTATTTTCCAGACTCTAAGATGCTAATGGGTAAATAAACGATATTGTAATTAAGATTTTTCTCCAAAACTTTATTATTATGTCCAGTGATATATTATATGAACAGATTGTAACGGCAGCATTTATTTACAAATGTTAAAGACAACCTACAACAATTATAATACTTTCTTTTTTCAAAACCTAGCACTTAACAAGCTACACCTATAAAAATTGCTATATTTCCAAGTTGTTCTACGCGCTAAACGAAATCGCCGGCCATCTGCGTCTTTGCAATCATATTGTAATTTTAATTGTGTTTTTTATTCATATTAAATTTCAATTGTTGAAACGTTTCGTCTATACTTAGTGAATGGTAGTTTACATTTTTAGTGTTTTAAAATATTTTATGGCGTTGGCACGTAGTACTCTTCTGCCAAACGGTGATAGTTCAAACAATGTATTAGCACTAGTAAGTATGTTTTGTTGTTGCTTTTCATAACTTAAAGGGAATCTCAGCGTCGGAGAAGTCGTTAGCGAGCGACGCCTCCAAGAAGGCAGGTTCTGCTTCGGGAGCTGGCGACCCGCCCGCCCAAGTGGAGGCGGTGGATGGGGACGACCAGGACGCGACGGACGCCGACGAAGCCCTCGCGTCAGACGAGGACGCCCCCGTCGCCCGCAGCAGACGCGCGGACGAGGACGGCGAGGACGGCGAGGACGACGGGCGGGCCGCTGCCAGAGACGGCGACGGCGCCGCCGGCGGCGTCCGCCTCAACACACAAGAACAGTACGATGACGATTTCGAGGAGGACGACGATGTCGACGGGGCAGACTACACGGAAGGTGAGGTCAAGCTGTTTTATTCTTGCAAACACGTTACGACCAAACTTACTCGCGTGGCTAGATGGAGAAAAGATGGCATGCCAAAGGTTCAATTGTTCTAATGGGTGTTAATTTCTAAATCATTGAAACCGCTCAGAATTTTGGCAACGTACCAGAATTTGTGCAACGTACTCCCTGCACGTTGTTTATCCGTGAACTCTTTTAGACGATAGTGTGTGAACGTAACGACGGTGATTATGTTCTGAGTAAATAGGATTTGATTAACCTTGTCGTTTATCGGCAAATTTTCACTTCTCCAGACAGCAGGTAGAGGAACCGGGGATAATGGCAATCACGAGATATTGGGAGTAGTGATAGATTATCAAAAATATTGTAACCAACCCATTTTGAAACATATGCTTCTACCTACTAGGAAAGTGAGTGGCTGATGTTAGAAAGTGTTCTCCGAAAAAGGGAACTTGCTCACATAAACTTAGAATTTTTTAGAATTTTGTTTGAAGAGGTACTTCAGAAAATTATTTGGAGCCAATTGCAAGTAAGCATTTTAAACATTCTGAAAATGTCTATGAGTAGTTATGATAAAAATGTGCTTGTGGGGTAATGGTGGCCAGCAATTCTTATTTCGCAGCGTTACTACCATTGCCCCAAACTAAATAATTCTTTGATCTGAATGAGTTTAAATTGCCCCCTGATATTACTTACACATGTAACAAGAATGGTTGGACGGATGAAGAATTCATTAAATGGCTTAAATACTAAGCCATACCTGGCTATCTACCCAGAACCCAGTGCTGCGGATATTGGATAACTTTGGGAGTCACATCATTTTGGAGTCCTACAATTATTGTAAACAAAATAAATACTGTTTAAATTACCAATGTGTTTATATGACTTCATATTTCTTTAGTGAGTCCCATTACCCACATGTGAGGGTAATGGAGGTCAAATGCATTTTTTTGGAAATTCGTTATGAGAGGGTTTTAGTAAAATTTTGATTATTTTTTGTAGTGAAAACACAATCTTATTAACTAATGTGTGATACAAGAGCACATCCTTGTTCATAAAAACAATTCTTGTTGATTTGTATTGAAAAAACAAAAAGTGACCCTCATTACCCCGGTTCCCCTACGATCTGCAAGAAGAGTAATACGATGCTATGGCCATCGATAACGATGTGAAGTATTGTAGGAGACATATGTGTTTTGTGTAGACAGTGATTCACGAAGTATATCTTTCATCTTCAACTTTTCCAGGTGACAGCGCCGATCCAGAGGAAGATTGAAAGGGGATGTGCAGTGATGATACGCAGTGGTGTATGACATGTGTTTTCAGTAGCCAGTATTCACGAAGTCTATCATTTACGTGTAATTTTGCCAATTTTTAGACAACGTTTATTTGTAGGAAGACAATAATGAGGAATCGACAAGCAATGATGATTTGTGGTATTGTAGTGGGAAGTTGTGTTTTAGATAGCCAGTGTTTCATGTCTATCGTTTTCGTGACATGCACACTAAGAACACGGCGCTTTTCTGAAGGAAGAATGAAAGAAGGAGCCTACACACAATGATGATTTGTGGTGTTGGACGACGTTGTGTTTTGAGTTTATAGTGTTTCACCGAGTGTTCCTTTTTATCTGTAATTTGCCACGTCTGCAGACAATTGCATCAATCTTGATGAAAAGGAAAACTGGCAGCTGGGATGCCGCCAAGAAGGCAAGTTCTGCAAGATGGGAGGTAGTAGCGACTTGAGTAGAGAGAGCGGAATTCTGTACGCTCACAGACGGCAGCGCCGAGCGATGTCTTGAGTGGAGAGTGTTTCACAAAGTCTTCCGTTCACGGTAACTTGCTCTTTTTTTAGACGACAGCGCCTCTCTGGAGCACGAGGAGAACGAGTCGTCACTCTGGCGACAATATGTAGTGATGTAGGAGTTAGTTGCATTTTTAGTAGCCAGTGTTCACGGTGGTCTACCGGTACCAACGACAAACCCGACTGACCAAAAACGATGTGTAGTAGTAGTAGGAGGTAGTCGCATTACGAGTGGCTAATACTTCACACATTCTTGATGAGAGTGGGAGGCAGTGGAGACTTAATTAGATCGCGTTTATGAACTGTAATGTTCACTTGACTTCTCGTTGAAGGTCAAATGCGCACTCTTTTCAAATGACAGCGCCTCCCTTGGGGATAACGGAGAACGACGACCAGCGGCGACGACATGTAATGTGTTGGGAGCCAGTTGCGCAGCCAGTGTTTCACGTTGAGGCGTCAACGCGCGCCGTCTTCAGGCGACAGCGCCTCCGCGGAGGGCGAGGACCTGGAGGAGCTCGAGGCCGACGAGGCCGACGAGGACGACGAGGCGACGGTGGTGGTGGTGGAGGTGCTGCGCGCGCGCGGCCTGGAGGCGCTGCCGCTGCCGGCGCTGCTGCGCGCCACGCTGCGCGAGTACCCGCTGCACGCGCTGCTGTTCGACGCGCGCCGCCTGCCGCGCGTGGACGCCTTCTTCGAGTGGCGGCGCCGCGAGCCCTGGGCGCAGCTGCGCCGCGCGCGCCTCGCCCTCGAGCTGCTGGACGTGCGCGGCGTCGCGACGCTCGGCGCCCTCGCCCAGGTGCCCTCGCTTCACAGCGATTGCGCATTCAATTAGTTTAATGCGCTCTCATAGCCAGAAGTAAAGTTAATACAACTCGAAAGTGAAAGAACATTGACAACTATTATATAATTAAACTTCAATTAGTAAATAAGTGGTCAATTCAAGTTACAAAATACTAATAACAATAACGTAATTATTGCCTAATAAAATTGTGAAGTCGCCATTTTGATGGTACAACACACATTGATTAAAATATATCAATTCTGAGCCTAAAATATATTAAATGACAAGAGACAATAAGTTGTTGCAACATGCGAGAAATATTATAATTTCCAGCAGCCAGGTACTCTTTACCAATAAATTAGGTTGAACAAAACCTTACCAAATTTGATTTAACCGTTGAAAAGAGCATAATACAATTCTTGTGGTCGCGATATGAGCAATGCTTGAAATTTCACACAATTGCAGTGTCAGGGTGCAATCTCCATGATTGCCATAAATAACTGCTGAAGCAACTGATTAAATTAATTAATAATACATATTTAAAGGCCGCCTGCTTGCCTAGTCAGAAGACATCCATCTCGCCCAACACAACATATCAAAGTGAAAATGCATTATGCAAAATGACTCTTCTGTCTCCTTCAACTACGACTGAAGTGCGAGATTGCCTCCGTCTGAAGTGCCTATTTCTCAGAATTGGAGGTTAGAAACATGAAAAAGTGAAGAAACGCAAATGTTGTTAATGACGATGGCAAGCTAAATATTATAATGTAATTATCAATTTCTCTTATCGTATTTTTTTAAAAAATGGGTCTTTGAATATTATACAATTTCTCAAATTGTTTAGGGATCTGTAAAATCTTTGAGTAAACGACTGACCTCAGCCTTTCAACTACTTTTTCAAGATCACGTAGGAAGACAACGTCGGTCAGGATTCACACGGGCCAGCGAAGGGCTCTGACAAGGCTTGCTCGAGACGATATTATGAAGGTGACGAATACGTGACGCCGACGTCTGCAGAGGGGACGCATTGGACGTACATCCTTGACGTGTGACAAATTTCCTGCCCTTCAGGAGACATTCTCAAATCCATCAAGTTAATCCACACTTGCCCTAGTCACGTGATGTCCCCGCATTGCGGTGCATATGCGCATGCAAGCGCTCGAGAACTTATGGAAATTGGCCTCTCCTACCTTGTCGCCACTCATTGCCTATCAGCTCTGTCTTCTAATATTTGGTGTTATACACATTTTACGAAGGTTTTTTATTGTGACGTCTGCCTATTTTTGGTATTAAACGATTTTGTGGTGTATGAGAAACGTAAGTAACAATAAATGTCTAAAATGTACTGGCAAAACTTCCATTACAATAATTTATTTACATTACTGGGGTATTATCTACATGATTACCGCAGTTGTAATAACACTTGTTCGGTCTCTGTAATTTCTTTTGAATTTTCTTTAAAAATTTCTGTTTATTGGATATTACAATTTAAATCAGTGTACAACATCCCCTCTGCCTTCCGTTCCTAACTAAATTTGTTTCCAATCGTTCCAGCCTCAGATCTCCGGATCCATTTCAGGGCTCGCGCAGTTGCAACTGGTTAACCATTGAGCGTTTTGCTAACCTCCATGCGAATTTTAGTTAATTACTCATCGTAAAGAATATCTTACCAGTTTGGACTTATAGGTCAGTTACCCGTTGCATGGAATGCAAAATAAATAATATTTTTAATTTATTTAAAAAGAATGTGGCTTTAGCCAAGTAAGAAACGAATGTATGGACAGGAATGAATTTATTCCTCAAAAGGATAATCGAATTACTTACTAACTGACAACAAATTTCAGTGAATAGATAATTGGCTGGACATGATTCGCCTATTGCTTTATAAATGAATGCGCAGGCCATCTCCGCGCACTTCACCCTGCCGAAGTCGAGGTTCTCCCGCGAAGCAAAGTACTTGTCTCCGGTCGATGGAAGCCTCCGTTTTCAAATTACGTTGAATATTATTCGTGTAGCAGACAAACCACTGTAGTGGCAGAGATGCTCGTGTAACTGGGCCAGCGCAGAGGGAGCACCCGGTTAAGAGGACCAGTATGGGTATCATTTGCTTTTGATTGCCCGCACTAGTTTTTTCAGACATAGTGGTCTCTGCGTGCAGGCCTCGGCGCCGGAAATGAGACTTACTTATTGACTGTTTCCGCGCGCGTCAACCGCTAAGGTCCCGTCAGCGAAGTGAAGGTTGTGGTGTTCGTTTCTTTCTGGATGGTGAGATTCGGCGCCGACCTACACGTTGGCTTGTGTGGGTTTCCACCAGCGGGACACCGCCCCAATCGGGGCAATCTCAAGTTCCAATGTTGTCTTTCGATATATGGAATACTGTAGAGTACATAAGTGTAAGTATGTGGCCCATTTCGTTACGGTGCCGTTCGGGTATTGGCTTTGTGTTAATCAGCAAAGGTATAGAAAACTGCTGATCACAGTTCCCGGCTGCCAGGTTTCGCCTCCCGATAGCGGATGAATTCGAGCTATGTAGCTTGTGTGAATAATCTCGCCACCATCAGACCCCCAACCCACTGACCTCCCGATGAAAAACACTGCAGTCCCCTTGACTGGCAGATGCAAACGCTCGTTGCTGCGAGACGTTTTGTGCGTCGCACTGACGGGCGCGTCGGTGTGCTCAGCCGCTGGAGCTGGGCGCCTTCGGGCCGGGCGCGCCGCGGGCGGTGGAGTGGCGGCGGCTGCGCTGCCCGGCGCTGCGCGGCGCAGAGCTGCAATCGCGACCGCCCGCGCTGCTGGTGAGCGTGACGGTGCGCCCGCCCCGCTCGCCCCAGCCCTCCTCGCAGCCCGGCTCCTCGCTCACCCTGGCGCCGCCCGCCGCGCCGCCCTCCACGCCCCTCTGCGCACGCCTCGACGCCAAGGTTCGTTGGTTTTGAATGCGTCAAATGTTAAGGTCATTAGTCCCAGAAGCGTAGTGCATGTTTTCCTTGGGAGCTAGCGGTGATTTTCCCCCACTGGATTACTGAGTTTTCCCCTATCAAGATATTCCCACGAACGGGGCACCGCCCCAGTCGCGACAAGCTCAAAGCTCCCTACCGATTTCCCAACGAGTATTAGAGTGTGGTGCATATAAGTGTAAGAGTATGTAAGGGTGAGGAGAGAACGAGGAAGAGGAAGAAATGGTTGCGCTCGGTCCGATACCCGTTTGTTAGGGTACTGCTGCGGCATTCACCTGGTGTTGATCGGAGAAATCACGGAAAAATACCGATCAGATCAGCCATCCGCGAAAATTCTTCTTGAGACAGTGAGGCTGACCAGCTAGTGTTGAAAATCCTACTACCGTCGGTATTCGAACCTCGAACCTCCCGGTGACAAGCACTGCAGTGACATCAGTTGATGCCCCAGTACCCCAAGGTACTGCGCCGGACACAGGGGTGCCCCGAGATAACCAGGGGCTTGGAGCAGTTGATCCATAGTGTAACACCGGTCGTCTCGTTAGAGAACGCCCAGTCAGCGGCGCGGTTGTTTAGCTCAGTCGGTGATGGAAGGCATTGTTAAACAGATACTGGTAACATGAAAGAAACACTTGGATCACTGGTAAAAATCACTTTTATTCCTGGGCAAAATAATTTAAAATGCCCCAGGGAAGTTACACTTGTAAATAGAATAAGAAATCTGAAAATTAGGTGGATAGAAAAAGAAGATGAAAAAGTTAGTATTCAGAATAAAGCTTAAAATTAGGAAGACTTATAATTAACATTACAATGGCAAAATACGAAAGTTACAAATCGATGCGCCATAGCGCGGCGCCGCATTACAAAAAACTTTACACGGGACGAATGCCCATTGAAAAATACTGCCTGGAAAGAAGGGTCTCTGCGCGCCCGGGGACGGGCGCGGCGCGAGGAGGCGGCGGGCGTCCTTCAAAAAAAATTCAGCGGAGGTCAATGGCCCCCCGGGCCGTCAGCTGGCGGTCGGGTCGTCTGATGGCGTCACCCAAAGGGCGGTGGCGCGTGGCTGCGTTGAAACGACGTCTGGGAGAACTGGCAGTAACTGGTAGAGAACTGGTAGTGACTGGTAGACTGGTAGTAACTGGTAGACTGGTAGACTTGGTAGACTTGGAGCGAACGGGCGGTCTCAATCTCAGGAACGTAGTAATTAACTATGCGTACCTCTGGTTCTCATTATAATGATTGTCGATTACAACTTCGGACAGTTTAGCAATCCTTCGGAGAAACATTCGCCTCACGACGAATTCCCACCCCAGAGAATTTTCTCTGTCTACTGCAGCCGGCACAACGCTCAAAACTCGCAGCAAAATAATAAAATCCCACATAGGCACATTCGCCCGAATAATTCCCACCCCAGATAAGTTTTTCTCCTAACTGTCCTCAGCCTAAGGCTCCTTCCGACGAATAATTATAAGTTTTTCAGAGGCACACTGGTCTCTCTCCGACGAATAGTTACGCCCTCAGAGAAGATTCTCTCCCGACTGCTCCCCGTCTAAATGATCTGGCCCCGTCTGATGCTCTGGCCCTTCTGAATTTTGTAAGTTGAAATTGTATTAGGTCAACTTTTACCCCCTCCCGTTTCTCTTGTGTGCTTCAGCTCCTTAGAAAAGTCACGTCGCTATTGGCCAAAGGTACTGGCGCAGCGCATTAATTTCAACCAATTGCGAGGAGAGAAGCATGGAGTTTCGACTCTTTGCATCACTGTGAGCGTCCAGAATTTTCCTATTCCTTCTAGAACATGCTTGCACAAGACAGGCGTTGTCCGTGAAAGAATTTATCGCTCTGGGATTCCCTGGATGTCGATTTCAAGAGCGTTCTAGAAGGTTCGCGCAGCTGGCCATGCGAACACGTGCGTCTTGCAGTGAATCTGTCGACGACTGACCCTTGTAACGACTTTCTTAATGTGCCGGGGGCGGAAACGGCTGTCCGATAAGCGGGGTTGCGCGCGCAACGCTGTCTGTTCATTTCCCAACAGAACTCAGGGTGGCCGAGTCTGTTTGTTTAAATTTTTAGTCCGCTGAATTTCGTTTCAAAACGTATGACGAAATCTGTATCGCTACAATAGGGCCCTTCTTTTTAAAAAGAGTTCCTCTCCTTGTCCAATTCATCAACAGAATTCATTTGTCCATTCATCAGTAGTCACTTTCATAGTTATTGGGCTAAGAGATGAAGATATTTTTATTTGTTTTGAGTAAAGAGAAATTCGGGCCCCAATCAACTCGGCACCTGGGGCACTCTGCTACACCCCCGTGCGCATGCGCACAATGGTTCTGCCACTCCACAAGCAGTAATGCGCATGCGTGAGTTTACTCAAACTCGCGAAATTCGTCCTCAGAAGAAAGTGTGCAAATTAGGACTACCACCGCCTCTGAATGCCGAATGATTTTGGAGATTTCGAGAAGGCGTACGTGCCTGTGAGACGTCTGGAACTGTTGAACCGACTTTGCGCATATTTGCCTCCGTTAAACTTCAAATCGTTTCCCTAAAGGAAGCGTGTAAACTGAGGGTAAAGATGTAATTCACAAACGTCCGACATGGTCGCAACAAAGTATTATTCTTCTCAGGCAAACTTCCTTTCAACAATAATTCGAGATAATTTCACTGCTACACAAAGTCGAGCTTTTTTAGTTGAGGGATATTATACCGGAAAGTCCTTTTCTAAGCTGCGCAAGCATTAATAATTTTTGGGAGAATGGTATTTGTAAGGAAGAAGCGTACATACAAGCTTGAGGGGAAAACTACAGTTGATGATTAGAAATAGATAGCGAGTTATATTCTCCTCGTAGATTAAATGTGATATGTCCACATCCATGCATCAGTGCAGGGAGAATTTCAGAAGGTTAACGTCAATGACCGAAGACATACGTGCAACCGAAACCCTTCGGGAATTCACATAATAGTTTTCAGTAGTACCGAAAGACAAACATGTAAGACAAAAATAATTACATTTAGACGAGACGAATAATATAAAAAATAATCCAAGATTAACTACTACAATTGTTTCTTATTGTTATTAACATTTTTTAACTTTTGCCGGTAGTTAATTTTTGCAAGCAGGGCAAAATAAAAATGTTTGTTTTTTAAATGCACAAATAAAATTCAATTACATTTTCAGAAATTATTACGTAACAGTAACTGAAATTGCTTAAAATATAACAATCGCTAATAGTGATTAGCATTTAGCTGTTTTATAAGTGAGAAATAAATTCGTGCAGAGTATATCGTTTGTTGAGAATGTGTTGAGAAACACGCATTTTTGGTCTAAGCCAAAATTTCACTTTTCTTCATCTTCTCGTTTTTTTCTTCTTCTTTTTCTTTTATTACCTTTTCATCTTTTTATTGTCTTCTCTTTTTCTTCTACTATATCCCTACTATTTATTTTCTTTTTCCTCCTTCTTCTCATACTTTTCCTCTTCATTCCATAGTGATACAACTAGCATAACTGCATAACATGTCAATTGCTGAGGGCGCTGGAATTGAAAAGTCACTACGTCTAAATCATGAACATCATATGGTTTCATTCCCAAAAACAATTAAAATACTTGAATTCGCAACGGTACGCAACGCTGTGCTACTGTTATTAACCATATTTTCTTATATCTCTGCTTTTTCAGTGCAGGCCACATGTTTTTAAGTTTGTGCAAGCTGTGTTTCCTCAATGTTGGTGTATTCGTCTCATACATTATATAACTCTTTATAATATCCTTCTTTTGGTCTTTCAGACGTGTGTCAATAAATTGTAAACAACCAATTTTCTGAGAATAAATTCTGTTGAGCGAGTTACAATTCGTACGGTTAGTTTTTATTAACCACGTGCATAAATTACTGGACATTCTGTGACTATTCTGCGTGAAATTCGTTTCGAAAAATGTTATTACAAAGACATGTATTGGTATAATTTTCTCGTAATAAATAAGTAACATTTTAATCTAACTGATAATTAATTAATGTTTTGACAGTTCATAGACCTAACACAATTAGCAGTTGATATCCCTAGAGAATCAGATATTTCATTATTCCACTCTAACATATTCATTTTTACATCCACATAACAACATACACCATTTGCACGCATTCTGATTCCGAAAATGCATGAAAACTGCCTTTGATGGACGAATTGCATAATTAATGACAAATTACGAACAATTGTCAAAATGTCAGTTCATATAATTAACTCTTGATTTAGTCGCGCGGGTATCTAAATAACTGAACAATTATATATTAATTAAAGCACGATCCACTTGTTTGAGCGAATTGAATGACTTTCGAATCGCACCACATCAATTACATCATTTGCAGATATTTAACGCTGGAAATCTTTACCGTTTTTTCAACTGAACAAGCCCAGAGTGAGTCTGCTAAGTTTTTCCATTATAATATACTAAAACTTATCCTGACTTTTCGGGTCGTTTTTCACTAATATCCATAGAATAATGTAATATTTTCTCTTTGGAGCAGGAACATTTAACACTAAAGTAAAATTCTTGATGAAATCGAAGAGGGACGATTCAATTTCTATGTCAAGTTGCTTGGAATTACAAAAGAATGAAAGCCTTGTTTTCTCTCTGAGCTTCCCTGATGTTAGGCCATAACTCAACATTTGTTTGCTTAGATCTTAGTTTGCAAAAAACGTTGTCGAATATTATATTATTGTCACTACCTTTAATGGGTTATGTGAGGTGAATTAAAGTTGAAGATTTGTGGCTTTGTGTCTTCCTTTTTCAAATACGGCAATGATTTCATTAGATACAATGTTTGGGAATATGCTGTCCAAAAAAGCTTCAGGCTGTATTTGTCTCTCTTTAAAAACGCGTATTGCTAAAAAAGATCATCTCCCCTTTGACAATGATTGATTATTTTGGGTTTCGGAGCAAGTCAACTACAATGATCATTAGTACCTCTAATTGCGCGAGAAGACGCGGTTCCTCCTCCACCATATTGCGAGATCCAGAGACGACCTACACGTCGGCTTGATGTGATTCTCCTCTCCACGTGTCTCTTCAGATGGGCACCGCCTTAGTCGGGACATGGGGCATGTAAGGATGAAAGTGCGTGTGTAAGGGAAAGGGAGGGGAAGTAAGAGAGTGAAAAAACTGCCCGCATACCATAAACCGTTTGCTAAGACAATGCTCCGACATTCGCCTGGTATTGATGTGCGAAAACCCGAAAAAATACTGAACTGACCAGCCGGCCAATAGAATTATCCTCTTGATGGGATGAAAGCGATCCAACTATGTAGTTAGATATTTCAAATCTAAAAAAACAGAATGTAATATCATTCATGAAAGATCTGTCTAATGTTTTCGTTTGGTGCACAATCGGGCGTACAACAATTCCTGACATTTCTCCGAAAGGTCGGCCACGAAGGGTTTCTGCCGCAAGCGATTCCACTGTAACATCGCGTGTCCACAGAGCCCGACGTCGCGAAAGCGCCGCGCGTCGCCCCGCCCGCGGCTCCGGCGGCGGCGGAGGTCGTCCGCCCCCCGCGCCTCGCGCTCGCCGCGGCGGCGCTCCGCCTCCGCCTCCGCCTGCGCCGCCGCCCTCCCGCTGCCCGCGCGCGTCGCCGCCTCCGCCGCCATCACCGCCGCCGCCGCCGCCGCCGCCGCGTCGCGACGGCGCGACCTCGCCGCCGTGCGCCCGCGCTACAACCTGCGCCACGACTACCCCAACAAGAAGGCGCTCGCCACCGTGCGGCCCAAGAACATTCATCAGGTGAGCGAAACGGGAGAACCCCGACGAAACTGCGCATAAAGCGCTGTCGCCGCCACACGTTCTGAAGGGAATGGTCAGTTATTTGACTCGAGACCTCAGAAAGGTGTGATAACCAGCGTACAGCCAGCCAACCCAAGAACGTTCGCCAGGTTAGTAGAGCGGGAGAACCCCATAAAGCTGCCGAGAGATTGCTTCGGACACTATAAATTATATATAGAATGGTTGCTGATCGAATCCGGTACCTCATGAAGAAAATGCTTCCAGCCGTGCGATCCAAGACATTTGTCAGGCGTGTGAAACGGGAGAAACCTGAGAAAAACTCAGATAACGCTTTGTCCAACACAAGTAAATTTCGGAATGGTCGTGGATCACACCCGGGACCCTGAGAAGTAGGGATTGCCACCGTGCGGCCAAAGAACCTTTACCAAGTGAGTACAGCGGGAGACTCCCGAGAAAACCTGCCGTGAGCATGCGTTTTTTATTACTATTACTACATGGAAAGGTTGGGAAACAAACCCGGAACCCCAACTAGTAGGACTCGCCACCGTACAGCACAAAAGCATTTATCAGAGACAATCCTGAGAAAACCTACCCTGGGATCGCTTTTCCACCACAAATGCTACATGGAAGGGATCGGGGATCGAACCAACCAAGGACATTCATTTTGAAGAACAAATCACGACAATCGATTCGTATAGCCGTTATGGAAAATTTGGAAACTGACTTAATACTCTGAAACTTCTCAATATATGGCTGAACAGCTAGGATGACTGCAGCATTCTAAGATCAGCCAATCGCCAAACCAAATGATTTCTAAATCGATCTTCCAATGTGATACACTCGGGGCTCAGCAACGTCAGTACATCTTATTATAACGTACGTCAGTTTTTTATGGTTGACATCTGCAAAAATGTATTTTTAATCGATGCTATCACAATTGAAAGTGCAAGAAAACGAAATATACTATAAAACAATCAAATAGAGAAACAAATTGTACTTCTTCAACCGAGAGAACACTATTCGTCAAATGATTTTCATTATTTTATTTATAATGTTTTAATTGTTCTTTTTGTACGTAATCAGTTCACATGTCTGGATCAATGAGGTGACACCTCTGTGAGGATGTTAATGTAAGCTAGCAAAACGAATTTTCACTACTCAGACCTGTCAGTCAGGTAATTTGTCCTGTCAGTCAGTACATTATTAGAACCGGACTCTGGAATTATGAGTGATTAATGTGAGCAATGAAAACTTTCCAGAAATGACGCGTTTGAAAAAGAAGGGAAAGAAAATGAATTAGGTAAATGGAATTAATTTTAAAATCTCAAAATTCAATGGAATTTCAGTTTGATACTAGGTTATCAATTTAAAAGGAGATTAAGGTCTGCAGAGACACATACGTATTGAAACATTTATGTTTTACTACCATCGCATATTAATGAGTAACACATGTACTGTTTTAGAAGGTTGTATCAATTTGTAATAATTGTAATTTGATTTCAGTATTACACGCTGCAACTCAGATGTGGAACAGCGAAAAATCTATTTCTGCTGGAACGAAGACATTACCCACAAGAAGACCAGCCCTTCGAACTGTCCTTCTCTTGGGTGGATCGTACGCTCACTGCATGTACGTTTGAATCTCTGAACAGATACGAGGTAAGACAAATTATGCGCCACAAAAAATGTTAACATGTAAACCCTTATAAATTATTACCTAACCAAATGTTTCTCAAACTTGGGTCCGTAATCTTTCTAGAGACCCACAAAGAAGAATTGTTAAGGTGTCGGACGAAATATTCAATTAATTATTTTTATTGTTTTATTTTTAATTTATTAAATATATAAACCACATTATCTAATAATATATGGATGGTCCGAAGGAATTTAATTCAGTGTAAAATTGTACCACTATAAAGCCATTTTTGGATGCGGTAGAATATCTGGCCTTTTTTCATATCCGAAAGTCTTTCGAAAATGAGCAGTTTTAACTCGCACGTTTCTCTACCGTCGACTGTTTTCGCAGAAATGACTCCCAGTCCTACGCACTCTGAAAAGTTTAACGGTGTCACCCTCGTTTTTAAAAGGTCGGTGTCGGTTCCATATCTGTTTAGAGGTCACGAACTGACACACGTGTCCGGGCAAAGAAGCCGTCCGTTGCGCGCGACAGGACGACCAGATGTACGCACATCCATGACGCAAGGAAAGCATGCATGCCCGTCTTCCGACGCTAAGCGCAAACAGGCATTCCATAAACTTTGAAAATCGTTCTAGAGAAAACGAGTAAATAGGAATCGCGGATAGTTTAGCAAGTTTGTTTGGAGGTCGAGAAGTGATATTATGACTGAAGAGGGTGTGAGTTGCACGTGGCAGGCCAACACGAATACCTCTATTTTATATACCTCTTTGATCCACGATTATGAATTATTGTCTGCCTAACGCGTGCATGCACGGAGTGAATCTGCATGAACTCTGCGAAGGCGCGTTTTCCGCAAAGTCTAGAAATCGCCCGTCAATCGGAAGCGAGTCGCCCTGCGTGTTTGTTCGGAGGTCGAGGTGTGATGAGGGCGTGTGTGCGGGTGTGCGGCAGGCCGACCCCACGGGCGTGTCGCTGCTGCTGAGCGGGCCGCTGCGCGAGATCCGCCACTTCCTGCGCTTCGTGCAGAAGGTGCGGCTGCGCCTGCAGCGCGGGCCGCTGGAGCTGGCGCACGCCTTCGTGGACGTGCGCACGCTGTGCCCCGACGGCGCGCTGGCCGAGCGACGCACCGAGCGCGCGCGCCTCTTCCTCGTCGACAGGTGCTGCGCCGCCCCGCCGCGCCAAGCCCCGCCCCGCCAAGCCCCGCCCCGCCAAGCCCCGCCCCGCCAAGCCCCGCCCCGCCAAGCCCCGCCCCGCCAAGCCCCGCCCCGCCAAGCCCCGCCCCGCCAAGCCCCGCCCCGCCAAGCCCCGCCCCGCCAAGCCCCGCCCCGCCAAGCCCCGCCCCGCCAAGCCCCGCCCCGCCAAGCCCCGCCCCGCCAAGCCCCGCCCCGCCAAGCCCCGCCCCGCCAAGCCCCGCCCCGCCAAGCCCCGCCCCGCCAAGCCCCGCCCCGCCCCGCCAAGCCCCGCCCCGCCAAGCCCCGCCCCGCCAAGCCCCGCCCCGCCAAGCCCCGCCCCGCCAAGCCCCGCCCCGCCAAGCCCCGCCCCGCCAAGCCCCGCCCCGCCAAGCCCCGCCCCGCCAAGCCCCGCCCCGCCAAGCCCCGCCCCGCCAAGCCCCGCCCCGCCAAGCCCCGCCCCGCCAAGCCCCGCCACGCCAATCCCCGCCACGCCCCGCCACGCCAAGCCCCGCCACGCCAAGCCCCGCCACGCCAAGCCCCGCCACGCCAAGCCACACAGCGCCACCACACATGGATAAAAAATTCTGAACACTCGAAGCGATGCTTCTCAGCCCACAAATCAGGCCTCCTCAACTTACAGACTCTGCGAACCGAGATTCATTCATTGATTGATTAGTAATTACGGGCACGTCCACTTCTAGGGTTGTTAGTCCCGTAATTGTAGTGGATGCATCTCTCAGGAGGTGGCACTAATCTTTTTCCGCGCTGGTTGGAGCGACCCGGCAAAAAATAACATATATTTTTATTAGAAATTATACGTCCCAAATAAGTTCTGTAGTGTCCTGACCTCTGGCTCGTCAGCACGATACCGACCTCAACAGACCCGCGACGTCTTCATAACCTTAGGGACGGCTACCTCATCGTCACACAGTAATAGTTACTGGGGCATTCCCAAACTAGTACAGTGATGCAAAAGTTTGATAAAGTGAGAAAATATTAATTGAATATTTTACTTTTATTTTTGATCCACTTGTTTATTAAAATTATTGTTTCATGAAATTAGTTTTTTGCTTCTAATATTAAACTATATACCGAACTTCCATGCTTTCTTTCGGATACTGTTTCAGTTTCACAAAGAAGATACCCGAAGGAGCCGGTCGCAGTCGCCCTACCATCGACGTGACTGTCAGTCTGGAACCGGCCGATCTGCGCCAGCTAACGAGTGCGTGTGGGCGTTTTCAAAGTGTTCAGGTATTCATATTGCATGCGTAAGAGTTCGAAGTCCTGTTTTCACATTTGTACTTCCTGTACTACGGATCCAAATAATTCACAATTCCAAAATTTCGAAGTAACAAACACATTTACAATAAAGATCATATTTTCAAAAAATATTTTATTCGCCTGAGTTCAAATCTGTCTGAGCAGTTCATCTCTGTGAATAATATATTGCATCATTACTACCTGTATTCCTGAAAGCTGTGTCAATATATTAACAGTCAATATTACTCGTTTACATTTTGGTTCATCCACCGTTAATACAGATCTTATGAGAGAACGTTATTTGAGTTTAAGGTAGACCAGAGTTCCTCTCCGAACTTACTTCTGTAGCACTAGATTTTCTTTCTAAAAGAGTTCATTTGAAGATAACGTGTAAATATAAATATGTAACTGACGGAGTGGAGCTTGAAAATGCAAGCTTGTTCTCTCACTACTCTTAGAAAGTTTCCATCAGCAGATTTACATTTATTTATAATATATCATCTGATTTTCCTTAACCTTAATGTTATTCCACCTACCTTAGTCTTTTTGTGTTGGCTAAGACGTATTTTACCAGCTAATATCTTAAGAACGTTTTAAGCGGTTCCTACGTATGTCTTTATTTGACCATTTTGGATAATGTGAACATTAATCGAAAAATTTGCAAATTAGTCATATATTAACCGCAGCATATATAGAATTTCTGCTTCTTTTGTAACACATATTGAAGTTCTATGAACATGTTTGTATAGCTTTTGGATCATGTTTGTAGATTTTCTTCCGGAGACATTCCAATTTTTTCTTTTGCGTATATGATAAATGATTAGTGGCTCAGCGACAGCAATAAAACTGCTGAACAAAACCATAGCAGAATAGTTTTCAAAAAGTAGCGTGTATCCTGCTCAAGCATATCACATAGAATGCTCTTGGGTTCATTAATATAATGGTATAATACACAAATACACAGCTCAACAGTTCTTTACGTACCAAAAACATAAAAAAGATTGCTATTCCATAACACGTGTAGAGCAAATGTTTAACGATGGGCTAACGCTCGTTGGGAGCCTTCTTTTCGCCTGACGTCAACTGCGTCGCAAGCTGTGACACTAAGTATGAGAATCCAGTTGGTACGTGCAATGTGGGAATAGGCGAAATAATAGATCAAATATTTGCATTCTTCGGTCAAAATCAAAAATCTTTCATTGTTTTTGTATTTTTTCTAGTATGTGGGTATCCAACAAAACCACCGGCACCATAAAGATTGAGGCTGCTCAGTTTTCCTCAATTTTTAAGCGCATTGTTACCTGGACTGTTTCATTTTGTGGGAATGCTGATGTGGTGTTGGTGAAGTAATTATTTATTGTTCCCTCCATTTTCACTCCACTTATCCATTATTTCATCAATCTTCCTTTGAATTCACTTTTCATTATTTAAACTTTATTTAAACTTCGCTATCTGTGCAGGTTCTTTAAGAGTTCAGTGGGAAACAGTTATTCAGTTCTCCATGTTCTCGCGGCAGGAAGATGATTCTTTCACGGAGGACACGAGTAGGGATAACAGCCAAAATGTATAGCAGATTCGTCTTTGCAAATAGACTTTATTACACTGGAGCGAATATGCTTTTTCAAGGCATGCCAAAAGCGCTCATTTCTATCTATTTTCCGAATTTCTAGAACATAAAAATGTGAATAGAATACACTTCTGTCCATAGTGCGCCATATACATTATTAATTGTTTTTGACGTAAATAAATAAGAAAATAAATAATTCTGTCACACATTTCCTTCGTCAACGAGATCCGCCCTGACGCCGAGGAGTGAGCGCGCGCGCGCGTGTGTCTGTGTGCGGGCAGCGGCCGCGCGTGGGCAAGTGGCTGGTGGCGACGCCCGCTGGCTCCGCGTCGTCGCTGTCGGAGGGCGCGCCGCCCGCGCTGCCGCCGCCGGCCAGCCCAGCCTCCGCCCCCACCCCCACCCCCACCTCGCGCGACGCGGACGCGGACGCCGACCTCTCCGTGAGCACTGCCTCGCCGCCACCTGCGCTTTTCTTACTTTGCCACAGGAGAAACGTCTTTGGGGCTGCGGCGATTTGGTGTCGGAAAAACGCGTTTTGTGCGGATTTCACTTCGAATAATTAAGGGATAAGTAATTCCGAGCGCGTCCACTGCTAAGGTCATTACTTCCGTAAGTGTGTGCATTTTTCATCGTGAAAGGTGGCAGTGTTTTTCTCAGACTGAATAGCTACGTCCGGCGCCAACCAACAAGTTTCCCGGAATTTTTTCCCAACCAGGTATCTCCCACCCCGCCGGGACGAGCTCTATGCTCCCGTTCAATCTCCCAGCTTGTGCGGTAGTGCAGTGAATGTTAATTTAAGTGTAAGTAAGGAATGAAGATAGGACACGAACGAGGAAGGGATGATTGCACGCGCAGTAGTTTGTTCATTCGTGAGGGTACTGCTCCGGAATTGGACTAGCGCCGACTCGAGAAACCACGGGAAAATTCCGAATAGAAAAAGCGAACCCTAGAATTCGCCATCTGACAGCCGCTCAATTCACCCTAGCCAGTGTTAGACCTCCTGCCACCGCCGGGAGTCGAACTCTAGAACTTCCCGCTCAAGGGGATTGCAGTGACATCAGTTCACCCCCAGACTCACATAATCCGGTGCTACGTGTAATAAATTACTTTCTCTTAACAGTGTAGATAACGTCTTTAAGATTCCACGTTTTGTGGTTCCTTGCCACCGAAAAAAGATGTTTGTCCGTCCGTCTGTCGGCAACGATAGTGTCAGACGTTTTCATTCAATATTGATGTACCCCGATCAATGATCGAACGCGAAGCCCTGGAATTTGGGACGGATATTTCGATTTGGGAATAAATTTACATGAAACCTAACCATTTTTTAAATGTTCTAAAAATGGCTTCAATTTTTTTCTTAAGCGTTTTTATCGAATAGAGTAAAACTCACTTAAAAATGGTGCCCGTCTCATCGCAGTGGAAGTCTGAATTTTTGAAAATTGCAAAAGTACAAAAAGGTTTGTTGCGTCTTCTTACAACTACAATATTGAGGATATGCATTTTTTCCCTTAATGAAATATATTCTTTCATAACAGTTATTTAAGTCACATATGATTTTGCATCTTACATATATTTTCAGTAAAGGATATATGAAACGTTGTCTCCAATATCAATATACCCTGCAAATCTTTTTTTTTAATTATTCAGAGAATCTCAGAATCAAATCCTAAACTACCTAGACGAATTTTCATCAATTATAAGCTTCTAGTTTCTTTTTAGCGCTGTACGCGTTGTAAGACTAACGCATTTGCTTCTTCATTTGCATAAGGACGCGGACATTAATGGCGCTCCCGCGGAGGTCGACTCGTTTGCGAGTTTGCCGGCGAGTCAAGACGCCGCCGTCCAGGCTGCGGAGACGCCGCCGCCGCCGTCGCCGCCGCCCTTCGCCCTGCCCGTCGCCCCGCCTCCCGCGTCGCCTCCACCGCCTTCGCCTCCCCCGTCGCCCCAGTCGTCCTCTGCTCCTCGCAGGCCGATCATCGTCTCCCCGTCTCCTCCACCGTCGCCTTCTCGCCGCTCCCGAAGCCCCAGTCCCAGTCCCAGTCCCAGTCCTGAAGCCGACTTGGTACGTTTCAGGGTAGTGCAATTAGAAGAATATAAGTGCCAAACCAATTACAGACAATCGATAATAGTACAGGAAAATTCTCAGAATATGAGGGATTTATTTTTCGTATTAGAAAACATAGTATGGCGGTTCGTGATTTAGTGTGAGCGTATCTGCAGGTAAAGGTCCTTTAAATTTAAAATAATAGCGAATTGAACATTGATATACAATACGATACTTACTAAATAGACACAATGTACCAGGAAAGTCTCTCCACAGTGCCACCAGTAGCTGTTGAGAGTAGCAACAGAAATTATGTTGGTAGCACAGACTGCAGCTTGTAACACGAAAACGAAAATTGCATGCTCACGACAATAAATTATTTAGCACGGATACTAGAAGTATAGACTCTTTCAATTATTTACCAGTAATCTAGTTGCTTAAAAAATAAATATAATTTCTAATAGTAGCCTCTGACTCGGCTAGTTGCACAGAAACTTTCCTCGCGCACGTTAGTTTTCAGTAATGAACTGAAATAACATACTGAAATCATGATAAAAACGTAGGAAGAATTAATTTTCGATTAGACATTTTGTATCATACTAGCACAGAGATATATTTTTATAAACGTAGAAACTTCTGTTTTATGATTTTGTGTCGAAATTTATTAAACTTTACTGAGTACTGGACCACTGAGCTTTATTCTGTTAACCGTTGCTTTATACTGTACACATTCTCTTGAACTGGACTCGACGAGGTCGGGTTATCACTAGCCTCCCTTGGCTCTCACAGTCTCAGCAGATCTGCGGAGAATGTTGGACGATGACCCCTACTATTTAGGGCATCAATGCTACATTTATATTATATTATATTAATTCAATGATACTTTTGGTACACCAGACTTCGCAAGGATACGACGTACGTGAGCAAGAGGTGGACTGAGCCTGGGAGCGGCGAGGCACAATGACATCAGCAGGAACCCTCATGACACAATAAATCTATTCTAACGTCTACGTAGATGGTGCACACTGGAGCACGAAATGTTTGTTCTCGAGCGTGCTAGAGCGAGAAGAATGCGTTGACGTGACGCTAGTAGAATCTCTTGTGACACCCCCAAACGATTCCAATCTCTTACGTGGATGGCGTGCGCCGGAGCACGTGCTTCGCGTGCTCGAGGTGTGCGAGGGCGTAGAAAACGCGTTGACACCATGCGCTCATTCTACTACCTGTGTGGTAGAACTGCTCTAACCTCTTCCGTGAAAGGCGTGAGCAGGGCGTGTGCTCTAGGCGTGCCAAGGCGCACAAAACGTGACGTGAGCCCGTGTGTGTGCAGGCGCAGGCGCAAGGCGTGAGGGTGGTGGACGTGCGCTGGCGCGTGGAGAGCGCGATGGCGCTGTGCCCGCGGCTGGCCTACGCGCGCGTCGAGCTGGCGGTGTGGCACCGCTGGGCGCGCGGCGCGGAGGCGCACGTGGAGGTGGAGCTGGGCGCGGCGGGCCAGGCGCGCGCCGTGCGCGCCCAGCCCTTCGCGCTCGCCGTGCCCGTGCCCGTGCCCGGTAAACGCCCCCTTTCCCTTCTTCCCCCACCAACCAACTCCGTACCCTTGCCAGGACAATAACAACTGGGGATGAACGTTGGACCCCAGAATAAATTGGAGTATAATTCAATGGAAATTGTATATAATTGAAAAGTCATGAAACATTGGTTTACAATGCAATGCAAATAAGTTCTGCATGTTTATGTTAAAATATTTACAGTTTTTTTTATGTATAGCAAAGAAATGTTCATTTTGAACATTACGGTTCTTCGACAGGGATACATTCTGGGATACACGCAGTGGTACCCGCCATTGGTATAAGACTATTAAGAATGTACCGGTAAACGGATTTAGCCAACGTTTCTGCAGACCCCTGGTATGATGAGTAGTATTCAATCCAAAAAGTACATGAAATATGATACAAGTGGTAGAGACAACCAAGGACAATATAAATATCTGATGTCCATTGCATGTGACAAACCTATATTACGTATAGTGGCAACATCATCTTTTGTTCCGTATTATCCTGAGATAGTTTTGCATGATTTTAGTAATGATTCCCTGATTTTCTGAGCAATCATGAGAGTGAACGGTAGTATATAACTTACGTGGTAGTTTGTATAATGTCATGCTCTTGAGTAGCCATAATGCAGCGGGGTACCTAAGTTGGAGCTCTCAACCCTACAGCAGAAGTTGCCCAATAATATATTGTGATATATTATATTACAAAGTGATAGTTTAAAATGCATGGGTATATTGTCAAGTGAAAGGTATGTGTGAAACGTCAACGCCTTGGTTTATTGCAGAGGTGTCAAGTAAAATATGTGCAACAAATGTGTCTTGGTTTACTTTTACCTGCGCGCCTCCAGTCGTAATAGTTGTGTAAAACAGGCAGGGACGCACGGTTAAATATGAACCGAAAGCACTGATTCATAGACTTAAAGAGTTTCACGCAAGAGCTTCGAACGGATAAAGCATTAACTTTCACGAACATAATTATAAATTTGCCTCGAACAAATTTTTACTTTCTCGTTACGGAGTAGAGGAAGAATTATGTAGAGCTGCCCGAAAAACGACGAATTCGGGACAGAAAACTCTTCTTACAGGGCCCTAGAAAGGTAAATGTGAATAAACCCTGTTGCTAAGTTAAGAAAATGCATTCTCTAATAGATGGTGAAGAAATCATGTTTTGTAGGTCCTTGATACCAAAAAGCTGAATTACGGTAAAACACCTATCTGTCCGCCCTTCCGTCTGTGAATAACGCTAGCAGCCAAAGCGTTCGCTGGCTGCTGTCATGGCCTCTTGAATTAGAAACCGATATTTTAATATTGGGGGTTTCTTACATGAAACCCATGAGACATTTTCCAAATTCTAAAACAAATGGCTACATCGTTTTTGGTTAAATTTTAATGGTGTGTTGCGTAGCAAAAGTTGAAGAGTTGAGGGAAGTTTACGAAACAACCAACATGAGATCTTCACTATTCTCTTAAATTGAAAAAGTTCAAAATTTTTTCCAGTTTTCCTACTACAAAAATATTAAAGATAGATATTTTTCCCCGTAATGATTTTCCTTTCTTAAAGATAGATTTTGAAATAAGGTCATATATGCAAGTTTTGAGACTTGTAGTACTTTTCGCGTAATTTGCGTGACAGTCCAGGGGTAGAAAGACCAAGGGCGCTGTTGTAGCCGGCCTGCAAGCGCCGGGCAGCGCGAGCGCCGGCCTCCTGCGCCGCGTGCTGCTGGCCTACCCGGCGCAGGTGAGCGCGCGCGCGGCGCGGGACGGCGGCCCCGCCCCCCTCGCCATGCGCTCGCCGCTGCCGGCCGACCCGGGCCTCTCGTGCGTGGACCTGCGCCACGGCGACACGCTGCAGCCGCTGCTCTGCCTCTGGGTGAGCGTCGTAGCTCCCGAAAATGTAGAGCAGGTTTTTTTTTAACTTGAGGATCGACGTACCCGGCGGCTTGTAGGGTATTCTCTAACGGTTGAGCTCCCGTCAGTGGAGCACCACCCCATCCCGGACCAGCTATAAGCTCTCGGCACGTGTGAAGTGTAGCGCATGTAAATAGAGAGTGTATGAGGGGTGGGGAAGGACAAGGAAGAGGAAGCGCGCGGATCATGGACCGTTTGTTAGGGTACTGCTCCGGCATTCGCCTAGTATTTATTTGGGAAACTAAGGAAATCCTCCGATCAGAGCAGCCGGTCGTTAGAATTCTCCTCCAGCAAGGGCTGAATTCCACCCAGCTGACAATCTAGTGTCGAAAAGCCTGCCACCGTTGGTACTCGAACCCAAGAATCTTCCGGTGAGAGGCAACGCAGTGACATCAGTTGATGCCCTAAGCCACCTACGCCGGTCTCGTCTCGATTCGCAGGTGCGCCTAACTGCAGGTTAAGGGTATTTTTTCTTAGTAATAGTACACCGTGTGGAGACGGAATCAAGTCTCCTTAGCGACGTTATATGCTGCTACCTGCAATCTCAATCTACGCTCGCAACGCAGTGCTCCTTTGGTTTTAAAAGCCATTGGCGATTGTACGTTTTCAACTAGAGATACTAGGACACTACCAATGATACTGCTGATGATATTGCTTTAAAATCATTAGTTTCTATTTTTCATGTAATTCTTCAGTTTTGGGTCAACCGTCTATTGTCAGCTATCAAAACTACACTGCTAATTTGTAAGTTGAACTCGGATTATGGTAGCAAGATACTAATGCCCATACATCTTTCGTCGGCCATTTAAGAATGATTTATTTTTCTTACCTTATAAAAACATATTTCATTTCAAATCCAGTGCAACCCCTTTCAAAACAAAACGACTTAAGTTGTTTTGCCCTTTGATAGGGTAGCGTCAACACATGAAGGTGTGACGTGCGCAGGTGCGGATGACAGTGACGGACTCGGCGGCTGGTGCCCCCGTGCTGCGGGGCGACGCCCCGCGACCCGTGCACTCGCCGCCCGTGAGGGACGCCCCCGCCCACGTCCCCGCCCACGTCCCTGCCCACGTCCCCGCCCACGTCCCCGCCGCTCCTCCGCGGCCCCTCTCGCCCCCTTGCCCCGCTCCCGCCCCGCCTCCCCCGCCACCCACGCCCGTCGTGCCGGACGCCCCACCTAGCCGCGCAGCCTCGCCTCCTCTCGACGAACAACAGTCGCTCTCGGTGAGTACGGTAACGGAAACTGTGTATTCTAAGTGAAATGTGTGAAAAAGGAGTATAAAAAGCATATTACAACACTACGTAAATCACTTATATGCATCTGCTTAGGACGTGGTTGATAAATGCCACGTGCTCCGTAGCGTGACGTGACGTCGGGAATTGCTTGTCCGCGCGTGCCCAGGAGGTGCAGCGCGACGCCCTGCGCCGCATCCAGGAGGCGACGGCGGCGCGCGCGCAGCTGGACCGGCGCCTGGACGCGCTGGAGCGCGAGCTGCGCGCCGTTTACGCCACCTACGCGAGCATCCTGGAGCGGCGCGCCGCCGAGATGCGCCGGGCCACGCGCGACCTCCGCGCCGACGCGCACCTGTGCGCCTCTCTGCGCGCGCCCACACGGCCTCACCCGGGTTCTTGCTTCTACCATGCACCAGAAAGCGCGGACCGGCCCAGATACCAGCATGCGGGATATGAAGGTGGTGGTGATGGGGACTCGATCAATGGACCACCTTCTAGATACCGTACCCACGACCAATACTATCCCGTAGGATCGCGTGATAGCGGTCGGAGCGTCGGATCGACACCCGGCGCAGCCAACGACCGCCTGCAGCAACCGCACCAAGACGAGGACGAGCTGGTGCAGGCGTTCATCAGCGCCGCCAGCCGCTCCTTGGCCGAGCGCCTGGGCTCCACGCGCGTGTCCAAGGCGCTGCTGCGCGCGTTCAGGCGCCGCTGGGAGGCGACGCAAGCGGCGCTCCGCGACGGCGGCGGGCCGCCCGGGGCCGGCCTGCTCTCGGCGCCGAACGAAGCGTTGCCCGTGACGCGACAGTCGCTGCAAGTGTTCGACGCCATCTGCCACACGCTCTTTCAGACGATGGCTCAGTCGTTGGGACGCGATGACGGCGAGCAGGAGTCGAGGAGGGAGCGGCGTTGTTCGGCTAGGAGCTGTTCGGAATCGAGGGAGAGTTGGAGAGGATACGAACACGCTGCCGCCCATCATAGCGTGTCTCAGGACGCTGCAGATTTTGACGCACATCCCGTTGCTGGCTTCCGTTCAGAACATTCTAATATCGACGACAGAAATAGTGAGCGGCGGCATTATCAGAATTCAGGAAGTAGAAATCACCGGCGAAGAGCACTCGATGTTGGCCAAGGCGAAGGTGTTCAAAGTGACGTGGTCCCAGAAGACACACATTATATACCAACGTGCACCGAGAATGGTAGATACACAAACATTAACATTGATGGTCAAAGGAAACTGGAAACTACTTTTAATGTAAATCATCAGGAAAATAACAATCAACATCCGTTTACACAGCATGCGTCGCAACAATTAAGGCCTGTGGACACCAGATTGAGAGGTGGTTTCGAAGTTGTGGATCGTTCTGCAGGTGCAAACAATGCAGGAGTAGCTCGTAAAACCATACGCGGGCGAAAGCATTCCCGTGGTAGTGGAAATAACAAGCCACTAAAGAAACGGAGGGTGAGTTTTAGCGACGCGGTCCAAGAACGGTCCTACTCTGACGTCACAGTCGCGCACTCGCTCAGAGCCGTCCATCGCCAAGCGCTCGGATTGAGCCGCAGCCTGCACGAACTCCTGCGGCAGTCCAGCGCTCGAGCGGACGCCTCTACAGAGACTTCGTGCTACGAGGGCGAACGGGCTGCGGGATCGAACGACGAAAGCGAAGACGGCGAAGACCTCGTGTCCAGAATGGACACTCTCGCCGGACACGAGCCCATGGACCCGGGGGACCTGCGCGTGCAAGAGTGGCTGCTGCGTGACGTGAGGAGTCGCTCGACGGCGCTGACCCGCGCCATTGACGCCATTCTGCCGGCCGATGACGCCGTCCACAGCGGGGGTGGGGTCGTGGAGCGGGCGCAGCGCCGGTATCGGGCGGTTTTGGGAACCGACGTTGGGCGCAACGACGTCGCCGTGGCGTCGGCGTCTCTGAGGCGCTTCGCCACTCGACCGCCAGGGAGTGCTTGAGAGGTGAGCGAGTGTTCCACGCCGCAGTGCAATTCGAAAAATAACTCTTTGCTTGCAGAACATCGGAAGTAGTGAGCGATCGCAACGTCCCACGAATGAACGTAGCGTGATTGGGAGGTTGGGCATTCGATCCTGACTAATTCAACGCAATTTTCTTCATTTGTTTAAGATCAGCGAGATATTCGCGTCTGGCAATATCAAACTCGGAGATCTCTCTGATTGGTAGTTTCCGTGGCTTCCCTGATCACTTTCCAAAACTGCGGATTACTCCACCAACACGTTCACTAGGGACATTCCACTCCCTTTCAATCAGTCTCTTTAGAAAGTGGACGCTCTGTACGTCCCTCGCAATCGGTCATAATGGGCGGGATGGCCAACTTACGTGGATTCAATAAGCCATAATATTAATATTAATAATAATGAAATTATAATAATAATAATAACAACATACCACACCAACACGTTTCTTACTAGATGACGAACAAAGTAGTATTACGTGAGAGTTTTTCATTTATATGCACGGTTACAGGTTACATGTGAAATTATATTTTTAAACTTTAAATTGCGATGCTACATTCAGGTTAGACTAGAATTTCTGCCAAACATTGCTGTATAATACGAGATTAAACAGCGCTGCACCAACAGAGGAACGGAAATCGCTGAGCTTCAATGTAATTTTTCTGACCCCAATTCATCTAAATTAAAATTTATCGACTTTTGTAAGCATCAATAAAATTAAAAAGTCTTACTCTGAAGCATTGAATACAGAATAACTAATTGTCTTCGAATGTAGAAACTCTTACATCAGCAATCTAACATTGTTGTATTTCCATAAACATCAGCTTATTACTTGAGAGTTTGTCGGAAAAATGCCTTTTAAATTTTGTATTTAATTCAATGTCCAGAAAAAATTTAAGTTTATGCTGATAAATCAAATTGCTCTATAGATTAAATAGAATTCCACTATATGAATGTCCGACAGAGAGGTAGAAGGAAATGACGAGAAAACCAGACAACAACGATAACATGAATACTGATGAGAACAAAGATAAGATAGAGATATCGAAACCGAGTGACTAAAAAAAATAAATAAAAAGTTGGAATATATAATTGACAATGGAACAGCACAAAATGACAAAGATTATGATTCATCCAAACGAATAAACATTGAGTACATGAAGAGAAACTAGTGAGAAAAGTGCGAAAACTAGTGAGAAAAGAGGGTGGTGAAAAAGAGGCAGTGAAGAAGAGGCGAACAAAGTGGTGAGCCTCGGGGTGATTCACAAGAGGTGAAAAGTGAAAGTTAATCAAGAGAGGAAAATTCTGGGATATATGTGTTTATGAAGTTTAATTAGAATGTGAAGAGAAATAAAGCACAACAACAAAGGAAAAAACAAAGAAAACACTTAATGCACACGAAATAGCAATTGAACCAAGCAAGAGAAAAATCAGAATAACTAAAAAATAAGGGGAAAATGAAGGGCTAAAAATGTCACTGAAAACCTTGCCAAATGAGAGAATAGCGAGACTGGAAGAGATGAATCAACAAAAGATGCCTTCCTTATACCAAGAAATATGCATATGGGCAGCCGGTGAAGAGTAGGTTGGAGAAGAATCAAAAGAGATCAAATTAAGAAGGAAGAGAGGTCCGTGAAATCATGCAAAACTACAGAAGAAAATAAAGGTAAACAAAATCGCAGGTGTGCGTCTCCACAACGTAAATGTAATAACAGAGACCAAGAGAGAGAGAGAGAGACCAAGAGAGAGAGAGAGAGACCAAGAGAGAGAGAGACCAAGAGAGAGAGACCAAGAGAGAGAGAGACCAAGAGAGAGAGAGAGACCAAGAGAGAGAGAGAAACCAAGAGAGAGAGAGACCAAGAGAGAGAGAGACCAAGAGAGAGAGAGACCAAGAGAGAGAGAGACCAAGAGAGAGAGAGACCAAGAGAGAGAGAGACCAAGAGAGAGAGAGACCAAGAGAGAGAGAGAGAGACCAAGAGAGAGACCAGGACAGAGACAAGTGGAGAGACCAGTAGAGTGACCAAGAGAGAGACCAAGAGAGAGATGAGAGAGAGAGAGGAGTAAAGCGCACGTGGAGCCGGCAGCGGCGAGTCCGAGCCGCCCCTTGGCGCGACCCGTGGCGGCGCAGCGGCCCCAGACCGATTAGAGCGCCAGGGCGAGGGCCAGCGCCAGGGCCGAGGGGGGCTCTCCGGCGCCAGGCCGGCGGCTGGGGGGCGCAGAGGTGGAACCGCACCGCGCCCCCCCACAGCCCACTGCTACACCTCCCACCTCCGCCGCTGGCTGGGGACGCCCACTTCTTGTTCATATACATAGGAGGCGGCTATATGGTGGCACATGGACAAGATTACTTTTCAGGTAGAATCGGAAATGAAGATATGTTGAAGAGGATTGAGCATAGGGTAAGAATAAAGAGGAAAGTAAGAATCAATTGTGGTAGTGAGATTGGATGTTTTCTGAATTAAAAACGAAAGTTACGTTCGAAGAATAGATACTCATATGAAGTAAAAAGCAAATTGATTCAAATGAGGTACGAAACAAATTGATTGAAACTTGATATAATTACGTTATGGCAATAATGAGTTATGTTGATGTATTAGAAACTGCAATGGTCCCAAATACTGAAAAAGATTTAAATAAATTGAAATAGAGGTCAGGAATTCGAAATGAAAATATTAACGTCGGATTTTTATCTGTGCTCACGGCCACTGTTGTTTGGTGTTGCAGCACGACCCATCGTTAAAACTCGAAATGGATATTTTCGTTTTAATTTCTATTTGGTTACAATTCCTTGTACCATAAACGTTCACATTCACATTTCAAAACAAAATTATACTAGTGATGTTCATATATATATATATATATATATATATATATATATATATATATATATATATATATATATATAAAATTAATGATGTACGTTCGCTATATTAAATTTAAATCTTAGACATTTTCGAAAATACAGAGAATTCTCCGAAAATAAAGTCTGCGCCCATTTTTTCAGCGTCTTATGCTTTATTTAAGGAAAATTTTAAAGAAAAAATTGGAGCCGTTTTAAAGATTTTTTAAATTCCCAATCATCACGCATAGTTACGTATGAACTATTTATACTTTCGAAAAAGCTTATATGATATTTTTAAGTGTTGTCTTGAAAAAATAGATTTAATTAAGAAAAATATCTTGGTCTAGTTTGAGGGAAATGACGAGAAATTTTTGAGCTTTTGCGGTTTTCGAAAATTCAGAAGAAAATTAGAATACCATTTGTCCGTGTTTCCTGCTCTATCCTAAAAATCAAACATTTAGGGCTATTTTTGAGAAACATGAAAAAATGTTGTGGTTTAATGTAAAGTACCACTTCTAACAATCAAAATTGGTTTCAAATTCGCGAGGCTTCGTGTTCGTCCCGAGCAATGGGGCGCGTTGGTTGAGGAGGAAAACGTTCGAACGGTTTACATTCTATAGTGGCAAACAAAAAAGTCTGCATGCCGGAATGTTCGATAGAGACGTTTTGTCGGCAGCCAATTTTTAGGTATCAAGGACCTCGAAAACGTAGATTCTGAGTGCAGAACGTGTTAGGGGAAGGAATTTACTTCTTGGAGCAGGGCTGTCCAACTGGCGATTCGAGGGCCGCCTGCGGCTCGCGGGGCCGTTTATAGTGGCCGCGAAAGGTTCTTAGTAAGCTGCGGATTCTAAGAATGAAAAACTGTAGAAATAGGGAGGCAAATTGGGCATTTGCCAATGTAAAATAATTATTTAAGTGTGTAATATAATTATTATATATTTTTCTTATCATCATTTATGTTCTTGTGTAGAATATTTCTGAAGTAAACTTCAAAGAATGTATAGTAAATTCATGGAATGTTTACTTCTATCATTGTTCTGGCAAATCCTCATAAAAATCATTACCTTCATATTAGGGCAATTTGGACAAATAAGATGAATAGACAAAAAGGCGTTATGCGTGGTAGGCCTGATATTATACATGGTTCCATCCCTCCCTCCGTTTCAAAATAGCCAAGAAATCTGCTGAGATCAACAATTCTAGAAAGTAAGGTGTGGATCGCCCGATTATTGAAAATATGGCATGCGACAGTATTAAAGGTTGTAAACATTACAAAACTTACATTACTGTCCACTGCATGCGACGTTCATTTAAGCAATTATTAAAAACAATTTTGAGAGGGGTTCATAAAACAATCAGCAAGTCATAACTTTTCATAAATTTACAGCTTCATTTTGCCAAATTTTCCGGCGTTATTTTTCAGTTAGTGTTCGTCAAATATATGAAAAAAATTAATCCTTATTTTAATACTATTTTATCTCATAAAAAAGAGATTTTCGTGTACACGAGCATTAAAAACTTTTCAGCAAAGTATAAGACCAACCATCTTTTCGGGAGGGTATGTCTTTTGCTTCGCCTTCTTCTACCGCACCTCGCAACTCAGACCTCCTCAGCCCCAATCAAAACTCCATTGTTCGCCCCACGAGGGCCGAGAGGCTCTAATCCGAACGAATATGGCGGCCCCCTCTCGAGAGTCTTAGGAGAGAAATACGTTAGCCCAGTTTATGTTGGCAGCCCTGAATTGCTTTCTCTGCGGTGCTATTTGTGGGCGTACGTGCGGAGACTCGCTCCGGGCGCAGCAAGAAGGCGAAGCGCGGAGGCGCGCGCACCGCCGCCTCGACGGTGCTCGCGCAAGAAGACGATGTCTCTGTCTTTGGAGCCAAATTGAATTCTCGTGGTGTAACTCAGTGGTATAACAGGCCGTGAATTAATTTTTGTTTTGGTTTTGCACTTTCGACTTCAGGAGAGCCGTACAAGTCAATCACTTGATGAGTTGTACTCTTCAGTTCTGAGGTTCATCTTTGGAGTTGGAAAAACCGGGAGAGATAGATTTATTGGTTAGTGGTTCCGGGCTTGTCAACGGTTGAAGTCGTTGTTCCCGTGGGGGTGATCTTCCCTCCGGGGGGCGAGAATTGGCGCTGGCTTGCGGGAGCTTCTCCCAAACAGGTATCTCCCTCCCTCCCGCATGTCACCGCCCCAGCAGAGACAAGCTGTGAGCTCAGGACAGGTCTACCTACAAGTGTGGTAGTGTAGTGCATGTGTGTGTAATGGTTCAGGATAGAGCAAGGAACGGGAAGGAAAGATCGTGCGCGGTCCATTACCCCCTTGTTAGGGTACTGCACGGGCAATCGTCTGGTATTCATGAGAAAAAATATCGATAAGTACAGCCGGCTGCTATAATTCTATGCGAGACACTAGCTGAATTTGACCTAGATCTTTAGCTAGGTTTTTAATGTAAGCTACCCTGCCTAGCAGGGCGTCTTTTAATAAAAAAACTAGCTAGCGTCGAAAATCCTGCCACCGTCGGGACTCGAACCACGGGACCTTCTGATGAGAGGCTCTGCAGTGACATCAGTTGATGCCCTGAGCACAAGTCAGTGCTAGATTTCCAAACATAAGTATCGACTAGGTAGCCATTAATTTCTTAGCAATATTTTTTTATATAATTATTTTTTTTAAATTTTGACAAGGTATGATTGTGGTCTACTAATATTACTAAGCTATAATTTCAAGAAGAGGAAATTATTTAAATTTTACCTATTATATTTTGATATTTATTTTTAACACAGTGCTATTCGTATTCATTGAGGTAAGATTATATTTTATCATTTATTTTATAATTATTATAATGTCATTTAAACTGCAGATTAAGCACTAAATTGAATGTGAATATTCCATTTTCATTATTTTCCTAGTTTAAGTGCAAGTGTTACAGTTATGCAGTAGTGAAGCTATCACTGGAATGTAACCTTTACATACGTAGTACTACATACATCACGAAATACACAACTAAACTCTGTTTAAAAGTATTCAAACTTATCAGTTTATAGAAAAAACTTAAGTAAACACTATTTTCGACAGCCTTGTTCAACATATTTCAGAATTTAAAAGTATTGAGGGTCATTAATTTTATAAACAGATAACACATTTTCAATCGTTTTGGTGCTAAACATATATAAAAAAATTAAAAAGAAACCTGTGATATTACATTTTTTTGATACCAGAGCTCTGTTGTTCCCTATCTTCTTTATGATTCCACATTCTTCTGTGTCATTAAATTTATTTAAAATTTCAATGGCATATTGGGTGAAAATTTGAAATTAAAAAATATTCCTCTTGTTCGATTAAAAGTTTGCAATTTATTACCCGCTTTCCCCAACAAACTGCCCGACGGCAGTGAATTCAATGCAAGCCACTGTAACTAATGTGAGGCGACAACAATTAAAGCGGGAATTACGCGTAGAAAAATGACTGCGGCGGCGCGTTCCGCAATGAAAAAAATCACGCTCAGGCAGCCTGCCTAAATCGCTCCCCCTCCAACATCACCTCCTCCCACCCACCGCGTGCAAGAGCCAATGAGGCAAAGTCTCTATTGCCAACAGCGCCGACTGATGGAAGTTTCGTGTTAAAACTAAAAGAGAAATCCTTGATTGATGAGTTTGATAAATCAGTCTTGTGGTCGCGGTCCTGAGCGCAATCCACTGAGCGGGCGCGCATGAAATGTATGGAGTCCACGGGTTTATTTGTCCGCCGTGATGGGCGGTGATCGGGTAACGTGTGCAATAGGATACAAGGAAGTCTTTTGCAGGAATATATTGGTTTAACCCATACCGCAAACAGTGACCAAAGTTCGAGTAGATATTATTAAGTTTTGATGTAAGTATTGAATTTGATTTGAAATAACCTGAATGGCCAAATTGAAGGCTTCTAAATAAGAAAGCCAAAAATATATGTGGACAAAAATAACGTAGAAATAACGTAGTAAAAGAATCACGAATTCAAACGTAATTGCTTAAAAATGTGTTTATATTATTAACCGTAAAAATGTTGAATATCTATAATGAAATCATTATATTTTAAGGGACACATTAATATTTCCCTATGTATTTATTATATTAATTGAATAATACATTACATGTATAATTGACTTCGTACATACTAATAATATATTTCAACATTTTCTAGCAAGCAAGTACTTCGCCGTAGTGACAGTATTAAAATAAGGTTACTTAATAGATTATATAGAAAGCATATTTTTAAATTGTATTTTGAATTAAAGCCTAAGAATGAAGCATATTTATGCAAGTAATCGTTTGTTTTGCTGGAATAGTACTGTTTGAGTATAAAGACGAGGGTGAATCCTTGTAAATTGAACTGTTTAAATGAATTATTAATTCGAAGCGACTGTTCCCCCTCTCGTTCGGTGATTATTTGTTACGTTTATGTGATAAGATGAGAGTGTATGATAATGGAATTATTTCTTTCTCATATACCCTAAGCTCACAATGTTCTAAATAGATATATTTTTTACAACTGTCCAATATACCTCAAGTGTCCTTGTACTACGAAATCACAACTTCAATAGACCTTCATGAAGTTGAATAGGCCTTATATCAGAGTAACATGATTGAGATAAAAAAGCATATTGGAGAGAGATAATTTAAAATTGGACAGGATTACTGAAACAATTAACTCAAATTCAAATACAGGCACATACTTATTTTACATTATTTCAAATACAGATTTCTCTGGTTAATCTCTTTTTCATGTACAATCTCGTTCTCCGCAATTGCACTGATTTTCTTACTGACATCTTGCGTAAAAATACTATAAATACTTTACAAAAAAGGTTCTATCCGCGTCTACTCCCGGTTGACATGTGCTCGATAATGATTTACGTCTACTACGGCGGGATAAAATTTGACGATCATTAACCAAGCTCTTATGTATTGTTCTATGTTGCATGCTCGATTGTATATTTCTATTGTTGGGTGTTTTGCGAATGACTATTCTCGTTTGAGAAGCGGCGTTAAACGGAACACATCCTATAGTATCCAGGAGTTATGATTGCAGAAAAAATTGTACGAATAATGAGTAAATAACTCTCACGTGAATTTTGCAAGCCTCTCCTAATTGAGCTTGGAATCTTACCATTGCTTGAGGGAATATATTTTTGTATAATGCACATATTCATTATTACGCCATACTTAGTACACAATAAGAATCATATTCATCTCGTGTCAGTATCAGAAGAAGCTTCTTACGTGAAATACACATATAAAACATACACCCCACTGACAGGTGGGAATATACAATTAAAATCAATGTTCAAGTTTAGGTCCCTAGCAAACTATTTCTGCTGCATAATTGTTTCTACGAGGGTTGCCTTTTATATTTCAGGATTAGAGAACAAAAACAAATATTAATCATCGAAAATCTCTTTATTGTTTTCCAAAATATTCCCCATGAAGATCTATACACTTTTGCATGCGTTTGAACCAATTGTCGAAGCACTTTTGCCACCTTGATTGAGGTATCTCCAAAACATGCATTCTGAATGCAGCACCCGCTTCTTCAGGTGTCGAAAAACGTTGACCTCTCCGTTGACCTATTTTTTTAACGTACGGGAATAAAAAGAAGTCATTCGGTGCCAAGTCAGGACTATACGGCGGGTGACTCATCAAATCGATGTTTTGGGTGCTCAAAAAAGTAGTTGTTTGAGCTGATGTGAGAGAGCTCGCATTGTCGTGGTGAAGAGTGATCCGTCTTCGGCGGTTGGTTTTCCTGATTTCTTGGAAGACAGCTGGCAAACAAATCGTTGTGTACCACTCAGAATTGACTGTTCTGTGTTGTTCTAGTGGTGAGGTTGCGACATGTCCAGCTTTTCCGAAAAAACAGGCGATCATCTGTTTGGAAGTGCTTCGTGCGCGTACAACTTTTGTTGGACTTTGCTCATCTTGAAACACCCATACAGACGACTGCTGTTTACTTTCGGGCTCATACACGTAAATCCACGATTTCATCACCTGTCACGATGTCATAGACGTGTTTCGAAGCACCGCGATCGTATTTTTTGTGCATTTCTTTCGACCAATCAACACGAGCCTTTTTTTGAGCGATTGACAAATTGTGTGGGATCCAACGCGAACAATTTTTTTTTACAGTCAAATGTTCATGCAATATTGAATGTATGCTGAACCTACTAATGCCTAAGGTTGTCTCAATCTCACGATAGGTCACATGACGATCTTGCAATATCAGTTCACGCACAGCATCAATGGTTTTTGGAACAACAACTGATTTTGGACGACCTTCGCGAAATTCCTCTGGGAGTGAAATACGACCACGATGGAATTCACCATACCATCGATAAACACTGGTCCTTGATGGAGCTTCATCGCCAAAAATTGAATTAAGTTCATCCATGCACTGTTGCTGCGTTAATCCACGTCGAAAGTTATAAAAAATAATCGCACGAAAATGTTCACGATTTTATTCTATTTTTGGGCCAAGATGAATCTTTTAAGTTACTGTAAACAACACAAATAGCGCTCGTATGTCAAAACGTTCTGAGTACGTATAACGTCAAAACATCCAACTTTACGATAGAGCTGTCAATTGCCAGATTGCAACACCAGGGTTGCCAAATCCCGAAACATAAAAGGCAACCTTCGTATAAATTACAGATTTACTGATAATAAAAAAGGGGAAGTACATTTATTCATCATTCAACTATGTATAATAAAAAGATGGGGAACGGATTTTGAAGGTCAATTAAAAACGTGCGCTGTTTTAAAATTCTCCCCCACATACCTTTTTTTATTGTTTTTTTATGAAATAAAGCGAATAATTATTTTCTACTCCTTAACTCACAGCCCTCGTTGTCCCAACCTGGTACACTCCATTACACTACCACTAGTCGAAGTCTGTACACCGCGCGGTAGGTTAAATTCCCAGCCAATTCATCCGCAACTAAAATATGCAGCAGAACGTCGAATATTATTCTCTACTGAGATACAAATAAAAACTATGTGTTCATAATTCTGATGTTCTCAGTAAAACATGAGTTTTGTGTCTAAAGTTCATTACTGACCGAGACCAACCTTAGTTTTAATCAAGTTTCTCATATCATTTCTGCAATACATATTAATACCTTATCTCAGAGAAAAGACATATCACTATTTCCCACCAGGGTAGTTAATTAGGGATGGAAAAGACGTTTTCCAAAGTCTTTCAGTTGACTTGATTGAAAAATATATTAGTGATTCCGTCAACAGCTAAAGCCATTAGGCCCGTAAGTGTAATGGAGCTTTCATAGCGAGGAGTGGTGGTGATTTTCCTCCGCTGGAGGTCGCGATTCAGCGCCGACCTACCGGCCAACTTGAGGAGTTTCCCCAATCCATATCTCCCCCAGTTGGAACAAGGTCTAAACTCTCGACTGGTCTCACGGCATGTCGGGTAGTGTAGTGTCCGAAAGTGTAAGTGTGTGTCAGTAAGAAATGCAATCCGTTGCGTTTGTTTGAGTACTGTTCCGGCGTTCGGCTGGTGTTGATCGTACAAAAAAACACTAAAAACTTACCTATCAGAGAAGGTGGATGCTAGAATTCTTC
Organism: Gryllus longicercus; assembly: GCA_038098605.1. Taxonomy (NCBI): domain Eukaryota; kingdom Metazoa; phylum Arthropoda; class Insecta; order Orthoptera; family Gryllidae; genus Gryllus; species Gryllus longicercus. The sequence continues at coordinate 215,620 of JAZDUA010000047.1, read as the reverse complement.
TCCAGGTAGCGGTGAAATTCGAACTAGCTATCTAGCTAGAGTTGCCGGCAATCCTCGGGTGACGTTTTTCGGCGTTGTGATCTGCAAGTTTTAGGAAATATAAGCATTGGAGCGAGTAGCAGTGTAAAGTATTTACAAGAAGAGAGAGAAAATTAGAGAAAGAAAAAAGATAAAAGAAACAGGGGGAGAAAGAGAGATAGAAGGAAGATAGAAGGGACAGAAGAAATAGGAGAGAGAGAAGAGGTAAAAGAAATAGAAGAGAGAAGAAAGAGAAGAAAGATTAGAATATAGAGAGAGATAGAAGAGATAGAGAGAGGAGAGAGAAAGGAGAAGGGATAGTACAGAGAAACGAGAGGGAAGAAAGAAGTGAAAAGATAGAAAAGAGAAGAGAAAGATAAATAGAGAGAAATGGAAAGATAGAGGGTACGCTGAGAGAGTCAGAAGAGGAGAGAAAAAAGATGGGAAGAGAGGAATCTTACCATAGCCTCTAATTGTAAGAATGAAGTGCGTAGAAATATCGATTTGTATGAGTATTCTCTGTTTGTTCGTTAAGACACAAAACTGAAACTGGTTAACTCGTCGAAATTTTCTCTATTCAAATTACCCTGGTCCACAAAAGAAACGTCTGTAACACTAACGAAACACACTCCCTCTAGTAGATAAATTGCCTCTGTATCAGCCTCGTCATCATCACTGTTTTTTTTTGAATAAATTTTTTTGCTGGATGTATTTACGTTTTCTATATTTCCTTTTTTGTGAAGCAAAACTTCCCAGAATTATAATTTTGTAAATGTTTAAGAATCAATAATACTTGAAGGTATCACTGCCAGTGAATATGCTCGAACCAAAAGTACGCGGTTTGTATAAACCTTCTTTTAGCAAACTCTCTCTCGCCAGAGGTGATCTCGACTTCCTCCTCCTATTTCCTACATCATTCATTTGACCACTATTCAATTTAATTTTCATGTTCAGTAGGCATATTCTAACATTCTCATAACTATACCGTGTCACGCCGGTAGCAGAGCATAATTTAAATCTACCCATCCCCGCATTCGTCAGCATCGTGACCTCCGTGCTGATGGAGCACCGGGTCTAGCGAGGAAGAAAAAAAAGAACCCTGCGGAGCGCCAAAGTCGATTGCGCACGCGCGAACGCGGGCATAACGGAGCGCGAAATTTCCGCAGAACGCGCGTCGTTTCTCGGTTTACGAGCGCGTTTTACGCGCGCGCGCGACACGCGTCGTCTGAACGCGACGTTGCAACGCGTCGCAAGTGGGAATTGGGGTGGGGGACAGGGGTGGGGGGCAGGGGAGGGAAAAAGGACGCTCCGTTGACAGACAAAAAGATCATCTGCGTGAACTTGCAAGGGTTATAGAAGTGATTCGAATCATATAATTGATGTCGTTAAAGGTGGAGTGTAGAAATAAAATGTTGAAGGCTATTATTGAGTTCAAGAAGTAATGTAGATTTAGATAATCAGACGGAGAGAGCCTAAGTAGTTATTGCATTTTTTTACGAGGGTCTTCATTCAATCATTCAGTGAGAAGGAATTTTATGTAGGGACATTTGGGTGCTGGAACAGACGATGTGTGGCGCTGTTCTTGATGCGATGTTGCAACGCTACAGGAAAGGGGGGAAGACTGAGAGAAGGAAGAGGCTCGAACTTGTAAATACGGCGTGCGTGAACTCGCATGCGTTGAGAGTGATTCGTCTTAATACGTTATACAAGTCTGTTAACCCATTGTTGATGTATCATCCAAGTAGTATACAAATGTTTGAGCGACGTTGGAACGGTTGTCGTGAGCGACCCAGATCTAAAAGCGATGTGGTAACACATCGGGAGAGAGAGAGAGAGAGAGAGAGAGAGAGGGGGGGGAGGGAGAGAGAGAAGGGAGTGAGATACAGGGAGAGAGAGGGAGATACAGGGAGAGAGAAGGAGAGAGCGAATACACAGAACCGTTGCCAAAAAAGTATCAGCCAAAACGTTTATGCATTTTAAGAAAATAAATATTTTAAAATTGAACATTTTGACTGTGAACTATTTACAAGAATGTCGAAATGATTGAAGAAAAACTGTACTTCGTATATTGTGTTTTCAATTCATTCAATAACAACAAAGAGATTTTCAAAGATTTCGTATTAGTAATTCTCTTTCTAAAAGTTGTTATTAATGAAACGGGCAGATTTAAATTTTCTTCTAAGAAATAATAAATTGGAATAACACAAAATGTGTGAAAATCAATGTGAAAATATTAAAATAGGCGTGCCATAAATATTCCATTGTATAATTTCCGTATTTAATAAATATTTATTCCGTTCCTTTTTACGAGCAGGAAAAATTTTAAACATTAAATTATTTTTTAACTTTTCCCCCAATATCCTTGTTAACAAAAGTTTAAAAACCTGTTTTCTCATGAATAAAAAAACAGATTTAAATATTCTACTCTTCAAAATTTCAAAGTACCGACTACTATCGTTTCTTTCACGTTGGGGTAAACGTACCCTATGGATAATGAAATTGAATATCTCATTTCGGGTTCTCACCGAATATACTCACCATATTGAGTATTGTGATTGAGTATGATGTCTTTGCGTGTGGCAGTGAAAAGGCGTTTATGTTCTTTATAAGTGCAATATATTTTGAAATATTCTCTGGTCATATTATGCAGCTTACGGCAATTGCGACACGCTCTTCCGCTGTTTTATGTCAAGGCGCGTGCATGAATAGTTGCCAGACGGTTTACGACGCTTGCGTATAATGCATTTGTCGTGCTGGCGGGAATAATATGTTACGTGGTCTTGCGATGCAAGTTTACGACGGGATATGAATCATGCACGTATCAACACTGAAGATGTTCATGTAAAATCTTACATTAAAATATTGTGATATCTAAATATTTTCATAATTCTTGCATTACATATCAAGTTTACATAAATGGAAATTACTACTACTTCATTAATATAAATCATTATTAATTTTTTTACTTATATATTCTTGCGCAGTTTGAAGCATATATTAATTTGAATCCCAATGAAATTATATGTGATTTAAATAATTATCACGTTTTAGAATTTGTATAAATTTTTATTTTGTAGTCCATGATAATCTATTTCATGGACTTCATTCATTCTGAATCTAATTGTATTAGAACACATCTCTGGCTTTTATTTCCATTCTGTGATTTGGGACATTACCGATTTTACTCATTATTTTTAACTTGTTCTTAGTGAAATAAATAGAAATTACATTACCATTAGAAAGAATGTAAATGAAACAGCCCTAGATAAACATCTGATGGTATCCCAAAAGAATAGAATCAATTTAGCAAATATAAGGCTACTGAATATTAATTTTAAATAAACAGCAAGTTAGTTTCCATTGAAAATGGGTTAATTTTGCATGAAAGAAAGACATGTCTAATCTATGTTCTTGGAAGAAAAGGTTATTGCATTGGAAGCATGTATTCTTTCATGTCTTTTTGTCCTTTGCTATTTACGTAACCTTGAAAAATAACTAACATTTCACGCTTTCCATTTTCATTGTGAAAACTGGGATTGAAAAAAAAAAGGACGGGGTATAAAATATTTCCCTGTTGTTTCAAGAGTTAATAAGAATCTGTTTGCATCTTTTCCCTCGAAAATATATTGATTAGATTGGAATTAATTCCATGTATTCTAAAAATAATCTTCGAATATGTATGTTTCCTTTTCCAATGAAACATTGTTATTGACCATGCATTAAATGTTGCTTTACGTTAAATATATCCAAGTAATTTACCTACAATAAATTGCAAAACGCAAACAACACTATTAAACAGTTGTATTCACGATTTGATTCCCAACAGCGAATTGCGATGATGACCAAGTGATGACACCTTCGTTATTGCGACCGCCACCAGAAGGGGGACTCGATTACCCCCCCCCCCCGTAACGACGCGCCATTCCGGCGCAACCATCTCGGCGGTAAAATTCAATTTGAGACCCGCATGTTGAACTTCCCCGTCGGAATGGAATCCATTTCTTCAGCCTGTCGCCGATCTGAATGTTTCAGGTGGCGGAGGGCAGAGGAGGAGGCGGGCGACCCAAATGGCGCCGGCCGCCGTTCGCTCGCCGAGCTGCCATCGATCAAGGGTGATGAGCCCTCGTCGCCAACGTGCAAGGGATAACTCAAAGGCGCGCCCCGCCCCGCCTCGCCCCTGGGAGCGGCCGAAGGTAGCGAAGGGCGGTGACGGAGCGGCGGCGGTGGGAAATCCACACCCGCCCCTCATCCGCCCACGTGTGGCGGTGAAATTAGGAGATTACTTGGGGGGTGGACCGATTGTAGCTTTTGAGAACGGGACCCAGCTGCAACACTGACAAGTGAAGGAGTGATGGGGGTGTGATTTGATGTGTAAGGGGGGACTAATACTTCGAGTGACGTATGAATACAACAAAGGTTCCACTTTGTCTACTGATATAGATATAACCTTATGTTTTTTATATAAAGTGACAATTTTCATACTTAATTATTAACTTAAACGTATATATTTATTCATATGTACTCTATATCAAGTATAAATAAACTACGCTAACATTGTACTAAACTTGTGTTCACAGTTTTTCATATTAATTCGGTAATTATTTATCCATATTAACTATCTTCTAAAAGGGCATTTGTCGATCAAATTAGAAATTGTTAATTGGATACATCAATGACATTAGGTATACAGAAAAATAAATGCAACGATATTGTGCTATCCTGAAAATGCAGAGAATAATGGATGTGTAAACTGGCATAATTTCTAGGATAATATTAAGATAACTTGAAGTTCAATACTGCAAATGACCGACATATCGCTCAAGGCATCAACCGATGTCATTTCTGTCCCTCTGACCAGAAGGTCCTAGGTTAGAGTCCAGCCAGCACAATTTTCAACACTAGCTAGATCGAATTCATTCTGTTTGGAGCAGAATTCTAGCGTCAAGCTGCTCTGATCGGTAGTTGATCGTGGTTTCTCCGACCAACATGAGGCGAATGGCGGAGCAGTACACTAACAATCGAGCCACAGACCGCGCGCGATGTTTCCTCCCTCTTCCTTGTCCTATCCTCACCCCTTCCACTCACACCAACATACACTACATGACTACAAATGCGGGAGACCGGTCGGGAGGTTAGAGCTTGTCCCGGCTGGGGCGGTGTCCCGCAGGTGGAAGATACCTGATTGGGGAAACCTCGCTAGCCGACGATAGGTCGGCGCTGGTTCTCGCCTTCCAGCGGGGGAAACCACCGCCACCGCCTGAGGAAAAACATGCACTACACTTACAGGACGAATGACCTCATCAGTCGACGCGCCCGAAATCACTAACAAACAACCAATGAATGAGAGAATCTACATATGTCATTCTTTCTAAACATTTTTTATTAAGAGATAATCTTCAAATTTTTATAATTATCAAAATAAGCATACAGATTATAAAAATGGCGTATTACAAAAAACGCAAAATAAGCATAGTACTTTTGAAAAACGTCTCCCAAAAAGGGGCATAATTACTTCGCTACTCGCCTCTTAAGTGTTCACCATGAATTTCAATGTAAATGGATCGGGGCAAGAGCAGGTTGCGGCTTTCGTACAGGGACATACTCCCGTCATTAATTTACTGCAATGAGTCATTCAGACTCACTGCACAGCTCGGCCCCTGCGTCACGCTGAATGAACATATTTCTAGGCAAAGAGTGCATCTTTGCACATTCGCCACGCGCAGCTGCGTGCGCGCCGCGAACCGAGTATTTCATAGCCAGCGTCCGTCCCCGAAAGGCACCATTCCATCCCTTTGTATAACAGTAGGTGACGGACAACCAAAACTGTTACATTAAGAGGCGAGAACAGCCCGCCATAAATGCCTAAGCGACTATAAATCACATGCCAAAGAAGACTAGCCCATGGGAAGCTTCGCGACGTGATAGGTCGGGCACTTTTCGAGAGGGGTGGGGACGGAAAATCGCAGGAGCACAAGGCGCTAGAAGGTGGCCACATTTAGAAAAAGACTGTTGAGGCGAGCGGTTGGCTCAGGGAGGTTGGCTTCTCCCTTCGAGATTCAACGACGATTATAGCTAAACGGAAGCTGTCCATAGTCTTCAGCCATTATCTTCCCGCATCGGAATGCAGTCCGGATGCCGGTCTAGAACGGTTAGCGTAACACCCACAAAGTACACAACAGGGTGTGCAGCCTAAATATTCGGCTGCCAAACATAATACGCGGTCCAGGCGACGTATGACGACCTGTGACCCGCGCCTCGAAAGTCGCTGTTCCGATCCCGCGGACGGCCGTGGAAGATCTCCTGCCCAGCCAGGCGACGTGTTCCTGCCGACTACAGATGTCCATGGTTCTCCAACGGGCCATCTGCTGCCACCGGCCTATATCTGACGTGTAATCCTTCGGAGTGACGTATCAGAAATTAATTCATCCATTCCCGTAAGTGTTAACTTTCAACTAGTTAATAGACAGAGTAAAGCCCTAAAAGGAATATTATGTAAAAGAGGACTCACTGTACCAATAAACGTGTCCCCGCCATTTTGGTCGGGTGGCTACACAAGAAAAATGTGCATTATTTAGTAGCTAGTAAGCAAATGCAATCCATTCAACCCAGGGCGCTCATCCCTGCAGATGTCTCATGGCCGGTACCCAGATCACAGGTAGGCATACGCTTGGCGCCCTCCCTAATAAATTCAGCGCGTGCTCCTGGTATCTGGAAACGACCGTCGCACCTTCAGTGTGACGGCAGCTCCTTCCCTATGATAGTGTGATTCACAGCGGCACGGCAAAAATTGTGTCGCGAGGTCCATTACATTACTTTCAGACAACTGTATGACCGCACTTCTGTTTTCCAGGATTGGAACTCCTGACTTATACCACAAACATATATTTGATTCTAATCTTCTGGATTAAAGTACTTTGCTGCAGCAACCAATATCTGAACGACATACCTTTTGGAGTAGAAATATCCTACAGTAGTAATTCATTTTTAACATACCAATGGGAAGGTCAACAATGATTCCCAGGCTAGATGTTCTCCTAAATCTTTATTTAGATAAAGAAATGTGTTTCATATTTTAGGATTATAACTATTAAACCCTTCCTTAAGACTCACTGATAGTTTCGTCTTCCAGGACGTATTGGATATTTAGAAATAATTGAAACCATCGCCTTGCTTGATAGCTTCGTGGAAGTCCCGGATATCTCTTTGGGTATCAATGTGGAGTCATGTGGAGTCATCCGAACGCGAGGCCCTGCGCAACAACACACACACATGAAACAACCATGCCCAAGGCTGGACTCGAACCCGCGATCGTTCGAACCGAAGCGAAGTTGAGTCAGTTACACGCTCTTAGCCACCTCGGCTACGAAGAGGTGAAGTTTAAATCATGATTCTCCAGAGCCTTCCTTTCAATTCCAACTTTTGGCCCTCTTTCGGGAGGAGTGTGGCACTGTGCGGGGTGGCGAGGGGCGCAACGAAGACGCCGAGCCGTTCGCCTGCGCGAGGGTGGCCGCCTCAGGGATTCCCCGGCGAGCGACCTCGCGGCCAGCGGCCTCCTCTCCCGGCGCAGACTATTCACTCCAGCGCGTCAACGACCTACTCCCGTGGGTGTAGTGTGTGTTGCATCCTGGAAGGCACCGGGAATGATTGCTCAGGGCAGCAACTGATGTCACTGCAGTGCCTCTCATAGGGAGGTTTTAGGTTCGTGTCCCGACGGCGGCAGGATTTTCGACCCTAGCTCCATAGCGACACTAACTCCTAACCTCAACCCTTTCCTACTCAAACACCACCACAGACGTCAGAAGACCGGTCGGGAGGTTAGAGCATGTCCCGACCGGGGTCGTGCCCCGCTAGTGGGAGACATCGGGTTGGGGGAAAACGCTTGCCGACGGGAAGGGAGGCGCCGGATTTCCCCGTTCCGATCACACAACCAGGCACAAGTGGGCAAATTGCTCAATGTTATTTTGTGGGAAATGTAGTCGTTGCAGGGGAATTACTACAATTTATTGATTAGTGATCGCGGACGCTCCAACTTCTATGATCATTAACCTCGTAAGTGTAGTGCATGTTTTTAATCCGAGAGATGGCGGTGGTCATCTCCCTCTGCGTGGTGATATTCGGCCTCGACCTACCAGGTGCGTCGCAGCAGCTCCAGTCGAAGCAAGCACTAAGCCCCCAGACGGTCTCCGTGTGTGCGGTGGTGTAGTGCTTGTAAAGAAATGTGTGTGTGAGTAAGAGGTGAAAACAGAGCAAGGATCTGGAAGAAGTGATCGCGCGTAGTCTGTGGTTCGTTTGTTACGGTACTGCTCTGGCATTCTCCTGGTATTAATCGGAGATACCACGAAAGAATACCGATTAGAACAGTCGGAAGCTAGAATTCTCCCCCAGACAGCGTCTGAATTCGATCTAGCTAGTGTCGACTATCCTACCACCGCCGAGACTCAAATCCAGTTCCTCCTGGTCAGAGGCACTGCAGTGACTTCTGTTGATTCCCTTAGCCACCTCTCCCGGTGGAAATACTAAGAGAATTTTTTTAACATTCACAAATCAACAACTCCTTTACTTGTTATGTGAAATGCGACTCCCTGCACTCTTGTTGGGAGTTAAGTAAAACTTTGAATGCAATTATATTCAGTTAAATTTATTTGTAAAGGAGGGCACGTTTCAATCCATTGCTGCATAAAACGTTTTCATATATTCACTTAAACTTAAAAAATCCAAAACAATCATCGAACGTAAAAACAATCTTCGTTTCGCCAACCTCATGATGCAAGGATCATCTTTGCATCTTCCTCTACACACTTGATTATAGCGAAGCGTCGACCGTTTCGAGAGGCCCATTGCAAATAGCAAAACGACCAAAATATTTTACAAGTGTACTCTAGTCGTTCTTGAAAATGTATTAAACAAATGACGGCAGGCAAGCGGTTAATTTTAAAATATAATTCAAAACAATTTATTTAGTTTTAAACCAATTAATAAGAATAAATGAAAACACATCTAGAGGTCACACCTTTCATCTAAAGGAAATATGGCGAACTTTTCTTAAAGCTCAAATTTGTTTCTAGACGTAAAATATCTTTGCTTTTTAAATGTATAAATCACAGAAAAATAATTGCGAAATATAAATGAAATAGAACTAGAGTGTTTCTTCAACATCCAACCCGAGCAAAATTTGCAACTCTTTTCACTTCGCTAGTATAACTATTGAAAAATTAAAATTCATTCTAATGAAAGATGACACACACGTTAGCAAAACCCCAGTCCCTGTAACAAAGCCTTCCCGCTCCACCCGTGTCTCGCAAATGCGGTGGCGGCGGCGTACGGCTTTGGATGCTCACGGGCGCTAAGCCACGGCGCCTCCCCCTTACCGCCGCCTCTCCAGCGATATATCGCAGCGCGAGCGATGTATCGTTCTCCTTCACGACTCGAGGCAGGGGGCGTTGCTCAGCCGCCACGCGGATTAGGCCATAAGCAACTGCGCGGTCCGCGCGAAGGGGCAGAGGCTGCAGGAGACAGAGCGCGTTCGGGCGAGAGTGGGAAACGGCGAAAAACAGAGACACAGAGACAGAGACACAGAGACAGAGACACAGAGACAGAGACACAGAGAGACAGAGACACAGAGACAGAGACACAGAGACACAGAGACACAGAGACAGAGACAGAGACACAGAGACAGAGACACAGAGACAGAGACAGAGACACAGAGACAGAGACAGAGAAAGAGACAGACACATACACAGACCCACACACACAGGCACAGACACATACACAGACCCACACACACAGAGACAGAGACAGACACAGACACGCACACACAGAGACAGAGACACAGAGACAGAGACACAGAGACACAGAGACAGAGACACAGAGACAGAGACACAGAGACAGAGACAGAGACAGAGAAAGAGACAGACACATACACAGACCCACACACACAGAGACAGAGACAGACACAGACACGCACACACAGAGACAGAGACACAGAGACAGAGACAGAGACACAGAGACAGAGACACAGAGACAGAGACAGAGACAGAGAAAGAGACAGAGAAAGAGACAGACACATACACAGACCCACACACACAGGCACAGACACATACACAGACCCACACACACAGAGACAGAGACAGACACAGACACGCACACACAGAGACAGAGACAGAGAAAGAGACAGACACATACACAGACCCACACACACAGAGACAGAGACAGACACAGACACGCACACACAGAGACAGAGACACAGAGACAGAGACACAGAAACAGAGACACAGAGACAGAGACACAGAGACAGAGACACAGAGACAGAGACACAGAGACAGAGACACAGAGACAGAGACACAGAGACAGAGACAGAGACACAGAGACAGAGACACAGAGACAGAGACAGAGACAGAGAAAGAGACAGACACATACACAGACCCACACACACAGGCACAGACACATACACAGACCCACACACACAGAGACAGAGACAGACACGCACACACAGAGACAGAGAAAGAGACAGACACATACACAGACCCACACACACAGAGACAGACAGACACAGATAGATAGATAGATAGATAGGTAGATATAGCGATAAACACTAAAAATAACATTCCTAAGAAGCAATGCAAAATACATCGAACGAACATTATTACTCTAAAGCACATTAACATTAAAAAATAAAGCTAGTGGTTCTATAGCACACACACTTTCTCTCATCTGCATTCATTTCGATATCAGGAGCAACAGTAATTACTTACTTTTCAAATGGAACAAACAAAAATAAATTAAACTGTTACAGTATTGGCAGTACAATATACAGAAAAGCAAGAATAATTTTACACGTTTTCCTTGAATACATCCAGCCTTGGATTATAGCCAGCGCGACGTTTTTAAGTCAACAATACATTTGGCATCGTATATACTTGGCGAGTATTTTCTTATAAATTCGTGCCAAAACGCTCATTTTCATCTGTATTCAGGATTCAACTTGTGTTTGGTTTGGGTAGCAACCCTAGAATTTAAGCTAATGTGCACAGAATACATATTTCCGCAGAGTACGTCATACACAGTTTTAACTTAATTGAAAAATTATCATTATGTATGACTTTCAAAAACTACCAAAATACGTAAACATGCACGGAAACTACACATTTTTAAAAGGAGCGTGCCAAGAAATATTAAAATGTTATTTTACAAAGCTTAAATGAAAAACATATATTGCATGGAAATCCTGTCTCTACACACTACATCTTAGAACATTAAGTACGAAAAATTATTCTGCTAGCAAATATCAACACCAATTTGACAATTAAACGGGGTAATATATTACAGCTATAAAATGACAAAACAACGAGAAGATATTCTCCTAGTATGCAATTGCTGCCAAGCACATCTCAAATTACTTTCACAGAATGACAACGCCTCAAACAAAGCACGAAAAATTTGAATTTACCATTTCGATTATTTTCCAATTTTCTAAAATTGAGAGAGTGCGCCAAAAATTGTTCCAGTATCACTTCCTTTGCCGTTCATTGCTACATACGTGAAGAAATGTAGAGGAAAATATGGATCTGTTTCTGAAAAACAAATGTTTAAAATTGTAAAATTGCATATTTTACACGAAATTACGCAAAAAGTACTCATATTTTCAAAAAAATCCATGATGTCTCTTATTAAAATCTATTTTTAATGAACACATTTCATTGAAGACAAATTTATGTTCATAATTTTAGTTGTAAGAAGAAAGCGAAAAAGTTTGCATTTTCGAAAAATCAGAGATACCGACGAAAAACAGACCTACACCATTCTCAAAAGGGTTTTTTAGGTTATCCGAAGTCAAAATTTATGCCAAAAAAGTATGCTTTATTTCAAAAAGAGTGTTTAAACAATGTTAAAAATTGTCTACATTTTACACAAAATTACAAAAAAGTCACCTGAATTTTCGGACAGTTGTACCTGACCCAACTTTAAAATCTGTCTTTGAAGAACATATTTCATTAAGAAAAAGATCTATATCTCCAATATTTTAGTTGTATAAACATGCCTAAAAATGGAACTTTTGAAATTTTCAACGAAAAAGAGATTTCAACGAAAAAGAGATTTCAACGAAAAAGAGATTTCCAGTAGCCTTGCAATATTTTCTCTGTACTGCGTAAGCAGTTGCAAAAGAATAAAAGAATACAACGCAATGTGCGCAACACACATATATTCACAACTTAATTTTAATACAAACTTGTAAAATATTCATTCATACCTGCACACATTACACATATCATGTACAGTCATGCAAATTTAGGAAGCATTCCGAACAACGACAACCAGCAGTTGCGCAACGGCAACACTCTGAGCTCTACAACGTGAACATGCATGCACTCACCCATTGCGTCCACCCCGACTCCCCCATACAAATATTCGAACACAGACACACACTTTCATTATCCCAATGCCTTTCCTATATCTCAGCAGGTAGGGCCCATTCCCTGGCTTCCCCATGCAATCACCGGATTGCACTAACCACCCTCGTAACACTGCGTTCGTTCTTGTACACCTCCGGACGTATTAATGCACACGCCCTCGTTTTACTTCAGTCATACTTTAAATAAACACATTACTCACGAAAATCACCACATTCATCCGTACCAGTTTCTAAACAAAAAATGACAAAAACTTACTCTACTATGCCTCAGAAAATGGTAAGTGCATAACTCAACAGAACAGCTTAAACAGGAACATAGATTCTCGTTCTACTGCTCTCCCATTGCCTGGTTACAGGACCTCAGTGGTGGTTTGTTTTAATCTTAGTCACTGGTGACTCCTGTCGGTTACCGTATATTTGCATTCCAATGAAAACACTTTTCAAATATTTTTACTTTCTCGTACTTTAACGTAAAAAGTGGAAGTATTGTAATCGTGCGCCGGACAATGGCGAATTTTCGACACAAAAACTCTTATTGCCGGCCTCTGGTAAGGATAATGTGGATAAAACCAGTTACTAAATTTAGAAAACAAATTCTTCTAACACGTAGTGTAGCCAGAATCCATGTTTTCTGGATCCTTAAAACCGAAAAATCGATTGACGGCTAAACGTGTCTGTCCGTCTGTCCATCTGTATACAACGCTAGCGCATTAACCGTTCAGCCTATTTTCCCCAATGTTCATATTCTCCAATCATTCTAACCGACGTCGCGAACCCCGGAATTTGGAACCGAAATTTTAATTTTGGGGGATACTTAACATGAAGCCCCTTGGACATTTTCAAAATTTTCAAAAAAGTTGATCAAATTTTTTGATTTAATTTCGTTGTTCAATAGTGCAAAGGATGTTTAATAGAATGGTGTAGGTCTCATTTTTGTTGACTTCTTCGATTTTTCGAAAATTGCAAAAAAATTTAAAACTTCGAAATCTGAGATACAGAGTTTTGTCACAGACAAAGTGTTGAACAAAATTACCTCTTTAAATTAAATCACGAACATTTTTTTTTTTCAAAAACGCGTTTTCTTGCTTATTTTGCGATTCAAATTTACAACAAAAATTCTGAAAAACCGCTCAAATTTTTTGTTTAAATTTTCTTCACTTGTTATAAGAGGCGAAAAATATGGTGGTAGTCACATTTTCGGGTATTGTAAAACTACAAAATCGAACATGGAAATTTTTGCTTCAGACAAGGTCAGTTGTCAAAACTTAGCTTCTAAAAAAAAGACCATGTACAATTTTATGGATAAAACATGAAGCCTAATACGGCATCTCTGCAGTGCTCTTAAAAGCTTCAGGTTTTCCCTGGCGTCCGAACGAAATATTTGGAGTTAATGGTTAAATTAGAATTTACGAACGAATTGAAGCCAGGGACATTCGTTATGTTGTTTACGTCTGAATGGTTTTCGAGTATTTAATTATTTTGTATTTAAAGAATGTAATGTTAGAGGACCAAGAAATGATTTGTCAGATAGTACGTTTTTACGAATAGTAAAGTGATTAAAATCAACATTATATTTAAAAATTAATTGTTTGACGCAATGAGAAAATAAAACATTTGTGTATTGTCTGTAATAATGAATTCGTTGTCTCGAATGCATAATAGGGATATATTGGATGGATGATTTATTTCTAAATGTTCCATTCATTTGTGAAATTATCCTCGCTGGTTTGTATAATGTGCTGAAAATTAAAAAAATGCTTACAATAGTTTTCGTTCGTTTACTATTACATTTTTTTAAAACTAACGTACGAACTTGACAGAAAAGATGAAACGTTGAAATAATTGTATGAATTCGAAACAATAAAATGTTCCATAAAGAACACCTTAGAGGATCTTTCATAAAACCACAAGAATTTAAACTGAAAAACAGTTCTATTTATAGCAAAAATGGCGCTTTTATGAAGAATTTATAAGAAATACGTGCCCATTGTTGGCAGCGCTCTTGAGATGTGTTGATACAGACAGAAATGTGATATAATATTATTACATAACCGTTACTAGGGGCGAGAAAGTTTGAACTGTTTGTAGCACCACTAGTTAGTTATACAAATATGCACGTTCATTTCATTTGCATACTTACTTTTAAAATCGCGTGGCTATTTTCTTGCATTAATTGCAAATCAAATACGAGAGAATGACACGCGCGTAGACACCAGGCATCTTCAGTTGCAGCGACGTCAATTTCTAGAGTCTACCAATGGGATACCATCCATGATGGTACGTTAATCATTCTAAAAACCTGAACTGTTAGAAGAAGAACTTTAATGACCTTCAGATTGCTTTTAAGTTTTATAAATTTATCATCGTAGTTGTAAACGTGACAGTCGGTTCATGTTTACACTATGTATAATATTATTGCAGATCACGGAAATTTAAGTTCATTATGAGAAATACTCTGGTCGGATATGAAAATTAGAAAGATAATTATCACGTCTTTAAGGAGATACTAAGAACTAAAGTAGAAAAAGAGGCAATGAAAATTGGAAGACAGTAAACCAAAATACATGATTTTAAGTTTACTATTCAGCTAGAATTCAACTAGAATTTTCATAAAACATTCACAGCAATGGGAATTAACGACAAGTACTTACACGTAAGATTAAATAATTTAATTCAAAATCAATAATTATTTTAAACAATCCAATTGAAAGGAGCCAGTTATTGAAAGAAAATGCATAATAAAAATAAATAATCTAAACATTATTATCCGTATATTCTCATAAAATCTTAGTTAACAATTTACTCACAGCTCTAACTTAATAACATTGTAGAGTAGTGTGACTTACGGATTTGTCGACATATTAACGTTCCTTCTAATTCAAAGTAGCTTCTCTTAAAACAAAAGCCGATCAGGAGTATTCCGACGGGGGAAAATTGAATAACCCGATACAATCTCCTCTTTGCGTTCGATGAACGTTTTCCCTCCGGGCCTGCGACCGAGAGGCAGATGACGCCACTTTCAGCACAGGAGGGCGGATGGGGGAGGGAAGGGAGGCGGAGGAAGACGAAAACAGACGGGGATAGAGGGGGGAGGGAGGCGGAGCGGACGGTGGAACGGAGGAAGTGCAGGATGTGAAGTCGGGCGCAGCGGGCGGTTGGGGAGTGGGGAAGGGACGAAGATTGCGGGAAAAGCGAGGACGAGATCTGTTGCCCGACCCGAGGGCTACCGGCCTGGAAAGTGGTCTCTTTGGGGCTTAATCGGACCTTGCAGCCCTTATTCTCCGGACTCCGTTAAAAGATATGCATCTAGCGCTAAGACGAAGGGGCAGTTAAGATAAACGCGTGCTTTGTTCTGGTTTGTTAGGCGTACGACCTCGATCCTCCTGGCTTTCCTGAGTAATCAACTCTTTGATTAATGTGCTTCATGGCGACTAGATTGCAGTTGTATTTATTTAGATATTTGATGTCAGTCGTTCGTGTCACTGGTCGTGTTTGTGATTATGTGTGTTTACGTATGTGATAGCGTAATGACTTTAAATAGACTTTTGCACGTATCATGTTCATAATACAGAGTGAATCAAGTCAATATATCCGCTGTGATTAAATTCCGAAGAGTTAGGATATTACAAGACGAGATGGTATTAATGAAAAGAAAGTGATGGTGTGCGTTAAGTGTTTTGTGAACAGTTTGATCGCTCATTTATTTGAGATCATTACTGTAGTGAATCACTGTAGATGATGTTTCAAGGTAAATACTCATACATACAGTATACACACATATCAAATTATAATAGACACAATCAACTCTAAATATTGATTGTGACGACATAAGAATTACAGATAAACGTTTATAGCATTATTTGTTGCGGCCAAAGTGCTACCGGTTTCAAATTTTATGAATATTAAGTGTATTACGTACTTTTACGAGTTGAAAATGGTGAAATGCTTAAAGATGTTTGCTCATAACATTTTTTTAAAACATTGCCATTTGTTATTAACTCTAAAATATAAGCCAAAATGCAATATTTAAAAAAACAAAAAGGTTTCGGTTCAGCATGGTTACATAATATTTCTTTTTGCCACAACCGCCGTTGAGCTACAAGTAGAAATCCTTTCCTTGCACTTTTCCGGAGTTGCCCGGCAGAGGGTAAAGAAGGTCGACCTTGGACAGACGGGCGTCTAATAAAACCTTCAGCGGTCCCAGGGTGAACGCCTGGGTGGAGGGTCTTCCGTGGAAGCTCCTCCGGCGGATTCTCGTCAACTGCCAGTACAGCAAGTCGCGTAAGATACAAATTAGCATGATCATTGAGATCAATGTTCAGGCACACGTCCTTGTAACTCACGAGCTGCAGTTCTTTTATCTTTTACTATCTAGGCTTACGACTTTTCTTCCCATAAAACTTTAATAAAGCAAAATTTTATAACAGAAGTGCTCGGAAAGTGTTAGGCAACGAATTTATTACGATCTTTCATGATGGTAGCAAGGTATTTTTTTATTGAATAGATTCTTAATAATTAATTTAAGGGTCTAGATTCACTCTGTAAAACAAAAATAATAAACTACACAATAAATACCAATAAATAGAGTTTAATAATAATAATAATAATAATAATAATAATAATAATAATAAAGAAGAAGAAAAAGAATGTAAAAAGTACTTCCTCTGAGTCATCATTGGTGCTGTCTGCGTGGAAAATCTGACCAGAAGGTCCTAGAGGTAGAGTCGCGACGGTGGCTGATTTTCAACGGGGGTTGGAACTCAAAACTGGGTCGAATTCAGTCTCTGAATGGAGGAGAAGTCTAGCGGCAGGCTGCCCTGATCGGTAGTTTTCCGTGGTGTCTCCTATCACCTTCAGGTGAATGCTGGATTAGAACTCTAACAAACGGGTCACAGACCGGCGCCGATCTTTCCTTCTTCCTTGTCCTATTCTCACCCCTTACACATACATACGCGCGCGCACACTACATTCCCAGTCATCTCGTCGATAGCTTAGAGCTTGTCCCGGGTTGGGCGATACTCTGCTGCGGAAGATCCTCGCAATCCGAGTGTAGGTCCCCGCCGGATTTCGTTCAGCGGGGCAAGAACGGCGTGGCGCCGCCTCCCGGGATAAAATAAAATTCAGCACCCTAACGGGACTAATGAAAATATTTAACGTGCCCGTAAATATAAATCATTTTTTGTCCAAGTAAAAAAGTGATCACTATCAAAGTACTTCCTTAACAAAAAAATATTTTGCAAGAGTTCAGAGAGTATTAGCGAGTGTGGCAAGGTAATTAAATACAAGGAAAATATTTCTCAAGTTCTCATAAATCCGAGTAATTATCCGGAGGAAACTTCCGTTTCCTTCGCTCAAGCAATATTTCGCGGGGTTGCCCAGGTTTTACCTCACATTCCGAGTTAATCTCATTATAACCTACTCATCAAATTATTTCACGAATCTAATCTATGAGTTCATAATGGGATACATACACAACTAGCATAGTTTAATAAAAAAATTGATTATAAAGTTATTGATATAATATTATTACCATTGCAATTGAAGGTGTTGATTGTCAGAATTCTGTTCACAATAATTTGGTCGATGTAGTCACACGCAGGTAGCTATCGGGGTTCCCAAAATATGCAAAGGATGATTCGAAAATTGTTTCACTACGAAAACTTCCTCCAAAAGTTTTACCAAATTCCATTTGTGATGGTAGGAATAAATATTATTATGCAGACGACTTTTATTACGTGAGTGAGATTTGCAACCAATAATTTTACCGTCTATATTTTTAACAATTAATTCTTGACTCTATTCACCCTGTAAAACGAAAATGATATTCCATCAAATACTTGGTTTAAAGCAAAAGAGTATTCCGCCATAACAATAACAATTAATACCACAAAACGTTGCAAAAATACTAATAAAATATCATAATTAGAAAATGAATAATAAAAACAAAAAAGTTCGAAGCAGAAGAAGAAGAAGACGAAGAAAAATAACTTCTAACTTAAAGACTGAAAGACCCCACAAGAAAATTAAAAAGCCGTGAGCCTGCACTCCACTAATCGAACCGAGCCCTCCGCTCAGCTCCGCGCAGCCGGCTACTTACTGCAAGTTCCTGCAGTTTACTGCGCGGAGACGTCGGTGCCGCAAAGAGCCCCAGGCCGTAAACAAGGGCGAGGCGCCCGACCTCGCCCCAATAACATTTAAAATTGGGATTTATCACGGAGAGTTGCCTGCGGGCGCGGCCCCTCTTCCCGTTGTCTGCCTCCCCCTCCGCCTCCCCTCCCCCCCACCGCCCCTATCAAACTTCCGGGCTCGCCTTCCTCCTCTGCCGACGCCTGCGTCCACAACCTAAACTCGGCCTCGCTCTGGGTTCACCCTCTCTAACGCCCTCCCGATGATACTCGATGACCCTCGCCACGACCTCCCTCCAAGTCACTTCCGTCTTACCCTGTATTCTATCTTCCATCCTCTCTCATTCTCTCCTCATCCAGTCGCCAATCTCTGCATCCGTCGTCTTTAACCATTCTTCAGTCTCCACTTCAATCATTCTCCTACTCTCCCCTCTCCATTCTTCACCAGAATTCTCTATTCCGACTCGCCTCATTAATTCTCACTACTATCCTCCTTCTCCAGTCTTCTCGTTCCTACCATCCCACCTTCAATTCAATCCTCCTCTTCGTCCCTCCCCTGCAGCCACCTTCGTGAACTCGTCTCCCGTCTCTCTCCTCTATCATCGACTCTTCCTTGGTTCTGTCCTTCCATCTTCTCTTCCATATCCCTTCATTCACCTCCCCATTTCACATCATCGTACCCCTTGATTCACCACGGCCAAGCCAATCCTCCCACGAGAACGCCACTTCTCCCACGTCGTTCTCTCTTTCAGCCCACTTAATTCTCCCATCGCCCCATCCCCCCTGCGTACATTCCCTCGCAACCCCTCTCCCGGTGTCGAGTCCTCCATTTCCACCCTCTGCGGTCGCATCTCCAACCATTGCCCCACCCCCACTTTCTCCCCTCGCCCGCCCTGCGGCCGAGCCGCGCAGCCCCAACTTAAAGAAGAATTAATGATGCAAGCGGCCACTAGGGGCGTTTAATCTTCGCGCAAAGAAAACGAGAGGCAGCACCGGGGGGAAAGTGCGTGAAAGCGATGAAAGAAAGAAACGAAGAAACAAACTACAAAAAGTTTGAAGAAGGAAAAAAGACTCTCAGACGGAAGGCGAAAAATTTGTGCCGGAGACAAGAAACGAGAAATTCGCTTTAATTTTTAAGTTTTTTGTTTTGAATTCTCCCTCGGGAGTTTCTCGTTTTCATTTGTGGGTCACTTGAGGACCGGAGGGGGTACATGGAATTAGATTTAGGACTGTTTGCACACTTCCATTAATTTATTTTTATTAAATGATATGTGTAGTACATTCCAAAAGCGTAACCAATAACAGAGGAGGAGTATTATCATGATTGTTAGTGATCAGTTTTAACAGAATATTCACCCGAATGTCTGCGAAATCAGGAGAGAAACCATGTTGTAAGGGCCCAAAAGTTCATGTTCGAATCACACGTAGGGTATGAATGTGCAATGAATGTGGAGAGTCGGAGGCGAAGTTAAAACAGCACGGGAAACATCGCATTCTTTAAAAATTCATTAGCTGATATCGCGATGAGCGGATAAGCGGATATCCCTAGATTTTATTAGGGCCCCGCAGAGCCTTCTCCTGCAACAATCTACAGCAAGCTCCTAAATGCAAACTAGATTGAAGTTAAATTTTGCAAAAACACATATTTGCGAGTAAAATTTTGAATCACATCTCTTCTGCGTATTTTTTTCTGAGCCGCTCCAACGTATTTTGAGTCGATCGAACGTATTTCAAGAAATTATAAAATAGTCCACTGTTTGTAGAACTATCAGAATATTAGGGTGTCACATAACTTCAGGACCTCCTGTAATTTTTGAAAGGTTGAAGTTATTGCAATGCAGTTTTCACAGAGTGTATGAGGGAATGGGGCTTATTTATGTATGTATTCCTTTCTATTTTATCACTTGTATTTTGCGAGATATTAAAGTAAGTTTTTTTCAATTGAAATATAATTTTTTTAATCCGTCGTGTCGAGCGTAAAAATACGAATACAATGATATAAATATTGGCATATGTTAGATGAACATTTTTTGAGTAATTTTTTAGTGATTTTTTTGCGACTCGCATTTAACGGTTACTTTGAATGAACAGTCTAGCAGCCAACGCAGCGCTCTCCTCTCTTGAAGTGAACTTGATAACACAGATCGTAGATAGAAACGAACACTAAGTCAGAACTATGTTGAATTTTGCAGCGTGAGAATCTACGGCCGTCAGGGCATGAAGTAAAAATATTTTGTTGTTAGTTCATGAAAGAGTTCAATGTAGTGTAATTCATAAAGTAAATTCAATATGGTAATACAAAGAAATTCAGCATGGAGGCGCTGATAGGCACAAATAGGCGCTGATCTCGTCACACCGCCAAGATTGCAGAAATATCTTCTCAAAGGAAAGATTAGAAGATAAGATTAAAAATACTTTATAGACAATTTAGCAAGACCAAGAGATGTTTAATTACAAGACATTAAGTTAAGTTATAAGAAGAATTATCATTTTTCTGAATAGATTTGCGATAGCCTTCAAAATAAGCAACAGTGGAGACAAAATAATGAAGTATTGTAAAATTTTAAAAACAAATAGAATATTGAAATAAATTAATTTTGCAGCCGACGCTTCATGTCGTTGATAATTTCATAACAAATTACATGTTCTTTTATGTTTAAGATTAGTTAAAGGAATAAATAATAGAATATTTCCTTACAAATTTAAATTATCACCACCCGAATTTTCGAATGAGCAGTGTTTTCTAGCCCCAGAGAAGAAAGACAATACCCTGAGATAACGTAAGTATGCAAACGCCCGAAACCATGATAAAAATTAGAACTAGCCACTCATTAATTTAAATAAAACGCGGGGCAAAATATATTTGATTTAATTATAAGATGAAGAACTATTAAAATATGACAATATGTACATTATGTAATCAAATGTATCCGGACATGAGGCAAAAAATGACTTACCAGTTCGTGGCGCCCTCCATCGGTATGCTGGAATTCAATAGTTGGCCCACCCTTAGCCTCGATGATAGCTTCCACTCTCGCAGGCATACTTTCAATCAGGTGCTGGAAGGTTTCTTAGGGAATGGCCCCATTCTTCACGGTGTGCTGCACTGAGGAGAGGTATCGATGTAGGTCGGTGAGACCTAGCACGATGCCGGCGTTCCAAAACATCCCAAATGTGTTCGATAGGATTCCAGTCAGAACTGTCTGCAAGTCAGTCCAGTACTGGTATGTTATTTTATGGTAACCACTCTTCCACAGACCGTGCAGTATGAACAGGAGCTTGATCGTGGTGAAAGATGCAATCGCCATCCCTGAATTGCTCTTCAACAGTAAGAAGCAAGACGGGATACTAATCCTCTCCATGAAATAGTTTTGATCACATAGTGTAGATACAAGAATAACAGGTCAGAATCCTGAATGTTTCATATTGATCATATTTCGTCCTTTGAGCAACTCTCTCCTCTCTCATGATAAGAGATCTCAATTTTCTCGTCAGATAAAAGGAGAAAATCTCATTGATTTTTTTGTGTTCATTGGCTTACATGTGTCTTTAAAACATTAAATAGCCTGTTCAACACTGCATTGGTGTTGTTATATCATATTTTCTTTAAATAGACGACATTCAGGATACATTGTGGATAGTGAATAAAATCATAATAAGTTATTACAGAAATTTATTAATTTGTAATGTTTCTGCGTTTCGTAAATAGATGGGCTTCCATATTAATGTTTATTTGAAGCTAACAGTGTGAACAACATACCCATAAAAATCATAACATTGTTTTAAAATACAATATTACAAGCAAGTGAATCCAAATACAAGTACTTGCAAAACTTTCATTTTCAGAACTAATGCACAGTTAAATAGAGGCGCATTAAAAATTATGATTAAGACACCATAGGAAACTTCTCGTCAGTGAGGTCGTGTGTGAAAGCAACGAAAAGAAAGAACGTTTGTGGTACTGAAGTTTGGTAGGTGGATCGAAGGGGTGAGGCAAGTAAGAAGTTCTTCCTACTTGTGTAATTGTAATGTGTAATTCCACGTCAGCGTAGGACTCCTTCCGCTTTCGGCGTTCGCCGGCGGCAGGCCGCGCGGGGGCAGGCGCCGCGCCAACCTGTTGAGAGCGCTCCGGGGGAGGGGGGGGGGCACCGCGGTCGGAGCGGAAATGAAATCATCACGATATAGCTGGTGGCTTCGCTGGGCAGCCGCGATTTCCGGTGACGACCTTGGTGGTGCGTGCAGAATCAGGTGGGAGGCGTAAGCGGGGAGAACGGGGGTCGATGAAGATGTACAGCGAAGGGCGGTGGAGATGGCGTGGGGAAAGGGCGGCGGGGACGGCGGGAGCAGTCCGCGAGACAGAGGTGGGGATGGGGACAAGAGAGTAGTCGAACGGTACGAGGTATGCAGGTGGTTACGGATGTACGAGGAGCTGCGGGGCGACAGGGACGGCAGGGATGGCGGAGGCGGAAGAGTTGCGGGGAGTCGGCGGTGGCGGAGGGACGGAGGAATGGCGTAGGTAGTAAGAGTTGTGGGCAGGCGGTGGGGGCGGGGACGGCAAAGGTGGTGGAGGCATTGGGTTCGGTGAATGTGGCGAATAGGGCGGGGATATCCGGAGGGCTTAGTTCAGTTGCGTTGGTGGTGGCAGCGGGCTGGTGAAGGTGGCGAGATGAAGGACAGCGAGGGCGGTGGAGGACGCGGCGAAAGCGTGGGGAAGGTTGGGGGGAGGAGGTCTGCGGGCGGTGCTCAAAACGATGGTCGACTTGGAGACAAGTGAAAACGAACACGAAGAGTACGTGGAAATATTGTGGAGCAAATACTACGAGCTTACTAAGAATGTTGAATATGCAAACGTGTTACTGTTCGTTATTCATAACACACTTTTACTCTTTACTTTCTCGCACTTACGAACATAAGAAGAGAAAGTACTGTAATCGTGGGCCCGACAATGGCAAATTTTCGACACAAAAGCTCTTATTGCCGGGCCATAGTAAGGAAAATTGTATAAAACCAGTTGCTAAATATGGAAAAATCCTCTAACGCGTGGTGTAGCCAGAATCCATGTTTGCGTCCTTCATACCGCAAAAACGGTTGAAGGCGCATTAATCTTTCAGTTAATTTTCTCCAAAATCGATATTCCTCGAACCATGTAAAGCTAGCAGCGCGCAAACCCAATTTCACCCAAACTAAATCCAACATGTTGGGCTAACTTGACCTAATTAAATGATTTATTCCAAAATATTAGGCTCTTTTGGATTTCCGAAAATCGTGGGCGCTGCTAGCATTAGGCGAAAGCTAGCAGCGCCCACTTAGAAAATCCATCAACAAATGTTTTAAATAACATGAAAACCCATCCAAAATAAAGGCTAATTTGAGGTTCAAGGGAAAAAAAATATTCCCGCATTTATATTCCAGAAATCAGTACTGTACAAAAATAAATAATTAACATAAATTTCCAGTAGTAAGATATTCCAATAGTTGTCTTTTCCAATTTGCTTTACTACAAAGTTTAATTCTGCAGCACACATTGTAGAATTTCGAAATCTAGTACTCGCCCTCCGAAGAAGAATTGCGAAATGACTCAAGACAAGTGATTTACTCTCAAAGGGTAATGAAGATGTTGGAAGCAACAATTTATTATCACTTACAAACCGACAATAGGAAGGGAAAATAATGAAGAGTAGCTTCTCAGTCCGCTTGAGTTTTCAAAAGAAAATAAACAAATAGAAATTAAATATATTTAAAATATTGTGGTAAAAAATAAAAAATGTATAATCAAATTTTGTCAGAAATCAAAAACATGTTTACGTCTGGTGGTGTCATAAAAAATTGTTGAAAACATGAAATGTCTTTATAATCAGTGTTTGTGGGCATAAGTTGAATTAACCAAGGAGACATTTTATAAAACGTTAAATTCAAATTCTGATTTGAAATATCTAAAAAATATAAGAAACTTTATAAAAATTATTTTTACTTCGCAATTTGACCTCGGAATTTGACCTTACAATTGCTCAGATTTCAGTTTTGTATGCTCCCATTACGCCTTATGAGGTAGAAAGCCTTTTCTGTGCTGAAAAACACTCGCCAACATTATCATTATCATCATCATCATCATCATCATCCTAAGGGCAAAAGATGCCTTGTCTTTGCCGCCATGACAATCTATTGTCCCTGTTCTCTTCACTTCTGTATTTGACCAACCATGTATTTGACAGGGTAACATTTAGAAAAAAATGTTATTGGTCACCATTACAAAATACAATATAACGAACAAATATACTGAATTAAAATTCGATTTTGCATGTTTTGTCAACTTTTACCCTTCATGGAGTGGCTATATGTTAGTGCATGTTCGCACGCGTTATTTTGTATTAGATACTGCGTAGAAATCGTGTTTCTAATAATAGTTTTACAGATAATTGGGATATGTTAATATTGCCGGGAATTGCCGTACAAAATTACGTAACCATTACTATCAGCGAGCCCATAAGAACGAATGTCAATTCATTCTCTTTGACCAGCCCGGAATTTTGGAAAAAAAATGCGGGAATACTTTTTTTCCTAGAGCGTCAAATTGGCCTTAAACTTTGGGTAAGGTTTCATATTTTTAATTATTTTCGATGGATTTTCTTGGTGGGTTCTACTAGCTTTAGCCTAAGGCTAGCAGTGTCCATGATTTTGGGAAATTCAAAAGAGCCTAAAATTCGGAAATAGAGCATATAATTAGCCTCAATTCGGTCTAAAATGTTCGCTATATTTAGGTTGAAATTGAATTTTGGGTGCTGTTAGTTTTATATGGCTTATTCCCCGATCGTTTTAGCTGATGACGTGGCTGCTTGAATGAAAAGTCGATATTTTAATTTTTGGAGGTAACATGGAGGCTCTGGGAACAACTCAAGAGAATGGCGTAGTTTTAATTATATTCGTTGAATTCCATGATTTTTCGAAAATTGCAACCAACAAAATTAAATTACAAAATTGAACATCGGAATTTTTGCCTCAGACAAAGTCCGTTGTGCAAAATTAGCTCTTTATTAAAGGTAATGGACATTTTTTTGTAAAAGTTAGGAGATTTTGCGTAATTTACGTTTGAAATTAATAATGCATTATTGGCATCCCGTCGTACAAATGATAACATTGTAATATTGCGAGAAAGTATGTGCTCGTGACACTCGTGCGGTAATTCGACTTAAGTTGTAATCATTCTTTGCCTCCATAGTTTGAGAGTAGTGCTCTCAAACATTCCAAACTTTTCGAAAAATGGCGGTTTGCTTTCGAAATTTTTATTATTCTTCCGTTTTATCTTCTTTATCTCTTATTACAAATACATTGTGGAAGTATTACTTCTAATATTAAAACACGATTGACACATTTGTATTGCTTAAGTGTACCAACTTAGAGTGTTTTAAATCGCTTTCAGTAATTTAAATTTGATAGTTACATTTGTTTACAAATGATTTAACATATATGAAAGGATATATTACGATATTTTACCCTTTAACGCACAATCCTAAATTAAATAATAGTATGTTTCTTAAACTTAGTATATGTTAAATCCCTTTCACCAAGTTCAATTTCAACGTCTTAAACTTTTTTATAAAAGTAAGTCGTGAAGTACAAAAACGCAGTCACATCTTATTAGCTCTCAGGCAGAGTCGCCTCGGCCCGATCCTCTGTATCCGACAAAAGAGACGCCGGATCCTCGGGGGAGACCCTTTCACATTTATTACTGTTGATAGCCGAGCGACACTTTCAATAACACGAGACCCCTTGTTACGTTTCAACTTCTCTGTCAACAACTTTTTTTTATCACCCAAGTTTAAAAATGAGTGGGCCGCTCCTTTCGTCGAGTCTTGTCTTTCAAATTCAATCACCTTCTAGAGCTTCTCCTACCACCCACTTCCCTTCTCTCGCACCCCGCGACCCTTTTTTCCCTTGAAGGGCTCTCCTCGCCCGAAAACAGCCCTTTTCCATCGCGCGGCTTCCAGCCAGGGCGGAGTTGAAGTAACTAGTTTGCGACTTTTGTCCCTTATTTTAAAACACGTCCTCAACTTCGAGCGACCTTTCGGTGGAAAAATTTCACCCTAATGACCCGTCTCATTGGCCCGGACGCGCGCGCCCTTTTATCATCTTTCGGTCGCCTCTCTGCTCCTCCTTGGCTGTCTCGAGCCGGCGCTTGTTAATATTTTCCGATTCATTTCGCGTCGTTGAGTCGGTTAATTATGGAATATTGCGTTAACTTTTCTTCCGAGTGACAAGACGTGTGATAAAGAAGCGTTTTATTGAATTTTAACTACTGTCGGTAAACACACCGAGGAAGAGAACGGAACGTCAATTGGGATTTTCGTCCAAAGTTAGGTACAGAAATAGACACTAAAATAGCGCGACACAACACTATAGATTTTGTATGAAAATTTTCGTTATAAAAGCAAAACAGTTTACTCATTCTGTAGTAAATTGGTAGGTATTCATGTAAGAGTATTGAGTATTATAAATTATTAAGTATTAAGCTGTTGCAGGGTACAGTTTGATACACTACACAGATTTTGTGAAAAAATACTGGGTTACAAAATGAAGGCATTTTAGACCTACTATATGAAATTGGTATGTGAATATTGAAAATAATAAGTGTTCAGCTGCTTCAGTATTTTAACATGAGTACTAATGTGAAATCACAGTATTTTCTACTCAAATGGAAATAAGCTTAATTTTTTATCCAAAAGTGTCCAGCTGAGACGATAATATTTTTGTAAAATTGAAATTGACTTCAAAATTGTATTATATAAAATGGTCTATAGTCCCACAAGTAAACTGCGTACACCCCCGATACAAGCATAAATTCATTTTTTTAGATCAGTGTCTTTATCACCTATCTGATTGTTTAATAATCATAATATCTTTCTAGTTTCGAGTGTAATACTAATAGTAATAATAGGCAGTAGACAATCATAATTTGTAATGGAAAGAAAAATCGTGTATAGTGACCGAGAAGCAGTTGTGGTTAGAAAGAAGGAATATTTGTTAGAAAGAACCTGCTTATATTTATTTACAGTTTTAGTATCAAAATAGTTCAGACTTAGAGGAGCGGTTAGGAAGAATACACCTGGAATCCTGAATGTAGACAAAAGGCTACGTTGTCGCCGAAGCGTTTGCCAGGGACGCCGAGAAGAACATCCCAAGGCGAGTATTGAAAGAAACTCGTAACTACCAATTCAAGTGCTGTACTATTTTAACCGTATCCATGAAAGTAATGTTTAGTCAACACGAAGAATGACTGAGCGTGCATGAAATAAATTCTAGTTTTTGGATTTTTAATTCGTTTAATATACACTTATTTTATATTCAAATGTCCACGTCTGCTACAGTCCCCTACAAAATACTATACGTTCTGGTAAGGATAATAATCAAATATTTCAACTCCTTTTTCAGAAAACTGTTTAAATCTGTATTGATAATAAATAGCAATTCTCCGTCTTCTTCAAGAGTATGTAAATATCACTCTTTCAATAGACTTTTACTAGAGAATAAGACCTCGACGACACGAAAGAATATTTTTGAGGAGCTTCGAGTTTCAATAAATGAGAGACATATGTAGTACTTTTCTGTAGTAACTTAATATACATCTCTTTCTTTCATGCGAGGAAATCACAATGGATGAGTGAGTCAGTCTTAATTTAATGAAATAATAGGCAAATAATAGATTAGAATAAACGTGCCTCCGCAACTCATATCCGGTCTTTCAAATCAGAACACCCATGTGTTGCACTCCACTGTGTCCACCATCTCCTCCAATATTTAACTTTCCCACCCCCGAGTTGCCGCGCCAGATGTGCAGAAGTCTATTCGATTGTTTTGCCTGGCGGGCATTTCCCAGACTGTCCGCTGTGTGCGCCGCAGTCGCCATCGTCGCTGTCGCACTCCTAAGCTCTCTTAAGTCCCTTTATGGAATCTGTGTCACATCTGAGAGCTTACAATACCAGTAATCTCTGTCAGAAGCCGCAGTTCTACGCAGAGAACGTTGCAGTGTGGCGATATTCGTAGCAGAAATTCTCTCAGTTAAAAAAATAATAAAAAGGAAACGTTTACCACACCGGTTGGTGCATGTAAATCCCTATCATTTTCGAGCAAGCAAACGTTTCCTCTATGCTGAGCTTGTGCGTAATCCATGCCCATTATAGGGCTGAATATGCATGTTCCTTGCTCGGGTTTGCCTCCTTCTGGCGTAATATTCTTTTGAATTTGACGCTCAACCTCGTTGCGCAGTTTCACTAAATATTCCCGCGACTGGGACTGGTTTGCTAATCGCTTCGTGTTTGCTTTGCAGCCTCAGCAGATTTTGTTTCACTCGCAACGGCATGTGTTAAAAGCGATTGTTGCATTTTCATCTGTTTTCGGGTTTAGTGGGTTCCCTAAGTGGCTGTTGTGAATTGTTCTTGGGGAGGCGTTAAGCGAGGACGAGACCAATTTATTTTTGTGTCATTCTGGATTGTACGAGTATCAAAGGGAAAATTATTCTTGGGCGGGTAATTTTGCTTTCTCGTAATTGCGTACTGAAATGAATGCTCACACGGAGTCTTTGTCCATGACAGCCTATGCGAGATTGAATGAAAAGTGGAAACCCGATTTATTCATGTGTGTTCCACAAATTAGAATTCTGAGAAAAGACAATACTGAATTCCTTTCAAAAAGAGGAATTCTCTGAAACGTGATGAAAATACGCAGCAATTTTAAAACATAAAATACAGAGAGTTTTGTTTGAAGAATTTGAGATGGATGTATTTAAAATCTATATACTTTAAATTCGCTTTATTAACCGTTAACGAGCATAACCGAACTCGTAATTGCTCTTAAAATTGTACACTCTCGTAAAAATGAGAACTATAACACACATAATGGAACACGAAAAGAAAACTGGAAATTTCTTTGAATGTTCTGCAAAAGCAGATCTCTTTATCTCCAATAACCCGGTTTGTAAAGATTTTAATTACATGAATTTAATAATGGGGAGTGAATATGGTTGCGTAGACTTCCGCGGCCGGAGTTTGTGTTATCTGGGCTATCCGGGACGAGCCGCGTCACTGACATGGTGGATAACATTTCGGCCAGGATATTGTGGCCTTCCTCAGAGCGCACTGCTCCTCAGCAGTACTAGCCTACTCAACAGTACGCTCTGAGGAAGGCCACAATACCCTGGCCGAAACGTTAGCCACCATGTCAGTGACGCGGCTCGTCCCGGATAGCCCAGACAACGCAATAGGGAGTGAAAATTGCTCCGAAGAGTTTTATATATTAACGTGAAAATACATCAGCATCACATTTTTAGAAGAACAGAGTAAACATCAAATATAATTATTTTCGTCCTATCTGTGAATTCTGCAAAGCACTACCAAAATAAATTTTAGATGTTTTAACGGGAGATAACGGGTTTAAAAAATTAACACACTACTATTGAGTATCTTATAATAAATCAGAAGGCGATAGGTTCCAATGGCACTGATTTTGCAATTACGTGAACTTTTTCGGGTACTCAGTCCTAAGAATTACATTCATTTTTTGTCTTAACACATTCATAATGTAACAGTATATCGATCCACGCCGTATTAAATGAGGAAATACGCAGAATACGCGATGTGTTGCAATACTTCATCAAAGCGAAAGTTAGGAAAAACATTCGTTATCAAATAGTGATAGTTCTTTTGTTTGTTTTTTGCTAATAAATTTTAAAATGCATTAGTGCGCTGTAGCTTTACAAACAAAAACTGTGGACGAGTGAAAAGTGGTGGAGGAAAATGGGTCCAACCGCTGGGACCCGAGGAATTGTATCGTCGCTACAATTGTCGCCGAAAAATGGGACAGCCTAATACATCTTACCCAACACATCGCGAGTGTTGAAGATTGCATTACAAGGTATAAGGAGATTTAAATGCAAACGACTTTCACGTCTCAGTTTCTCGTCTTTCAAAGTGTTCGTCATCTTGGACATTTTTTCCAGTCTGAAGGCATCCGAACTGCATCAGTAGAAGAATTTCTTTAACACACCATGTGAATGTCATTTGAAGAAGGCACCATGATTTGCAACAATTATAGTTTAAAATATATTGGTTTTCTGCGCGAAATAATATGAGCTGTATAGTCAAAAGTATATATAATCATAGACACACTCATTTTGTCACTGTTGCTTTGAACAAACATAATGTTTTTCTTTTCTCTAAGAGAAAATTATGAAAGAATCCGTTAAAACACAAGTGCATCAATAAATAAAATTTAGAAATGCATCCGCATGAAAGATTTTTTCAGTGCTCCGCGATTGAAATGTAGAGTAGTTTAAGAAATTGTTAAAGCAGTCGTTTCTTCGGTTATACGATATTACACGGATGGGGCAACAATAAACTGCTGTGTGAAAAATACCTTGAACATCATTTTATAAATTCATATTTATTACGTGAAGATAACTAAGCATATATACAAATCCCCATGCCTGTGTAACGAATAATACTTACACGTGCTCATATAGAGTCCCATTGGAATAACATAAACATTCTCTCCTCTTTGTGATGTTTTTCCATCACATTTTCACGATCGTGCGTCAGCAGAAAAGCAAATTGCGTTTTTAAAAGCAGCAAATAATTGAAAAAGACGTATCGCGTACGTTTACTTTGATGTCACAGAAAATCGAGACGTCCACGCCAGCCAGCCAGCCACACATCGCCGCTGCTCAGGCGGCCGCGTGTCGTCCTGGCTGCCCCGGCGCCCGCTCCGTGGGGCGGGAGGTGTGGAAGGAACGCGAAGGAAGAGGCCAGCGCCGGGGCGACGAGCTCTTCTCTTCGGGAAGGAGACGGCGGTGGGAGTGGGAGTGGAGGCGGGGCCGGGAGGAGTAACGGGATGAGGTCGAGTATCGGCTCTCATTCTCGGGAAAGGCAGATCGGTGAACATGAACGTGGAAGGGATAGGGACGGAAAGAAATCTCGAAGAGGTTGACGGGGACCGAAACGAGGGAAAGTAGGACAGAATTTATTGGCTGATTATTTATTTTTTTCCGGGGGTTGAACTACTGTGCCTTTTATCCCGTTTGCGTTGAGCATGTTGTTTCCTTGGAAGCTGTGTTGTATCCCAGACGAGCATCACCCCAGTCGGAGCAAGCTCTATGCAGACGGCAGGTCACCGGTCATGTTTGGTAGTTTAGTGCAAGTACGTGTAAATGTGTGTGTGAAAGGAGATAGAAGAGAAAAGGTACAGTACCGGCATTCGCTTGGTATTAACAGTAAAAATACAGAAAACTACCGATTGTAGCAGTCATTTGATGGAATCCTGGTGTAGACTGATTGAATTCGACCTGGATGCGTAGCTAAAGGCGAAAATCCATCGTCGTGTTGAACTCTAGAGCCTCTCGGACATTAACCGCCCAGAGGGAGCGGAAGTATGTCATTGGGAAATTGCAGCTCTCGGGAAGAGTGACAGGTAGGAGCACGGAAGAGGGGGACGAGGGGGGGGGGGCACGGAGGAGACCGAGAAGGGGATGGAGGACATAAAGGAATGGAGAAGGGAGAGATGTGCGGAGATCATTATAAGATGTACAAATAACGTGGGACAGAAGCACGAAGACTAGAAACAGAGAAAGGGAAGCTACGACCGGTAGATGAGATGATGAAACGTTAGATGGGGCAAGAAACGTAACAAAAGTCCGGAGAATCAGTCAGAGACGTAAAACAGCCTGAAACATATTGTCCGATTCAAATGTAGTGTGCCCTCAAGGTCAGAAACTGGAAGAAGGGAGGAACCCTGACATCCAAATGGGAAGTTTTTATGTCGTAAATTTTTTATTTTGAAACTCTTGATTGGGTAATTGGATGACAATGTCCCACTCTTCTTTCAGCTCACGACCTTCGGTAGACACTTATATTTAAATCGCACAATATAAGGCAAAGGGGTTGAAAACAGCGGCAAGGCAGTGAACTCTCGGAGCGCAGGCGCGGGTTCGGGCGGGCGAAGGCCGAGCCCGAGGAGCGGGGCGTGGGCGGGGCGTGGGCGGGGTCGGGGGCACCGGCAGGGGCGGCGGGGCCAGCCGGCCCGCGACACGCGACAAATGAGGCGCGCCGCGCGTCCCCGTGATGATGACGTATGTCTCGCACTCCGTCCGCGTCCCCGTTTTTGCCCCCTTGCGGAGCGGGGACGGGCGAGACGTCTCCAAAAACGGGTGACGGCGGCGGTGGCGGCGGCGAAGGATGGCGAAGCAAACAGACGGCCGCCATTTCTCACGCCCCCGCCCCCGGCGCGCCCGCCCCATGGCCGCCGCGTCGTGTTCCCGTCGCAGCTGCGGAGCCGACGGCCCCTGACTCACCCCCCCCCCCGGGGTGCGAGCCCGCCGAGCGCTTGAAGGCCACGCGGTCTGAATTTTCGGGGACGAGGGTGCGCGGGGAGGAACCGAGAGTTCTGTCTCCCGAACCCAGGACTGTTCTCAGGAGAAATAAATCGTGTTTACGTACGGAGTATCGAGTCGAAAATCGTGTTGCTAATGTATGTATGTGTTTGATATTGTGGGTCGACTGTCCGATTTGCTAGGTGAAGATGCACCCATGCCTGGGCCTCATTTTGCACGTACATGCTA
Organism: Gryllus longicercus; assembly: GCA_038098605.1. Classification (NCBI taxonomy): domain Eukaryota; kingdom Metazoa; phylum Arthropoda; class Insecta; order Orthoptera; family Gryllidae; genus Gryllus; species Gryllus longicercus. The sequence goes on along the minus strand of JAZDUA010000047.1, from coordinate 182,466 downwards.
ATTTAAGATGCTATTATAATCAATGTAACTGCGACTTTGCATAAAAATATCTGAAATGGGTTTTCAGAAGGACCTCATTACATTTGTTAACATAGGATATTATGTAATTTCAAAAGAAAAAATAATAGGCCATGGTTAAAATAACAGATGCAATAGTAACATTATTGAAATTATTTTTATCCGGCTGTGTAGAGAGAAATGGTAACATTCCATTCAAAATCGCAAAGGATTCATCGTTGTCAGGTCTTTAAAATCTGGAAGAACTTCTATCTGATGTCAGTAACCCAAACATTAACACTTGTGATACCTTAGTAATATGGCATGCATTTAAAAAAATATGATTACTGAGTTAAGATGATAACAGTGAGAAATGGGTGAAGAATACAGATACATTTGAAATGTAGTTTGTTAGAACATGGAAAAAGTCAAATGGACGGCTGATATTAAAAGTTAAAATTTCGAATCCTGCAAATGAAAAGGAAGTGTCCTGTTGATTATGAGAAAAGGAAACCGGCAAAAATGAATGTATCTCGAAAGAAAAAGTTCTCTCAGGTATTGCAAATAGCCTTAGGGAGTTATGTAGAAGGAAAGACAACAGATCAGGATGGAAACAAACAACTATATTATATTTCGCTGGAAGGAGAATGTAGTGAGCTGAGGCAGAAATCAACAAAGAGACAAGTTGACACACTGAAACCTACTAACGTTCAAAATATTCAGTTATGCTAATTATAATGCTGGAGATATATTAATAGAGTGATTTACATATCATTGTTTTAAAAATTATTGCCGATTGTACGTGTAGGAATCGGACTTATCTAAGTTTGAAATGTCTTTCTTTGCTCGCGTCGTCAAACGAGGTAGCAAGTTCACCTTGTCCCAAGAGATGTAAAATACATTACAGGATTTAATTCCCAGAACATCCTTTTGTGCTTACAGAAAATTAATTTGTTGACTTGGTGAAAGGAATAAAGAAACGGAGTCTGCTAGAAGAAACGTGCGTCATATTATTTCTTTCAACTTTAAAAAGAACTTCAAAACTGAATTTCCCTCTCCACTTCCAAGTAATGAGCATTGCTTTAATGAAACACGTTACAAAGTAACGTATAATGCTTCTTTCATAAATGCATTTCATTTTTTGAAGTGAGAAAGTTGTGAATTATGAAACTTATTCAAAAAGGTTGCAATTATTACCACTGACATTGTATTTAGTATGAAATCTCACAATCAATTTTCTATTTAGAAAGTACATACCTTCTGAAATATAATAATTTGTACGTATAAATGGAGACAAATTATTAATTTTCGCCGAGATTTAAGAGGAGAAAAACAAAGATGTTATAAACTGTGGAATTTATTAATGAAATGATAAAGGAAATGTACTTTTGAATGTGGAAACGATGTGTATCGCAATTATTGAAAACAATATGATTTTTGTTGAGAAACAGTAACCACCAATGGAAATGTAGTCTGAATAACGATTACATAAACACATAAGTGGCACGTTGAAACATCTAAGAAACTTTTGTAGACGAAATACGCTTATTTATCAGCTGTTAGAAAACATTGAAATGTAATTAGGAAAAGTGATCAATAAAAGAGCGAGAAGGGAAGCAAATGTTTCGACTCGGTATGCTCCAAAGAATTGTTTTGAAGGTCCTTCAATTTTTCTAGGCAGACTTTCATTAATAAATTTAAAATCATACAAATTTTAGACCAACTTTTCGAAGGTCATTGGCCTTCACCTTCAGGGTCTAATAAATATAAGTGAATACAATATTAATGAAACAATTCTACAACTTATAAATGACAAAGTGTTTAAATAAATCTACTATATACCATTTTCAATGTTTTGTTTGTGTTAATTATTTTATGATATTATTTTAATTTAAAGGTTGTAACTAAAAATCAGATGAAAAACAATTAAAATTGTTATTTCATTAAATACGACCTTTGAGAGAAATTGCGTCAATTAATAATTTAAATTTATAATTCACCTGAATGTAATTTTTAATGAGAGTGAAATATCAAGTCGTGTTTTTATATAATATTCACAGCCTCCTATTATTTATAAATTATTCTTATATGAATAATAAGTGAAAGTGATTCTTTAAAAAGGTGAAAGTGGTGAAGTTGAGGAAAAAATGTTTGTAGCACGCAGTTATTTCTTAAATATATTAATAATTGGGTCATAAAGTTTTGTGAAAGAATTTGGTACTGTCATAGTAATTACTGTTTGTTGCTGTAATTTTATATTAATAGTTTCTTTAGTAATCCTGGAGTGGTATTTAGGTTCTTTATTTAATATCATGGGATTAAGAAAATCAAATTGATGATCACTGTCATTTCTGTTTTGTTAAGAAGTTTTATCTTTCTTCTATTTGTTTATATTATTCTTATGTTCTCTTATCCTTTCTTTCAGGTTTATTGATGTCTGCCCTACGTAACAAGAATTATATTGTTGATATTGTAATAAATATACAACTACTTTCAGTTCCAATTTAGAGACAGGATCATTCTTATGTTTTATACATATTTTTGTTAAATGTGGGGTTACTTATTCTGATATTATATTGATTTAATATTTTTGCTTCAGTTGAAAATTAATCGATGGAATAAACGGTAAAGTAATAAATTGACAATGTTCCAAATTATTAATAATAGATCTGGGATGTGCCATTTTTTAATTTTGTGCAAATTAATCGTGCATTATAGTTCAATGGATAAATATTCCTTAGTAATAACAAAAATATTTTTCTATTACATTATCAACAAAGACAGTCCACGTAATTTTTATTATTCTGTCGACTACGTTGGTCTCTACAGCACGTTTAATCAATAGAAAATTCGAAATAGTTCCTGCTGATGTAGGTTTAGTGTACCATTTAGTAAGTATATTTTTACCAGATCTTATCAATGTAACATCCAGGCAGTTAATTTTACCTTTTGATTGTAATTCTGCTGTAAATAAATGTTTGGATGATAATTTAAACATTTGAACACTTTGTCATTTATAACTTGTAGAATTGTTTAATTAATATTGTATTCACTTATATTTAATAGACTCTAAATATGAAGGCCATTGATCTTTGAAACGTTGGTCAAAAAACTGTATGATTTTAAGTAAAAAAGTATTAATAAATGTTGCCTAAAAAATAAAGAACCTTCAAACCAATTCTAAAAAACAATCAAGAAAGGCAGTCTTATTCTCACTGAATAATTTTAAAATCTTCTTTCAAAACAATATTGTAAAGAAGCCAGAATGAGCTGAGATTTGTTAGAGTAGTAATTAGTCGGATTTACTTGGTTGATTTAAATTCAAAGTCGAAGTAGATAGAACTTTACAAAGTCAATGCTGTTATTTGTATTCTCACGTCTATTGAATAATGAGTACAGGGCTTTAGCTCACCAAAATGTGACCATCCATGAGCCTTTCCCCCAAAAAACATATAAACTTCCTAAGTTACTCAGACAGCCTTCTCGGCGCCACGCGCCGCCACTCCCGTGCGTCTAGGGCACGGCAGCTGGACTTCTCGCCGGCGCGCGGGCTCGCACCAGCACGCCCTCTCCCTGGGGGTGGTCGTCCGGGATCCTGCAGCTCTCTGAACAGTTGCTGACCTACTCTCCGTAGTGCTCGCGGCGTCGAACTTCCACTGAGCTGCCTGGTATGCTCCTGCCTACTTGGTGCCGGCAGGCCCGTTTCATCTTGCCCTACACAAAACCTTAAATGATCTGTTATAAGGCTTCTTGTAAAGTTGTGTTAAAAGAATTATCTTTAGTTATTATTTCGTAGGATTGTTTGCAATTTAATGTCGATTTCGGTGTGTGGGTTTATGATGAATGTAGAGACTGACGTCACGTTTGTATGAAGAGCAAGTAATAGTTTATGTTAATGAGGGTGTACACTATATGACAACAATGCCATGAATGATGAACTAATGTTTTGATAGCATGTACGGAAAGAAATAATTAATATAAGTATTAAATTTAGTTACGTTATTGTTTTGGCTGGTATGATTTTATCTCATTGCCCTGTATTAATGCTGCGTTTACTGAAATGGAGATTAAATGCTTTTTTGTACAAGTGTTAAATTAACTTAAAAACAAATAATTGTCCTAGGAAATGAACTACTATGTTATTAATTCAAGTATTCAAAGTTTCTAAAACACATGCTAATATATCCCACGGTTTCTGATTATAGCTGTAAACTCTTGTTCCCGTAAGAGCAAGATCATCTGATCCACGAAAATTTAAGATACGTTAGTAGAGCAATATTATTCAATATTTGAGACAACAATCACAAAGGAAAAATGTGTATTCATCGACGAGCGTACGTATAATGATGGCTAGAATTCACTAAAATGATTATGGCACCGCGCTTCCCGTCATTCTTGTTGAAGTTTCTATCAGTTATTGTCATTATGCACAAACAAATATTTAAATATTTGTTGAAAGCAAGCACATTTAAAATGTAGGATATTGTCGCCACCAATTTTCGCGAATAACCGGGAAGTCCTTCTGTTCGAGTCCCGACTGTGGCAAGATTTTTGACACTAGCTAAATAGCAAGGTCCAATTCAGCATTGTCTGGTGGAGAATTCTAGCTCTTATCTGTACTTTTCCGTGGTTTCTGGTAAGTGACGGAACATCTCCCAAATAGATGTACTGCACGCGATCTTTCCTTCATGTTTCTTGTCGCATTCGGCTTCTGACGGCAGGTTTTTCCCCCTTCAGGGGTTTTTTCCTGAGCCGTACCGTATGGTCTCTTTTCCGCGGCTTTGATGCGATGGAGAGACCATTTGGGGTGAATACCAGAATTCGAAAGATTAGAACGCGAAAGGATGTAGGTATTGTAATGGCTTAAAGGCCTTCGGCCTAGCCACATAGAATCAAGTAAGCCAAATTGTTTGTAATAATTACCTATTAAATAATAAATAATATTTCTTGTCTTATCCTCATCCACACCACACACATACGGACCCACACCACACACATACGGACCCACACCACACACATACGGACCCACACCACACACATACGGACCCACACCACACACATACGGACCCACACCACACACATACGGACCCACACCACACACATACGGACCCACACCACACACATACGGACCCACACCACACACATACGGACCCACGCCACACACATACGGACCCACGCCACACACATACGGACCCGCACCACACACATACGGACCCACACCACACACATACGGACCCGCACCACACACATACGGACCCACACCACACACATACGGACCCACACCACACACATACGGACCCACACCACACACATACGGACCCACACCACACACATACGGACCCACACCACACACATACGTACCCACACCACACACATACGGACCCACACCACACACATACGTACCCACGCCACACATACGGACCCACGCCACACACATACGGACCCACACCACACACATACGTACCCACACCACACACATACGGACCCACACCACACACATACGGACCCGCACCACACACATACGGACCCACACCACACACATACGGACCCACACCACACACATACGGACCCACACCACACACATACGGACCCACACCACACACATACGGACCCACACCACACACATACGTACCCACACCACACACATACGGACCCACACCACACACATACGTACCCACGCCACACATACGGACCCACGCCACACACATACGGACCCACACCACACACATACGTACCCACACCACACACATACGGACCCACACCACACACATACGGACCCACACCACACACATACGTACCCACACCACACACATACGGACCCACACCACACACATACGTACCCACGCCACACATACGGACCCACGCCACACACATACGGACCCACACCACACACATACGTACCCACACCACACACATACGGACCCACACCACACACATACGTACCCACGCCACACATACGGACCCACGCCACACACATACGGACCCACGCCACACACATACGTACCCACACCACACACATACGGACCCACACCACACACATACGTACCCACGCCACACATACGGACCCACGCCACACACATACGTACCCACACCACACACATACGGACCCACACCACACACATACGTACCCACGCCACACATACGGACCCACGCCACACACATACGGACCCACACCACACACATACGGACCCACACCACACACATACGGACCCACACCACACACATACGGACCCACACCACACACATACGGACCCACACCACACACATACGGACCCACGCCACACACATACGGACCCACGCCACACACATACGGACCCGCACCACACACATACGGACCCACACCACACACATACGGACCCGCACCACACACATACGGACCCACACCACACACATACGGACCCACACCACACACATACGGACCCACACCACACACATACGGACCCACACCACACACATACGGACCCACACCACACACATACGTACCCACACCACACACATACGGACCCACACCACACACATACGTACCCACGCCACACATACGGACCCACGCCACACACATACGGACCCACACCACACACATACGTACCCACACCACACACATACGGACCCACACCACACACATACGTACCCACGCCACACATACGGACCCACGCCACACACATACGGACCCACGCCACACACATACGTACCCACACCACACACATACGGACCCACACCACACACATACGTACCCACGCCACACATACGGACCCACGCCACACACATACGTACCCACACCACACACATACGGACCCACACCACACACATACGTACCCACGCCACACATACGGACCCACGCCACACACATACGGACCCACACCACACACATACGGACCCACACCACACACATACGGACCCACACCACACACATACGGACCCACACCACACACATACGGACCCACGCCACACACATACGGACCCACGCCACACACATACGGACCCGCACCACACACATACGGACCCACACCACACACATACGGACCCGCACCACACACATACGGACCCACACCACACACATACGGACCCACACCACACACATACGGACCCACACCACACACATACGGACCCGCACCACACACATACGTACCCACACCACACACATACGGACCCACGCCACACACATACGGACCCACGCCACACACATACGTACCCACACCACACACATACGTACCCACACCACACACATACGGACCCACACCACACACATACGTACCCACGCCACACATACGGACCCACGCCACACACATACGGACCCACACCACACACATACGGACCCGCACCACACACATACGGACCCACGCCACACACATACGGACCCACACCACACACATACGGACCCACACCACACACATACGTACCCACACCACACACATACGGACCCACACCACACACATACGTACCCACGCCACACATACGGACCCACACCACACACATACGGACCCACACCACACACATACGTACCCACACCACACACATACGTACCCACACCACACACATACGGACCCACACCACACACATACGGACCCACACCACACACATACGGACCCACACCACACACATACGTACCCACACCACACACATACGGACCCACACCACACACATACGTACCCACGCCACACATACGGACCCACGCCACACACATACGGACCCACACCACACACATACGAACGTCTTACTTATATAAGTGTTAAACACGTACTACACTTACGAGACTAACGACCAATGTAGTTGACGCGCCCGAGAATACGAAATAATCGATGAATAAATATTGTTTCATGTTATGCATCATGTTTCTAGGATGTAGTTTCAAGTTACTAATGTAATTTCATATTTTAAAACAATATTTTTACAAGGGGAATAGTTTTTGCATGAGTCTACCTAGTAAATAAATTCCGATTATGATCCGAAAATATTACGCTAAGCGTGATGATTTTATATACGTACCCTTACAAGAAACAAACCGTGATGGTATGGTAATCAGCTTCATTTCCATTTTAACGGAGTGAGACGGACATAGGGTTCGAGTTCAGGAAGATGGCGGATTTGCTCCAAGAGGCCAGGTTGACGCCGACCGCTATCTGGAGAAGAAAGGTGGTTTCTTTAATTAATATAAGGCGAATGCCGAAGCAGCACTGAAAGAAAAATGTCACGAACCGCGCGTGATCTCCCTTCCCCAAATATTTCCACTCATTTGAGAATCACAATTACTCGTACCACACACATCCGGAGTGTAGTCGGAAGACTAGGGCTTGAAAAACTGGGTCTGTGTATTGCTGTGGAAGCTACGTCGAAGGAAAAACCACACAAGCTAACGTACCCTTCAAAGCCGCATCTCATATCTAGGCGAAGGTTTGATTGTTTCATTGATAGATTTGTGATTTCGAACTCGTCAAGTGCTAAGGTCATCATTCCCGTAAGAGAAGTATATGTATTTTTCCTCGGGAGGTGGCGGTGATATTCCCCGACTGGCTGGGAATCAGGGACCGACCTACCGTCCACTAGCAGGGTTTTCCCTCAACCAGGTATCTTCCACCCGCCGGACACCGTCCCAGCCGGGACAAGCTCTAAGCTCTCGACCGGTCTCCCGACATGTATAATAGTGTAGTGCAGATTTTTGTACGTGTGTGTAAGAGGCGAGGATAAGGCAAGGAATAGGAGGGAAAGTTCACGCGCGGTCTTGGGCCCGTTTGTTAGGTACTGCTCCGGCTCTGATCCTCGTGTTTATGGGAGAAACCACGGAAAACTACCGATACGAGCAGCGGCCGCTAGAATACTCCACCGGACTGCGACAGAACTCGACCAAGCTACGTAGTACGGAAAAGCCTACCACCGTCGGGATACGAAGCTAGGATCTCTGGTCAGAGGCACTACAGTGATGTTGATGTCCAGTTAATGCCCAGAGACACCTTTCTGATTCCAGCGAAGGAGGAACACTGCCACCTCCCGGTTGCAACATGAACTACACACCAACAAAGCTATCCACCAAAGTTTTCGACGCGCCGGAAAACGCGAAATTTTCACCAACACAACTGTAGCAGTGTAGCGCTCTGCAATATAACCACAGGTGGCCGGGTGAAGGAAAGCGAGTCGCCTCAATCGCCGCTTGGAGCGCTGCAGTGCACCGTACAGCGATAACCGCCCTCGTCGACGGCCACGGAGCCCGAGGCGCCCTCCGCGCATACAGCGCCCTTTGTACTTGCCCTCTCGCAGGGATCTCCTCCACAAGAGCCTCCGTGCGCAAGCCGAGCTCCATTGCGGGCGCCAGCGCCGCCGCAGGACGAAATATCGCTCGGCGAGGAAGACGTGACGACGTAGAAGGCTTGCCAACAGAAGGCGAGCAGTTCACCTTCGTGGGAATAGATCGTGCGGAAGCAACAGTGTTTACACGCAGAGGGAGGTATGGGATAGGGTGTTTTGGCACCGATTTCGACTACGCTATTTGAGGTAGTGTGAAATGGCCGGGCGTAAGTTGAATTGAAATTCGTTTCTACAACCATCAAATTTCAGAACGGGAATCCCTGGCGTTATAAACCAGCAATGAATCTAAAAATACAATTGTTTTAACTAGACGTTGATTATTTAGTTGAAAATGCATTCGCAGGTTTTTCACAATTATAATTTTTTTCACCATTAGCTATTGAAGTGGTTCCTTTCACTAAGAAGTTTGTTTCGTTTTGACATCATCCGTAGAACCTAACGCCTCAGGGATAATATTTGAGAGAAAAGGTTAAATAAGCTGCAAAATAATGTTTAGCCTTGTCGGGATGGTGTTTTATAGCAACTTTGAGCCACCTCCAAGCACATGTTCAGTCTCATGTGAACGCAATCGCCCATACTTTTGCCATAAGAAATAAACAGAGTAATAACCGTTCAACACAATTATTCTTAAAAACGGGGTTTTTGCTTTGCATGTATATCAACGCCAATGTTAGTTCATTGGTTCTACACTGAATCAAAATAATGAACTTTTTAATAATTTCAAATATGTCTTCACATGTAAATTTATAAACGCGAATTACCAAATTGCTATACGGATCAGTGCAAAAATTCTTCACCTTGTAAATTATGGTTTTAAAGTGAAAATATCTTTGTTTATTAGGACGTCAACTTCAAACAGCATATTCCTGAAGGTTATTACCTCATTCAGGGCGAACAATATACCACGAAAATATAAAGATGTCTAGAGGTGGTGTTGCCAAATAAATGTAAATATTTTGCAGAAAAATGTGAAATAATGGAAGAGAAACTACACGGCATTTCATGTGAAAACACTTAAAATGGAATATTGACCATTCACCCAATTCCAGACCTGAACTTTAACAACTTTCGTCTCGCTGCTAACCACCGGAACCTTTTATCGGAATTTCGCGCGTCGTGTGCGGAGAAGTGCCCGCCGGGGCCGGTGACCCGCAATATCTGGCCGAGCCACCACCCCGCCACTGAGCGGGCTGGCGTGTGCGCCAGGTGGCGGGGACGCGGGGCGGGGACGAGGGGCGGGGCGAGGGGCGGGGACGAGGGGCGGGGACGAGGGGCGGGGACGAGGGGCGGGGACGAGGGGCGGGGACGAGGGGCGGGGACGAGGGGCGGGGACGAGGGGTGGGGACGAGGGGCGGGGACGAGGGGCGGGGACGAGGGGCGGGGACGAGGGGCGGGGACGAGGGGCGGGGACGAGGGGCGGGGACGAGGGGCGGGGACGAGGGGCGGGGACGAGGGGCGGGGACGAGGGGCGGGGACGAGGGGCGGGGACGAGGGGCGGGGACGAGGGGCGGGGGCGAGGGGCGGGGACGAGGGGCGGGGACGCGCGGCGAGAACGGTCCGAGCCGCGGGGGTGCGTCGCGTGGGACGGCATAGGAGATGCGAGGGTCATACGAACTAGCGGGAGTATCGACGTGGGAGGCGGGCCGCGATGAGAGCGAACGGTGACCGGAGGCGGTGGGGGAGTGCAAGGGCGAACGCGTGAAGACAGGGAGCAGATGACGGCACGCGTATTCAAGATGGCCGGGGGGAGGAGGTGGGGTTGGTGAGGCCAGTAGGTGGCGGAGGCGGTGCAGGCCGCAGCCGAGGTAATGGAGTCGGGGAGGCAATTGGTGCGTTGAGGGCTGCGAGGATTTGAGTGATTGCTTAGTGATTCCGGGTGCGTCAACGGCGTTGAGGTTGTGAGTTCCGTAAGTGTAGTGCGAGTGGTTTTCTCGAGATGTGGCGGTGACCTTTTCCCGCTGAATGTTGCGATCCGGCGCAGATCCACCGTCGCCTAGCGGGGTTTCCCCGACCAGGTATCTCCCACTAGCGGGACAAGCCCTGAGCTCCCAACCGGGCTGTCGGCATGTGTCATATTGTAGTGCAAGGAAGAGGGAGGAAAGGTTGCGCACAGTGCATGGCCCGTTTCTCAGCTCACTGCTCCGGCATTCGCAAGCGAGGAAAGGACGGAGAGCGGTGGGAATGGAGACGAGGGAATTGGGAGCAGTTAGGAGAGAGTGTCAATGAGTGGGGTGGAGAGTTAGTGGAGCGATGTTTCGCTGCGAGGAAGAGATTACGCTTCGATGCCACAAAAGAACCGCTGAAGAGCGTGACGGCCAAGCGACGAGGTGGTGAGATGATGGGATGGTAGAGGTGGCGAAGTCATGAAGAGGAAAGTAGCGGAATAGCGGGGTGACAGGATGATGAAGCGGGGTGCTAGAATGGTTGGGTGACTGTGTGGTAGGGTGTTCGGGTATTAGGGAGATAAAGGCAGAGTGATGGGGTAGCAGGATGGTGAGGTGGCCGTATGGGGAGGGGGCAAAATGGTGATATGGCAGTGTGGTCGAACGGTGGGATGATACTTTGGAAGAAGTGGAAGGACGGGGGATATAGCACGGTGGTAGGGTCAGGATGCTACGATGGCAGGGAGGATGAGTGGTAGGGTGATAGAGGGCTCATGGTGGGGTGGCATATTGGAGTTTGGAGTTGGCAGTGTGCAGGGAAGGTGGGTATGGCAGGGTGGTGGGGTGCGAGGATGAGGTGGTAGGGTGGGTGTGGTGGAGTGGTGAGGTGGCAGGGTGAATGGGGGTAGGGTGATAGAGGGCACGTGGTGGGGTGGCATATTGGAGTTTGGAGTTGGCAGTGTGCAGGGAAGGTGGGTATGGCAGGGTGGTGGGGTGCGAGGGTGGGGTGGTAGGGTGGGTGTGGTGGAGTGGTGAGGTGGCAGGGTGAGTGGGGGGTAGGGTGATAGAGGGAAGGTGGTGACGAGGCATATTGGAGGGTTGGCGGTTTGCTGGGACCGTTAATAGGTTGGAAGCGTGGCCGAGTGGCGGGTGGCAGCGTGGTGGGTGGCAGGGTGGCAGGGTAATAGAAGCAAGGGTGGTGGAGTGGCAGATTGGAGGTGAGGCGGTTTGGAGGGCGGCGGAATGACTGGGTGGTAAAGAGGTGGGGTGTAAGGTTGGCGGGCAGCGCCGTTGCGGAGTGGGGGGACGCCGGGGCGGCGGGGCGACAATGGCCACAGCACCGCGGCGCACTAACGCGGCCTGATCCGTCGTTGGGAGCCCGTAGCGCTTTTCGAAACGGGCGGAATTTAATCTCGATATAAATGACCCGGTGGTCGTTTAATCTTTTTACGGCGGAAAACCAAAAACGTTGCGCGGTTCCCGCCAAAGAGAACAGACGCGCCCGGGGCGGGCGGGGCGAACGCTCAACAGAGCGCGGGCGAATTGGTGGGGGCGGGGCGATGACAATGGCGGCGGCCGACCCCGGCCCAGGGGCGGTTCTGCCCCAAGCGCACTAAAACAGATTGATACGACCCCGTTAGCGGTTGCAATTGCCAATTTACAAATAAGTATTATTTGCGGGTTTTGTTTGCGCTGCGTTTGAAGAGCGGGGCGGATGCGTGAAACAGTTTACGCGGATTTCGTTTTTCCGCAAATGGGAATTGCGTAAATGGACGATGCGAATTGCAGGTAGAAGGTTTTCTTTTGATGCATCGTGTCTTACAGATTTACACGACATATTATTGTTACAATTAAATGCACTCGTTAAAACGTGGCATGAATTTATTGTTACAGATTTATTTGTTTTAATAATTTATGGACATGAGATGACCACTTGAGACAAGCATATCTCGTGTAGGGAAAATTAATGAGAGACGGAACGCACTGTCCTCAAAGCTTAGTGAAACGAATTTGTGTTTTATGAGATCATTTATGGTATAGCATTTAATATTATGAATGTACTTTCTTCACAATCCCAATGGGTTTTTTCTCCTAATTCGAAGTTTTATCACTAAGTTCAATTTTCCTAAAAAGTTTAAATCTCAATTAAATGACAAAACAAATTACTACAAATTTATTCAATTTGTGCCTTAAAAGACGAAATCTGCGGGCAGTGTAATGCAAAATAATGTATTTACAATAATTATGTATCTTTTCCCTCTATTTCTAAGGGCTATTCAATGTACATGTCTACTTTCAGTCTATTGTAATTACGTGTTTGGTCTTGTCAAAAGTGTCACCTAAACATACATCATCTTTGTGACATTTACTTTTGTAAAATAACATATATATATATATATATATATATATATATATATATATATATATATATATATATATATTGTGACATACCTGGTGGTGGCGGGTATTTTCACTGCAATACAACACTAAGAGAGGGTGTCTTTTACGTGAATGGGTCCCTGGATAAGTTGGTGCAACGTTGGGGTGGTTAATCATAAATTGAAATACAATTATAAACAAGATTTATTTTAAATCAAATTAGTTATTTACATAATCAGACAACGTTTTTGCACTCTGCCTTGGTACCAAGATTAAGAGTGAAATGCATTTCTCATACCTGCGGGGCCCCGAACGAATACCTATGATGTTCGTAGAACTGCTCGTGCCGACAGGATTGTCGACCTCTGCTACTGCTGCGGGCCGTCAGCGGCGGATGGCGTGGTAATCGCCCCCGGCTGATGCTCCAGCAATTCTTCCCCGATCAGGATCTTGACACCTCGGCTTCGCACCTTCCTCGAATCACTGTCCGTTAGTGGGTTTAATTACACAACCCGCGCCTACTCTGTATACTGGTCACAGTTCTGTACCGCGCAATTTCAAGAATGTTTCCACCGCGCCAACTAATAAGAACAACATCAATTATTCTACCAACACTAATCTTTCACTATACTGATACTTCTAATGTTCTATTTACACGTCAATTACTTTGCGGTTTCTAATAGCACATAAAATACGTCGCAATGTTATATGCGTCCATACACCGGCGGAGAACTCTCGCCGCACGTCCGCACTCGTCGCCGCTCTGCTAACGTCTCTCTGGTCAACGCTCTGCCAACGGCTCTCGTCCGCGATTCTCGTAACGAACTTTTGCACGTGCGCGTTGCCCAGTTCTAACCGAAATTCACACGCTGGTCTCCCCGGCGGTGGCACCGTCGGCGGTGGCCGCGGTCGCTCGCCGGCCCCGGCGAGCCGCGCTCGGCGCGCACACCGCGCAGTCCAAACTAGCGATTAATTTCTTACACTAATGATTTAATTAGTGTAATGAAACACATATTCTGGGTTTCAATATATATATATATATATATATATATATATATATATATATATATATATATATATATACAAGCATCAAGCACTAATATATGAGTTAAAGTATCACAAAAGTGAATTTGATAACATAGATCCATAATTACATATAGAGATGTCTATATTTCACTTCTAGATATTACTACCATTTTTTAAATGTTATCAAGTCCATATTTTTCCGATGTACACTAAATTTTATAATATACTTAATTCCAAAATTTTATTTCGTGCTAAAATTATCACCGTTTACAATTGCACACTTAAAAATTCTAAATTACAACTGTTGTTTTAAAATAATATTTGTAAACTCTCTTTACTTTTCCACCACTGTTTAATACAGCAGCCCCATACATTTAGTCCTGTTTAACAACGTAAAAATACACACAACTCGTTTCCTCATTACTTTGATCTCGAAAACGACGCTAGTAGAGAGAGCAACGCAAATCGGATAAATCCTGTAATTTGTGCATGTGTGACTTTGTCATTGAAATTAATTTGAAACAAAATTAAAACAATTGAACCACATTTTCCAATCACCACACGTCAATCAAAATCGTTTTTCCTATCTTTCCATCCGATTGGGTGATACTAATTTCCGTGTACATCATTAACACTCTTCTTTCCCCTCAGTGCAATTCAGTAGACCAATTTTTGAAACTAGGTCATCACTACCCAAACCGAACAAAGTTAAAAAAATTGCAAGACGTTAACATTATTAAAGTCTCACATTTCTTTACCTGCAATAACAAACTTTAGTTTAAACGAATAAAGTGAGGCCGATAAACGATGATTACTATCCTGTAGTGAAATGATAACAAAGAAAATAGAATAATAGAATCTAGAAGAAAACCTTATTCATTGTTATGTTAGGTAATATTAAATATTGGCAGATAGGCTACAAATATTGATGTTTCCTACAAACTGCTATACAAACTTATGAGATTTATGTCACCTTTCGAGAACAGTTCAAGACAAGTGCTATCCTACAATATAATTCCAAGAACGTAACGGCTCAGATAAGTGCTAAAATTAACAACGGAGAGGGCAAAATGGTGTGTGATCGAGATGAGCATTACGGGTGAAAGGAGAAAAAGGGAATGGCGAGGTTTAAGATGTTGCCGGTTACTTCATGTTAGGGCCAGTGTGATACGCTGAGAGCAATGAATCGAAGCAAGCACAGATAGATTACAAGATGAGATAGTAGGAGTAAAATAAAAGGGAGAAAGGTGAAAGAGGCGAAGTTGGAATCTGTGGAGGTTCTACGGACAGTGCATGAGGTGTACAATCATTAACGAGCGAATGGGTAGCTTCACAAGGTAGGCACACTTTTCCTCAGACACACCAATGATAGTCAAATATATACCTGCCGGGTATAGTCAAATATATATTCCGGATCAGTAACGTAGCGAGCTTGAAAGAAACGCATGCTATCTTTCTTTTCTCATGCTTGTAACTCCTCTGCCCCTTACACACATACACACACACATCAAGGGATGAGAGCTTGTTCCGAGAGGGGCGGAAGGCCGCTGGCAGAAACAACTGGACGGAGTACTCCGCAAGGCGCCATGCACCAGGTCAGGAAAAGAACACCCCCACCTCCCGAGACACAACATGCACTACGCATTCGGGAATAATGAGCACAGCATTGGATTCTCCTGAAAGCACAAATAGTCAGTAACTGAAGTAGGATTGAATGGATGTCAATTCTCTAATACGCATTATTCACTATATTTCCTATTTATTACTTTCGGTTGAGCAAAATATCTTTCACATAGATGCTAAACCAAAAAACGCTTTGACCATGAGTGAAAATACAATTTTGTACGTGTTGCATGTTGCGGTTTGTCGGGTCTATTACCTTAAAAACTGAATTGTTTTCATTATGTGGGATTTTGAGTATGTTAAGCAATTTAACATTACTCTCCTTACTTCTACGTAGAAATTCACCGTATTCATTGTTCAATTCACCAAGCAAAACTTCAAAAATTCGATAGTTTGACCACCATCCAAGAAAGAAATGTAATATACACACGATTATACTCATTGCATTAGCAAGTTAAGTGTATTGGCGACATTTTCTCGATGAAGTAAGAATTAAACTTTGAAAAAATAGCATCATCATCAATTTGGAACAAATTCAAATTTCGTTCGATCACAGCAAGCGCTCCGCCGGTTGTGATGGCTACAAGTTTTTATCATCGTCCATAACACAGGCACACAAAAATAAGTTGTCAGACCCAAATACTTGACATATGTTTCTCTGTGTATGTCGACGCGCTGAATCCAAATCTGAAGACAGAATTGCCCCGCCATCCTCCACTTTCTTTTAAAACGCGACAAAACACCGCGAAATTGTATTTTGTAATTTCGAAGGTTATTGCGGTGCTAGCAGTGCTTTTTTATCCGAAAACTATAAATGACCATTCTTGTTAACAGCAAATGCTGCGGAGATCTAGTAAAATCTGTCGAATCATTAATTTGTAAACATATTCGCATTTTTTCAAGTCACTTTTTATTTGGTCATCGATTTCAACGTCATAAATTCTTTGGGCTACCATGCTTCTAGACAACGCTACATCTTTTATTGTTTTTATTGCTGAGATTATTTAGTTTTTAAATCGTGAAAAAGAGATTCTGCTGTTACCAGCGTAGGTTCTTTCACTAAAACTCCATCAGAATAGCGTTTTTGTGAGACGCCAGAATGTAACTCACTTGAAAAGGCGCTTCTGTGAGGGCCTTCGCTTTATTCTTAGCAGTAAAGAAACTGTTTTTGATGAGCGTACACAGAATCTTTCAAAGCTTCAACTTTTTTCTTAATGAATATTCTTCAGTGGATATTTTCGTAGAACAATATATAGCACATAATGAATAGCTTATTTCTCCACAGTTACTAACATAGTCAAATATATACAGCTTGTTCCTAAAGTTCGGTAATAACTCTGTTAATTTGTTGCAAAAACGGTAAAAGATACAGCTTTTATAAATATATCTTATAAAAGAGGAACTCAAATGTTTGTTTTAAATGTTGTGTTTCAGAATGTCTTGATGTCGGAACCACAATGTAATTCGAGAGATGTCTACGCGGTAGTCACACTCTTCACGGTAGTCACATATCCTTCGGAGCATATCCTTAGAGTGGGGGAGCTTTTACAATCCTAAGCTTGTGTTCCTGTATATTTTGTGGTTAATGTGACACATACACATTATCATAGAGGTATTCAATGAGGAAGACCTCACATGGAGTGATGTCCAAATATCTGCTTGACCAACTTTCGAAACCGTTACCCATATTTCTCTCTCGTCCGATGCAGCGTTAAGATAGCTTGCGGTTCAGAAATTCACGAACGTGGTTATAGTAATTTGGTGGAGCCCCGTCCTGCTGGAATATGTAATTGCCACAATCTTCTAGCATTTGTGGTAATAATATTTCTGTAACATATTCGGGTGAGTATGTCCAGTAACAGTATTTTCTGTGAACAAGAACGGTTCGTAAACTTTCCGCCACTAAATTGCGTAGAAAACGTTCACTTTATCTAAATCACGCTCATAAACAACGAATTCATGAGGACCCTGGCTATTCCACACTCGACAACCACATCTGACTGATACAGTTATTTGTGAGTGATAGTTGCTTGAGTACTGATGTTATGTCAAGCGTAAATAGCGTTCCGGCTTGGTGTGTCTTCGCCGTAATTAGTTCTGAACTTCCGTTGCACATCAGTAGAAGTCTTAATTTTGTGTAATTTCATCAAAGAGAAAGATAGTTCTTTGACAGAAATCACCTTCTGAACAAAACTCCAACTACGGCGAATCCGGAAACTAAAATAAATCTGTAACATTCAAATACCATTTGGAGGATTTTTATACGATATGATATACATTTCGAAGGCACAAAAGAAAAGTTACAAGTCAAAAAATGCAATTTGGAGTACTTTTATTTAGGAAAACGTCATAACTATGTATGACATTGGTAGCGAGATGGGATAATTTCGTTTTGTCATTGGAAGAAACACAACTGTCCGTTACCGTGAATAACGTCACAATTTCCCTACAGATAAGATACCTGAAGATGGAATATCGCAATTGTAGTGAGAAGAACGTCAGATCCCAAGTTGTGGCAATATTATTTTCGTGTATTACCAAGAAAAGTGTCATATTTCGTCTTAATGCATTAGATTAATAATGTATCATGATAAAATTAACATACAACCCTAGTATCACTTTCAATAAAAGTGTCATATATCAAAAAATGGTCGGTTCTAAAAGGGATGAAGAAGCCTGACGTTGATTTGCCATCGGATTCCTAAATCTCGTTCTGTATTAAGTTTTTCTAGATCGTAGGAATAATCAACTTTGAATAAGATTCAATGTAACTCACTCTCAAAAGAATGACAAATATTCAATTGGATCTCCTGAAAAATGATGCATCTTGATTTGTGTCACTTTTCTAGTATGCTATCGATGTGAAAGTATCGTTTATAGTTTTGTGCAATACATTAACAAAAGTGTTAGCTGACTTTGAAAACATCCTGTTCAATTGCTCGGAATTTTAATTTCGAATTCGCCATGCAGATTACGGCATTCACATTTCTCGCCAGACATCAGTTGATGTCGCGGAGCCACCTAAGTCGGGCGTAGATGAGTGTCCGACGCCAATCTTTACGATCGTTATTATTGAATAAAATCACATATTAGCCAACCT
The DNA here is from genome assembly GCA_038098605.1 of Gryllus longicercus. Lineage (NCBI taxonomy): Eukaryota > Metazoa > Arthropoda > Insecta > Orthoptera > Gryllidae > Gryllus > Gryllus longicercus. Next base: position 163,161 of record JAZDUA010000047.1, on the reverse strand, counting down.
AGTGCAAACGGACGTTTTGTACAAATGGGCGTACATGTCATGACGTGTGTTTTCTCTGGGGAACTTTCGTCAGTTTTCAGCTTGCTTTGGCCAACCATGCAAGCCTGATCCAGTGGTAAGAAGCAGTGGAAAGTAAATTATAGCGGAAACTTTGCAATTCGACACCCAATGTTTTCCATCCATCTTGTTTTTGTGAGACGGGCACCTAAGATATATAAGCGGCTATCTCCCTGGCACTCGGGGACTCCCGGGTGCACAGTGCAAATCTAAAGGAAGACGTATTTTCTGTGGTCTGATTGTTTCACTGTTGCAAAGTAGGTTGATGGGTAGAAGATGGGGATGACTTTGAAATCATTGTAGTTATTTTACGAGGACATTTTTTGTTTCTTCTTTCGTACTGAAGACCCGCATGTCTCCACGTATTATTGCGCTTTACAAGCTAGATGACGGTGGTGCGGGGCGAGATGAGGTCAGTGTATGGAGGAATGTCGTGAAAGAGCAAGGAACGAAAGGCGACGGGCAAGAGGTCAGAAATCAGAAGCAAAGATCAAAAGGCGAAAAGCGACAGACGAGAAGCGAGGGGCGAGAGGCGAAAGGTGAGAGGTGATAGAAGGGAGAAAAGCGGGGAGTGGCGAGATGCAAGACGCCAGAATGATGAGGCCAAAGGCGAGAGGCAAGAGGCGAGAAACGAGACGCTGATCGGCGACGAGAACCAAGGTCTAAAGAAAAAAGGGGGTAGGGGCAAGAGCCAAAAGGTGGGAGATGGGAACGATTGACAAGGAGCGAGACACGACGACTGAGGAGCAAAGGGCAGAAGGAGAGACGGAACTGGAAGAGCGGCGAAGGAAAAACAGAACAGGGCTGAAAGAGATCGAATTGGCATTCAAGACCGGTGCCAAGTTATACGAAGCAGAGCAGTCGCGAGTTATGTGATCGCGAGGCTGTTGCGGGCCCATGTAACCTGGCCTGATGAAGAGCAGGGCGTTGCGTCAAAGCACGGCGATCCCGGGGAAGGGCGGTGCAGAGACGGGGGCGTGGCGCAGGCCAGAGCAACTGGGCCTACCGTGAGGGGCGAAGGGTGGGGCGGGGCTGGGCGGCGAGCCGTCGGCCAGGAAGGCTCCGTAAATTACGCTCCGGGGCCGTAAATCATGCGATGGACGCGCTCGCTGCGCCCTCCCGACAGGTGAACGATGGCGCGGGGCGAAGCACAGGTGCGTTGCGTCTCGGCCCCCCGCCCGCGCCCCCGCCCCCGCGCCACGCCCCCGGCGCGGCCACGCCCGCTCCACGCCTCGCCGCCGCGTCTCAGCAACGTCCCCGCATCCACGCCCCCTCCCCGCCCCGCCCACGGCCTCGCTCTACGTGCGCGGCGCAGCTGCACGGCCCCCTTGGCTCGCTCCCTCCCGCGGTGAACCCCTGATCTTGTTACCCTTCTCTCCACTCTCCGTGGTCTCTCTTCGTCTCATCCCTCTCCACGCCAGACTCGTTGTTTCCATCTCTTTCTCTTCAATATCTCTCCTCACGGCGCTTACTTGTCTGTCGTACTGTTTTCAGCACATTCCAGGTCCTTTTTTGCAGCATATGTCCTCTCCGTGATGTATTTCGCTGCATCTGCCCGTTCCTTGATCTCTCCCAACATCCTTGTCGCGTTGTATTTCTTAAACTTATGTTAAAGTGTCTCCCTTTTTCTCCTTTGCTTCCCTTTCAATGTTCACTATTTCCTCAAAATACCTGATTCTCACAGTATTTATCCGTACTTGCTTCGCCGCGAATACCCTCGCAATTAAGCATATTACCTCTCCTTCTCCTCTCTTCGATTTTCTGTATTTCTCCAGACTTTTTCATATTTTACTGACTTTCCTCGGTCTTTTTCAACTCTTCTCGTCAAGCCACGATTTTTTCCGTCCGGAACCGTGAGTTTGTAGTAGATGCCAACATGCTGCGTCGTTAAATCTGACCGTGCCTGACTCCCTCCATTTAGATATTTTTTCTACACCACCATTTCATTTCTCGTCTGCCATTTGTCCATTAATTACAATTCATACTTCTCAGTTCAACACTATCCCTTCTCTTGCACGGGCACTTCTCAGAACACACCTGCAGACCCTTTGTCTCTTTCTAACTGTTTCTGGCCTGTGATATTTTTTCTCGAAACACCTCAACTCTCATTACGTATTCTCACGCGTCCTTTTTCTCTACTACCTCTTCCCATATCCTTGATCACGTCTGCTTCTCTCACAAATGCCATTTCCTCCACTCCTATCCGTGGAAGTGCAGTTTCCCTGCACTCATGCTCACTTCGACTCCGCCCGCCTCCGCTCCACCCCTCCTTTCCCCTCACCGCCCAGCCCAAGCCGATCCCTGCCCGCTGACGTGCTGCCTTCCCTGCTGTCGCAAGCGCTTGCGACACCGGCGCGGGGGGGGGGGCGGGGGGGGCGGCGAGGCGGCGGGGCCGTTGGCACACGCTGACGCCGCCTGTTCCGGTCATAGTCACGACGCATCTCTCCGGGCGCCCGCCCGAGGCCTAATTGATGCGCCTGCCGCTGTCACCCATCGCGCGCCCTCGCCGCCCTCGCCGCCCTCGCCGCCCTCGCCGCCCTCGCCGCCCTCGCCGCCCTCGCCGCCCTCGCCGCCCTCGCCGCCCTCGCCGCCCTCGCCGCCCTCGCCGCCCTCGCCGCCCTCGCCGCCCTCGCCGCCCTCGCCGCCCTCGCCGCCCTCGCCGCCCTCGCCGCCCTCGCCGCCCTCGCCGCCCTCGCCGCCCTCGCCGCCCTCGCCGCCCGCGCCGCCCGCGCCGCCCTCGCCGCCCTCGCCGCCCTCGCCGCCCTCGCCGCCCTCGCCGCCCTCGCCGCCCTCGCCGCCCTCGCCGCCCTCGCCGCCCTCGCCGCCCTCGCCGCCCTCGCCGCCCCCGCCGCCCTCGCCGCCCTCGCCGCCCTCGCCGCCCTCGCCGCCCTCGCCGCCCTCGCCGCCCTCGCCGCCCTCGCCGCCCTCGCCGCCCTCGCCGCCCTCGCCGCCCTCGCCGCCCTCGCCGCCCTCGCCGCCCCCGCCGCCCTCGCCGCCCTCGCCGCCCTCGCCGCCCTCGCCGCCCTCGCCGCCCTCGCCGCCCTCGCCGCCCTCGCCGCCCTCGCCGCCCTCGCCGCCCTCGCCGCCCTCGCCGCCCTCGCCGCAACCGCCCCCGCTGCCAACACCGCTCCCGCGCCGCCCCGCCGCCCCGCCGCCCCCGCCGCCCCCACCGCCCCCGCCGCCCTCGCCGCCCTCGCCGCCCTCGCCGCCCTCGCCGCCCTCGCCGCCCTCGCCGCCCTCGCCGTTATCATCACCACTGTCCCACGCTCCTCTGCGTCCCTCCTGTCGCTTTGGGTTACGTGAACTCTGCTCGCCACGCAGTACGTCATCGCGCGCCCCGCCAACTCCCCGAGCAACCGCAACCTCCTTCAGCCACCTTCGCCCTGGCGCTCTTGTCCCTGCACATTCAGCGCCCGGAAGGCACGACAACCAACTCTCCCGGCTCGGTCGCCTGGAACTACCCTTTTTACTGTGGGATATTTGCACTCACATCCTCCGGGTGCATTAAAAACTATTATTCTTAGTTCTACTGCTGGTATCCAACGTTGTGCTTTCCCACGCAATGTTTGATGCTTTCGAAGCCATATTTCCCAACTCATGCCCAAATGGTGGGAGTCGTTTTATTGAATAGAAATATTAAATAAAAATAGTAATATATTTTATATCACCTAATAATGGACAATAGAGTGAAGAGTATCCTACAATTCACACGTTCGCTGTACTTTTCTATGTTATTACACTTTAAAGAATTATCAAATGACGTAGAAAAGGGAAGAAAAAATGAGAAATTATAGATGAAACTGTAATTTAATTAGGTGCATCTTAATTTATCAGTCAATTATCAACCTAAATTTTGTTTCCAACTATCTCGAAGTTGAGGCAACGGTGTCTTTACAAAATAACGTAGTTAATGACATCCTGAATATATAGTTTAACACTTTTAGATTGATGACGAATTATTTTAATATCTTATTGTTGAATGAAAAAAGGATTAAGAAATCCAATATATTTATTCAATATTCGTAACTTCAAAATTATTGTAAACAAATATCAAAGTATAAAGCAGAGATGAATCATTGTTAACTGCTTATTTGTCCAAGCGACTGATTCCCCTAGCCATAACTGTGCGTTCGCATATCACATGAACATCAGGGAAGCTGTCATGACTTGAAATTGTCCAATCAAGATCTTATCCAAGGGATCTATCAGTCTTCGTCATTTGTATCGATTTGCATATGCGCATTTCGCCCTCCCCTAAGGGCTACTATAAGCCCTACTGCTTTGTGACATTTGTGTAATTATGCCAGTAACGTCACAAAGGGGCTGCTGAGTGCGCCGGGTGAAATCCACATCTGCTCCGATCCAGAGGGTGACGGACATTGTGTCACTTATTTGCCAGGTGAGTAAGAATTCGTGAAAGGTAACAGGCAAAATGCAAATTTTTCTTTTTATGTTGAATTGTTACTTAATCGATAGATTCTGATGCCCTTATTAAGTGTGTAAAATATTTTTTTTTAAAAATTCATAATTACTTAAGTTATAAACAATTCAGTATTTATGCATCTTTTAGTTGCAAAATAAATATCTCACAACAGAGTTGATATAATTTAATGCTTCCAACGGCAACTTGAAGGAAAAAGTATATATTTTAAGATACACAATATTAATTTTTAAAACTTATTAACAATCCCTTTTTTTTATTGCAAAATAAAATGTAAAATGAAAAAAATCCGTGTTCTGCGCTTTTTAAAAATATTTTAAAAAAAACATTCTAAGAGGGAATTTAATATAGATTCAGAATCCGTTAAAAAAGTTAGCAAACATTAATACATAAAAAGTAATTAATATTTTTATCGAGCGGCGCACGGTCGCGCCACGAGACGCGTACCGTAGCTTGGAGGTTTTGATGCACCATACTGTGTTTCTGCGATTTTACTCTCAATATTAACGCAAATATTTTTTTTAATTTAAAATTTAGTAATTTTAGTACCAATTTTCGCTTAAAACAATTTTTTATTTACATAACCACATTAATTATTATTAATAATTAAATTTATTTACAGAACGTTATGAGCTTCGTAATCAGACGCTGACGAATATCGCTTACATTTAAGTGACTTAGAATCGTTCGGTAAAAAGCAATGAAACTGTCGGGTGTTTTTGATTACTTTACATTTTGAAAATCTTGGTTTTAAAAGTTTTGCTTCATTTTCATATTCCTCTTTGGTGCAATACGCGAAAGACATTGACCTGTGAAAACAATTTTTTGCCCAAACGAACAACATCTTTGCGTTTGTTAATGGTTCATCTAATCTCGTTCTTTGCATACTTGTTTTCCAAGCATTCCTTTTGATTGTCCCGCCAACACCGTCACATGCACTTTTGCCATGAGAAGTGGCAAAAAAGTGCCACTCTGCATTAATACGAAATTCATTTTCATGTTGAATCAAATTCAGGAAGTTACTTTTATTTTTGTACTGACTCGCAGCTCCGTCCGAAAAATAAATAATTCGTTCAATCCACGCATACTTGTCTTTCAAATACTGAATCAGTTTTGTATTGTATAGGTGAACGCTAACAGTATCGTGCTTTTCGATTTCAGAAATAATAACAAAATTATCCGAAACTATCTTGCCGTCTTTTCGCGTATACATGACGTATGGATGAATTGTAGCCTGGGTATTTGACCAGTGATGCGCCTGTATTGCATCTTGTATTTGAAATGTATAATTTTCTGAAAAATCCAGCGTTACGAAAAATTCACCTTCCTTTAAGCTGTCCTTTTTTGCACTAAAGTAAGCACTTTGTTCTTTTGTTATAAAATCATGCGTCAGTAGTTCAGGCAAATCTTTTCTTATCTTCTCTAAAAATGCTTCTATGGAATCTGTTTGTTCAACGAATTCAGTTCTAGAAAAATATATTAAAACATCTAATAAGCAAAAGTAATTGGTATGAGGAAGGACCGATAGTCAATCTTCCCACAGCCGTTCCCGATAAAAAAAATCTAATAAGCAAAAAAGTTATTTGTGAAATTATTTATACAAAAATTAATAGAGTTACAGTAAGGTATTATAAAAAATCAAATTTCCAATTTAAATTTAAAATTGTATAGCAAAAGAAATTTCTGAAATTTGACAAATCGTTGCCAGGCACTCAGAAAATTAATTAAAATTAAAAAATTGATTTGTAAAATTAATTGAAAGTTTAAAATAGATTTTTTCATGTTATGCATAATTTAGGCAATATATTAAGTTATCATTAAATTAAAAAATTGAAATGTAATTATATGTACCTATCAGTGCTTATCCATTCCCTGTACTTTACTTCCTTCACGGAATATTCTGTAAATAATGCATGCAACTTCTCGCAAAAAGCAGTAACACCAGGACAATTTTTGCAATTTCTGAGATGACAAGATGGAAGAGCTTCTTTGCAAATAATTTCTCTTAATGCCTTATGGTATGATAAGGTGAAGGTGTGATTTTTCTTCTGAAATTCGGATTTTAGAGCAAAAAACTTTAATCTCATGTTCTGGTGTGTTTTACAAACACATACGTTGTGGCAACTAGCTTTGTTAACAGAGATGCACTGTTTTGGTCGCAGTTTTGAAAATTTAGAACAACTAATGATAAACTGAGGAAATTTTTCCTGAAAACGTTTATGTGCTTCCTTCAAATTGCACAAAAGTAAACGCTTTTGCACATTTTCTCTACCTACATCGGTTTTTATAGAAACACAATCTTTTTTTCCTGGCATCATTCTACTAGTATCATCACTCAAATAAAATTCTGTTACTTTCTGAATAATTTCCTCACTTATTTTTCGACCAACTTTCTTTGGTGGACGCGACTTATAGCCATTTTCTTTCCTTAATTTCTTCGCCCTTGATGCCATTTTATGCGAAACGCCAAACAACTCACGCATTTTCCTTATACTAATGCAAACAGGAAGCGTTGTAAGTATTTCGATTTTTTCACTTCGGAAAATAGCTTTCGACAACGCATTGTTCACATCTCGAATCAAAGTCTCGTCTATCAAAGAAAATTGTCTGCATCGGGCAATTTCTGTCGCTTTGTTGCACGTCCAAGCATATCATTTTCAGCTGTTTCTTCCTTGTATGTAGGGTCATTTTTTTCGTTGTCCACGTAGTTTTCATCCCGTGAAGATTCTTCTTCGGTAGTATCAATAATGATTTCCTTTTCGACGGAAGAGACAGTAACTTTTTGACTATAAATTGACGTTCTGCATGAATCACAGATATATTTTCCAGTTAAATTAGAAAAGATACGATTCCACTGCGTCGTTATCAACTTCAAATTTTTGTAGACACGATTGTGTTTGGATTTTTTAAGTGGGTTGCAACATTTCTTCGGTGTAGGCATTTTATATAATCTGTTTAAAATAATAAAAAACATAAAACTATGAGAACTGACAATATGAAATAATAAATAATGTAAATGATTAGAAAAATCAGTTATTGTTATTAATAATATTGATAAAGTCAGTAATATTGAACATTTTAACGCTTTTAATCGAGATTATTTAATAACAATACACAATTATTGTTTATAAATTTGCAAAATAAAAAACGAAGTCATATGCAATGTTAATTACGCTTACCTTTTTGCGTAGAAATTAGAAACAATAAGAATGGTTTCTTAAGCGAAAACAATTGTTGTAAAACAAAAGCGTGCTGCGACTCGTTCGTACCGACAAGCTAAGGCGCGACCGTGCGCCGCTCGATAAAAATATTAATTACTTTTTATGTATTAATGTTTGCTAACTTTTTTTAACGGATTCTGAATCTATATTAAATTCCCTCTTAGAATGTTTTTTTAAAATATTTTTAAAAAGCGCAGAACACGGATTTTTTTCATTTTACATTTTATTTTGCAATAAAAAAAGGGATTGTTAATAAGTTTTAAAAATTAATATTGTGTATCTTAAAATATATACTTTTTCCTTCAAGTTGCCGTTGGAAGCATTAAATTATATCAACTCTGTTGTGAGATATTTATTTTGCAACTAAAAGATGCATAAATACTGAATTGTTTATAACCTAAGTAATTATGAATTTTTTAAAAAAATATTTTACACACTTAATAAGGGCATCAGAATCTATCGATTAAGTAACAATTCAACATAAAAAGAAAAATTTGCATTTTGCCTGTTACCTTTCACGAATTCTTACTCAGGTTCAAAACAAACATCTCTTTCTTGATATGCGTGATTGGAATTCCTTTCATCATAGCTTTTTAAGTTATATTAATATATAAATATATTTAATGTAAGTGTATTGTAGTGTTCTGCCACAAGGTTTCAAAACCCTACTTGCAGAAGTAATAAATATATAATCAAATAGTAATCATTCTGACTTTTTTTATTGGCAAAAGAGTCCCTGCAAAATTTTTTAATGAAATAGTGAAGATAAAACCGACTCTTTTTCCCTCTAACATTAAAACACGTGTTTACATATCTCCGAAATGAACTTTGAATCATTTTCTTAAGAGTTAGTTAGTATGTAAATTCATTATGAAAGAAATAATAAACAATTCACATTCAAATAATTACCGTGATTTAATTTTCAAGTAATTGCAAATTGTAAATAAACTATTCGTGCTACAACAATACCTACTTTACCGCAATATTGTTAATGGTTATGTAATACTCTAATATGACAAATTCAGTGGTAGTGAGGTTTTTTAAAGGTGTGAGGGTTTTTCCTTACTTTTTCTGAATAAAGAAATATAAGACGAGAATACTTTATCATCTAAAATGTTATCCGTTCTCTTTCCTACGAACTATTTCATGTACAATGCTTACAATAAATTTTATGTGGACATAAACAGAATGTTGAATATATATATATATATATATATATATATATATATATATATATATATATATGTGTGTGTGTGTGTGTGTGTGTGTGTGTGTGTGTGTGTGTGTGCGCGCGCGCAAGCGTGCGTGCGTGCGTGTGTGTAATGTCTTTAGCATTCTTTTCATAGTAACTGCAACACTCTCTTTGCTCATTGAATCCCCACCCTCCTGGCTCAACTTAAGAGGGCGCAGACCTTCGCTCAAGGTGGCCGGTTTGAGTCCAGTTCAAGATATCACGTAACTGAGCAGTGGAAAAGAATGACCATCCATTGTGCATCTCGTGTAAATGACAGAGATGATGAATAAGTGTATAATTAAATCATTGTTCTGGATTGATAGTCACAAAGCTGCCATTCAGCACAACGCAAAATAATAATACTGCACTGAATGTAAAACCTGTATCCATAATCTCGGAAGATCAACAATTTCCTCAAAAAGGGTAGTATCGAAGAGACCCACGTGAAATATTTATTGCTTTGAGCGTTTCATCCAGGGTCTAGAGGCCATTCTATCCGTCAAATTTCATCGCTGCTGAAAATACTGTCAATATCAAAGGTAAGAATTTACAAGAATGATAATCTTTTCATTCGTTAAAATCTATTATCTTTAATCAGCGTTCGATATACAAAGGACAACAAAACTTATACAAAGGATAATATGCTACGTATAAAATTCGAAATACTACAATGTTCTAGAAAAATGTATACAAATGTTTAATAAACTGAAGTTAATGCACAGAACTGTTGCAGACATTTTTAAAGTATACTTAAAAGTAGGGATATTTAAAAGCGAAAAATGGTAAAAATGTATTTTAAGTCGCCCAGCAATCGAAAAAACATAAATAAATCCACAACAATTTGTTTTTTTAAAGGAACATTCGGGCTTTTTTCATGGTCGTAAGGCGCAGCAAGACATTCGATTAAAATTTACAAGAAAACTAACTGAACATTATGTACGGTCCTTCATGAGTATCTCCCAAAAACTCCTGAAATTAAATTATAAAATGTACTGGGACCCAATTATACTGAAAGTTCCCAAAAGCAGCTAAGACATATCACACCAGGATGAAAACAAGAAATGTAGATTGGTAAGTAAGGCTGTTTTCAATACCAGTAATGAACACGTAAAATTCTGTATTACAAGAAGTATACAGAGAATTGGAAAATACTGTAAAAGAGAGGTGGAATCTGGAGATGAAAACTGTTCCGTCCTCGTTTCAGAAAAGAGTGTCGTTCAGAAGACCCAAAAGAAGCTCTCAAAATCAATATAAAACATATTTTCGCCATCAGTCTTAACCTATATTTTATAAGCAGCACATGGGCATTGATCATAAATTTCTGGAAATAGTGAGAGTGTTATTAATTTAGTGGTATATTTTTATGATTCTTTGTGCACCTTTGATTTTCCGCCCGTTGACTTTCTCCTTTACGCTTGGAAAAATATGTCTAGCAGGAGCGAGAGTTTTGTCGGCGTCGCTGAAACGAACGCGTCTGTTATTCGCCGGCGCCTGTATTTTGGAGAAAATTTATACCATGCGAGCACACTAAAGTTAGTGCCACACTAAGACAAATTCAAAGTCCATAGTAACGTACAAAAGTTATAATACGTTATGGTTACATATTCACACAATGGGCAACAGATACGAGACAATCCACGATCCAAGACAAGTTTTAAATATCAATAGTAATATATCAGTATCATACTACAAAAGAGTCAAACATCTCAGTACATGTCATATTATTTCGAAATGTAAACACCAAAGTAATCAAAGACCAATTTTAAAAGACTCCAATCAGACGAATAGTTACCTAGATAGACGAGAAACAAAAAGAACCTAAACTGATCAAGTTACAAAACAATCCCCCCTTACGTGCCAAATTTCAAAAAATATTAATTTCAGCACTGCTATCTGTAATTCCGTATAAAAGTAGAACACTTTAAAAGAAATTCATTGGTGCAAAGCAAACTCCAATCAGACGCATAGTTTCCGAGATAGACGAGGAACAAAAGGAACTTCAACTGATCAAGTTACAAAACGACCCCCCCTTACGTGCCAAATTTCGAAAAATATTAATTTCAGCACTGGTATCTTTAATTCTGTATACGAATAGAACACTGAAAGAGAAATTTACTCGTGCAAAGCAAACTCCAATTAGACGAATATTTTCCGCGTTAGACGAGAAAAAAAAGGAACCTCAACTTATCAGGTTACAACATACTCCCGCATTACGTACCATATTTCGAAAAATATGAATTTAGCCACTGCCATTTGATATTCTGTATACAAATAGAATATTTTAAAGGAGATTCATTGGTGCATACCAAACTGCAATCACACGAATATTTAGCGTGATAGACGAAAAACAAAGTCGAGCCTCGAGTGATTAAGTAGAATATACCCCCCCCAATACTTGCCAAATTTCGAAAAACATTAATTATGGCACTGCCATTTGGTATTCTGTATACAGGTAGAACACTATTAGAGAGATTCATAGGTGCAAACCAAACGCCAATAAGATGAATTTTTTTCAAGGCTCACGAAAAACAAAGTCGACCTTCCCGTGATCTAATACAAAATACCCTCTCATCACGTGTCTAATTTTGAAAAAGAATAAGTTAGGCACTGCAATATTATATTCTGTATACAAGTAGAAAACATTTAGAGAAATATTTTGGTGCAAACTAAACTTCAAACAGACGAATAGTTTCCAAGATAGACGAGAATTAAAGTCGAGCCTCGAGTGATCAAGTATAAATAACCTCCCCATTACGTGCCAAATTTCGAAAAATATTAATCTAGGCACTGTCATCTTATATTCTGTTTACAAGTAGAACACTTTAAGAGAAATTCAGGTGCAAACCAAACTCAAATCAGACGAATAGTTTGCGTGATAGACGAGAAACTAAACAAATCCATAACTGATCGAGTACAAAATACCACCCCATTACGTGACAAAATTGGAAAAATATTAATTTTGGCGCTTTCTTTTGATATTCTTTGTATAGGTAGAAAACATTACGAGAAATTGAAAGGTGCAAACCAGACACGAATCAAAAAAATAGTTTGGGTGATAGACGAGAATTAAAACGGATCCATCACAATCGAGTACAAACTACCACTCCTTTACGTGACAAATTTGGATAAATATTATTTTTGGCTCTTTTTTTCTGATCTTCTGTGTACAGGTAGAAGTTTTTACGAGAAATTAAAAGGTGCAAACCGGACTCTAGTCAAACGAATAGCTTCGAAGATAGACGAGAAATAAAACGGATTCATAACTGATCGAGTTTAAAATACCCCCAATTACGTAACAAAGTTGGAAAAATATTAATTTTTGCGCTTTCTTCTGAAATTCTGTGTATGAGTAGAATACTTTACGAGAAATGGAAAGATTCCGATTCAGATTCCAATCAATCAAATAGTTTCGGAAATAGACGAGAAAATAAACAAGTCCATAACTGATCGAGTACAAAATATCCCCCATTACGTCTCAAATTTGAAAAAATATTAAATTTTGCGCTTCCTTCTGAAGTTCTGTGTATAGGTAGAACATTTGACGAGAAATTTTAAGGTGCAAACCAGACTCTAATAAAAGGAATAATTTCGGAGATAGACGAGAAACTAAACAAATCCATAACTGATTGAGTACAAAATACCACCCATTACGTGACAAATTTGAAAAATAATTAATTTTTGCGCTTCGTTCTGAAATTCTGTGTATAGGTAGAAAACGTTACGAGAAATTAAAAGGTGCAATCCAGACTCCAGCAAACAGTTTCGGATATAGAAGTGAAAAAAACAGATCCATAACTGATTAAGTACAAAATACCCCCTTATTACGTGACAAATTTGGAAAAATATTTTTTATGCTTTCTTCTGAAAAATCTGTGTAAAGGTAGAACTCTTTACGAGAAATTGAAGGGTGCAAAACGAGACTCCAATTAAAGGAATAGCTTCGGAGATAGACGAGAAACTAAACATATTCATAACTGATCGAGTGCATAATACCCCCCCCCCATTACGAGACAAATTAGGTAGAATATTAATTTTTGCGCTTCCTTCATTCATTCTATGTATAGGTAGAACCTTTGACGAGAAATTGAAAGGTGCAAACCAAACCATAATCAAACAAATAGTTTCGGAGATAGACGAGAAACAAAACGCATCCATAACTGATTAAGTACAAATACTTCACCATTTCGTGACAAATTTGGAGAAATATTATTTTACGCGCTTCCTTCTGAAATTCTCTCTATAGGTAGAACCTATGACCAAAAATTGAAAGGTGCAAGCCATACTCCAATCAAACGAATAGTTTCGGGGATAGCAGGGAAGGGCAGTGACGGGCAGGGAAGGGCAGGGAAGGGCAGGGAAGGGCAGGGAAGGGCAGGGAAGGGCAGGGAAGGGCAGCGAAGGGCAGCGAAGGGCAGCGAAGGGCAGCGAAGGGTAGGGAAGGGCAGGGAAGGGAAGGGCAGGAAGGGAAGAAGGAGGTTCAAAGGACTGCGAGAGGTCGATCTATTGGCGAGCGCCAATCACCGGAAGCCGCACTCAATAAATAAATGAGCAGCGAATGAAAGCCGCGCCGCCTTAATTACCTGCCTGCGTTTAGTGGCGCCAGAGCGATCGTCACCGCAGCTATTTGTCATTGCGCAAAGCGACTGCTTTGATCTTGCCTCACAGGACCTGCGAATCTTGTTCGCGATACTTCGTCACTGGGCGATAGGGAGAGTGGCTTTCTAGTGGATGATAAGGCTTGATTAAACAAATGAAAGCGATCGCAAATGTTGGTTCTCGGAAGAAACGAGTTTACTCGATTTTTGATGTTACATTCGTAAAATATAAATCGTGCTTTAGAACTTTCTCTTGAGTTATAAGGTATACAACTTTGCTTCCGCCGTTTTTTCCTCAAAAATATGACCCTTTATTGAACAAAATGCTTACACAGATATTATTCAAAGTAATGTCCATCGCTGGCCACAACTTTTTCCCATCTTTCCGGCAGTGTGCGAATGCCGCGTCGAAAAAATTGTTCATATTTGGAGGCGATTCACGAATCAATCCACTTTTTGACATCTTCAAAAGATCGGAAGTGTTGCTCAGCCAGGTCGTGGGCCATTGATCGGAACAAGTGATAATCAGAGGGAGCAACGTCTGGAGAATACGGCGTGTGGGGTAGGACGTCCCATTTCAACGTTTCCAGGTACGTTTGACCACTCTTGCAACGTGGGGCCTAGCATTGTCATGCAGCAAAATCACCTTATCGTGCCTCTCGCTGTATTGCGGGCGTTTGTCTTTCAATGCTCGGCTCAAACGCATTAATTGCGTTCGATATCGATCACCTGTGATTGCTTCACTTGGTTTTAAAAGCTCATGGTACACCACGCCGAGCTGGTCCCACCAAATGCAGAGCATGATCTTGGACCCATGAATGTTCGGTTTGGCCGTCGACGTGGAAGCATGGTCGGGATACCCCCATGATTTTTTCCGTTTAGGGTTATCGTAATGAACCCATTTTTCGTCCCCGGTCACAACACGATGCAGAAAACCCTTCCGTTTTTGCCTCTGAAGCAACTGTTCACAAACACACAAACGCCTTTCAATGTCTCTCGGTTTCAACTCATATGGGACCCAAGTTCCTTCTTTCTGAATCATACCCATGGCTTTGAGACGTTTTGAAATGGCTTGCTGTGTCACCCCCAATGATCGTGCCAGTTCTTCTTGAGTTTGACGCGAGTCTTCACTCAGCAATGCCTCCAATTCTGCATCCTCAAAAACTTTCACTCTTCCGCCACTATGCCGGTCTTCCACGTTAAAGTCACCATTCCTGAAGCGTTGAAACCACTCGCGACACGTTCTCTCACTAATACAGTCCTCACCATAAGTACTGGAGAGCATTCGATGAGACTCAGCCGCAGTTTTCTTCATATTGAAACAAAAAAGCAGAGCCTCCCGCAAATGACGAGAATTCGGTTCGTACACTGACATTTTCAATCGCGAACAACGTTACGTTGCTCACACAAATCCACTAATGTTTGAATGGGGTTATGTTGCCGAAGCTCACAGCTAACTGCCTGACGTCTGCGATCTGTTTATCGCGACCGTTACTTACCACTGTAGCCAACTATTGAAAAACGGCGGAAGCAAAGTTGTACACCTTATAATGTTTCTGTGTCAAACTATTTGCATGGTTTTATCACTAGAGTTATATTAAAATCTATCTGAAATACAAGAACCCATCTGAAAGGGTCAAGTTACTTTTGAGAGCTGTTGCAGTTTGACCTTATTTTAAGAGGTGGTTGTCCAAAAATTACAAAGCCCTTGTTCCGAATTTTATATTTTCTCTCAAAATTGCTATCAAAATTTTATTTGAAATATGTAATTAAAACTTCTGAAGAAAACTACACAACCTTTTCTCCAAAAAATAGGACATATGTTTTCAAATACAAAAAATTAAAATACTCGGGTATAAAACTGCAGTAGAACAGTTCTTCACATACCAAGAACACAAAAAAATGGATGTTGAAAAATGTACTCGTATCAAATACCAGTGAATCCAAATAACAAATGTTTAATGGCGGGCGGCATATGTCCTTCACTGCTGCATGACGTGTGATTAGCAGTGATGCACTCACATCACAGTTGGTACGCGCAGTAGAAAAATAACACAGCCAAATATTTTTCATTTTTCTGTCAAAAACGAAACATTTTCTTTTTACTTTTTACCGAGTTCATGGCTATCTAACATAACCATAGACACATCTCACATGGACGGAGGTTGCGCAGTTTTTTTACACAAATTTCTGTACACACAGAAAACTAGTAATATAGATCATTTACAGAATTCCATTTATATCCTATTGTTGCATTATCATATTTATTCTCTAAAATCTTCCTGAATATGAATCCGCATTCTTTATTGGAATTTACTGCAGAATTATTTTCCTCCAGCAACATCAATTATCATCCGCCTTCCCCTGTACCATCTACCTGCGCCAGTTCCATTACGGTCCTCGAAATCAAGTTTCTCCTCCAACATAACACGCTCTCCGACTCTTCTCGAGAAGTACTCATCTACTCCAGGAAAAACTCATTAGTGTATTCGACATAATTCGCTTCCTCCGGCGCCAAACGCCTCTCTCGAGGCGGCGTTCGCTTATTGCATTTATCGGACAGCCTCACTGGTTGATTGATAGTTGTTCGAGGCGCATCAACTGTTAAGATAATAAGCCTGTAAGTGTAGTGTATGTTTTATCACGGAGGAGACGATGATCGTGCCCCGCTGTATGGCTAGACATTTACGCCGGCTTGAAAGGTTTTCCCCAACTAGGTATCTTTCTACCTGCTGGGCACCGCCCCCACGGCGACAAGCTCTAACCGCTCCACCAGTCTCCAGGCACGTGTAGTATTGAAATGCATGTAAGTAAGTGTGTGTGTGTGTAAGGGTGAAGATAGGACACGGAACAGCAAGGAAATGCATCGCATTGTCAGTTGCCCGGTTTTTAGGGTACATGGCATTCTACTGGTGTAGATCGAAGAAACCAAGGAAAACTACTCTTCGAAAGCAGTTTCGAACACCATCGTCCCTGTGCGTAATGTCGCCGGGTCACCAACCATCTTCAGCACTATCACCTAATGTTCTATACCCGCCCTAATAAAACTATCCACCATTTTTAGTAAGAGCATTCCTCTTCATATACATTTAGCAAGCGTGAACCGCATTTCCCAGAAACTTCTGCTTCCTGCAGTGGTGCTCCTGCTCTCTTGAGAAGGGTTTTTCGCTAGGGAACAATCGGAACACTTCCCAGCACAACCTGATGCATATGCGCTTTTCATCACTCGTTCGAGGTGGCATAGACATTAATCAAATTAATGCGATAGCACCAACCGAAAAACTTTCACGAGCTTTTTGAGCCCGCAACTCCATTCACCTCCGAGGTATACAACTCGTTCAGTATCGTCCTCGAAAAGCCACGAGCGTTATCCTGCTACAATTGCATTCTCTTCAAGGAGCGTCATTTTCGAGAAATAAATACCGACTCGTACGTTCTTTCTCAGAATTATTCATCTCACCGAGCGTCTTCAGACTAAAAGCTCTTCAGTTCACGAGTAACGAACTTCAGTTAACTCTCTTCAGAAACATTCCTCTCCTGAGACGTCATCCTTCATAAACATTCACATTCTCGAGCTGTCCCCTGTCGATAAACACTCACCTCCTTCTACAGAAATATGCTCATATTCAAACATCCTCATACATCTGCTTCTCCAGAGCCATAAGCCGTCTTCAGCATCTCTTCTAATTCAGTGCCTTCCCTTGACTTGCGCTGTCCATCTCAATGGCATATAGTACCCTTTGATCGTCTCCAATGTCGTCCTCCAAAACCATTCACCTCTTCTCCAGAAGTATTCCCTTCTTCAAGCATCCTTCGTCCTCATCCACCTGCTTCTGCAGTGCCATTCGGCTTCTTCGGCATCCTCCCTAGCAATCGCCGTCCATCCCAATGGCACCGAGAGCCCTTTGGGCGTGGAGCGTCGTCGCTATCGGCTGCCCCCTGGGCCCCTCGCACCCTCGCACGCGGCGCGCAGGGCGCTCGCCCTTTTAAGCCGCCAACGTCAACTGCTAATCCGAAGCGCGCCCGGCTTGTTGTCTTGCGGTTGTCGCCCGCTGCCCTGCGCCGGGGCGGGCGATCACCCGCCCGCCCGCCCGCCCGCCCGCCCGCCCGCTAGGCCCGAACGCCCGCGGTCTGCGGTCGCCTGCTCTGTGCGGGCGCGCGCCATGGCGGGCGGGCGGGCAGGGGATTTGGTCGACTAATGGAGTGTGAGAGGCGGTGGCGTCCTCTTTGATCTGGCCTAGCGGACACTGAGTGGTTGCAGCGCTGTAGTTGCTGTTCGAGTCGACGAGGCAGCGCCGGTGGAGACTCGGAGGTACCGGAAGGCTGCACGGGGATTCGATCAGTTTTATTCAGTGGTGTTTTCGGATCGATATATTGACTGAATTGCATACTAATCTTCTGGATGCGTAATGGTCTTCGATGCGTAATGTTCTTGGATACGTAACGATTCTTTCCTTCCAATTCTAAAATAACAGTGTTTTTTCGTGTCTTAGCTTTCATTTCACTCTGCTTTGTCAGACTCTTATTGTAGGGTTTCTTCAAATTCATTTGTAATACTTTTCCATTGTTAACATCTCTTTTTTTGCCCTCGGTATTACTACAAATTCCACAGCCACCTTCCTTCTTCGTTACTGCTCACATGACCTTCACAGGCATTCACCTCAATTACATCTACTGCACAATTGACTCATACATACATTAATTCTTTCTCAAACCTCTTCATTCTTACATATTTTCCCGTATTTCTAAAGAACAAATTAAAACACTGATCATATTACTAATCCTCCGAAATAAAACAAATTTTCTGTAAAAGTCTCAAAGTGAAATTCGTTTATAAATTAGTTTTACCGTATTCTACAATACTGCGAACTGGACAAAATTCTCGCTTTCGTGTAGTAATTACACTCATCTAAGATAATGTAAATCACCTATCTCTGTGAAGAAAGAGTTCAAGTTCATTGATATTCATTTTAAGGAGTCAATAAACGATTCTTTACTTGTTTTTTTTTCTTTCTTAAAAAATCTGAAGGACATTTATATCATAACGCAATATAACATAATCACATGAGAGAAGCAGTATAAAAGAAGAAGCAATTTTGAGACTACTGGAATTAGTAACAACAAATAATTGAAATGATTTTAGAGTAAATGAGTGTGTAATAACGTCCGAATAATAGATCAGCTCGTGAAAATTAATGAAATAATCTTTGAACAGCATAACAACTAATGCAACGAGTGCAAGTTGAGTTCTGCATAACTGAAAATTAAATAGAGATGGACAACATGAGAGCGCAGAGTTCACAAAAAGCAATTAGAGTTTATCCTGCGGGCATCCCAACAGACAAAACACTGTAACATTGCGTGTGCACACATAAAAAACATTGAACTACTAGTAATGCATTTCATTTCCTGCTAGAAATGTTTAGTAACACAATTACAAATGCAAGATTATTACCCGACTTAAAGTATGTGTTCTAAACAAAATGCACAATGTCAAGACAACATAAGCGTTATTCGGTTATCACTTTTGCTTTCAATATTGAGTTATGCAGCAACAAGATTTTAAATATAACATTCTCAATGTTATAATGAAACTTTTATATACAAAATAATTTCATTATCGGGTTATTAACTCGTAATTGAAACTACTAAACCTTTGGGATATTTAGATTAGCATATTTTGATAAATCATGTTAATTTCCCAATTACCATTTTTTCCCATTCAATTTTCGATGCTTTAAAGACCACGTACCACACATTCTGTGAATTTAAAGTGTGAATATTTTTATCTAATTACACACCCAACAATCACAAGAACATACTACGTATTTTTCCGTTCCCGGGATGGTACGTATTGTTTTTTTAATGCTAGTGCGAATAGAACTTTCTGTAGGTTTCCAGGTCGGTGTTGAAAAAGCAAAAGTTCCATGTCCCAACACTGCGTAAGTACTCGTCCCTTTGGAGACGGTCTCGAATAGAATGGCTTCGCGTCCACCGGAGCGCAATCCAGCAGCGCCCGCCGCGCGTCGCTTGCCCTCCCCTCCCCTCCCCCCGTGGGCGGGCGCGTGCCGCGCGTCCGCCGGCGCGAGGGCCGGGCTCCGATC
This sequence comes from Gryllus longicercus, assembly GCA_038098605.1. Taxonomy (NCBI): domain Eukaryota; kingdom Metazoa; phylum Arthropoda; class Insecta; order Orthoptera; family Gryllidae; genus Gryllus; species Gryllus longicercus. The sequence continues at coordinate 143,509 of JAZDUA010000047.1, read as the reverse complement.
AATCGCGGCGCGAGGCCGCCCACGTCGCCGTCTGCTCCCAGCGCCTACCTGCAGCCGCGCCCCGGAGGGTCATCAGCGTCTGATTGCTCAAAGCGCGCGGGCGCCCGGCCGCGCTGATTGCGGCTGCGAAGGGCGCGGCGCCGGCAGATGGCGGCGTGACCAGACAACGGAATGCAGCGGAGCTATTGAAAACACACGGCGCAATATCAGGAAAGAAAATATTTGCAAAACAGACGAGAAGACAAGTAGGCGCTAAGAAAATAGGCGGAGGTAGAAACGAAATAGGAAAAAAGTACGCTGATATGATCATCAGTGGAGAAACGAGAGTTGTGACCAGGAACATCTGCAGAAGGTATTGAAAATCCAATGCAGTATAACCAGAGAGCAACAGGCGGAAGAACCAGAGAACAGTGGCAAGTTTTTCGGCACTAGCTTGTCAGCGAAGTCGAATTCAGTCACTGTCTGCAGGAGAATTCTAGAGGCCGGCTGCACTGATCGGTAGTGTTCCGTGGTTTCTCCGGTCAACACCAGGCGAATGCCGAAGCACTACCACAACAAACTGGCCACGGGCCACGCACGATCTTTCCTTTGTCTAACTTGTCAAATCCTCATCCTTTACACACACTTGCGCTAACAGGCACTAAACGACCACACATGCCGAGAGAGCGGTTGGGAGCTTAGAGCTTGTCCGCCTGGGGCGATGCCCCGCTGGTGGGAGATGAAATGCTTCTGTTGGTTGATTATTTGTTAGTTGTTCCGGGCGCATCAACTATAGAAGTAATTGGTCCCATGAGTGTAGTGCATGGTTTTTAGCGGGAAGAAGCGGTATGGCGAGATCCGGCGCCGACCTGCCGTCGACTAGCAGTGTTTTCCCAACCAGGGATCTCCCATCAGCGGGACACCGCTCCAGCCGGGACGATCTCTAAGCTCCCGACGGGTCCCCCTACGTGTGTGGTCGTTTAGTACATGTTAGTGTAAGTGTGTGTAAAGGGTGACCCGGGACCTTGAATCCAGCCTTCACTCCAGAGATCTGTGCTAACCTTGACCATTGCACCCTGCACAGAATAGGCTGTCGACTTCTCTATTGCAACCGGCCTCTAGAATTCTCCTCCAAACAGCGACTGAATTCGACAAAGCAGACAAGACGGTGTCGAAAATCTAGCCACTGGTGGGACTCTAACCTAAGACCTCCCGATTAGAGGCATTGCAGTGTCGTCAGAGGTTGCGCTGCGCACTGCAGTGGTTGGGGTATGGGCGCCCAGCCAGCCGACGGCGTTTGGCGCCGGATCTCCCCATCCGCCGGAGGGAAGATCACTGCCACCTCACGAGGGAAAAACTACACTTAAGGGACTAATGACAAGTGCTTGAAGCGTTTGGAATCATTAAAAACTAACGAACCAACGTTCAAATTTCAAACAATATCTCATTAATTACCCTAAATGTATAAAGTACTTCATCTGAAAGAAGGATATTTACAGAGCCCGTTTTAGAAATAGTCATGTTGATGATGTTGATTTAGGCTTAATAGTATTTCAAAAAATGGTAGCCCGCGGGATTCCAACGGATTTTCTCGGTATTAGCAGATTAGAAAGATAACGGGCGTCACCTAAGAAAGGCCAGCAAAGGCCCTGATGTCTGAATTAAAGACCACCTCGGGGCACCAGTCCCACAACAGTAGCTGAAAATATATGACACTATAGCCAGCCCGAATATATTCCCGGAGACAATTAATCAAATGTCAGGTCGCAAATAACAAGTCAGTTTCACTACGCAAAAAAGCACCTACACAGGACGCTGATGTTAATACATAATTTAGTAAACCAAATAAAAAAGTCTCCCTGGAAATATAGTTAAGGATCCTTTGCCATTCTACGAGTATGAGGCGGCCACCCGTTCTGTTGACGCCAGACCCGACTATCTTGCAAGCGAATTTCTATCTCGTGCGTAATCCGAGACGCTGTGCTTCCTATTGAGAAGTAATTTGTGGCTTTGTCTAGATAATGTTTTGGGAAATTTCTGAAGGATATCAGAGGCAACGTTATACAAAATTGAGGCGCAGATAACGAAAGAGCAAACGGAAGAGAAGGTAGTGAAACAATGAAAAGATGAGTGAAAACTGATTGGTGAAAGAGAACACGCTTCTAAGCAAAAACGTAATAGTAATGGAATCGGATATTGAACAATATAAATTTCGATATAAAAAGTAATTGTGCAGTTAACGAAGATAAAGGAATATTATTGCCAAATTATAAACAAGAAAACTCATTGCGTATTAAACGCATCGGCCATAAAATAATTTAGGACAATCTAGGTTGAAGTCATGGACTTCTCTTGACGAAACATGCCCAGTGTCACTCGTAGGTGATCAAATGTATAGGGAATATTTGTAGCCGTTACGTAATTTTTAATAATTGAATTATAAGTTTTACACTATTTTCATTTTTCTCATTACTTGAAAAACACCATCTCATTCCTCTTGAAAGGCCTTAGTACACATGTCCACGTAATATTTCCACAGGTCATTTTCTGAGGAAATGTTGTTGTGCTTTATTAGCTTATAATATCTCGTAGTATTTGTAACGAATACGTAATATTATAATACTGCAAAATCAATTCTACTAACACTATCTATCACGAGAAGTCCTCTTTAACAAATGAAACGCGAGAAATTCTAAATTGCATTTTTTAGATCAGTTTTTTTCAAGATCAAGCTTGCACTTGAAAAGTAACAGAATATCTTAATCGCAAAAGCCTGTCAACCCATTCAGATAAGAGTTCTATGAAGAATCATGCACGAAAAAAGCAGAAACAAAACTACTAATTATATGTAAGGATGATTTAATAGTGTAAAATATTGATCTTTACTATAATTTTCAAGTAATGATAACGTTTTCAATATCATTCTCACACACTGAATATTGAGTGTTTATTCTTGGATTGTTTAGTCCGTTAATGGGTACAATAATTATACGTTGGAAATACAAAGGTGATAATACTACGTTTATCTTTTGCCCAATCACTGACTTGGGAGAAAAGTGGGGTTTATAGAGGCGTTGCAGGAGTTGCGCAGAGACCACTAATACGCAATGGAAGTTTGCAGCTCTCAGGGCAATGGCTAACACTTCCAAAGAGTGCCATGAGACGAATAGAGACCAAACATTAAAAACAAATTAGTACAAAGTTTACTGAGTGTATGATCGTTTTTCATCAAATATCTCATTTTATTCAGATACGATATTCCGTGACACGCAAATGAAGTGATCACTTACATTCGTTAATTTGTTCCTAACTAGTAACGGTCAATGAATGTTTTATTGAAACTGAATGAAACTGCATCTTTGCAAACAGCCAATTACTAACATATCAAAAGGGAGTCTCTTCGGAAAATGTAATTGAGAAGAAGTGTTACAGGCTATGCCGAATGTCACTAGACGTGCACCCGTTGACGGAATTGCACGTAGAACGAAAGAAATGCATTAAGGCACATGAAGTACAAAAACCTTTGTAGGCGGAGAAGATTGTTATAACAGATTGTTCAGGAATGTCTCGGAGCCTTTTGCGATAAGTTGACAAGACGCCAGCAAACTGGCAACAAATTGTGTTTGTTAGAAAAGAAAGGAACACGTTGAGAAAGTCCACAGAGGAATGAGTGCACGCGTTACGTACATACAATAGCGCACGTGAGGATGGACTTTGTTTGTCTTTGTTGGATATTGGAACCTTTTCTCTCATAAATGTTTTCTACGAAATGTTGTAGACAAGCCACTACACATCATGCTCTAGAACACAAATAACTGCCTTTATTGAATCTTATATATACGTCCATATATTTTTAAACAGATTACACACATTTAAGATTTAATAAAGTAATAAAAAAGTCATTTTTTGAAAGTGCCCTGCATGAAAACAGATGAAAGGTTTTTAATTTTCATACTGTATATTTTAGCGAGCATTCTTTCAAAATCCACACAAATTATTACTTTCATTTTTCCCTATTTGGTTTTATATATTCTTAACAAAAGTATTTAGATTGAAATGAAATGTAATTAGACAATAGTGTTTCCTGACAACAGCCAACATTGAAATTAAAAAATGCAATTTAAGTGGAATTAAAGAATTTTACGAATATTGTTAAAGAAACCCCCTTTTCTACAATTAATCAAAAATCAAAATATTTATTCATTTTGCATTAGCTTGAACAAATTTCATATTATTGTTCAAAACATATCCCTGATTAAAGTTTTAATTAATTATCAAGCACTGTGTCCAAGATAAAAAAGCTAGATACATCTTCAGAAAACACAATTGACAAATATTGAACATCATGTAGAAACGAAACGATTATAATATTGAATTATATTATTGAATGAACTCCTAGCGTCAAATACGATTTACACTTGCCATTCACTTTAGTAAAGCACATAATCAAAACTTCCACAAAACTTTTTGTTCAAAGAGGAAGTCTCGATTTCCGGTGTAAAGAAATTCATACTGGGAATTTGCATGGCCTGAAGCATTGTCTCGAGCCAGCAATAAACCCGGGACCTTGAATCCAGCCTTCACTCCAGAGATCTGTGCTAACCTTGACCTTTGCACCATGCACAGAATAGGTTGTCGACTTGTCTATTGTCACCGGAGCCAGGCTGCCTCCGGCGCCGGCGTCTCAGCTCCCGCGGCTCGTCAAGGCGGTGGGAAGCCCAAGGGTTACGGCTGGGGGGGCAGGGGGAGGGGCAGGGGGAGGGGGAGCAAAGCTCGCGCCCTGTCGCGGCCCTACGCACCTCCTCACCCAACAGTTACCCTCCCCGCAACCTTCTCCCCCCCCCTCATCCCACCACGTGCGACCCCTCCGCATTGTCTCTCTGTAGCTTCTTGCATCTTGCCACCTTCCGCTTCCCGCTATAATCCTTCGCTTCCTCCCCCTACCCCCCGCCACATTCCCCTCTCTCTCTTTCCACCTCTATCCCTTCCAGCTCCCTCTCTCCACGACACCGCCCTCTCCATCACCTCTCTCGCCCTCCCCGCACCACCTCCCTCTCTCTCCCCATTTTCCACCCCTCCCCACTCCCTCTCTTCCCGCCATCTCCATTTCTCTCCGTGCCACCTCCCTCTCTCTCCAACTCCTCCTTTGCTCTCCCTGCCTCCTTCCTCCATATCCCCGCCACGTCTCCTCTCTCCCTCCCACCGCATTACCTCTCTCTCTCTCTCTCTCTCTCTCTCTCTCTCTCTCTCTCTCTCTCTCTCTCCCAGCTACCTCCCTGTCACCCACCGCCATCTCCATCTCTCTCTTCACTGCCTTTCTGGATCCCCTCATCTCTCGCTCCCTCCACCTCTCGCCCCCGCCATCTTCTCGCACGGTCACCTCGTCTCAGACACCTTCCCGTCAAAGCCACAGACACCTTCGCGTCATCGCCACCGCACTCCTTGGAATCCTTGTCCTTTTTGGATCCCCCCGCTCCCGTTCCCCTCCCTCCCTCCCTCCCCGGCCCGCCCTTCGCCTCTCGGATCAATCTGCGCGCCCTGCCCGCGCCGCGCGCCCCGTGCTCGCGCGTGACGTCACTGCTGACGTCAGAGGCAGCGGCCCGGCGGAGGGCCGCGCGGGCGACGGGACGCGGGGTCGATTCTCGGCGAAGAAAAGCGCTCTCGTCGCCGGCGAACCACACCTGGGAGTCAACGCGGGACACCGCAACCGCAGTGAAAGGAATGGTGTGTATGGCCTCGCGGAGTATATTACGATTTTGTATTTGTATTTGGCCACTGCATGGCCCGTGAAGGGAGATTGGCCTCGGCGCCGTTAGATCCCGGGCCTCCTGGTTCGTCGCCCCACAACGGACCCGCGCGGTCATGGCGCTTCGGTGGAACCATCCCAGCCTTCTCCTGGAGGGCCGAGGGAAACAACGAAAGCCCCTGGCCGGTCAGAATGGCCGGCACTGGCATTTAACGTCACGAATTCGAAGTCAGCGCGCTTCACCCAGAACCACTTCACTCGATAAATATTAGTATAAGGGGATGCTAATTCTCTGGATACAACAGGCATGTTTTTTTCTTTCCGGTACGTTTCTATTATCCTCAATGCTTTGCTATATAAGGTTTATAAGGTTTTTATAATTATCTAAAACTGTAATGTTAATACGCTTACGGGAGATTGATCTCAACATTATTAAAGCCAACGGAACTTCATTTTATGAAATGTATGATTTAGTCTAAAATATTAGACCCGTGTAACTAAGAATAATAAGTGTTTAGTAGGTTTTTTCAGAAATAATATAACTTCTTGATCTAAACAATGAAATACGTATAAATGTTTCAGTTATAATATAAATACAGTTTCGCTTTTGATATTTAACTTTGCCTTTAATTAGACAAAATCTTCAGTACATTAGAAAATATTTTACAGTTCATTTGAATTTGTATATTGATTTTAATTGGCAATTTTTGACATTGGTCACAAAATTTCAAACCTTGATTAAAAATATCAATATGAAAAACGAGAACTATAAAAGTGTGAAATGGAAGCCTCTCCATTACAACGTTTTTAATGAAGTGTGTATAGTCAAGTACTTTGTGTTAAATTTTCAGAGTATTAAAATGGGAAAAGAGATTAAAAACTACGAATTTACATTCTTTCTTGGATACCGCATTTTAAAAACATAGAAAAAGAAAGAGGAACATTTGAGCAAAGAAGAAGTTGTGAACATAGTTATTGAGAAGAGGAAAATGAGAAGGTGGAAACAGAAGGAGTTCGTACAATACAAGTAAATTAGCTCAACAACTGATAAGTGAGAAAATAACATTTTAATGTGAATATAAGAATATTGGTTAACTTTAATATATGCACCAAGACCGTTTTAAGAATTGTAATGATCGAGCAACGACCGAGGCAAGTCCGAGGGCCTTTGGCCTGAGGATTTTTGTCATCTGTGGCCATTAGAACTATGTAACACTCTTGGTTCATTCAAGAGTTTATTTTTATCTGATATATTTATCTTATATTCAGGTGATTTTTATTTACTTATTTACTAATTAACAAGTACATGTTCTCTTGATTATGTTTGTCGTATGATATTTCCTTGCCATTATATCCTTTCTATTTTCCTCTTTCAAAAACATGTAGCATGGTTCAAATGTTTTCACATTTCCCTCGAAATCACGATTCTCTCGATTCAGGTAGGTTATTCAGTTCTCGTCAAATTTCCTGTTGGAGACAATAGCAAGCAATAATATATTAGGAAACTAGTGATGGTACAGAATGGCAAAGACTTTCTTGTATTGGTTTTCTATTTCCTTTGTTCTTGGCTTGCTCCACACTCTTGCTACATATTCTTGCCAGCTGCCATCTATCTCCACCCAAAGTATATTTTTTTAAACTTTTCTTAAGTTTTCGGTTTCCTAATGGTAGAACGGAAATATTATTTTGCAATTTCCTTTGAAAAAGTTGGAGCCGTTTTTAAGAAAATGACGCTTAAGCGCTACTGTAAATTCAAAATTTGAACTTCTTTCCACAAAAACTATTGAGTTTTTAAAAAACGTCATTACAAGTCATTTGAAACACTTAAATGTTCGACAAGGAATTCAAAATATGAAACTTAACAAACATTCGGAATTTTGTATAATAACTGCGGACACTCCAAGGCAGTAGTTGTAAAAAAATGTATTAATTACCTCATATGCATTGTAACACCTATTTATGATGCGGCGTGAAATGCACCGGGAAGCATAGTAAAGAATGCACATTTTATTCTGAATAATTTGTTTTTCTTAGTCTTTTGAGCGCAAATCTCAATCCAAATCCAATACTAATATCATCAAATGCTTGACATCTGAACATGGTGCTGCTCTAAGTGCATACATTTATATACGTACACTGTATAACACAATTACTTTATTTTATATAAGTATTATTAATATTTTATTCAATATTAAACGTAAACATAAACATGTCAAGTTTATCTCACTTTCCTGAATAATGACAGCATAAATTAATTTGAATTTCCGACTATTAATCATCCTTGTCACAACAAAGTGGCAGTTTTTTAACAATTACTCTGGTCTTGTTTCTGTTTTTCTTCGTAAGAATCCCAGTTATGTATATAATCAATTAATATTATTATTGAACAGATTTATAGTGCTCTTCGTTTGTTACATTTATTTCGATGTGGCCAATGTTCATGATTTTCGTAGTAAAATCCATTTTCTTTATAATATCTAGAAAACTGTTATGCTATTCAACGTCCATCAGTATGATGGAATATTTGTTGGTAAAGCAATGAACTGGTGAGGCAAAGACATTTTTTACAAAGTTGGTGAGAGAAAAGTTTAATTTTACTCTTGGCTGTTATTGGTTCTCACATGGAGATTTCCACATAGAATTATTGGGCAATGAATGATAATTTTTAACAGAGTAATTTTATTATTTTTTCATGTCGGTTTGTAGTCAAGTGGGACCACATATTCAGGTACATGTTTTCTGTAATTTTCATGCATAGGTTTACCGAAATGAGACGTACAATAACATAAAGAAAATCAACAACAAAAACAATACGTCATTTTTCAAAAAACTATTTGCGCGTGATATAGCGTTTTAACAATACAATGAGCCACGGAGTCACTTTTCATTCAGTTAATATAGAACAAAATAATATCAGTATGAAATAATATCAGAAATAATATTAACGTTCAAAAACCAAAATACCAATACCACTTTTTTAAAATTTAAATTTAAATGAAAATCTTTTATGTCAATTTAAAGAACCACGTTTATAAATATATGCTATTGTACTGAATCTAAACAGTATTTCCTAAATTCATATTGTTTTTAAATCTAGACTATAAATCTACTCTAGACGTCGTTTGCAACCTTTGACATGTATTGCAAATATCACCTTTGCTAGGACGAGAATAAGAAGGAGAGGATAAATAATATATGAGAGTAGAGAAATGTAAAAGTGAGAAATTAATGTATTTAAAAGAATTAAATATAATAATGTAATAAATATAATTTATAGCAATAAGGAACATATCTATGTAACGAATATTTCAAGATTCACGATCACGTGACTGCTCGTGGCGCCTGGTTTATTACATCTGTGAAATCTTCACAACTGCGTCCTGTTTTAGTTAGTAGAAGATTGGGATCTCAATGACACAAAAACTTTGCATGGTATCTGCAAGAACGTACAGAACATCAGAAGTTGGACGCGAATCATTATTCAGAAAACAATAAAAGAACAGAAGATTCATAAAGTCAAATTTAACGAACAGCAATATTTGACTCTTTGGAAACGTGGGTCTTCATTAATAAATATGGTAAATTTTATCCTTCAACAGGTGACACTTGAAAAGGGTATGCCATTTACAAAGAGATCTGATGTAGCCAGATACATTGACTAATTTCTTTATTGGCCAAAAAATCGTCATATTAGCTTCAAAGATTGTTGTAGTAGTTTTGCCTGTGTGGAAAAATAAAATGCTTGCGTATACACTGTATTACAATAATTTATTCCAACCAAATGTGACGATAATACAAGATCTATTTTATTCAAAAGCACACATGACTACAAGTGCTTCGGACAAAAGCCAACATTTTAAAAATTTAACCTGAAATATCGTCATAATTATAAATATCTGATTGGATAGTAGTATATTATAGTAGGATTGGGTAGTAGTATAGTAGTATATAGACTAGTGTAACTATACTGGTAAGCAGTACAGCATATTACATTGTTTGAAAATGCGATAACTTGCCAACAGTAAATTTTTTGGAATTTCAGAAAAATCTGATTTAATGTTATTTGCATGAACACTCCTCATCACATAAAGTGGCTGACGCTATTGTTTCAGAGCTTTTGGCGGACTCTTGCCAAACTAGGGGCCGCCATGTTCTTTGCCATCAGAACATGAGGGGTGTCTGATGGTGGCGTGTATAAAAACGTGATGTTTGTATCAGATCTTATTTCTATATTGTATTTTCCTTTATCTGTATTTAAATTATATTAGTGGTTAGAACAATAATATTCACAATGTTTCCCATGTATTTGGTCTATAACTGTACAAATTGAACCCATACCTATATCATTTGTCATTCATCAACCCACAATTTTATTCTTTTTCAAGTTTTCCGCTTTGTTTGTGATGATTGCTTCTTATTACAACAACATTCATTGCAATAGCGTTTCAGGCGTGATGCTAACCACCACAGCTTCCATTCTTATGACAATAACTGAAGCAGGGATCAACGTATTTTTTAAATTTTCTCATTTCGTTCTCGTTACGTATTGTGATTTCGTTTCTAAACGATTGGTTTCTGGACGTGAGAACACACAATAAGAGGATTTATATTACGCGCAGCACGCGCCCACCCGGCCAAACGCGTAACCATCGCCGAACGAACTACTACTCGTAGAATACTCTGTTTCTCAAACAGGCGCTGCTTTGACTGCAGAAAACATGGCTGCAGAAAAGATGGAGGCGCTTCAGTCCCTCTATGTAGTATATCCTAGTTTGCTGGTTACTCCGCTAGTAGCAGAACTAATCCATTCTCTAACTGAGTGGCAATGCTTCCTCTGCTGTGCTCTCTGCTTCAATGGAGCACGCAAAACTCTTTGTCGACCAGGTCAGTGTTATTTCATCCCGAGAAAACTAACCATGTGTGCTTTTTAACCTCTCCCTAACCTTTTGTTGTTGTACTCTCGAGGCGATCTGACCGCTAGCAAAGTGATTTTAAGTCAGTTTGCGATGTACCTGTTTCAGGTAAGCTTGCCCGAAAGTCATTTGGTTAGTTTTAGTGGTGAATTTCGGAGAGACAGTGAGAAAAGTTTACTCCTCTTAGGGTATTTCCTGGGTAAACCCTCACGGTACGTCTGAGAGAGTTATAGCAATATTTTCCAAGCCCACAAATAAAACATTTTGCCCTGTGACCATATAAGTGATGAACAATTTTTCATGAAATTTGCTATAATTGCAAACGCATTAACACTCTAGAGGAGAAGAAAAAAACTTTGGTCCTATTGTACCAAGAAAATTAGCTGAAATTTTGCACTACTAGCGAATTTGTATCCCAGAGTTAAAGTAAAATTACTTGCGTGATATCAATTATACACTATTTTCTTAACAACAAAGAAATCTCACAAGATTCACGTCCAAAAGTTACGAGAAAACTATTGCAGTTTGGGTTAATGTTAAACTACACTATCACATTTTGTCCTTCATGTTCAGAGTATTTGTAGTGAACACAAAATAAACTGTTTCTTATACATTTTTCACATTATTTTCCTTAGATATCTTCGTTTTGTGTATTTAAAGTTCCTTCATTTATGAGTGGTGCTCCGATCACGTCCCTAGGTGAATAAGCGTCTCATAAATGTAAATAGTTCAAAAAAGGATCTTTGAATTTCATTTCACATAATATTAGCTGCTAATATTCCTTACAACCAAACAAGAAACATAATCAGAGAACGCATTAACCAAAGTTCCCTAGGTTTAAACGTGTAGGAAGTGTGAGTACATTTTGCTCATACGGAATCCACGAGGATATAATGATTAGTATTGTCAGGTTAAGACGGTGTCACCTAGAGGTAGGGCTTTCGTATAAAGTAATACAATATGTAGCACATAATACTCAGACAGTACTGAGGCGACGTGGATACTAAAACAAGATTTAATCTAAGCTGTAGCACCATCGGAGGAAAAGTTTTTTAGTATTTTTATGTACTGCCCAATAGATAAGCTACCAGGTTTTTACTTTCTCGCCTCACGAATTCTTCGTAAGAAGAGTAAGTTATGTAATCGTGCGCCAGAAAAAACGGACATTCGCCAGAAAACCCTAAGTTTTGTTACGTGTCTTCGATCTGCAACGTATTATTGCAAAGTAAAGATTCCCCTTCCTTAAAGATTCTCCACATTTTCGTACTTCGAATAGTTTTTAACGTCTTCTACAACTTTAAACAAAAGAGATCTTCCAAAACCTGTGAAACTTTGCTTCACATATTTTTGAGTATATTCAGAAGCTCTTACTGACTTACGTAGTTACGTAGTTCATCTCAGGAAAATGTAAACAAAGAATTTCAAAAGTATCTACACAATGTTCGCTCTCGCGTCTTTAATAGCAGAAACTCCGGCCGTTCTTCATCCAGTTCGGAGCTCTGATTCTTTTCACTTCTGAAGTCTGCAAACTGCCGACGCAGCGGTGTAATCGAGTACTTGGGCTGTAAAAGCATAAAGCTACGACTGAGACGCTGAAACTTTCCTTTATGGGCCCCGTAAACTCCGGCAATTTTTGCCAAATGATGATCTGTCGCCTTCCTTCAGAGAGTCGTTAAACGGAAACACTGATCGGAGACTCCCAGTGATGTTATACGAGTCTTTGCACACAATTGTTACGAAGAGACATTACAAGTCGTAATGTTATGTAATCTGAAACGAAAATGGAATTTGAATATTTATAACGCCATTCGATTGGAGAAAATGCAGGACAATATATTTGTGCTCTTCATCCAAATTTAAACATCATTACCAAACTGACAATTATTCACCGCGAGTTTCGGAGGAGATGCAAATAATGCTACGTAATTCTTCTCCCAATACTTGGTTGGCCAATGAAAAGTAATTCTTTTGCCAATTTCAAAACTTATGATATTTTTATAGTGAAAAATTCCCGACAGAGACCGCCCGATTGGAGGCCCTGCGAATTCGAAGCAAATACTTAAAATTATGAAGGTACTTCACAGGAAACCTCTGGAACATTTTCAAAACTTTCTCAACAACTATAATATGATCTTTACGTTTCTTGCTATAACAGAGTAAAATATACTTACAAAAATGGAATAGGTCCGAATTTTACTGTTAACTACCAATTACTTTTTTCACCCCGTTGTAAAACTACATTAGTTAGTGGCACAGAAAATGAAATTTTTCTAGCCGTTTCCAATAACGCAAGAAAGTATGTAATGTTGTTCCACCATTAGTTTGTGAACTAAATATATCCCCTGAAGCCATTTGTTAATTAGCCGTGTACAACATAAATATATAATTAAAATAATGGGAGTATACAATTTCGAGTGAAACAAGGGCAAGTTTAAAAATAAATCGCTATACGGGCTTAAATTATTTTTCTTCCACATTTTGATTTGAGAGAACAAAATACACAAAATCACGCGACGTAAGTGTAAGAATTATACAGAATTTTGATTTTTCAAAACTTACACATACGCACATTTTTTTAAATTGCATGTTTTGTTTACTATATTTGTTAACACAAACATCAAATCATAGCAATGCTGGTTTTTAAAAAATCTTAAAATCCTCCTTCTGAACCACTTCCTGAAACTCCACCATTTCAATAATTTCCTTGAAATTTCTTCACTTGTTCACCTTGCGCGGAGATACTCTACTTCATCGACTAACTGCAGGTCTCCCCCTTACTTCATATCTTTCATTTAATCGATATGATTTAGATACTTAAGTGGATAGACTTGCTTCAGGTACTTCACTGGATTGATTTACTACAGATACTTCACTGGATAGAATCACTTCCTATCCTGCACAAAATCGAATTGCTTCAAAGTTACACTAAATCCTCTTTCTTCGGAAAATGTACTTGAGTGACATGCTTCAGCTACTTCACTGGGATCGGCACGTTTGAGACTCTCCACTGTATCTCGACTTTCTGTAAATCCTCCACTTGATCTAGATTTTTTGGAATTCTACACTTTTTCTTAACTTCTTTAGATTCCACCTCTTTGTGTCAACTCTCTTCAGGGTCGTAACGTAACTTCCTCTTTCTTAAATTTTCCTTTTTATCTCGACTTTCTAAAGATTTCTTCCTTACTATCGACACACTTTAAATCTTTCACTTAATCTTGACTTTGAAATCCATCCCTTCATCTCCACATCCTTGATATCTTCCTTAACTCTTAACTATAGAGATATTCGCTGACTCTTCTTGCTGATGAAACGGGAAGTTATGAACAGTTCGAGTACCCTGACGAGATGCAATTCTCAAAAATTTAATAAGAGATTATTTGCAAAAATATCCTATCTCCAAAAACAGGATTATTTAAATTATTAATTTAGAAGTGAAAATAGCTTTACAATCGAACTTAACTTCCATCGTTTCTAGGACCCGTGTTATGAGGTAAAAGAACCTTTCAATAATCCTATAGAACTTTCTTAAAGGTCTCTTTTGGTTGATACAACAACAAAAAACTACCTGTAACGATATCCTTGCATCATGACGTTTTAGTTGGCGAAGTGAAGATGCTAGATTTTTAAGTTTGAAGGTTTAAATATTTATAAATGCAAAGATTAATTAGATAAAAACTTAATGTCCACCAACTGTCTGACACAAGTGTTTCTTCCCAAAAATGTTCATGTTATTATAATTATGATAGGCCTCACAGACAGATGTTCCCATAGTTGTAGGTTTTGATATCTGCTTTTCATGCACATGTTCCTATAGATTGTGTGATTTAACATCTGGTTCTCAAACTGATTTATTTATTCAATTGCTTTGTAAATACTATTGAAATAATTTTCTGTCAAGATGTTTACGAATCTTCATGCTAATTACTTAAAAGATGTTGACTCTGGTTTCCATGGATATTCTGACAATGATTATTCCTAAAGATAAGAAAACCATTTTTTGTCAAAAGAGGAAAAATTTGAGAAGATTGAGCTACCATGTTGAAGTTCGGAGATGAGGAACGTTTTTGTTTCATTGCCCCCCACCCCCGCGAATATATCGCCCACAAGCATTTCCGCCTCCCTTGGCCTTCTTTCCCCCGGGCCTTGCGCATTGAGTCAGCAGATGTCTCCTAACCCAGCATTTACGATGCGTTTACGAGTTATGCTCTAGGCGCCCTTTAGTGGGCCATATTCCCGGTGGCCCTTGCCGCGCCCTTGGCATCCTCTGTGGGAGCCAGCAGTGGGCCATACCCAGAGACGAAATACTTTCTTAAGAGATCATTACTCATGACCAAACTGAACACATTTTTTACACGTTTTTCTAATATTTTCGTAATTACGATCTTACACATTACCACTTCAAATATTTACTTTGGTTTAAATATTATAAGGCAAGCCAAAATATCTTATAGGATTTGTGGATCTAAAAAGAAAAACATTAATGTCGAAGAGTAAGCGAAATAAAAGGAATTGCGCAATGACAAATTAAAATGAGTTATTGGGAATGTAAGGTGCAAATATTATGCAAATATTATATGAATTAAATACATTTTGGACAATTTACTTTTTTTCGGAAACCGGGTATATAAATAATGAGACATTGTTGATAGACAAGAGACGCGAGGTGCCTGGTTGCTGTGCGACAAGAGCGCATCGATGAACTGCGATAACAATCAAAGAAGTGAACAGGTCAGGTCAGATCTTAGATGAAAATGAACATTTGTAAAAATATAGGTATGCCGGATTTCGTAGAGATTGATGACCGAGAAAAAGAACAGTTTTCTGAGAAAATGAAAGTACGTTCACGCTCAAAACTTTAATAAAAAACCAAAGCTAGCCCCTCCACTAGATCGAATTGAAAGAAATTATTGGGAAAAATTATATTTTAAGTAAATTATGAAAGAGAGATTCTGATTCACTACATTCTGATTCACTATGGCATCTATTATTGAGATTTTATTATAGAGAAATTAGGAATGACAATAGCATGTGCAACACTGGGCAAAAGAAAGATGTAATTTTATTGTGGGGAAGTTTTGAATAATTATAATTATAAAAAATAGATTTGAGAATACCTTTGCATATTTGGGAATGTAAACCCGACGCATGTTTATCGCACGCCTTCAGAAATTACGTTCAAAAGAACTGAAATAGATCGGCGGTTGAAGGGTGTAGATCATATAAGTGTTCGACAAGATTCGAAATTAGTGTTGCGCAAGAACAAAAAGTATTGAAATACGCTGGGCACAATATATTTTTTTTAATTCTAGCTTCTTCTCCCTTTTGTTTAACGTTTAACTATTGTATTACACTCTACAACGTGAGAAAAGAGAGGACACGCATGATTTACATGCCTAGGTTTTTGATTTCAGTTTTTGTCTTTGCTGCATCTTCTTCGTAGCGACAGATTAGAATTGCTTAGCATTATACTTCATTGGTATGTAACTGTCACGGTTGCTAAATATAATGGTGTTTGTTTGCAAAATACTACACTTTCAGTTGCGCTATATTCCTTGAAACAAGAATTTGTTAAAAAATAAAGAGTTCTGATTTTATACGTTTATTAGCCGTTAAGTAAATCATGTTTGTCGAAATATATACATTCATAGCAGCAACATTATGGAATACCGATATAACCCATACAACTAGCCCAAATTTGAACCGGGATAGGTGTCTCAGAGCATCAACTGATGTCACTGCAGTGCCTCTGACCGGGAGTCCTAGGTTTGAGTCCGGGCGGTGGCAGGATTCTCGTCGCTTATTAGATAGCTAGATCGAGTTCTGTCGCTGCCTGGAGGGGAAATCTAGCCACCCGCTGCTCTTTTCGGTAGTTTTCCATTTTTTCTTCGAACAATACCAGGCGAATGCCGGAGCAGAAATCTACCAAACTGTCCACGGACTGCACGCGATGTTTCCTTCTTCTTCCTTGCCCTCTCCCACTCCTCACACACACTTACGCTTTCATGTACTACACTACGTCACATCCCGGGAGAGCGGTCGGCAGCTCAGAGCTTGAGTCGGCTGGGACGGTGCTACCCTGGTGGGAGATATCTGGTTGGGGAAAACCGCTAGCCGGCGGTAGATTAGTGCTGGAACTCGCCATCCAGCGGGACAAAATCACCGCCAACTTCCAATACAAAGCATGCACTTACCTTACGGGACTAATGATCTTATTAAATGACGCAACCGGTATCACAAGTAATCAATCAATCAACCGACCTAGGACCTCACGGACAGCCACTGCAGTGGCACCAGTTGACGTCCTGAGCCACGTTTCCACTGTAATGGAACACACAGTCGCAATTATTGTTGTAATGCGCCGCTGTGAGCATGATTTCATTTCCTTACTGTTTATAAATAATCCACTTTTTTGTGTGATCACCCTACCAAAATGACGGGACGCGTTCATTGCTATAGAAAATTGTATCTTTTGCATTACTGTTCCTTCTAGTACTTTATTCTGGTTATTGACTAAAATGGGTGTGATCACTTACAGAAAATGGTGAATGATTGAAATTCTGCTATCTCGCTCCGAGAGGATTACATGTCCAAATATCGACCGGCGGCAGCAGATGACCCGTTGAAGTCTCCTGTAGGCGGCAGAAACACGCCTGGCTGAGCTGGATATCGTCCACGGTCGTCCGCGGAATTGAAGCGTCAGTTTTTTGAGGCGCGGGTCTCAGGTCATCATACATCGCCTGGACCGCGTATTATCATTGGCAGTCGAATAATTGTGCTGCACACCCTCTCGTGTAATTTGTATGTGTTTCTCCTACTGTCCTAGGCATCCGGAATAAATTCCGATGCTGGAATAATGGCTGGTAGGACCTGGAATGGATCGTTTTCGTGTGTTTGTCGTCGCCGTTGAACACGAAGAACTCTCTTTAATAGTCGACCGCTCGCTCCAACAGTATTTCTCCAATTCTCAATATTTTCTAGCGCCGTTTGCTCACCCGATTCTCGTCCCCCACCCCTCTCGCAAAATGCCCGTCCTATCACGTGCTTAGCGCGAAGCTTTCCATAGGCTAGTCTTCTACGGAGCTTCGTGATTTATTGTCACGTAGGAATGTCTGGCAGGCTACTCTCTAATGTGACAGTTCCGGTAGTCGGTCACCTGCAGTCACACACAAAGATGGAAGGGTGCCTTTCGGGGGCGGACGCTCGCTGGGGAATACTGGGTGAGCGGCGCACACGCAGGTGCGCGTGTCGAATTGTGTCAACGGCGCTCTTCGCCTCGAAATATGTTGATAGAGCGTGACGGAAGGGTCGCGTTCTGCGATGGGTCTTTACGACTCGTTGCACCACTAAGACGAAATTCGGCCCCTGTTTGGGCGACGCCCGGCCCACTGCGCGGGCCGCGTGCGCGTGGCGCAGCCCGTAAAGCACGCGCCGGGAGGGGCGCTGCGAGCGGCGGCGGGGAGGGGAAGGAGCGGCCCCGGAGGAAGCGTGCGCGTGCGCGCGGCGGGGCCAAGCGCTGTGGCCTGTTTCCACGGCTCAAAGAGTTCCAGAGAAAAAGTAGACGTAAACCCTCTCAAAATGCGTGACTTCTCAACACAATGCAGGAATATTTTCAAAACAGTATTATTTTACAAGTAAAATAATAGTGATTTTGGAATATTGTAATAAAGAACTGTTATTGTTGTGGTTGGTTATTTCCTTACTCACATTCAGGAGTACCTCAAGGTATCTGCTACCACCACGGATTTTGATAATAGTTCAGCTTAGAGTCAGTGTATAGAGAAGGTAATTGTCTTTAAGAAATAAACGGAGCCGCTAAGGATAAAACTCATCTACCCCAAACTTATGGCTTTTGAGAATGTTACGAGGGGGCCACGTTTCTTGTGCGTTGATAACGGGTGCGGATCTAGCGACTCCGTTCGCTGTGGCGGTTACTGTGAAGTCATAGCATCATTTATGTGTTCAAATCTATCCAAAGTTATAGTGTTTGTGGAGAATAGATCGCTCTTCATTCACAAGTTTTTTTTGCCAATGAACTAAACAGTCTGTATCATTTTGTGTATTTATAACATGAATGAAGGTAATTTGTTTTGTGTAATTATATGAAAGAACGTAAAATCCAGAGGAATGAGCGTTAGGTTATTTGTTTTATGTTTTGTTAAAAACGCGGAAAGTGCCATTGCACATCACAACTCTTACTAGGAAAACGTCTGCCCCTACTGGACCCCTCTCCATATCTGCCCTTTCGACCTATAATGGAGGGCCAGGCTCGTGCCCTGGGACGTGTTGGGCGGAACCAGGCAAAACCACAATGCGGCGGGGGGGGCAGAGGGGTTGATGGATGCGGAGGTGGCAGTGACTTTAAGGCAGGACGAGAAGGAAGAGAAGGAGGAGACAGAATAGGAGAAAGAAGAAAAGGATGGAGAAGAAGCAAGAGGAGTAGTAAGGAGGAGAGAGGACTAAGAGAAGGATGAGAAACGAGGAGGAGGAAGAGGAGGAGGAGAAGAAAGAGACTAAGGAAGAGGACAAGAGAGAGAAGGAGGAGGAGGAAGAGGAGGAAGAGGAGGAAGGAGAAGGCGGTGGTAGGGGTGGTGGCGGGGGAGAGGCTCCGGGGGCCGCGCGCGCCGCACGCATTCAGCGGCTAATGCGGGGCCCTCGTAGGGGGCCGTGATGTATGACGCGCGCTCTTAATGATAACTGACAAGCGACGAGCGGCCCGCGCTGCCGAAGTGCCGGCGACGCACGCCCTTGCCCCCCCCCCCCCTCCAGGTGGCAGAAGACCACGCCAGGCGGGCAGGGATGGAACCCCTCCGGCCTTCACCAGCACAGTCCCCACTCAAGTCAGAATCTATGAAATCTGACTCTTATGGAAGCAATTTCAATTTATAAAAAAATATTAAAGAAAAATACAAACTTCTCTTGAACTACAAGTGAAACAAGAAAGAAATAGTTGTACTGTATAATTAACATAATGGGTGATACCTAGGAACAATGGTGAGTCTTCCATTCTGTTTATAATTGGCACATTAGAAATAAGATGTATTATTAATGTTTTAATATGATTACCAATTACAAAATGTAATTGATTTCTGTGTTACATAAAAACTGAATTAGTATGATAAATTAACAAATAAGAATTAAGAGAAAGGAATTAGACAGTGTTTGTAAGATTTGATGATAGGTATTTATTGTAAAACATATATTGATTATTGTTATTGCAGAAATCTGAATGTAGATCTGAAACAATGTGACCAGAAACTTTGTTAAAGAAATGATAAACAAGTTTTAATTTAAAAGGTTTTATATAAAATTTTCAAGTAACCAGTTAAACTCTTAAATAGTAGCTGTTAGTATCACAAAGGTTATAGCGCCCTGCAAGAATTGAAAAGTGGGAGTTAAAGTCATGTCTCGTTAAATAGGTAGCCCAAAACACAGTAGCTTCATCAGTGTATTGGTTTGAAGGTCGCGAGTGGGAATCCTTGGCGTGTACGTTGCCTTGTTTGGTTGTCACTTAATCCCAATTTTAACCCGTTTCGTTCGAATCCTGGCCTGCCTGGCTGGCTGAGAAAGCATTTAGGTAAACGCTACAACCAGACTTCAGGTTTGGCAGCCGGGTAAGGTATGAACGTATTGTGTTGGAGTTTTATAATGAGAATATCTCAATTTCACCAAAAGTGTGGAATGGCATCTTCTTCTACTGAACCTTTCAGTTCTAAGATTCCATATGCACACATAATTGACAAAAATGGCTTACTACAGCCAATGGTAGAAATATTTTCTTTCTTCAACAAATGAATTGAAACATCTCTTTCAACACAATTTGTTAATTTGATACTCTTGAGAGGTGAATCTTCAGTGCATGCAAATTGAGTTGAGCATGTACACTATTTGACGGAAAATTTACCCTGACTAAAAATAAAAATAACTATTCTGTAAATAGTGATTTTAATACATTCCTAGAGTCATTCCATTCCAGTGGGGAAAATCCTATGATCTAGACTGTGTGGCGGTATGTGTGGTAGTGAAATGCACGTACGTGTAAGTGTTAGTGAGTTTAACCCTAGATTACAAAGGCGCCCTTTACCATTCATTATTACAAATGCATAGTCTGGCTGACTACTTCTCACAACTGACATTTTCGTGGTGCTGTCCACATATGGCTTCTGAGAGGAGTACGCAGAAATATGAGACACATGATCTTTGTTATGATCGTCATATTCCCATTATATGTTTGCTAAATCTTAAACGTCCAGAACAAAACTTAAATGCTACAAGACAAAGAGTTTGTGTTCATTATTTACAATATTAGTCAATAAAGCTCCAAAAATACCACTGACGTAACTACAAAGGCGTCGTCTATTGGACTACGAATGTTAAAATCGCTGGTACCGAAAATAGTCACGCGCACAATGATACGTGTATTTCACTTGCTATCCACACATTGAAGTTACTCGGAGTTTGAGAAAAGGGGAGTGAGGGGAAGGCGGTAGGGGAAGCTTTCGGCACGAGTTGCGTGGTCTGACAGACGCCTTTGCAAACTAGGGTTCTGGGGGTAATTTAGGGGATAGGGGGGTTAGGATGAAACAAATATCGCGCGCCACTCGTGAGCCAGTTTTTAGGATTCTGCTCCCGGATTCACCTAGTACCGATGAGAGAAACCACGGAAAACTCTGGTGCAAATTCTCCTCCAGCTAGTGTTGAAAATCTGTCACCGGCGGATCTCAAACCCCTTGAGCTCCCAGTGAACTATGCTGCAGAGGCAACGGCGCTACCACTGAGCGATGGTGGCCGGTCCACCAGCCGACAGTTAATCGGTCTGATCCCCGCTTCGTCGCCTGGCGTCTGCTCGAGGCGTGGCGAGGGCGTCATGGAGGGGGGCTGTCGATTGTGGGGAGTACAAGAGCCCAGGCTCGCGGAGGCGGGGAATGTGGTGGGGGAGTGGAGGGGGTGGAGGGGAAGGGCGTGAGGCGGAGGTGGAGAGACGGGATGGGGGCGAAGGCGAGGTGCGGGCGAGGACCAGGCCAACTTCTCAAGAACTTGTCAGGTAGCTGGGTGGGGAAGTCCTCGCAAGTTTATATCAAAACCGCGCCTTGTGCCAGCGATGAAGCCGGTTCGCAGTGGGTGCAAACAACATTCTGTACGGAGCTATACGTATAGTAATGAGCACATATTCCATTAAAAGTGCACTATGTTGAACGGTCATACCCGGAACTGTGCGTTGCAACATTATAGGCCCGATACTGCGCGAGTGTAACTTTCTTAATAAAGCTAAGTGCTGATATTAAACGACACAGAAAATCAAATAGTATCTTCAATTTTATCTCGAGACATTATTTGTCTTTCTCCTTCAATTTAATTATGAATTGATTTTGCATTTCTGAACTTTTATGGCGACCTAAAGATCTAAATCTCCCAAAAGTGCCGAAAATATTACTTTTGTACAATACTAATAATGAAATACAATTCAGGAAAGTCCTTCCTCTATCCCCTTGTCTCACCTGTCCCCTTGCAGCAGCCAACCGACAGATCACCCGCTCATTTTCTTTTTGGTTTCCCCTGCAGGTACTTTTCGATGCCCGCTAGGGCTTCATCAGTCTGCTCAACCGTTGTCCTTCATTTTTATTACATGACCGCACTCACATTAAAATATGCGCAGAACAAAAATCATAATTCATTTCCGCATTCCTGTTAATGGACAAGTTCTTTATACTATTACTTACTGTAATAAAGATATATTATATTTTATTCTAATGTTCTCTCTGTTTCTAGCTTTATACTTTCTTTTCTTAAAAACGCATTAAAACAATGAAAGAAATCGACGTATTCTAATTCTTAAATTGGCATTCCTTGCAGCATACATTTTTTTAAAGATACTACAATCGTTGTTGTGTTTGTTCATTGTACTACTACAAAAACTAAACGTCAAAAATTGACTCGATACTCCCTTGGCGCCTCGCTTCAGTGAAAAACATTAGTATTTTTGTTCCAAGTTTGTGACATGGAAAATAATAAGAGGTGCTACAACAGTACATGATTTCTTATATAATTTACAGATATATAATGTCATAATAATCGCCATTACTCAACCACCTCGTGAAACACATCTCCCTCCCTTTCCATCTCCCTCCCTTTCCATCTCCCTCCCTTTCCATCTCCCTCCCTTTCTACTTCCTTCCCTTTCAATTTCCCTCGTTCTCTCTCTCACTAAACGATGGAATTTCCACAACTTGAACTTATCAATGGGAACTGAATAGGTGAGATGGAATGTGCCTCTCCTTCCCTGATCTTCATAGTATCTTGGTAAAACTAATTGTTAATGAGTCTTTTTAAAACCTCCCATTGTCCTTCGCGAAGAGATGGTCGGCGTGAGAGAGGTGCGTTTAATTGTAGTGTGTTCACAATATTTAAGCTCAATACCGCAAAATAACCTTAGTAGTCTGGGTGCAAATAAGTTAGCATAATCATGTGAACTCTTTCCCGAAAATCTAGTAATATTTAGGGATGAGCTCTGAAGGTTCATTAGGTACGGAACTACATTGGAGGATTGTATTAAAGAAAAAAACATATTGTAATAATTCAATACTACTGCTGGATGTTGAAAGATAAACCTGATACTTTGACAAACATAAATGTAGATATTAGAACGATAAAAGACTAGAAGAAAGTAATCACAAGCAAGTATATAATGCATAAAACTGCTATATATATCCACTATTTCCGTTTAAGGTAATACAAATTATTTCAGAAAATAATTTTGCCATTTTTGGATTCAGATGACCAATAAATTGATCATATGAAACATTAAATGTAACTTTATGAAGTGAACTTATTGGGCAAGTATGTGCCAATGTTAAATTACGGCCTTTCTATTGAAAATGACACGTTGTTAGGTTTCAAAATATAGTACTCTTACATGAACTACTACAAAGAAATGTTTGCTATAGACGTATGTGACAGCTTCAGAAACTTTCAAAACTGAAATGTTTAATGAAATATAAGTATACCATTAATTTGATAAATGAAATATATGTGAGGTTGTTGAGTTCGGAAGGTATCAGTTACCTCAGGCATACATGTGGATTATATTGTTGAGGTTCTGCCAGCCATTTCTAGCTCTAAATGAGATTTCAAATGCAGGGGAAGGGATATAAAATGAGTGCAGGGGGGAAATGAACATTGTTTCTTAAACTAACATAATATTTAATATTTGCTGGAATGTAGATTATGTTTAGCTACTAATAACAAAATAAATGTCCTGATTAGCTCCAGAACATGGTAAAGCAATTAAATTACAGGTATATGTTTTGAGGTAGATTACATATCAATAACCATATCAAATCTTAAAGAGCATCAAAATCAAATCAATTCTCTTCATGGTGAAGTAAGTAGTTCGCTCCAACTATTAAGGTACTTTATTAGTAAAACAGTAACGTAAACTGCTAAGATAAAATTATTAGTGTCATCGTACCCGATTTGCCTACTAAAGAAATAATTCATTAACTAGGAGAGAAATAATGAAACCACATGCCAAAAACGTTTAGAACTTAATGTAGGTTATCAATATGACTTTTTTGAATGTCATGTTATGTATTGCGTGGCTCGATCTCACGGTGGTGAGAGAAAGCAAAGAATAATTGACGGAAACAAAGACATTCAATTTCATAATTCAAATGAAAATGGAGTGTGTTCGTGCAAGCTATCTATTTATAAAATCAGTCACATTTATTTCGACCCGCACATCAATACAGCCAGGGTTCAGTACGAATTATTTCTGTAAAATGTTTTATCGCTGCAACGCGCAAGCAGCCTTGTGCACGATCTTTTCCAGAATTTCAGCCGTGCCAGTCTTTCGGTGAAGCGACAGCTTCTGGCACGAGCTCCATGTCGCATGTACGAGTATACGCAACGGTTGCGTCATATGAGCTAGCATTATCACCTCAACATTCTTAAACCAAAAACTAGCATTGTCATTTTCACAGTTGAAAATGCTAAGAATTATTACAATTCATTCTATTTGTAACAGACTATTTGTCTCTATTGGCTTCAAGTCAAAGGCGCGCGGAAGCCAGAGGGCGCTTCGCCGGGCAGCGCGTCGTCTGCGTCAATTGCAGAGAAAACCTCGCGTGGCACAAGCTCCTTCTCATTCTTCTACTTTCCACATCGCAATGTACGCGTGTGTCAAGTCACTGCAACAGTTCAATCTATTGTACGATGTGCTGCTTATCTTACTTTAAATAATCAATTACAGCCCACGGCATTCGCCCCTCCGTGATTACCATCAGTCTCATCATGCTCGCTTCACATCGCCGGGTATTCAATGCGCACGTGTGCAGGACTTAACTGCTGCTTCCGCAGTTCAACATGTTTTAATCATTCTAATTAGATTAAACTGTGAACTAATTGCGATCGCCTGAATTGTGAACTAATTACATCGCAAGCTAGTGTATATGTGCAAAACTTCAGTTTATTGTGGCAGCAACAATTTCATTCGTGCGTATTGCACAACGGTGCTGTGTTCTTGTTTTTGGTTAAACAGTGACTGTGCAGACAAGCCTTTTGGTCAGAGTATTCTACTTCATACGTCACGTACACAGTTTTCAGGCTTACGGAGCGGTTGCCAACCTGCCATTCAACCTCTGGTGGTAGTAAGAAATTCACATCTGGACCATTGCAAGAGGTCTAACTACTGTATCAGCATGCACAGCGGCCCTTCCAGACACCACACGTTATTTTTATGTCTTTTCTCATAGCACCATATGTTCATTCCCACATGAATCCCTCACAATTATCTTTTTATTCACAGAATATTAATTATCATTCAATTTCATCATTTGCATTAGAATTAAATCAAGTATGCCTTCACACAGCATGCTAGATTCATTATTTAACATTTATAACAATTTAATTATATGTATATATATCATTGTCCCTATTCATTTCCAAGTGATGGTGACAACCTCCCCATTAATTATCTTTGCAGCTACAAATAAGTTCCACGAGCTTCCAAGTTGTGGTGGTCCTTCGTCAGGTAAGAAATCAGAGTTTAGGAAGGACGACGGAGTATGGTATGCAGCAGATCCCATCTGTCAATTCACAGTCCACTACGCGAATCACCTCCGCCAGTGTGTTTTATTTTATCACAAATTGTTTTCGCGTAAAGTGCGTTGTAAATTATGCATTGAGGTGCCTCAAGGATGATATCGCGTGGATCGAAGGCCAGAGCCTCGTCATTAAATGGATGCGCGCAATGAAGCGTCAAGTGTGAACAAAGCGTCAAGTTACAAGTGTTCGGCAAAAAAGATACATGCTTCAGAATATAATCGTGACCATCTTCATAAAATTCTATCAAGACGAACCTGCTATCCATTCTTCTACCGTTGAATGTATACACTCTCATTTAAACAAGTTTCACTTCAACCAACAGCATCGGAATAATAGAATCTTCTTGAAAATTCATTATCAACTTATGCTTCAAAGTAGATTGTAGTTTCCTCTTTCATATAAGTTTGAATTACGAGATGAGAAATAACACACGACATACTAGAACCAAGTTGCAAATACTTTGTTTTAAAGTTGAAAACAGATACCGGATATACATAAAAATTACAATCTAAACCAAAAACGCGTAAATCATTTGTGCTATAATCATTTCGAAAATAAAATTAAATCAATAAAATTGGAACGTAGAGCAATAAGTATTGCAAACACAGTTTGTTCTTATCTATATGAGTGCCGAATGAAATAAATAGTTTATTGGCGTATTCCCTAGAATCCCTTTGCATCAATGTTGTCAAGGTCTTCACTAATGGCACTAGCACGATTCGTGGCATCGTGGCACGCCACGACCGTCAGCGCAACTAGTGTTGGGAACGGAAACTACGTATGGTAGTAACTCCTCCGTTACCAATAATGATGGTTTTGACGAAACCTTCAGCAGGGTTTTTCAGGGATTTCAAATATTTTGATCCAGATTGAGAGGGAGAATTCCTGTGTGGAAATATTGATACACATGCAAAATATTTAGTTTTTTAGGTTTCTCCGTAATTGACTCAGTATGTGATTCCCAAACCCAATCTTTAATGAGCAAATAACTGTTCTAAGGCATTTGAGGAACGAATTTGAAACTAGGTGCAGTGAAAATTGGTTTTCTATTTATGATACATCGCTGACAAGAAATATGCATGATATTGAGCTGCACTACAAATGGAGATGATCGATTTTCGATGAAATAATGGAGTGTGAAACATTTAAAATGATCCCAGAAGGCAGTTAAACAGAATTTTACAAGGCGCTTGATAAATCAGAGTTGCTAAAGTTAATAAATAATTCTGCTCAAATAATATCTACGTATGGTAGCACATGTTTATGAACAAGCATTTTTCAATAATGAAATTGCTAAAAAATTGACACAGGGTTGGATTATGTAATGAACATTTGAGAAATAGTTTACGAATTTGTGCCTCGGAATCTCTAGATCCTGATTTTATCAACTTTATGGAATCGCATGTAAAAAAGAGGATATGCACAGAATAATAAAAGTAAAAGTGTAAATAAAAGTACCAACGAACGTTTTTTAAACTAATTTTCCCAATCCCGCCTAACCGAATTTTATGTGAAAGGCGTAAAAGCGCTCAGGTAACTTTTCGGCGGCATTTCGCCGCTACCGAGCCACAAACCCCCGCTGGTGGCAGCGACCTTCAACATTACTAGAACATGCATTTTCATTCTTGCCAGCTAACATAACTAGAACATTCATTGTTTCACTTTCTTGCAAGCCGACATTACTAGAACATGCATTTTCATTCTTGCCAGCTAACATAACCAGAACATTCATTGTTTCACTTTCTTGCAAGCCGACATTACTAGAATATGCATTTTCATTCTTGCCAGCTAACATAACTAGAACATTCATTGTTTCACTTTCTTGCAAGCCGACATTACTAGAACATGCATTTTCATTCTTGCCTGCTAACATAACCAGAACATTCATTGTTTCACTTTCTTGCAAGCCGACATTACTAGAACATGCATTTTCATTCTTGCCAGCTAACATAACCAGATCATTCATTGTTTCACTTTCTTGCAAGCCGACATTACTAAAACATGCATTTTCATTCTTGCCAGCTAACATAACTAGAACATTCATTGTTTCACTTTCTTGCAAGCAGACATTACTAGAACATTCATTGTTTCACATTTTTGCAAGCCGCTTTACTAGAACATTCATTGTTTCATATTCTTGCAAGCCGCATTACTAGAACATTCATTGTTTCACATTCTTGCAAGCCGACATTACTAGAACATTGATTGTTTCACATTCTTGCAAGCCGACATTACTAGAACATTTATTGTTTCATATTCTTGTAAGCCAACATTACTAGAACATTAATTTTTAAAACTGCATTAATGAAATCTCTATTGTAAAACCAAGTCGTGTACAAGAAGAAGGATTGTAAAACCAATTCCAAGGCAAGACTTGTAGAATTTAATTCCCCTGTATTAGGAGACCAACTGGCCGTTACGGGACATTTAATGAATAAAAATTTAAAAAATGAAAATCCAACCTTAAGAATTGTGTCTTAAGCAGAGTGTATTATATCTGAATCGTAATTTTCATACTTGTTTATCAACAGCACACGCACAAAGTAAGTTAATTTACATATGAACATAACATCTTACACAAGTAAACTTGAAGCACAAAATAAGTAGTATTAATGGCGACGTACATCATCATGTGCCTTTTATATAATTATACTTAATTATATTTTCTTCCAGAGCGCTTGTGGAATGATACTTAGATAACAACTACTTCGAGAGCACCTATTATTCATTGTGTTGAATGTATAACATTCAATTCAATATTTGTTTCATGTCAGGTCGTTATCGTAGATCACATCCGACGTGAAGGTGAAAGTTACATACAGTACATTTCTATTTCATTACATTTTTACTTCAAGTGTCTATTATCAAAGTTGATGTCAAACCTTAACAAAATACAAATCATGAAAAATCAACATCTAAGGGAAATAGCAAATGCCTTGTTAAAAGCAAACAACTTCACAAATATTTTAACCTAGAGCAATTAGCCCATCACATCACACACCTGCCCCAAACATTCATATAAACCTTACGGAATACCATCACTATCCGAATTCACGCTTTACAGAAATCCACACCACTATACAAGAATTAAAAAGAAATATCCATTTCGTGTATTCCTTAAATTCTTCTCCAAAATGGAATAAACAGAGTTTCCTTTATAGGATTCCTCAAACATTGTATTATCTATAAGTAATTCATTATAATATAGTTTTAAGGATCTTGTGACAAACTTATGAAATGGGAACCAGGTACACCTTTCGAAAAGAAAAAAAAGTAACGTATGCTTAAAAAGTGTTCATGATTCCCAAGATATATGACAAAGTACGCTATATAATCGTTTCATTATTTCACCACACATATACATAGTCCCCGTCTATGGGAAACACTTTGTCTCTTACTGCAAACATAATTATATCGGACAGTACATTACCATACGTGAAATTCCCTTCGTGAGAAGAATAATCCAGGAGCCACGCTGCTGACATTGGTCTTCCATAAAGCCAGTACGTCTGATTTATCCAAGGTTCGCTTCAAGACTCACGGTAGACATCTTTCTTTCGTCCGAGTTGGATGCGTACTGCAACCAAACACACCAAAGTTCATGTCGATTACTTCCCACTTTGTCCACTGCTAGCGCCCGTGTATCTTTAAGTTGAAGTTACTGTGAACATACTGATAAAGAAATTCACACAGATATTTAGTAACAAAGGAATACTCTCAGTTTTTTTACATGCCAACTGATTAATAAATGCAGCGAAAATAAAATTAATCATGTAATTTGAATATCCCATTCACACAGACAATAAAGAAGACTCTATACGTTAAATAGCGACAGCAGCGCTCGTACCGGATTTCCGAAGCACTAACATTTGTCCTAGACATTTTCCTTCTTTGGATAGCAAGGGCTTCGTCACCCTGCATTCAAGGCCAACAAGAAACCTGTTCTAGGAGAAGCCAGAGCCACAGTGAACTTTCATTTCCTCCCCCTATTCCACATCCTTGAGGCTGACCTACGGAATAACTACCTACATTCGTATAGACCCCTGTTTTAAAGATTCTTCGACGAACACACTGTCAGTTCTAAGGAGCACTTTCTGGCTCATGATGAGATAACAGTTAACAAAAGAGTTATTTAATACAACTAATTAACCATATCATTATCAAGAGAACTCGCAGACCTACCGATGATTTTTTCGTAGGTTACATTTTGTTAAGAAACTGAAAATCATTGATTTTGTTTGTGATGTGCTTTTTGATTAAAATACGACGTAATTTATCACAAGCGTCTGTTCATTCGAATTGGAAACATCACTCGAAAACGGAAAATGCAGTAAACATTTTGGATATATGTGTAGTATTATGTGACTTGATATATTATATATTTCATACACATTCACAAAAAACTAGTGGTATTACAGAACGCCACAAACTTTCTCGCACTAGTTAGTTTTCTCATCTTTCTGGTTAACTTTTCGATGTTGCCTCTCCTCAATCCTAGCTGCTAGCTATTGGTGCCTAGGCTTTGTTTTCATATTTTCTCCATTTTTCGTTCTCTCAATACTGGATTGGAAATGTAACCTAAGGAATGTTACAGAAGAGTAAAATCTTATACTACATGCAAATTTTTTTTTGAGAATTTTCGAACTATTTTTAAAAATTCTTTCTGAGAATGTACTATTTTGAGCTCGTTTTTACCGAACATTTTCAACTGTTCGAGAAGCTATGTACAAGTACATGATATAATTAAATAACTAATTATAAACAACATTTTTTGTTTGAAGAAAAAATACTCTCTTCATTAATGTCGTTGTAGAAGGGTTTTAAATATTTGAAATGTTTGCAAGTTTTGAAAATTCAATTCAACTAATTCAACAATTATACACTAAGGCTCTCGCAAAGCCAAATAACAAAAATTTATTCTATTGCTGTTCCAGAACAGAATCTCTATTCATATCTGACTGTGAAAGGCCGCTCCCGTCATCTGCGCTGTCGGGGACACTGTGACGAGAGCCCCGTCGCCGGCAGCGCCAGTTGGGGCCCCGGGGTTGGGGGCGGCGGGGGGGAGGGGCATGTGTGACGTGTCGGCGGGCGCGGACAAGCTGGCGCTCGGCACGGCGGGGGGGAGGGGGGGGCGGTGCTGGTGCAGGCGGGGGCGGGGGCGGGGGCGAGAGAGCGCAGTCTGATCGAGACGGCGCCCGCAGACCCGGGCCCAAGTTTGAGGCGGTATTAGCATCCACGGACTCCGGGCTCTTATGGGATTAAAGTGCCCATCCCCATTACCCCGCAGCCGTCACGGGAGCTTAGCGACGGCCGCGGGCGATACGCCGCGCTCGCCCGCCCACCCCCGCCCCCGCCCTCGGCCTTGTTCTCCGCGCCTGCACTGTGCCGCGCCTTCGATTGGACTTTGGAGACCTCAGCCGCGGGCGCTTCGAGCAGGCAGGGGCAGAGGGCGTGAGCGCGTGGGAGGGGCGCAAGTGCAGGCGCCCACGCCCTGCGGGCGAACGGCTGTCGGGCGCAGGCTGGCGGTGTTGATCTTGGCCCAAGTGCTCATATAGAGTTCTCAAAACGGACAACAACAGCTTCGAAAGTTATGGTATCCCCACTAATATAGAGCAGAAATACGATAACTCGGACACCGGTGTCTCGAACAACCGTACCTCGTGCCGCAGTATATATCGAACCTTGATATCTTAAGCTTTAACTACTCTTACCTCGATTACTCGAATTATTTGAATTATTAAAGTGAGCTACTTACGTTACCATCCTATACATTTGAAACGCGCCATTTTTAATTTCATTATTCTGATACATTAAATTTGAATATGAAATATTGGATTTGAAATAGTTCAATCTATAATTTTTCTTGAGCAGTTTTGATATTTCATGATATCAAGAAATTTATTCATTATTAATAAGAAAATAAATATTATCCTTTCTACTTTTCTTAATCAAACAAGATTACTCTTCCAAATTTCAAACGGAATTTCCGCAACTATTTCTTCTACGGCAGAAACGCGCCGGATATCAGCTAGTTTCATACAACTGTACTAATATATTGAGTAGGTCACGTTCTGATGTAAAGGCATCTTGGTTACCACCAGAACACCAGAACTTGATGTGTTGCGTATTAACACAACGACAACATAATCAAATTTATTTTCACAGAACTCTGCAATATAAAGAGGAAAATTTCTCCAGATGCTTCTTAATTATTCTAGTCAGCATTTCCGTACGCAAAATACTTTCGTCGACATCGTAATCGCTATGATTTATTCGTGCCACCCTATCTTGGTCCGTGTATGGTATATTAAAGATATTACATGGTATATATTACCTCAACAACCGTGCACGGAGTTTCGTGTGGCAAGTGGGTAGCTGCATCAATGTGGTTTTATTATTTTGAAGACATATATGTCTTCATCTTTAAACACTTGCTTTGTCATTAGTTCTTGTTCGACGTTTCGCAACATACTTCCGAGAACGTTTCAATAGTTATTTATTGCTGTTTTGTGTTATTTCTTTCATTACCCACCTCCTCATCAACTCTGCAGTACTCGCGTCCCATTTTAAATAGTGCTCGCGCGGGTTATATATGTAGTTAAAAACAAAATTATATTGTTTACGGTTATGATTTTTGTAAAAAAATTGTGTGCAATTACATTTTTGAGATAAAATAATATGTTTATTTGAATATTATGTGAAAGTCATTAAATTTTAACGTATGGTATTCAAATCTAACTTTGTCCCCTCCCGGATGATGAATGGGGTTAAATGACGTCTATTACATGCTAAGTATTTTATTTCTCCTTTTCTAATTCATCGTGATTCATTCAGCAGTCGTTACAATAGTACATAACATAGCATATTATATTTTTATACAATTCTGACAATAGTATATCGTTTTTTGGGTTTCCTGAATGGCAAACTTCTATCATCTATAACTATAGTGACCTCCATTACTAGTACTACAATCACCGCCTCCATCGTCACCGCACCTCCACTTTCACTTTCACCTCCATCCTCAGCGCCGTTATCATTCGCCTCTCGGCTCCATCGCCAGTTGGGCCGATTTCGCGATATACGACGGCAGATATTTCCTTGTAAAGAACAGTCCAAACCAAAATTTTGCCGGGTGAGTCACTTGAACAAAAGAAAGAAGCTCGATTACATCAGTAACATTCCCAACAGCATGAGTTGTTCGTCTGAAGGGGTTTTGATCAAATGTTTTACATTTTTCTTTGTTTTCAGGGCACTTCAAAAGCATTTTAAGAGTATTTTATTTATCATTTTTGGCAATATTTTAGGTCAAAATACGCCCACTAGTCATCAACATTGTAATTACTATCTAAAGGCAAAATTTCCATGGAAATAGCCTGGGTGATAAATCATTTACGTCGAAAATACAAATATTACCTTCAACAAACGTTATTCATATTTTCAACAAAGACTTCTCCATTTCTAATGTTACATGTATATTTAATGTGTTTCTTCTGACAATAAAGTGACCCCCTATCTTAAGGGTTGCGGAACCACTTACTAAAAAACAGCTGCACTTCTCCTGCTGGTCTAACCCCTTTTTAACGCAAATATTACCCAGAACGTCATCGACATTCAGTCTCAATTCTCTCCGCCTGTTCCTTTTCCTTCCCCCGACGTCTTCAGGCATCGACCTCAACTCCTCTGCCGTCACTCGTGCATTCCCCGCCCTTCTTACGTCATCTGTACCCCCTCCTCCTACCTTGCGAACTCTCGCGCCACCGCACCCACCGTCGCTACTGCCGCCCCGCCCCCGCGGCTGAGGCTGCCGCAACCACCCCCAGCTGCCTCCACCGCCACCGCCGCCGCCGCCGACTCTAATACCCCGCCCGACGGGCAAGAGATGCAAATGCGGGCGCGGCCCTGTTGACTCCAATATGTGTCACG
This sequence comes from Gryllus longicercus, assembly GCA_038098605.1. NCBI lineage: Eukaryota > Metazoa > Arthropoda > Insecta > Orthoptera > Gryllidae > Gryllus > Gryllus longicercus. The sequence goes on along the minus strand of JAZDUA010000047.1, from coordinate 109,849 downwards.
TCGCCCTAATTAGAATACGAAGACAAGGGCGGTGGCTCTTCCAGACTCCTCCCCTGCCCCCCCCCCCCACCCGACCCCACACCAGAAACCCGGCAACCTCTTGAGCAACTTCGAACGCGCGTTGGAAAAATTGAAGCCACGGTCTCCGAAGTTCGCCGGCAGGGATGAAAGCAAACTTCGGCTTCTTCCCAACTTGTATCCGACAAGAGCATTTAACAGTTCCGCCTTGTGATATCCGTTATCAAACTACCCTTGAAAATCTCATTAAAATACTTTCCAACTTTTGCACGGGGGAAACACTTTTTATTGATTTCTGTCCCTCGGGGCTGCCCCAAGCTTCTATCGCAAAGGGAGTGATGGCAAAAACCTGCGGTTTCGAAACATTCAATCCATCGACTCGGTTATTAAACGCATTTCTGCGTGTGGATCCGAGCGCAACAGTGGGAAGCGCCCCCCCCCCCCCCCCCCGTACACCGCTGTCGCATAGCTGTCCCTTTCCAGAAATTATTGCGTCATTAGTCTTCCGACCTAATACAGTACACATACATTTCCCACACTATATTCCGGATGATCCTATATTCCAAACAAGTCCGTTATCAGTTATCTCTCGTGGCCCACGGGAATCGATTCATTTTTATCAGAAACTCGTTTGGGGCTATTGGCGAAACCATTTTTTTGCGGGACACATTTCTACGTTGACTTTTTAGAAATGGACGCAAGGGAAGAGTTTGAAGAGAGATTGTATAAATGGATGATAAAACCCAGATAGAGGAAGAGGAACGCGGTTTATATGATGGATTCAGAAAAAAAGAAACGAGAAAAGGATAAATTCATAAATATAACTATCCAAGAATACTGACTAGTCAAAGAGGACACATAAAAAATTATCATTAAAAAAGTGTGTTCTCTACAAACTAACTAAAAAAACTGATACTTCGCAAAACGAAACAAAACAGTAATATTTAAAAATAGTTGATGGTCATGAATTATGAACATTTTGGTCTGCAAATGAAACCAAATGAAAAAAAAATAAAATAAATGTTAGAAAAACATGTTATTAAGATAATAAGAATGCAAGGAAGCAGTATATAACCAAATTTAATAGCGAGTTTGTGCAGAGTTATAGCTCCAGTGCCTTGTCCAAAAGAAGAAACTGCAAGAGAGACTGCATGATCTCTCAGTGTAATGTGTTTTCAAATGACCATATGATCACATTACGTCCTGATGTATTTAGACATGTTTTATCCCTGAATTACCCACGAGCCCAAAAATTTGCTTTGCAAGCTGTGATGTATCGGGGAGGGAATGGTCACCACTCAGTGGCAGGGCAAATGACTTCGGGAGGGAGCAGCGAGGTGGTTGGAGGCAAACAGTGCGTGGTAGCGGAGCGCTTGGCTCAAAAGCTACGCTAATTATCTTTCGCTCTACAACCTTCGTAAGCGACAGTGTGTAAAAACGCAAGAAAACGCAAATAGAATGCAAAATCAATATAATAGGTTTACTGATTTTAAGACTGTAGATGATGATATTGAACGTCTTGCAAAATTCTATTGCGGTGGCAACATAAAAATCATATCACAATTGCACTGTGAAATTGAGTATTGGTAGACCGCCCGACTGAAGCTAAAATCAGTACGAAAAAAATTGCAAAATCAAGAAATTTAAAACAAATGTTTGAATAAAAGATATGTTTATTTATAAGTAAAATATTTGAAAGAAATGTCATTTATTTCAAAATGTCCGCCGATAGGCAAATCGTTCTGAAGGCGTTCGCATGCCCTTTCGTCTCAAGTCCCTACACTTCTTTTCCCTCAATTCAACTCAAAACAATACTGAAGGCAAATTTCAAATATTCATTAACAAATGAGATTACATTATGTAAAACCATTTTAATGATTTACCCTTGTAAAACCATTTTAATGATTTGAGCTTGGACAAATGCCGCACCATCCAACATAAACAAAATACAAGTGGTCCAGAACACATTCCTCAGATTCGAACGCCACATACTTTCTTTTTACATCAACAACTCCGTAATTAAATTAAGAATTAAATATTAACTCAATCACTAACTAAATAGCACGCCTATTGAATAATTTCTACACCAATATAAACTCAAGAAACTAAAACAATACAACTTATACTCAACAAACAAGACGCACATCAGAATAAACAACAGTTACTCTTCTGGTTCCTTGCTAAATTGTTTTCAAGCAATTATTGTGAACAGCAGGTACTCTCATAATGTAGCTACCCCAATGTAGTAGTAATAATATTACTATATTATGCTTACTTTATGTTAGTTGTACGTCAACAATACATATGAGAGAGTATAAACTGAGCTACGTACAATCCAAACAAGCAATAAAAAACTTGTTTCCCTCCCCTCGTGATAACACACGGCTCAGCATGAGGAGCGCTCGCACTCCTCTGAGGCAATTTCAGTGCTGGCCTGGAGTATGTTGTATAAAGCAATCTATATGAATAAATAGCTTTCTCCACAGTCACCAGTTAAAGCGGTTCTTTCAGGTCATGAGTGGCGTGGAAAACGTTCAACATTTATCACGTGCTTAAAGTGCGGCGATGCTCAAGAGTTCAGATAAGTCTGCAAATGCATCAAAGAAAGCGAAATAATTTCTTCTGACCGCTATTGATCTTAATTTAGGGGCTTAATGTAATGTCGTAACACAGTATCTCATTTATTGGTCTGTATTCGTGAAATAAAAAAGGAAAGTCGTTTAGGCTGTCTAACATTGTGTAATAGACGCGCAGTAAAAGTGATTTTATGAGCGTCCAGAATAAATTATGTTCCAATTCGAAGGTTTTAGGGTATGTTCTTTTTTCTAAAAATGGGGTATTACGAGACATTGAACGACACACAGCCGCTATCACAAATAACGTATTTATTTGGTAATTTCCTCTTTATCGGCCAATTTGTTGATTTATTGATGTTCCCGAGCATGTCAACTACAACAGCCATTAGTTCCATTTGTGTAGCAAGTAGTATTTAAGGCCTGGAGGTGGTTCCAACAACGCGTCGTGGTGGGATTCTGCTCCCACTGCACGTCGGTTCCCCCTCCAGCCATTGCCCCCAGCCCCCTCGTCCCGGACGGGCTATCTCTAAGCTCCTAACTGGTCGCCCGGCATGTATGGTAGTGTGGTCTACGAACGTGTGTGCATATAGGAGGCCCAGGAAGAAGAAACAAAATTCGCACTTTGTCTATGGACCCTTTGTTAAGGTACTGCCTCCGACATTCACCTGGTTTTGATCGGAGAAACCACAGAAAACTACTGCATATTCGTCTATTGATTTTAATAACTCTATCACTTCTCGATGAGCTGACCAGATTGTCTGACGTGTGGAGGAGGGACGTGGAAGGGTGTGGCTGTCTGACTCTGGCCCGCTCTCAGCTTCTATGATAAATAACTCATAGTTAAGTGCAATGTAATCCTAGTGGTTGAAACTGCATAACCTCTTAGAGTTATATGTTTTCATATTCCATTGATCACATTATGCCCCGTGGGCTCAAGAAGAACGAGGCACATTGGTTCAAACTGGCCGAAAACCTGGTCATAATTGTAGATATGGGTGGAAATCTTTCAACACCTGTCAACTAAAAAATGATTTTTTTCTGGAATTGTTTTTTCTGGATTCTTTCATGTTGTAAATTTTTTGTTGTGTGTAAAATATAATGTGCTCTTCATTCCACAACTAAGCAGCTACGATCTTAATTACGGAAGGACTCGTGAAGGCCAGAATTATGAAATGGACGACGTGGTAGGTTCCATTGTATTTCAAGCTGATCTCACAAGGTGAAAACATTTACATTTTTCAGATAAATCACCCCCATAACCCTTCAGAGCAGTCGTTTTTAGCTCAGAGCCAGCAATGCAGATGTCTTTACAGCAAATTTGATAGGTAAGTCCTGGGGTTTGACTAATGACAATGGCAGAGATTTGACGCTAGGTAAATAGTTAATTTAAGTCAGTAACTCTTCGAAATGGAATTCTAGAGATCAGCTGCTGTGATCGGTGGTTTTCCTTGATTTTTCTGATGAGCACCAGGCGATTGCCGGGGCAGGACCCTAAAATACGGATCATGAACCGCCTGTGATCTTTCCTTCCTCTTCCTTGTTCCATTCTCTCATCTTACTCATACACACACACTTACATATACATGACCACACACAACGCAAAACAGTCGGGAGCGCATGGATTGCCTCGGCTGAGACGGTGTCTCACTGGGAGAGATACCTGGCGGTGCAATTCCTCGCAACCCTCGCAGCTCCAGCGTTAAGCACACTTATGGGCGAAATGGCCATAGCATTTGACGAGGCCGGAAACACGTAACAACCAATCAATAATTCCTGCGGTAATGCATTCACTACACTAACGGGGCTGATGGCCGTATAAGTTGACGTATCCAGAAACATTAGGCATTCAATCCAAAGCAGTTGCCATTGAAGTTATTCTTTCTAAAAACTACTCTGGACAACAGATATAACATTTGAAGAAATTTAAAATAATTCAGTTCGTCAAAGGAAATGACGAATAAAAAGGTAAGAACAATGTTAACTCGAAGAAGAGAACTGCAAAGCGCGGCTTTCGCAGGGAAACGAAAGCACAAAATCGCTTCACAAAGGCGATCGAGGGGCAGCAACACGACCGGAGACGGGCTGTCGAACGCGCGGCTTTGAAACGCAAAGAAAGAATCGATTTGAGTGAAGTCGACTTTGAGCACTTATCGATCCTGCCAGCGCTGCCGCACCACGTCGACTACCCTTTTGTGTTCGCTCACGCCACCGCAGCTTCTCGCGTTCGTGATTAATGGCGATCCGATCGACTATCGGGCGAGAGCGAGATATCGAAGCCGTCAGCTCGACTCCCGTCCGCTCCCCGCACACCTCTACCACCGCCTTCGCTCGGGTAATTAATTCACGCGCCGGCCGCACGCCGCGCCCCCGTCGCCGCCGCTTCGCGCCGGACCGTGATGCGAGTCGCACGGGATGGGCAACGCAAGAGGAGAAAGGGGAGGCGGGGTCAACGCTCGGCGACACACTGCTGGGAGTGGTGTGTCAGAGCCTGAGTTAGTGAAGGAAGACATGGGAGGCGTCAGGCTTTGAGAGACAAGTGATGTAGACGTATGGGGAGAATGGTTATATCGGGTGTACATTTTATCGTTCGCTGAAGATTCGAGCCGCTCGGAGCCCAGGGAGTCTAGAGCTCGCTCGCCCAGCGAAGCGCTGACTAAACTCCCGTGCTGACGTAGACCTCTTTGATCGGTTCAAGCCCTATTAAAACAGTGTATTTTAAGGGCAAAAAAATACTTCATACTCCTCCTTTTGCAGGGGAATTAAAACCATCTATATCCATGTTGTGGATATACATAAATAAATAAAATGTACATAAAATATACAAATATACATACATAAAATATTCTCAAGCCTAAAAAAGCCTCTAAGCAAAAGTAATATCTCCAGTTTCGTCGCCCGAGTAATATCTAGTTTCACTGCTATATGGTTAAAGTAGCGTAGCGGAATTAGTGTGGTCAGGCCGAAGAGTACGCTTGATGGCCTGAGCCTCGCCACGGAAAATAAGACAGGAATTCAATTGAATTGAACTGAAAACACTAATGTGACATGGCTCTTATTGTCTTTCAAATGTGCGCAGCAGAAATTCTTCATCGCTACTTTTTTTGCGGAAGTTTGGGATTTTCATTGATTAACTTTCAACGACCCGACCCAACGGCACAGGGGCTTGGAGATTTGCGTTCCAATGCGCGGAGTCCAACTGTGGTTTGGAGACTCTCGAATGGCATGGATGATCCTACCATAGAAGTTGGTTATGGACTTGTAGACTTCTGAATTGCATATTTAGCATTTAAATTCATTTAATCCACATGCGTTTACCAGCCCATTATGAATAATCCACAAGAAAGCAAACAACACCGTTAACATCTGCGCAAGAAAGACCTATATGAAGTGTATGGTCTCACCCACGAAATAACAACGTACCAAGTGCCCACTCAAGTTAGTGACGGCGCGAGTACAAAAACAATATAATGAAAATAATACTTACTAAATTATACATGTTTGTTCGTTTAGCTCATAAGGATCTGAACAACACTGTAATTATTATATCTCCATTTTGGCATAAAGCTTGGAGACTATTGCTTTAAAAAGCTAATGTGGAACCAGAAACGTGGGGGTTTGAGGATCGGAAAATATAATTGCGATTCAAAGCCCAAGTATGTTTCGTTTATTAACACATCCAGAGTAGAAAAACGAATTTCAAGTTCTGAAATTAAACATATCATATTATTAAGTGACTTATTGCCAGCGACGCGCAGGGTAACGAGCAAGTAATTTATAAGCGTTAGCATACGCAAATATCTCGGTATGCAATGTTGCAGAGGCGTTCACTCATCTGATCCAAGGATAATAATGACATCATATGGCGAAGATAACAATGTCAGAGAGACTACAACTTGATGCCAATCATACTGGGAGAGCACTTGTCATAGTAGAGTTAGCGAGAGTTCGGTTAGGGATGAAAATTCAGAGTGACGCAAATTATAGGTGAGGGAGAAGTAGGTGATGGTATGGTGGGAATCAACATCACTGTACATTAGAAGCGTACGTAGAAACGTAAACAAAGCAAGTATTCAAGCATTATGACAACTACACACAACAATGTTTCAAAATCAACAGCAAATAAACATACAATTTATTCCACAATGTGCATTGCAAACTAGTATCTAAGAGCTCTTTGTAGTATCTAGAACTTCTCGTACTTTTTCTTTGTTCCAAATACTTATACGACTCTTTGAGTTCTACAAATTTATTTTAAATAAATATTTTAAAGAGTAACTAAACGATTTCTAGACTGTATGCCGGCTTTTTTGAGGTTCTGTTCTGTAAGATATGTAATTTCAGTATGCTCTTTCTGGCTTTATATCCAACCTTCGTAGGCATGCAAAGTATTTGCAGTATTGACTAGTGGTTTACTTGATGACAGGTCCTCCGGTAACGTATTTGTCTATTTACAAAGTTGAATTTTATGATAACTTACTGCTTTGCCTTTACTTTTACGTGTAATGTCGCTTTATGTGCCTAGGTATTTTGAGCATAATACGGTATAATCGGCCAAATAAATGGGGTGAAGGAGCAGAGAAATATAGCACCAAGAACACCAAGAAAGATGTCCCTGGAGTGCTTGTAGCCAGGAGGACCTAGTTTCTAGTACCGATAGTGGCAGGATTCTTGACTCTATCTAGATAGCTCGGTGGAACGGACTCGCTGTGAGGACAATCCTAGCGGCCGGCTACTCTGATCGGCAGTTTTCAGTGGTTTCTCCGAACAAATCCAGGCGAATACCGGCGGAACACCGTTTCAAACGGGCCATGGATTGCGCGCGAAATTCCTTTCCCTATCCTCACCCTTCACATACACTTGCATGCACTACACAGCTTGTCCCGGCTGGAGTAGTGCCCCGTTCGTGGGAGATACCCGGTTTGGGAAACCTCTCTAGCCGACCGGTAGGTCTGCGCCGGATCTTGCTCTCCAGAAGGGAAAGATCACCGTCACCTCCAAAGGAAAACTCGCTCAGTACACGTACGGGAAACAGCAGTGGTACGCCCGATATCACTAATCAGCCAAGCAATCCAAATCAAGCTGCGGGGCGGTAATGTGGTGAAGCACTGGACACAGGGGGGAGCGAGGGCAGTTGAAGAGGGGGCGTTAGTGGGCAAGAGAAGAGCAGAGCAGGTGGCCGACGCGTTACGTGGGACAACGGGTGGCGGAAATACAAGGGGGACGGAACCCATTGGGAGACCGGTGCAGGTCACTTAGACGACCAAAGCCACTTTTAGCGGAATGGGGAGAGGCGTTGTCTCTTCAGAGAAGTAAACTAAGTGAAGAGAGAGAACGAAATATTGTAGATACGTGGTATATTCTATTTCCAAGACAACAGACAATCAACGACTGAACATTTAAATATTGAAAATCGATATGATGCATTATCGATCCTAAAAATATTTCACAGTACTGGTAATAAGTGCTTCACAATAAAAGGAAAATTTATGACAAAGTAGGTCAAGATTGTCAATTATTTGCTCCTAAGCGGTTGTTATAAGATGAATCAGGACACTCACTGGGATGTAAGGGGAGAGGGTGCGAGAGTGGAGGAAGCATAGTTGGTTTTTCCAGAGCGTGTCGAGGAAGGTGTCGGTAGTTTTGGTGGCACTGGGGGCCAGTGACGATCTCCATAACGACTAGTGTTTCAGTTTATCGGAATGAAGAAAAACGGGATGACAAAGACTAAGTAAACGCTATGTAGAGGCAGAGCAAAATATCATATATCAATTTTTTTTAAATGTTCATGAAAAAATCTTTAGATACAATAATTGAAATATGACAAAATAAATGACTCAACAATTCAACATCAAAATTTCGTTACGATAATTTATCGATACCACCCATATTTGTTATTGCAGACAGTAAGTGCTTGAGAACAATAGGAAATGTTGATGACGTGGGTAGGACGGAGACTGTAGGCGTCCCTACTTAGCGCACAGGAAGCGGTTATATGATGAAGCAGAGCACACACGGGGCGCGAGAGCCGTTGGAGTGGGGATGGGGGAGCAGAGGGGGAGGCCGAGGCGTAAGGTGCGTCGAGGGGGGACCGGAGGAGGGGGGCCGGTGATGGACGCCGGGGACGGCAAGCGCTGGTCGCTGTTTACGGGAATGAGGGGATGCACGGGCTAAGTCGCGGCAGGGGGAGGGGGAGGGGGGAGGTGCGGGCTGTGTACACGAGGCCGCAATTTCCGCCCGTGTGATTGTTTAGCCCCCAGCGCATTGGTGTCGCGTGTCATTCATCGTTACCGAGATAATCGCGGCGGTGAAAGAGAATTGAACGGTTTTATATTGCAAGGTGTCATGTGGCGTGAAATTTCGTAGAGTAGTTATGCATGTGAACACCGCCTGCATGTTTCAACGCTGGTAGGTCCAGTGCAATGCATGTGAATTACAAACACAAGCAGCTCGTTAGTGGAGTTTAAATCATTTATACATCGAAGGCTTCATAAAATATGTAGGCTCATTACAAATAGAAAAACAACCAGAAATAACACGTAATAACTTTTTACATGGCTGACACGAAAAGTAAAATGTCGCAAATTGACTATTTTTTTGTAACCACAATACAGTTGTTATTAAGGGTGGGAAATGTAATCACGATTAGAACAACCATCGATTATTTTAAACGATTAATAGAAAAATTGAAATTTATTATTTTTATACTGATTAATGTAGGCATCATTTAATTTTTCCGAATTTTAGCTCGTTTATTTCAATTCAAATATTAATTTTCAAGACGAGAAAAATATGAAAAAACATATGGACTTTTCAACTTTAGTCACCCAATTGCTCATCTGTTGCTCTCTCGCCAACTGCAAAACATAATAGGGACAAACACACGCGATTAATTTCATGTTAGTTAAACGAAGAAAATGAAAAGTCACTATGTATGTTTAATATTTTAGAGATGGTATTGTATTCAGTATGAAATAAGAAAGAGTCAGAGTTCTAGTTCTTCTACAATCAACCACAACGAAGTACATCGTGAGATTACAGGTATTGGTGTTACTGTTTCTAAAAGTTATCCTACCATTCTCATTTTAAACTAAATTACAGTCTTATGTCTCATGAGAAAGTGTGTAAAATGAATATTACGCAAAAATTAGCAAATATTACGAAAACAAGTATGTCCGTAATAATTAAATCGTTCCGTACTTTTAAAAATGTCAAAAATCAACAGCGATGTGAGGAAACATTTTGAAAATGAGGATCCGAGAAAATCTGCTTGCAAAATGTGTAATGCAAAATGTCACTGTGGTAACACCTCACATTTTTCATACCACTTACTGACTCGCAATATTAGAAAACAGAATCCCATTATAAAGAGTATAAAACCATTTTCTGAGCTAAGTTAATAAACGCATTTAGTTTAATAAATAAAATTTAACAGGACAGAAAACTGAGATGATTTGCATTATCATGATAAGTTGTCTTAAAATAAGGTAAGTTACTAAACAATTAAATAATTTACCTCTTCAAAAATAAAGATTTTACACAGTATTTAAAAGACGTTAAATATTAAACAATTATCAGTTTAATCGATTAATACGGAACGATTAATCGATGCAAATTAATCAAATAAAAAACATAATCGATTAGATATTTATACGTCATTATTTATAATCACCCATGCCTAGTTACTGACATCAATACAGCCTATTTTATGATCTGTTCTGTGACACAGGAAATGTAGTTAAAATGCATTCATTCACAAATCTTTATTCCAACACGCATTTAATATAATACAAATTCAAAATATGCTTGAGAATTGATAAATTGTTATGTTCACTTGTAGATAATTCCTTACAAGTACAAAATATGAAAGATACTTCAAATCTAATTTTTATTACTTTTTATAATTTTTTGTATTTGAATATAGAGAATTGTTAATTTTTGTAAACCAACCAACGTTATTGCTTTCTTATATTCATTACTAGCTAACCCCAGCAGCTCTGTCGCTCTCCCTCTCTCTGTCGCTCTCCCTCTCTCCGTCGCTCTCCCTCTCTCCGTCGCTCTCCCTCTCTCCGTCGCTCTCCCTCTCTCCGTCGCTCTCCCTCTCTCCGTCGCTCTCCCTCTCTCCGTCGCTCTCCCTCTCTCCGTCGCTCTCCCTCTCTCCGTCGCTCTCCCTCTCTCTGTCGCTCTCCCTCTCTCTGTCGCTCTCCCTCTCTCTCTCGCTCTCCCTCTCTCTGTCGCTCTCCCTCTCTCTGGCGCTCTCCCTCTCTCTGGCGCTCTCCCTCTCTCTGGCGCTCTCCCTCTCTTTCTCGCTCTCTCTCATTCTCGCTCTCCCTCTCTCTTTCTTGCTCTCACTCGATTAAAAACCCTGATTTATCGGAAATTCTGAAAGTTAAGTAAAATCCCTACACATAGATACATATGTGCGGTTATGGAAATGTCAGCTTAATATGTGTTGCAATGCGAGGAGGATAATTTTGACCCTTGTAATCCATCTAGGATTGTCTGGGGATTGGATGTGTGTTTATCAACTGTGACAGTGAATGTTCTGTCTTGGAGAAAGCTATTGATTCTATTAATTAATTGTTTGGGAGTTCTTATTTCTTTATGTTTACTTCTTTAAGTCAGGACGCCACACTTTGTCAAATACTTTAAAAAAGACAAAAAATATTACTATTGTATGTAGGTTTTTGAAATGCAATTTGCTGCTAAAATTCTTGCAAAGTTGAAACTTCATTAGTAAAGCCAAGCTGGTGCATTGGGATTAAGTTTTATTCAGATGGGAATTAATACACCTCTACTGACGTAACATCAACGAATTAACAGGACTCATAACGTAGATGCTGGATTGAAGTCCATATTATTTTTTTTTACTTGTGAAGAACAAATTGAATTCGTTCCAGGATTTGTCTGAATTCTGCCGTTTTCTTATTCCATCATCTCTTCTACTTCCAGTCTCATTATTCATCAAATCCTAATCACCATCATTACATCTCAATAAATAAGCCTTATGAGGCTTATATACGTTGTGCACGCTCTCTGCATTTTACAGCTTATGATAATTAAATAAGCGAATAACTACGCCTCTATGATAGCTCATGGGCAGGGAAGTAGCATCCCATGGTGTGGTCTCGGACTTGATTCCTTGTGAAAGCAAAAATTGATTTGTAACTTTCCTTAAAAATCGTCCAAATTTCTGTAGCTGTGTAACGAAGAAAAGCTCAGGCAGTCGAAGTTTGCTAGTTGCGGTGAAGGGAGTACGTCATGTTCGCCACATGCCACTCTTACCCCAAGCATAGGAATTTAACTGGGTGCAGGCAAGGGATTCTTAGTTAGTTGGTCGAAGAGTCGGGTTATCGACCCCAAAACGCGAAAAACATACATACATACAGCTAATAAATAAACAATACCCATCAGCTGTGTTGACCGTCACTCGTACGTGATTCTCTTGGTGCGCTTGTTTACTGACTGCTATTTCATTTGCAGTTCCTGCCTCGTTCTTCTGTCGGACGGCGTTTCAACACAGTTGCCGCCGCAGCCGCAGTCTGCAACACCCTGCGCGCCGCCTCCGAGACTAATCCCACGAGGTTTAAAGACAATGGTTTTAACCTGCCGTGGTGTGTGGTGCAGTAAGGGCTGGCGCGAGAAGAGGGAGCGTGAGGGAGAGTAACTGGCGGAGGGGTATTACGAAGAGGACTAACTGAGGAGGGCGGTGGCACGACGAGGGGCAGTGGAAGGTTCATCCGTCGGGCTGACAGGTCTGAGAAAAAATTACCACTCGCACCAAATTAAATTTAACTTTATTTATATTAAAGATTATTGATTATATTTAATTTTAACAATTATTATACATAATTTTATTGTACAAAATCAAAATTATATTAAGTTCTTCTCGAAAATATTTGGTACAGAGGTTTTATCATAATATTTATCTTACTGTGTGTAAAATTATTTCCACAGATTTATCTTTATTAGAAATATATACCACAATATCTCGGCCGAAATATAAAGATAATAAATTAAATATTATATACATGTATGGTGATTCGAAGTTTTAATTATAAACTATCTAGCAAAACGTTTTGAATGATTTTGTGTTATGATTTCGATGCAACTTCGAAATTAAAATATACGAACTCGAAATTTCGTAAAACCTCCTCCACAAAAAAAGAAATACGAGCGAGAGTCCCTAATCTATGCAAATCAAACATTGCACAAACGTCGTATAGTAAAATGACTAGAACTCTTTAGTAAATAAAATTTTATTCTAGTAGGGGCAACCTTTTCTTCTAAAAGATCTCTGAAAACTTAAATTCGGTCTAGATGATAATTTCCTCATCACGTCGTTTTGTAGGCAGCAATAGTGGTCAAGAACTTAACTCAAAAAATCAAGATGATGATAAAAATATGTTTGAAGTTTTGTACTTGTTTTGAAATGCATTATTCTCGTATTCACCCTTTTGAAATTTGTTGGTGGAAAATTGTGCTGCTGGAAGGTGGACCAACTTACCCCTTCTGGAAAGTGCATTAACTCAAAATTCACATTGATTTGTGTCACATTGCATCCCACGAGTGATAACGTAAAGCTCGTAAGACTATTTTGAAATTGTTACTTTACAACTGATTCCACACATTACGATTCCACGAGAGGAGTGAGGCAGGAAAAGGGGAAGGAGAAAAGCAAGAGGAGAGGGAGGTTGCAGAGAACGTGTTTGGAATGAATGAAATAAATGAAGAAAAGATAGAGGAATGGGTGATAACAGATGGGTAAAGAATAAGAAGAGATGGGAGAGGGTGGGGGATTAAAAGAGAGGAGAGAGGAAGGATTGGGTGGAATTGGACAGATTAAATTGGTGTGCGAATGGGAGATAAAGATTGTCATCAGTAGATGGGTCTGGAAAACGGCCGAGGAATAAAAAGGGGAGAGGAAGAGGATAGGCGGCGTGGGTACGAATTTGGAAGGAATAAAATAAAATGGAAGAAAGAAAATTAGCGAGGAGGAACGGGTAATCAGGATGGGAAGAGGTGATGGGGAAAATATGTGAGTGGATGGGAATCGAAGCGAGGAGAGAAGGGCATGGGTCGGAAAGGACCAAAAGAAACGGTGTGGGATAGTGGGGAGAAGAACGTCATCTGTAGGCAGGGTGGGGATAGGGGAGAGGGAATAGAAAGGAAGGGAAGCGTTGGACCGGCTTTCGTAGGAATGTATAAGGAGGAATGGATGATGACATGAGGGAATGAGGAGATGGAGAAAAGACGAGAGGGACGATAGAGGACGAGGGGTTGCAAGTGTGGAGAGAGGGAGGGGTGAGTGAGGAGCAAGAGGTTGAGGCTGCATAGTGGCAAGGTGAATAGCGTCCCCCAATGGACAGAAAGTGTCGTGCTAGATGAGGTGTGGGGAGGAGCAACACGAAAGAGGAATATCAAGGGAAGGGAAGAACGGCTTTGGAACGGGTTCGGAAAGGATGGAATAAAAAAAGCTAATAAGTAGGAAACGGTGTTAATAGAAGGGGAGGACGGAGATTGAGAAGAGGTGAGAGACGGGAGACGGTAGAAGGCAATACGGAAGGAGAGAGGAGACAGGCGGAAGAGACTGCTGAGGCTTTTTGGTGTGGCGAGCTGAAGAGCGTCGCCAGTGGGCGGGACGGGACGGGGCGGGGGCGGCAGGGCGAAGCGAGGTGGAGCGGGGCGTGCCGAGTGGACGGCGATGAGGCGATGCGGCGCCCGATGGCGAGAGGCGGAGCGGCGCTTCAGCAGCAGGATTAACATTTTACGCGGAGGAAGTGGCGCCTCGCCATTGTCGCCCTGGCGCGCCCGGGGCGGGCCCGGGCCTCTCGCGCTGCCGCCCGCGGCCGGTCGAGATAATCAGTCCGGCTCGGGAGGGGCCTACCCCCACCCCCACCCCCCGCCGTCTGCCCACCGCCCACGGCGCAGGCCGTCGCAGCGGGCGCCAGGGAGGAGGTACCACTGCGTCCGAAATGGGGGGGGGGCAAAGAATGCAAGGCGATGGAGACCCGGAAGGGATATTGTGGTTTAAGGAGACAATTTCAGGGAATTCCACTATTCCACAAATACACTAACTTAGATGACATTCTGCACAACTGTACTTCAAAGTACACTATACTTTACCTGTATGTCAAGTTGTCATTGAAGCTAAAGAAAGAATCAGTAGTATATATGGCTACTTATAAGTTTTGACGATATAATAAATGGATAACTGGTCTAATTTTTCCATAAGTTTATAATGCATATTTTGTTAACGCCTTTTAATTTACACTTACAATAAAAAGTACCGGAAGTATTTTCACACATACCCGCTTTGAAAGCTCGTATTCATTATTGTTCCAATTTCCCCTCAAGTCCCCCTTATCTAAAGTATAAATTTAATTTAAAAAATCGTGTGCCGTTTTTGAGAAAATAGGTCTAAAACAATAAAAATTGAATTTTTTAAAACAATTTATTTATTAATGTTCTAGAAATCGGGGAATTCGACGGACATGAGACCTGCGCCACTCTCTTGAACGTCCTTCAAACTATCCAATAACAAAGTTTAATCAAAACGTTGGAGCCATCCTTATTTTAATTTTGAAAATGTCCCAGGGGCTTCATGTAATATACCCCCGCCAAATAAAAATATCGATTTCAAATTAAAGGGGCCGCGACATTAGCCAGATCGATTCGGGAACATCAATTTTGGAGAAAATCTGCTGAACGGTTGAGCGGCTAGCGTTGTTCACAGACGGAAGGACAGACAAACATACGAGACGGCAGTTGTAGTTCTGTGAATTCCGTGCCGTTGTTGGGACATGATTTAGCTGCATGAAACGCTGCTTTAATTGTCGAATTTTTGCTGAAATTTGTTCGAAAATATTTAGTTTTTGCACCTAATATACTACGATTTGTAATAATTTTCAAAAATATTGTGACTAAGTTGTTAATTCGGACAGAATTTGTGGTGTAAACAATATTACGTAGCCATTTCCAAGGGCGAGTAAGTATGTCCTGTTTTAGCACCATTAGTTTTAAATTGATTCTGCTCGTTCGAGGTTTTTAACAACAGACAATAAATTGAATATCGCATGAAAGAAGTTCATTTAAAAGATTGGGAACTGTAGTAGAATGGTAAGCGGAAGATCCGTAGATATTACTGTCGATTCGGTATCTTCCTGGGAGAGAACAAGTACAATCTAGTGTCACCTATCTCACTGGAAGATTAATTTATTTCATAGAAAAGATGCTTTTTAATAGAAATATTACCATGAAAAAATAAGCTCACTTGGCTCATTTCACAGGTTTTTCGTTAAATCTGCTAATCATTACCAAAGTTTGTGAAAAACGTGCAGAGAACGCCACGTGAACAATACTGAAGATCAATTGACATATTCCGTTAGACGGCCCTGCTTTAAAGTATACAAAATATTATTGCAACTTGAAATCTAGTTCCGTTGCGAGTTCTGTTCTGTAAGGATGAAAAAGTTTTTCTAGAATCAGAATGAGTGATGCCAAAAGCATTAATTTTGACGTTTGACATTAGGCGAGATGAATCACAAAACACTAGATTCCTTGTTTTATTTTGTAAAGATTCATAATTAAGAAATATTTTCACGAAAAGATATTTCTTTCACTGCAATTAGCACAATACTTAGAATTGACGTACGATTTCTGTATTTCTATATCCGTGATTATGCGACCTAGTCTAAATAGTCAAGTTCTATTAGTAACTGCTAAAGTAGGTTTCACTGTTTAGAAGTAATGTGCCTCATGGAAAGAAGCGCTGATGGTCATTACCGATATATTATGTATCGCTAGCATTGCATGAAGTTTATATTGAAATTATGGCATCATGAATAACACTGTTTTGGGAAAATAATCCTATCAAGGAGCTGTAGAGAATGAGGCAGAGGGAGGAGACGGTGGCGCTGCGGCGGGGCCACCCGGAGACAGCCAAGACGGGAGCACCCTGGGAGCGGGGGGGAGGGGGGGGCGAGGACGAAAAATCTCTGCCGTAGGCGGCGCCCGCAGCAGAGGCCGTTAATGAAAAGACGACGAAGTGCTCAGAGCCTTTGCGGCGCCTCCCTCCTCCGCCGCCGCTTGCGGAGGCGCCGGCGCCGGTGGAAGGCGCTGATGAGAGGACGGGGCGTCCTCGGTCCACGCACCTCACAATTGAAACATTTACACTAACACAATTCAAATCTTATTTGAAAATTTACATTTTATAGTTCTATTCATAACCTCATTAATTTGTATTTAGTCATTATATTCCGTAAAGGGAAATTGCCCTCGAGTCGTGAGGCACAGTGGATCCCAGTCGGTCACCAAACCAGGAACCCGCGATATCTCGAAATCGCTTGACCTCCGGGACTTAATATACGAAGTAAGTAGTATCGAATTCGGCTAGTGACGCGGGTTTCGCGGTCGTGGTCTTTCAGTAGAACCATCCCAGCATTCGCCTGGATGACCGATGGCCATCACCGTAACCACGGTCAGGATGACTCGAACGGGAATTGAACCCGGGCCTCCCAATGCGAAGTCAGCGCGCTACGCTGAGCCGCTTCACTCTGTAACCTCATTAATTCCTACCCCAAAAGATAGCCATCTCCTAGATAACCATGCAATATTTACGACTGCAATAATAAGTCCAGCCACTAGGTTTTCAAAACCGTAACAAATTTTGTAAGTATTTTCTCTCTCTAGTCCTATATACTTTTGGGGGAGGTAAATTCATATTTAAGGTTTGCAATTTCAGCTTTAAAAGAAAAATATAAAAAGACAAAAAATGTAATTTGTATTATTTACATACTTATAATTTTTTTTATACATTTAAATTAAATTCCTTATCAATATATTAAAACCATTTACATTCTTAAGTCATATTATGACTAAAAAGAGGCTTACTTTCTTTTATAGTTTACCAGCATGCGCAAATTTTTTAACATTGCATGTGGATGTTATGGGTTTACGTCGACCAATTGAATCGCACAACTTTCTTGTTCTACCAGAAGGATTGCGCATTGCGGTGGGTACCTGAGCTCACGCCTTCATCCTTACTCCCCGGCGACGCACAAATACGCTGGTACCTGGATCCCGCCAGAACGCAGTCACCCCTCTCGGGAACCTCCCGTACCAAGACTCGTGAGGCTCGGGGACCAATCCGTCTCCTCCCTGCCTCCACCATCAAGTTCCTGCTGCTTGAAACAGTGAATTTTACGTTTCAAATACGTTGTCTCACAACGAAACATTCTCTATTAATATATGGGTTCATGTAACTTATTATCTGAACATAAAGGAAGGGCGCATTGGAATTCATAAGTTATGTTATATGCGCTCAGTGAACCACGTGTTCAAATACATTATACTGTACTGTAATTTCTGAGGTGTTGAATTCATGCCAACGTAATCTGTGAATGTTCCTTTGCCGTGAAGAGTTATTAAAGCTTGTGTGGTGTGATCTTACACACGTGTTATCAACACGTCTACGCTACTAAACCGTCACGGTAAATCCTAGCTGGGTTTGCCATCGTCCTCGACAGGCAGATCACGACATGTGTCCCGTGCATGTGTACTTCACACGTCTTCACTGCTACAGCACGTGATTGTATTCATGTTTATATGTCTCCATTTCAGCATTATTGCATCAAGCCACATTCCACACTCGAACGAATATCATTTGTTATGTGCAGTTTCGAACTGTGAATGCCTACGACTATTGTTTTCACTCAAGTTCTTCAATATTAGTGTAATCATTATTGTAATTATTTGTATATTTTTCTTAGTCTTAATTATATGCTTTTTCTATTTAATCACTTCATGCTCACTGAATTCTCTCAAAGTAATAGTGGCCCCCTCAGTTGGATAGACATTTACACGGAAGGGGTCCGTGTCATTTACACGGAAGACCTTGGCCCTCCGAGTTATTATTAAAGATACTGAAGGTAAGGTGGAAGAGGCTTGTACTGCTCATCCGAACTATTTCGACAGTCCACGTGCTTCCTCAGTCAGCCTGCAACATTGGCACTTTCACCAAACGATAAACGCGCATCAGGTGCAGTTATTAGTTTTTGGCACTATTTTATATTTATTTTGAAGGTATTGGATGAAAGTGCAACCTGAGAGGGAAAGAATATCTCTCATTGAGTTTGAAAACTGTCTAATATTTTTGTAATATTTGTAATAATGTCTATATATTTGTAATATAAAAGAATAAGAACTCCTTACTAAAATCACATTATCACGAAATAAATAAAAGTACAAAAAAATCAAATTATTAAGAAAGAATAAAAAACAACGCAATAATTATTAAAAAGTTATTTAGATATATTAATCAATTTTTCAATGTTTTAAATTAAATTCAAACTTTAATATATGTTTTACAGAAGCTTGGCAATATATATCGTTAAAAAGCTTTCCTAGAAAATTCCTTCTTAGAATATGTTTGTTTTTCTCTGATATAAGCGAAGGCCTCTTGTGTTCATATTTGAGGAAACATGACACGAAAGCATCTTTACACAGGTACTCTCACGAAGAAGGTCGTTGCGCAAAATCGCATTTCAGAAAAGTCTTTCGCTGCCCCCCCCCCCTGGTGCTTCACGGCGTGTTCCTCCGATCCGGCCAGTTGCATCTGTGCTGTTTGAACAACACGAACAAACACTGTAATTCTCAAAGCTGATTTCGTGCCGAGGACGTGAAAGACGTCCGCCTCTCGCCTGCAGGCCCGAGACAATAGCGAGGCGTCTGGCGCACCCACGCAAGTCCTGAGATCTCGGGCGAAGGTGGGGCTTTTGCCTCTCCAAGAGGTCAACAAAATGTGTTGTTGTATAAATGTGTTTTCGTCTACGTTTTCCTACTTGCTTTTAAACCTTACATGATTCCTTCAGGTTGCTAAGAAGAGTTCTCCAGACACTTAATCCGCCTAAAAACGAAATTGTAGAATGTTGTTAACTTTAGAAATAAATTTCAGAGTTCCTTGAAGTTGATCGATCCCCAAAACAATGACTTGCAAAATAACATCAAGCCATAATAAAAAGGTATCAAACTCAAGACATAGAAAGTCATCAAAGAACGTAAACTAATTAAAATAAAGAGACAAGACTCCTAAGCGCGCCGTCCTAGGTTTCAATGTCACAATGCTATAGAGACAATCATTTTCATGAACTAATTGTCTGTAATTGTTATTATATAATTATTGACTAACTCATTTTAACATAGTAATAATCGACTAATCGACGATTAATTATACGAAATGACAGATTTTAAATCATTTAAAAGCGAAAAGCATTACAAATATGTAATAAATTAAATTTCTTTTGATGAATAATAATAATAATAATAATATTAAATTAATACATTACATTAAAGTGTTAAAAGGCTATATCCAATAATTTACCCCAAAACTAAATGTGTAATTAACAATGAAAATATTAAGAATAATTAGCATTATTTTGTTTACCTCGAAATAACGCAGGGATATAATAATTAGACCATTTTATTAAAAGAAACATTTGTGTGAGTACGAGTGTGTGTAAGGTTTCATAGTTTCTTTTCTTCCCAGTTACGAACATGATGAAGTCTTCTGTGTTAATTTTCTCACTGCCTTTATGAAAGGCAAGATATTCACACCTTGTCAGTGCTGTTTATTTGATCAATGAGTAAAATGTAAACCATTCTCCGAAACACCTTTGACCTTACCGTTCATTAGAAGTTTTGAATCAGAGTATTGGTTCTTTAACGGTGAGGTGAGTTGGTATTCTCTCCCGCAAACATTTTTGTTTTCCTGCAACTTTGTTTGAAGCCCACGCGTATTGAAATACTTTCGAAACAATTTGTTTCGCGAACTCAATTAGCGGGAGTTATTTAGAGTCGAGTTTTTGTGGAATTTTCAGAGTTACTGTTAACGTCAAACTGCTCAGTCTCTTCTTTCTCTCCTCCCCTTCCGACTCTCACACTTTTCTCGCAAACAGCTACGCGAGAGAGCCAAGAGACGATTGGAATGTGATTATTCTTTTGGAAGTCATTTGTCTGAACTTACCACGCGGTTTCTTTTTAATACATTGCTTTCTAGCTGTTGAAGGGCAGTGTTAATATCTTCACCCTGTTAAAGACACTTCACCCTGTTAATGACATGTTTAACTGAGGAAAGTTTTAAAAAAGATGTATTACAGCAGAAGTTAGGATCAATAGACTTCATGATTATTAGAGCCTACTCAATTCCAGCTGCCAGATAGAGGATCAAATATATCTAAAGATAATCTATTCAGAAACATTTTGCTTCTTGAGGACATTTTACTGCACTTTAAAGAATATCTTAACGAAATCCACTGTATTTCAAAGACTGTGCGCCTACTTCAAGTGATCACTAAAAATTTCATCGTTCGTTTTTGAGTGAGTAGATGTTTAAGTGTGCTAAATGTGGAATTCGTTAAATATTGCAACATTGAAAAATATTTCAATCAAAATGTTCTTGTATTGATTGCCTATTAATCGGAAACCCTCTCCTGCTTGTAGGAATAAACAATCATTTGGAAGATAATGCATAAGAAATAATATTTAAAACCATTAAGAAATATGGTAACTGAATTTCATGTAAATGTTGGAAGTATTGTTAAGATAATTAATTGTATTTTCTTAAATGAATGGTTAGACCCCCTTTACCTCATAAGAAATAAATTGCTTAGGTTTCAAATGAAATTTTCTATAAACCTTAAGAGTGAATGTTAAGCATAGCTGCCAACAGTTACTGTTCTGCCATTTCACTTTTAAATTTTTCATTGTTTGATATTTTACTGCCATTGGTTGACCACATAAAAAATTGTGATGTAAGTAATGAATAATTTCATCAAAAAATTCTGCCCAAAGGGCAACGCCCTGGTGGGTTGCTCTCTCTTCTGTCATCAAAACAATTATTAGAGGGGAGAGATCTTATCTACGTTCCTTGACGGAGGTTTAGCCTTAAAGGTAATCATTCTGTAAACAAGCAGCGCTTCTGTTGATTTTGAGTCTAATAGACCCGCGCGGGATGGCGTTTGGGACTGATGTTGCCGGTGTTAACTTCTTCAGATAACGAAGTCCTAAATTAAAGAAATGAAAATGTTCGAAAATAAGCAATTTCATAACCCATTCGACTATTAGGGCAGTCGGTAGCTGATACAGCATCTGTGGCAGGAGGATCTCGAGGGATGTGTGAAGACGCACGGCCTCCGTAAGTCCTAAAGGTGGCCGTGGGAGAGGAGGGTTACCGTTCACCAGCTCATACCAACACCGTCTAAATTACATCTACTGTAATCTAGGTGATGTTGCTCGTACCATCTTAGGATATCGCTCCCGCCTCTCGACACGCACGCGCGTTCCTGGCGTAATTTATTTACAATTTGTGCATATCGATCTTACATTTAATAATTATATTTTCTTCGTTCTCCATAATTAAAAGTCCAATATTTCTATTTCAGAATTTGAGTACTTGAATTAACGGGGTAAGTGTAAATTTTATTTTTTACTTCATGACGTGACACTCAAACATAATTCTATTTAATATTTTCGCATTAATTCTTCACTTGTACGATGCAGTCTATAGTTTTATTTCTACATTTAATGAAATCCTTTTTATTACCAGAAGTTTCATATATTGCTATATACCACAAAGATAAATTGAAAATATTTCTTTTATATTTTTCGTAAAAAGTTAATATTTATTTTAGAAATATTTATAGACTCAAATTTAAAATTTCAATTCAAATTTACTTGTTGTGGTTATAATGAATTCAAATTGTGCTATTTATTTGGAACTTCCATTTCATTTCCATTGTTTTCGTCGGAAACTTACTCCACGTTCGCTTACTCCACGGCGGCTGGGGAATACTGAACTATGGATTAAGTTCATAAATCCGTTTATTTAAAAGTATAATACCGTTGTGTTTGTAAACAAATATGACTGTTTTTTAAAGAAATATAAATAAAATTAATTGAATGTAAACGCATCATTTACACCGTTAAAATACTGACAATTGTTGAATATTATTGCTACGACGGGTGTTGTAATTATAAATATCAGCATTGCATGTAAATATGTTCCAAGCTTTGCGTAATTCAGTTGTTGTCTAAACTACTAATTCGTAAATAAATACGCTAGGGAATGCGAAGAGTCGCGGCTCATTGAAGAGAGACTTCAGGAATGAAATTGAAGGCATTTTCTCATTATTCGTGCGCATTTTTTGGGTATTGGCTTACGTGCTTATTTTTCGTCCATTCGAAAAGTCTGTATACTTGAGGAAGTGTGTACAGAACACTAAGTCATATCTCAAGCAAAAAATTACATTCGATATATACACACTGCATGATGCCAACCATCTGTGTGAGTCAACAGTAGAATTTGACGAGGCAGACGAGATATATCGGGGTTCAATAAATGTTTGCATGATATTTCTTTTAAAATACATTACATCATTAGTGTTAAAAATGTGTTTTGCTCGTGAAATCCAAGAGAACCCGCTTGGTGTAAATTACCTCATGAAATGACGCAGCGCTGACTGAAAACACGAGAGCGAACGTACGTGCCGACAGCAGGGGCCGCAGACGAGGGAGGCGAGGAGACGAGGGCCCTCGCGAGGGGGGCGCTGAGGGGGGCTATTTCGGAGGCCTCTCCTCTCGAGGCGCGTACTAACGAAGTAACCTCCGCCGCGGCGGCGCGGACACCTCCCGTCCTCTGCGGCGTTGTGACGTCACTTGCGCATGCACCGACTCCTCATTGGTAGATGAAATAAGGCCTTTATCAATTTTGTAGGTTTGATGGGTGAAAAGGTAGATAATAATATGATACAATATAATATAATAAAAAGCAATGAAAAAGAAAGGGCTGCAATGTAATGCAATGCGCATTTATTTCAAATCAGTTCTTGAATTATGATGGATTCTCTCAATACACACAAATATTTCTATTTCGTTGATTGATTGGACAGTGATTCCGGGTGTGTCAACTGCTCAGGTCATCAGTCACGTAAGTGTAGTGCACATTTTTATCACAGGAGGAGGAGGTGAGCTTTCCCACCTGAATGGCGAGATCCCGCCTTGACCTACGCCGACTTGCGGCAACATTCCCCAACTCGTTTCTCCCACCTCTGTGGCACCGCCCCAGCCGGGTCAAGCACTCAGTTCCCGATCGTCTCCCGACAAGTGTGGTAGTGCTGTTCATGTGAATGTAAGTGTTATAATAAGCGGTGAGGTAAGACAAATATGAGGAAGAAAAGATCGCGCACGGCCCGTGGCCCGTTTCTTGGGAACTGTTCCGGCATTCCTCTGGTGTGAATCAGATAAACCACTGAAAACTAACGATCAGGGCCACCGGCTGCTAAATATCATCGATACATAAGGATAATTTTCTCCTAATATAACTCAAATAAAATAATCTAAAATTGTGACAAAACAGTACAATTTAAACCAGGCACTAACCTCTTAACTACTAATTACTCTCCACTTATGTATATTTATTTTATAAACTAAGTATGCTTACATAGGTACATTTACAAGAATTGTCAAAAGAATGCCAAATATATTTAAATTTGACTCGTTGGACTAGCAGTTTTCAAAGTGAAAATGTGTAAGATTCCACTTTGTCTCACATCACTTGAAACATTTAAAAGTGTTAAAAATTAGAAATATTCTATTAGTATGCAACAAACATTTGCTGCCCTGAAACGACACACTTGAAGAGTTCACAAACATTCATTGTCTTATCTGTCATAATTGTTCCTCGTTTTCATATTCTAGGCGTTTTGCTATGTACCGGTGATACCGCTAAACTTTTTCCGCTGTATACTGAGATTCACAATCTAATCGATGTGCAGTGGGCGTTCAATGAGTGGTGGACAAATTGGTGTTGCGTCAGGTCCCTTTGGAGTTTCCTCTCGTCTCTCTGTCCATCATTACTCAATCATTATTCGTATCATATCTTCGTTATAACCTCGTCATTACATCATGCATCCATTGGAAGTAATGTCATTAGACTTACACGTTAGTATCATAATAAATATCAATAAATGACAAGAATGAACATTCTCTACCATCTTATAATGGATATAACTTACAAATTACCATTTTTGTCATCTGCTAGGAAATCGTAGGGGTTCAAGGTACAAGCCTTTCCTGGCTTTCATGCATAGAAATGAATAAGCCACAATAATTTTCTGCTTGATGTGAGACTTTAAAGAATTTTAAACTCTGTTTTGAACGTAGAAATGTTTAATACTTAAAATTATGCCTAGGAGCTAAAATGAAATAATGTGTTACAAACATGAAAGAAGTTTGGTGGAATTATTTCAAATTATTTTTAATAGATTGAGCAAGTGCAGCTAATTTTAAAATTCATCTTAATAATTATTTTTGCAATTTAAAAGGCAAGATGTTCGCAAAAGCATATACAATTTTTAAAAAGAATCATTTTAGTTGACAAACATTTCTGACATTTTAGACCTGATGCTAAAAGTTGCAATGCCTTTTTAGTTTTCTCTTATTCTGACATCATTGCAAACACTTGGAATTCTATTTCCCTGGCAGAATATTTTTTGTGCCATCCTGCTCCTAACTAGCACTCCCGCGAGAAAGATGATTAATGCTCTGGCACGTCTATGCTTCCCCACAACAGGTCTCACTACCTCTTCTAGTTGTCTTCAGCATGACAACGCACGTTCTTTTGCGTTTATTCTTATTATATTAAATTTGATAAAAAAAACATTCAATTTTCTTGTATTTTGATCCAAACAATGACATTTAACACGCATACAATTTTATCTACTAAATCTAGAAGTATAAAGATGCCAAAGTAGTATAAAAATAATCCTAATTTAATATAATATAACGTTTCCATTGACTGCATGTACGTAATAAGAGAAAGTCTAAATGGTGCAGCACCATATGTTCACCTTTGGGATGTGATCAAGCGGAACATGGAGGGGCGTGATAGGTCAAGGCGGGGATGATGAGGCGTGACGA
The DNA here is from genome assembly GCA_038098605.1 of Gryllus longicercus. Taxonomy (NCBI): domain Eukaryota; kingdom Metazoa; phylum Arthropoda; class Insecta; order Orthoptera; family Gryllidae; genus Gryllus; species Gryllus longicercus. The sequence continues at coordinate 84,284 of JAZDUA010000047.1, read as the reverse complement.
GGTGTGACGGAGGGTGACAGTGTGTGAAGATGAGTGGGGGCGTAACGGGGAATGATGGGGTGTGATGGAGTGTAATGAGGTGTGATATGGAGTGATGGGGCGCAATGGGCAGTTATAGGCCGGCGTGTTAGAGTGCATTGGAGAGTGATGGGATGTGTTGGGGCTTGGCAGAACATGGGAGGACTTGACGGGTAAAAAATGTTTATTGGGAAAACCATGTCAGTAAATTTGAAATGGAGGGCTTACAGAACACTTTGTGTTAATAATCTTTGATCAGCAAGAGGAAACATGGACGTCGATGGGATGTGTTTGAGAAGTTGTAGAATTTGAAATATTCAGGATTATTAGAATCTCAGTTTATATTCGACGCACACGACAAAAGAAAATTGCTTTATCTATGGACTCAACCACTTTGAAGGGATTTTAGAGGTCTTCATTATAAATACATGATTCAATTGTTTAATGTCATCATACAATGATCAACTTTTAATTTCAAATTTCGTCATAATTATAAATAACACATTTTATGTCAGTATACGTAGATTATTGTAACAATATTGGTAAGCAGTTCAGGATATCACTTTCTTCGAAAAGGAGATAACTTGTCAACAAATTCTAGCCGTTTCTGAAAAATGTATTTGATGGACAGGTTATTTGCATGAACTCTCTTCGTATAGTAAGAGTTTCTTTGCCAAAAACGCGCCATTTTTCCGCGCATAACTTTCTCTTTGTTGCGTATGTGGTAGCGAGAAAGTAAAATGTAATCAGCCACACAAGCTATATTTTCTTTTTTCTGGGTTTTCGAAAATTGATCCAGATTCACTTGTTTTGAGATTATACAAATGTTTTAGATAGACCCATTAAATATTAAACTTAATACAATGATTATGAATCTTCTGTCTACCATCATCTGATTTATCATTGTCAACATTTTTTTGAAAATTAGACCTCGATTCGAGGATATTATTCCAGTTAATGTATATTTATCGTGACTTGCAATTATGTGACAAAGAGAAGATTGAGAGGCAAGATAATCATTGGTGATTATGTTATTAAAATTCCGCTTAAAGCATTTTTAATAGGCACTTATTAACGGTAACTAACAAGGCAAGTCAAACGAAATCTGAATATTGCATCACTCTGAACTCTCTCATCGCACTGCAGTAGTTCTTATTTCGAGAAAAGTAGTTTTCAAAGAGCTTATAAATTCACACAGGGTACGAATTTCCTTTGTAGAATAATCACGAATAATGCTCTAGACATCGGCGAGAATGAGCTCAATTTTCGGAGAGCGGCACAATCAAGGGAGGTAACGAACCAGGCCGACCACAACACTCGCACCGCCAACGCCCCTATCACAGACGGCTTCTCCATATCTTTCACCGCGACTGCGCTACGGCCATCTGGGTCCTGCTGACTCTTTTCCAACTTCTTTGCCAGGTTACGAGGCTCTTGAGGTCTCTTATCTGGAAATGGAAATGTTCGATGTGCATAATTTTCGTACACAATGTATTAACAATTCCAGTAGTCATGCAATTGTGAATAAAAATGATGGGCGGGTGAAGAAACCTGGTGATCCATGAGTTTTGTTCTGAGGGATGGTGATTTATATGTTTATTAGGGTGGTTTTAAACGCTCGAATCAGTGTGACCCAGTAATCTAATGAATTACTGATAACACGATTATAATTTATGAAGTTAAATTTGCAGATTCCCAGGAAAACCAAACCATTTTTTTACTTTTTCCACCACAAATTCGACGGGAATTGGTTAGAAACCCGGTCCCAGAGGTTGAAGTCGTTTGTGTACGTCATCAAACCACAACCGCCTCACCAACCCCCGCCCGATCGCATGTCAATTGTCAATTTGTACTTTCTTGCTACTGAGTAGAGACAAATTTATTTTAAGCTGTGCGGTAAAACGGCAAATTTTTGACAGAGAAACTATGATAGGGCCCTGGTAAAGAAAAAGTGGATAAATACTGTTGTTAAATTTAGAAATCAAAATCCTCTAACACATTGTATAGCCATAATTCAAATTTTGTCACAGAAAAATGAAGTAGGTCCGTCTGACCGTCCGCCTTTCCGTTTGTCCGTTCGTCATTGAACAAAACACTAGCGGCTAAAACGCTCAGTCGATTTTTTTCAAAATTGATATTCCTCAATTTGGGGATACTTGACATGAAGCCCCGGGAATATTTTCAAAATTTTCAAACACATTGCTCCATCAATTTTGATTAAATTTTGTTGTTGGATATTGTAAATAATGTTTAAGAGAATAACGCAGGTGTCATATTTGTTGAAAACTTTGATTTTTGAAAATTGTAAAATTTCAAAACTTTTTCGGCGTCTTCCTAAAACTACAATTATGAAGATAGAGAATTTCCCTTAATAATGTCTGTTTCTTAAAGATAGATTTTGAAATAAGGTCAGATAACATTTTTCGAAAATTTGACTACTTTAATTTTGCGTGAAAATTCGAGCGAAAAGTATGTGCTGTGTAGCATTACTGGTTGAATCTATCTGGCCAATTACATTCTCTCCGATCTGTAGGGGAGCGAATAAAGTGGCCGCCTTACATCCCTGGACGCCGCGATACCTATACTGATTCATAAACGTAAAATGTGTCATGTACAAAGTGGGTTCGTTGCGGGTTTTCTCAGGGTTTTCCGTTTCTCGTGCCTCCCATTCCAGCACTTCCTAGTCATCATTTATATCATATTCTCATAATCGTCCATCAAGTCATTCTCCCATTCCAGATACGGCCATTCAGAAGTGTTAGGACAGGTATCAAAATAAAGCATTTTTTGAGGAGGAAACATTCAAAACGTGACACGTCCACTTCACTCTTTTCCAATAAAAATGAAAAAATATAGCACAAATTTTACTCTTTTCAACACCGTCTTTAGCTCTACGAATAGAATACTACTTAATAATAAGACACTTCACTATTTTGTCGAAAATAAAATTCTATGGAAAAAAGTTAACTCAATTTTTGCCAAATGGACATGCCACCTTATGAATGTTTGCTCCTCACGTTTGCCCACTCTCTATCTCAAGGAGACAGGTGGTGTAGTAGTAAGAATGCTCGCATTTCCACTTTGGGTACCTGGCTCTAGAGTTCAATTGATCAATGTAAAATTTGTGGTGGATAACGCGTTTTCGGCTAGGTTTCTCTTTGGGTCTCCAGTTTCCTCTGTCTATCATTTTATGATTGCGCAATCTTTTATACTTTAACAATCGCTGGACTATCAATATCATTGGTTCACTTCACGTATGGTTACAAGACTTGGAACTGACGTGAATATGCAGGTTACCCATTCTACCTAAATATCTGCTAGTTCAGCGTAAGCTGTTTCATATTTCAATACATTTTTCATAGAAACATTTGAGGGACTGTGAGCAAGATAAGGGCAACCCTCGATTTATAAAGTATAAGAAAAATTATAAATGCACCCGAAAAGACCGTACATATTTCTGTACAGAATGCTGCCAAGCGATTCTGATAATCAAATTTTAAACAAAAACAACCTTTAGCTTTGTTTATTAGTGACGGAAGCATCTCGTCTGGGTAAAATTATTACTCTGTAGGTTACCATGCTCTTGTCCACAACCCATTTTGGTCTATAGGCTCGCTCTCCACAATATTATTTATGAGATACTATAGTGCAATGGTGCGTTCATTTTCTCTAAAAACCTTTTGAAAATTCACGATGTTTTAGAAGAAGTCGTTTGAAGCACTTATACTCACAAAAACAATAAAATCACTTTTGTATATTTTAACAAATACATTAAATATGCGTTTAAGTCACGTCATTTGGTCACAAAAGTTTCAAGAAAACTTTGGATCCAATTTTTGATAAATTATTATTTTTAAATTTACACTTTTTGTCAAAAAGACACTAAACCACTGTTAAAAAATTACTTCATTAATTAAAAATTTAATTTTGAAGAAATGATTTCATGTAGAAAATATTTCTGTCTTTAATAATACAGTAGTATGAAATAGTTCAAAAAATTTAAAATTTGCAATTTTCGAAACTTCTCAAATAGAGTCATTGTCCCAATATAATACTAATACATCTGTACTCTTTGTGATTTAGTTGTGAAAGTCCTACTCATTTAGTTAAACTCTTTGAGCATAGCAGTCTGGACTTTCACTGTTTTTCTAAAGTGAGGCTCCGTCAAACGGGTGTCATCTTTAACTTTGATTCCTCGTTTCTTGTATATACTACCATTCTCCTAAACGCCATTGTTCTTTGATGAGTTCCCTCTGTACACTTTATTTTTACGTAATATACAAATTTATATTATCTCTTTTGTTTTGTGTAAAAGCATTTACAATTTCACATGTTCTAATTAATTAAAAAATGATCGGCTTCGGTGTCTCAGAGACTTTTTGCGAAATTAAAGGTTGCCTGCATAAATAGTGAGGGTTTTCGCTACGTAGTTGTGGGGTGTATGGATTAGCATATCACTATTTCTCTCATCTAAAACTTCTCATTGTACAAATAGTGAAATATTACATCTTTAATTATTTTCCATATTCCAAAAACAGTTTTAAGTCTTCGCCATCAAATACATGAATGTAAATATGTGAAAATGTATATCATTCGATCCATACTTGTCTATTACCATAATTTACCACTTTGATTGAACTATGTTTGGTTGTGTGGGTGGCAGAAAAAATATATCGCTTCGTAGTCGAAACGAAAATAATGTTCATTTTTATAAAAAATTACTCTCCCCTCTTCCTTGAATACAATACGATTATCTACTAGAGACATTTTATTGAAAGCGATCTCAGTTGGCGATTCTCATCACACTTCGTATCCTCTGCTAGAAACCTCTCCGCCTCTTCGCACATTAGCCATTCCTCCCTCAGAATTGCTCCTCTTCTCACAGCCTTCTTTACTTCTCCGCTCTTTGATGAAGAGCACCAACAGGATTCTGCTAAAGCGAAGCTCCTACCACGGAACGCTGATATTTCAGTATTTAATTACTTTAATCAATTAAGAAACACAAAGATTTCTCAACGTTTTACAGAGACGTTTGTAATTTCTAGTCCCAATTAAGGCCCTTAATTAAGAATTATTGTTCCAAGATTCTTTAAACACCAAAATTAATTCTTTTGAGATGGAGTGTGCGACTGAGAGATGACGTCATCGTCGCAGTGGTTCTTCCCTCGCGAGGCAAGTGGGGCGCGCAGAGCAACGGTTTCTCTCCAAGGAGAAAGCAAATTCGCTATATCTCTCAAAGGGATTCGGTGAGGTGCGCTTTCAAGACGTACTAAATGTGTCACCGGGTGGGATGTGCTCTTGTTCAAGGTGAATGCCAACGGTTACGACCTTATTTTACTTGACTCATTCAAATCAAAAGAGGAGAAATACAAAGTTCACTATTTGAAGTAGAAATATTGGATTTGTTTTGAAGAACCGTAAGAAAAATTAAAGACCATTCGAGATAAATGAGAAAAGATTGTCGTGACAAAATTATTACTATTTCTATTTTGCTACTGTCAGTATTTAAGTAATATGTTTTCCTATTTATTTTACAAAATAGATATAGTAAATATTTGTGAATGTTTTTCACCATCAAGTCAAATTTTGACTATTAAATTATCCAATATAAATCATATTATTCGAAAAACAAACAGTTCTTCGCATTATTTAATAAAATCATTTAATGGAAAATTATCGTGCAATTACATGAAGCAAGAACCGTTGATTAAGATTCTAATAAGAACAGTTGATTACGATACAAATAAGTCTTGTCAGAAAGTCATGTCAGAATTTATTTTCACCTTTTTTCTTCCTGGCATTGAATAGTTTCCATGCTGACCTCACATTTGTTTGACGCGTCAACTTTTAAATTTTGAGGAAATAGGAAAGTGAGAACATTATAATTTAAAAGAGAGCTTAGATAAAGATTGGAGCACACATTTGAGCACTCATTAAATACAGATCTTTAAAGAATTAATGCACAATTTTTCGAAGATCTTAGAATTTTCGCCTAATTTGCATGAGATTTAGGCAATTTTAAACAATTATTGTTTTCAAAAACTGCTTCGCCTTTTTTGTTCTTGAAGAGCATAAGACTTAAACAATTGCAAAGGTCCCATTTTAGGCAACACTTTGTATTTTGAAAAATGCAAAACATTCACGTTTCAGTAGCAGAGCTTTTATGATACAGATTAGAGATAATAGGAATAGAGATGATAAAAATAATTACAAGTTCATACAGCCGAAGCGGAAGGTAATACATTTATACTTGTTCGAATTATATTAGAACTTTTTATGCGATGATTCGAGTATTAGTTGGGGGCAAAAACTGCAATATTATTTTACAAAATCGTCCCTATTGATACGAGAAAGTGTGTGCTGTTGGAGCAACACTACACAAATGCTTGAATGACCGTAAAGTCAGGGAATGATTTTCTCTCGCAGACCAGAACTGCTTGGCGCGACTGCTTGGTGCCTTAGAATCTCGGACGTCCTGCGAGGAGAAGTGTTTGTGCTTTGTCTCTCGCGGGCCTCTGTGTGGGTGGTGTGAGGACCGTGGGGGGGGAGGGGGCCAACGGGAAAAGAGATCGAGGAGGGGGAAGAGGGGCGAGATGACAAGAAGTATGGCAGTTCGAGGAAATACGAGGCAAGCGCAGCAAGGGGGCAAGGTCGGGGTGAGGGAGGAAAGCGAAGGCTACGGCGGGCGAGAGAGATGAGACGGGGCTGTGCGGGGCGAAGTGAGGTGAGGTGAGGAGGGGCGGGGCAGGTATGGTCGCGGCGTAGAGGGTTGACGCCGGATGAGACATCAAGAAGCGGAAGGATATGGGGCAGGGAGAAGGGGGAAGAGGTGGGGTAGAGTGGTCGTAGAGAATTGGGTTAGATTGGGAATCACAAGGAAAAGGGGTAAAGGAATGAAGGGTGAGGTGGAAAAGGCCGAATTGGATAAAAATGAGTAGAATAGGGCCATTCAGATAGCGAAAAGTTGTCTGGGAAAGCTGGATGTTACGGAGTGAGGCGGGAAAGAGTGAGGAAGTGTGGTGCAGTAGACGAAATAGTGAGGGATGAGGCCGGGATGTCGGGGAGAGACAGCAAGATTGGAGAGGTGGATAAAGTGCGAAGTGTCTTGTGAACGAGCGAAAAAAGTGAAGGAGGGCAGTGGCGGATATGCTACGAAAGGCGGAAAAGTGTCGGGAGGAAAAGGAGAAGACTAGTATTGGAAAGTGTGAGACAGGAAGGTTGGGATGGGAGAAGTGTGGAGGAGAGAGAAGTGAGAGGAGGGGGCAGGGAAGGCTCGTCAAGAAGGGATGGATCAAGGATATCGAGAAGAAGTGGGGATCTGAGAAATAGTGTGCAGGGTCGGGCGGAATGGAAGTGAAGAGACAGGGCGAAATTGAAAATGGGGAAAGAGAGAAGGAGAAATCAGTATGTTCAGGCGAGAAGTGTTGTGGACGGTGAGGTGTATGGCGAAGCGGGAATGGTTGCGGTGGTGCGAGGAAAGTATAGTGGAACGGGAAGGGGAGTGGTGGAATGAGGAGAATTGGAGGCAGGGATGAATGTGGAAGGATTGGGATAGTGGGAGGCAAGGGGTAGATCAGGGATGAATGGGGAGGGTCGGAGCAGGATGGTCCGGGAGGGTAGTAGTGTGGTGAATAAGGAGGATTCGGGGCAGGGAAAAAACGGGGAAGTGCAGGGAGATGGCAGGTATGAATGGAGAGGGAGAGTGCAGAGTGCTCTGGGAGAGATGAAATGTGAAGGGACGGCGGGAGAGGCGGAGCGGACGGGAACGCCGCGGGGCGAGGTGGAACGGAGAAGCAGTGTGGGGACGGGCGGGGCGCAGCAGTAGCGGGAAGCCGGGTGGAAGGCGGCGGAGCGGCGCGAGCGGGCTGCCAGCGCCCAAGTGCTCTTTTTAATCCCGCGGGGCCGCGCAGCGCGACAAGTGTAAGACCGCGGGCGCTCCTTGCGGCCGCGCGCCCGCCCCAGGCCCCAGGCCCCAGCGCCGCAACCCGCGTCACTGCACGGCGTTCTCGCGCTCTCCCGCCTGCCTTGGCCGGGCCGGCGCTTCACGCACGGATTTACGACAGGGCGTGGACGACGATTTGATGTGGTTCATTGGTTAGGGTTAATGCGCTTCAAAAACACATATTAGTATGCAATGATATTAGTCTCTTATGTTAAACTTTATTGTATGATTAAATGTTTCGTTTTTTCGTTTTTAAAACGACCGGCGTTAAAAGGGATTTTTCATATTTGTGCAAATGCAATAACACAACACTATAAACAAGTTGCATATGCTATGTTTTTGTACATCAGCATTATAAATGTATTTGAGATTCAAAGTTAATTTTTTGTAACAACTTTATTGTGACGTGACGGCTATTTGACATCTGTACGAAAAAATGGTGGCTAGCTGTTCACTTACCGCTCCCTTATAATTTAATATTTAATAAAGTGTACACTTTGGGTGTTATATATATATATATATATATATATATATATATATATATATATATATATATATATATATATATAAATCTCGTGTCACAATGTTTGTCCTCAATGAACTCCTAAACCACTTAACCGATTATAATAAAATTCGCACACCATGTGCAGTTCGATCCAACTTGAAAGATAGGATAGTTTAAATCTCAAATTATAGTCGCAATTTTAATTTATTGCTAATTATATATCTATGCATATGATGCATATATCTATGCAACAATGCATATCAATTCATTGTTGATATGTATGCTAAGGTCGAAAGCGAACGCTTGCGATTCCTTCGATTCAACCAGGCAAAACTACGATCGGAAGAATATATTCACTTACGAGATGCTGTTGCTGGAAACATCGATGGAAATTTAAATCCCATTGACATCGGTAATGCTTTCATTTTACCTTCAAGCTACATCGGCAGTCCACGGAACATGCAGGAATACATACAAGATGCGATGACTTACGTACGTCATTACGGCCGACTGGATTTATTTATTACATTCACATGTAATCCGAATTGGGAAGAGAAACAAACTTTACTATTGCCAGGACAACAAGCCATTCATCGTCATGATTTAACTGCACGTGTGTTTAAACAAAAATTGAAATCCTTAATTGATTTTATTGTTAAATATTCAATTTTTGGTATCACACGTTGTTGGCTGTATACGATAGAGTGGCAAAAGCGAGGTTTGCCTCATGCCCACATTTTGGTTTGGCTTAAAGATAGAATCCGTCCTGAAGAAATGGATCAAATAATTTCAGCCGAAATTCCAGACCCATTAATTGATCAAGAATTATTTGATATTGTCACCAAACACATGATACATGGGCCATGCGGTGCTTTCAACATGACGTCACCGTGCATGGAAAATGGAAAATGTAAAAAAAAATTCCCAAAGCCGCATACGAATGACACGATCACGGATATTGATGGTTATCCAATGTATCGCCGCAGAAGTACTGAGAATGGTGGCCACACATTTACAATGCGACTGCCGAACTTTCCAAATCAAGTTGAGTTTGATAATCAGTGGGTGGTACCATACTCACCACTACTTTCAAAAACTTACAAAGCTCATATCAATGTTGAGCTTTGCAGTTCTGTTAAATCAATTAAGTATATTTGTAAATATGTAAACAAAGGCAGTGATTTGGCCATATTTGAAGTACAAAACATAAATAAAAATGACGAAATAGCACGATACCAAATGGGCAGATACATTAGCAGCAATGAAGCTATTTGGCATATTCTCAGCTTTCCCATCCACGAAAGAGATCCTGCTGTCCAACATCTGGCAATACATCTTGAAAACGGTCAACGTGTATACTTCACTGAAGAAAATGTTCTCCAAAGAGCGTTCGAAGCTCCGAAAACGACTCTAACTGAATTTTTTACATTGTGTCAAAAACCTGATGTTTTTGGCCAATTCGCGAAGACATTGGTGTTTGGTGATGTTCCACGTTATTTCACATGGAACAAATCCAGTAAAAAATGGGAGCCACGGAAACAAGGAAAACCACATCCTTCCATTACAGGCATATTCAAAGCTAAGACATTGGGGAGACTTTACACGGTACATCCAAAGCAACGTGAGTGCTTCTATTTACGTTTGTTATTGGTGAATGTTCCCGGACCAACGTCTTTTGAATTTTTACGAACAGTTAATGGTCGAGTATTCAATACATACCAGGATGCATGTCGTGAACTGCAATTGCTAGAAGACGATAACCATTGGGACTTAACGCTTGCTGATGCTGCGTTGACATCAACACCGAATAACATTCATCAGTTGTTTGCAATTATTTTGACGACATGTTATCCCTCGCAAGCACAAACTTTGTGGGAAAAATATAAAAATTGTATGACAGAAGACATATTGCACCGAATTAGACAAACAAATCAATGCCAAAACATAGATTATACACCAGAGATGTACAATGAAGCATTGGTCTTGATCGAGGATTTATGTGTTCTTATTTCAAATTTACCACTTAATCATTATGGTATGCCATCACCTAATCGTCCAGCCACCGACTTAGTCAATACCGATTTACAACGAGAAAATAAATATGACCATGAAAGTTTAGCAACAATTATCATGAACAGTGAACCATTACTGACAGCAGAACAAAAAATTATTTATGATCGGATTATGCTGGCTGTTGCTGCTGAACAAGGCGGTTTTTTTTTCTTGGATGCACCCGGTGGAACCGGTAAGACATTTTTAATATCGTTGATTCTTGCCAAAATACGGTCGCAACAAAAAATCGCATTAGCAGTAGCATCGTCAGGCATTGCGGCTACTTTACTGGATGGTGGGCGAACAGCACATTCAACATTCAAGCTGCCATTGGACGTTCATAATAAACCAGATGCAATGTGTAACATCAAAAAGAATAGTGCAATAGCTGCAGTGTTGCGGAAGAGTTCTATAATAATTTGGGATGAGTGCACAATGGCACACAAATATTCACTTGAAGCATTAAACAGAACTATGCAAGATTTAAACAGCAATAATAAACTTTTCGGTGGTGCTATCTTACTTTTGTCTGGTGACTTCCGGCAGACCTTACCGGTTATACCTCGCTCTACTTTCGCGGATGAGATTAATGCATGTTTGAAACAATCATTCTTATGGCGAAGTGTTGAAACACTTCGATTGACCATAAATATGCGAGTACAATTGCAAAATGATCCATCAGCACAAATATTTTCCGAACAACTACTAGATATTGGGAACGGTAAAATAGAACTGCAACCAAATACGCAATGCATTAAACTACCAGACAATTTTTGCACTGTTGTTCAGGATAAAAATGAATTGATTCAGAGTATTTTCCCGGATATACAGAATAATTATTTGAATCATGAATGGCTTAGTCAACGGGCGATTTTGGCAGCCAAAAACGTTGATGTTGACGAAATTAACTTCCAGATACAACAGTTGTTACCAGGCGATATGATGTATTTTAAATCAATCGATACTGTTGTTGATGAAAATGAAAGTGTAAATTTTCCGATTGAATTTTTAAATTCATTAGATATCCCTGGAATGCCACCACATAATCTTCGATTAAAGATTGGTTCCCCTATTATTCTCCTCCGTAATTTGAATCCACCTCAATTATGTAACGGTACGCGTTTGGTCATCAAAAAGATCACCGGAAACATTCTTGAAGCAACCATTTTGGCTGGGAAGTTTAAAGGAAAAGTGGTCCTGCTGCCACGTATTCCGATGATACCATCAGATTCTACCATACCCTTCAAAAGGCTACAGTTTCCAATTCGTTTAGCTTTCGCCATTTCTATAAATAAATCTCAAGGTCAAACAATGTCCATTTGTGGTTTAGATTTGGAAAATCCATGTTTTTCTCATGGGCAACTATATGTTGCGTGTTCACGTGTTGGGAAACCGTCTAATCTATTTGTGTTAGCTAAAGACAGGTTAACCAAAAACATTGTGCACCTATTGGTGTTAAATTAAATTGAAATTGAAAGTATTTATAATTGAATAGTACTTATATTTGTTATAAAATTAAATGGAAATAATAAATCTGATAAATTTTTATTTTGTACCTATTGATTTCTGCTTAATATCAAGTGTAAGAACATTTTAATTAATTGTGTTCAACGTACTTCCCCTTCAAATCTCAATCCAGTGAATTTGTATACCAACATCAATATTTTCGTCTTTGTTCGTAAATAATTTCATTGTACTAAAGGGTTATAGTAGTAGAAAGTCAAATAAGGAGATCACCATATTTTTTTACAAATACCATCTGTGTGAAAAAGCATAGTGGACTCCGTGACTGATGTTCTCTTATTGTTCCTCTTAGATTGTTTACTATAATGTAATATAACAAAAACTTTAGCCACAGCAACGCGTGGCCGGGTCAGCTAGTATATATATATATATATATATATATATATATATATATATATATATATATATATATATATATATATATATATTGAAACGCGGAGCGTTTCTCTAATTAATTAGAAACGCAGGGCATGTTATTCCAATTACGCCCATTTTGAATTGCGCGGCAACGGCGGCGAGTAAAGGACGTGACGAGAGAACGCGAGAAGGCGGCGAGACGGGGCGAGACGGCGGCAGTTGCAGTGTGGAGCAGAACTCGAGTGAGAACGGAGCGAGGTTGGTGCGTGCGGTGAACAAAGGGAGAAAAGGAAGTTCAATAATGTGAGGGAAGCTATCAAGAAGTGAGTTAAGAGTGACAGTGGGAAATATTAAATAGTGCAAGCTGGTAGTCGTGGAAGTAGCATCAGAAACAGTGGTGAAAAGGGCAAGAATTGTATGCCGCGTGGTAGGTAACAGCATGGGTAGTGACCACGTGCCCGCATTATCGTAAAAGGTTAGCAGAGAAGAACTGGTAGATTGTGCCGCAATAAAGCATCGAGATAAACTGCAAGGGAGAGGCGGACAGTAATATAGACGTAGTGCCTGCCCGATTTGGAGAACACGTGCAACGGTCGGAGTTGAAGCAGAGGCATTGTGCAACCGCTGCAGGGGGGCCGGTTCCGCGGCCGTCCACGCCGCCAACCGTCCGAAGGCCGCCGATTATCGCAGCCGTTAGGCGACATCCGAGAAGAAACGAGCTATTTTGGTATTCGAGGTATTGTGAAATCTAAAATTATGAATGTAGTTTTGGTACCAAAACAGGGAATAAGTAAATTGAACTTGATGTACTAAATGTGTGATTTTCAGTAATAAATTGTTTATTTGTTCAGAGAAAATTATAACTTGGTTTTTCCAATGTTCTTGTCAAAACTTTACGAGACCCATTCACGAGCAAAGACACCCGTCTTTTCTAAATTAAATGCAGTGAAAAGTACCGCAAATCGAGGTACGTCACAATATATATATATATATATATATATATATATATATATATATATATATATATATATATATATATATATATATATAGTTAAGCTTTATGCTGATAAGTTTGCTCCATATTTTTCTCTTCTCACCTTCCCTTATCATGTCGGTCGGCGGTTCACTCATTATATGCTTCCAAAAAAATTGCTCCCTCCCTTTATCGCTTGCCTGCAGGAAAGATTTTTCTGTAACTATAACTTCGGTTTCTTAATCAACATATCAATAGAAATGTAATTTCTAAGCTCTCTTTAGAATAGAAAATACTAATTCTATATTTTTGTAATCACTAATTTACATTCACTTCTTTTCACATGAATTTCAAGTTATTTACTTTCCACTTTCTTATTTGTGTTAAATTATTTTATTTGTTCATTTCCCGAGTCAATTTCTTTTCTTCTTATTCGCTTTCTACGCTTTCTTCTTCGCACCTTTATCTACCATTCCGCACCTCTCATTATTACATTAATATTTTACTATTCTTTTTCAAATATTTCTGATGTGGTCGAACACGCGCCATTGAAATTGCCGCCAGAAGTTAGTATCGGCGCCTCTCAAGAGAGAGCGCCGATCAGCAACCCTACAGCTCCGTCACGCTCGGGCAAGCCTCGGAGCAGAAGGGTTCACCCTTATCGCGGAGCTGGCCGGCGAACCTTCACCCCGAGCAGGGTATAAGAGCGCTGCCCGGGCGGGCAGCAAGCGAGTCAAGAAGCGAGCGCCAGTGAGTTATCAGTGAAGTGTACAGTGCGACGTCGAGAGAATACGAACTTGGACTGCCCCAACGGAGAACTTGTAAACAACGCTACGCATACGGAACATCTACTGGAATATTGGTTGACTTGGCTTATGTTAGTGGATTTTTCTTTTGGCTTGTGGAATAAACAGAATTTTAAGAAATTTTGTTGTTCTTTGTTGTTTGGTCACAACAATTTCAATTTGTTGTCTTTTCAGACCTACAATTTTTCTGTCATTTCCACTTCATATCAAACACACCTCCCTCATATCCGTATTTGCTTTCCGTTGTATATTTCTCCACTCTTCTTGTCACCTCTTCCTTAGTCGCCTTTCTGTTACCTTCATATCTGTCACCGACTTCCTTCGCCGTCTCTTCTTCTACCGCTTTGCGTCCTACCGCCTCTATCACCATCTCCTTCTCTATCTTCTCCTTCTCAATCATCTCTACATTCGTCGCCTTCTCTACCGGTTTCATGGCCGAACTTTCATTCATCAGAATCTCCACCACCACGTACTCTTCCGCCGCCTCATTCTCATCTACCTCTACGTCTTCCCAGTGTTGCCAGACGTACTAGGATCCTGGTCTTTTTACCAGAATTTTCATTAAGATACCATACACCAGGATGAACATCCTAGTACGCTTAAATACCAGAATTTTAAGTCTAAGGTAATGAACTGTTTAAGAATCGTATAATATTTTTGTATTCAATAATTTAACAGGAATATTAGACATAACTATTATATAGGTGAAAACACTGCCGTAAAATCGTTAAGAGTGACTTAGGATGTTATTTTGCTACTACATGCCATAGGAAAACAGGATACGTCTAATTCTCCCATTTATATTGGAAGTATTATTCCTCTCGGCCATGATTTCATTTTGGTTATTGGAATAAAATTACTGGATGTCGAGTTACATTTAACGAACTTAGTGAGTGAGTTAAAAACATTTTAGAATTATAATATGAACTATTTCAAAATCAATTGTCATTGGTACCAGGAATTTCAGTGGAAGTGCAAGGGTTTGTAAGGATCGGTTCTGGGAGACACATTTAATCGTATGGCAACGCTGCGACTTCCACATTTTCCACCCCCACCATCGCCCCCTCCCGCTCCTCCTCCTCATCGCCCTCCGCCGCCGCCGGCGCCGCCAGCTCCCCGCCTTTCCTGTTTTGCGCGTGCAACTTGGCGGCGCAACTTGCGACACAATGTGTTCCCCAAGTTGGCTCGCACGTGTTGCGGGCACCTCCCCGCGCGCAGCCGCGCGCAGCCGCTCGCAGCGGCGCGTTGCTGCGATTGCGGGCCGGCGGCGGCGCCGAGTCGCAAGGAGGCGGAGCGGAGCGGCGCGCTGATTAGGCGGAAAATTGCGTCGGCCGGCTGCCAGCCCGCAGGCGGCGCCAGTCGCTAGGTTCACGAAATGCCCTCGGAGTTCTAGCTAATCGGTGATGGGCCCTGGGGAATTTCTAGGAAGTTTGGTGACGACTGTTTGATACACTTCAAAGTGGTAGGATCTGATGCTTAATACACCGTTGTATACGTTTCAATCGAGGCTATTCGCGAACCAGAAGAGAGTTTTGTGGAAATAACTTATCACACTTCAATTCCCTGCTTCATTGAATACAGATTGACAATCTTCCTAGATTCTGAAAATGGCTAATGGAGATTTTCGTGTGCGGCAATGGCTGATGGAACGTTTTTGGGAAATGTGGTGAAGGCTGATGATAGAGTTAAATGTGACAGACCAGAAGATTACCCAGATGAGAAGTTCTACCGATAGTGGTGCAGAAGGAAATATCACAAAGCCTTAATATTCTGGCTCTAGATTGACACAATCTTTAGATTCTTAAAAGAGTTTTAAAGATCTTGATAATATCTGACAGCTAGTTTCGTGGAAATGAACATTTTATTCAATCCTGATAATCATAGAGTTCTAGCTAATAGATAGTGGGCCAGGAGAAAATTTTGCTAAAATATGAAGAAAGCGTAATACCCTAAGACCAGATTGACAGTCCCAAGATTCCTGCAAAATCATTCAATTAGATCAGATAATTGGAGATTATTCATAAGAAAATTGAAAATGGAAATGTAGTGAACCTTTAATATTATGTGTCAAAATCTAGAGACCTTCATCATGGGATTAGTGAATAACTTCTGAAGATCTTACTCATTGGTGATGGTCATTAACACCTTTTGTAAAAATGGATCAGACTCATCGTTGTGACTAACATGAGTTTTTAAATGTGATTGAAGAGTTTTGAAATAAATTTGGAGGAAACGTAGGTAATAGATGAATTACAGAACAATTTGAGACTTTTATTAAACCAATATTATGTGTCCAATAATCCATGAGGGATTAGAAGATAAAATAGGAGATAGCAAAAAGCACAGGACCGGGACAGGGAGGACTTAGGATCGAGTCCTAACGGCGGCAGGATTTTCTACACTAGCATAGTTACTCAGTTACGTCGAATTCAGTTGCTGTCTAGAGGATTTGATTGCTGCTCTGAACGGTATAGTTCTCCATGGTTTGCTCGATCAACACCAGGCGAATGCCGGAGCAGTACCCTACCAAACGGGCCACGGGCCGCGCGTGATCTATCCTACCTTCTTATCCTAAGCTTATCTCTTACACACACTAACACTAACATGCTCACCACATATACTGGGTGAACAGAAGGGAGCTTGGGCGGTGCCCCGCTGGTGAGATATACCCGGAAAAAACACTAACCGACCGTAGGTCGGCGACGGATCTCGGCATACAGCGGTGGAAAACCACCGCCCCTACCCGAGCAAAAACATGCACTACACTTAAGGTAATAATAACCCTTAGTAGTTGACGCGTCCGGAATCGCTAACAATCAATCAAACAGCGAAGGAGAAACTTTATATTAAGTAGATTACTTAAGGATTTCTATTTCAAAGCAGTTTTATATCAAAATTACAAAATATAAAAGTATAAAATATAAAACTTAAATCTAGGTTAGAACATTATTGAAAGATAAAATGAACTGAGAAAAGACATTCACATATATCATTATCAATTTATACAAAGAAATCAATTAGCTTTCCCTTACTGATTTCAAAATAGCAAGAACACTTAAAAATTCAAGTTACCATTAACATTCTGCTACTCGAAAACCCTGTCGAGATAAATTTAGTCGCGCCGGTTATTTAAAAACCCCAACATCATAAAACCAAATTCTAGAAAAACATAGCTCGCACAATACGGAGTTAAGGATTCGGCGCGCACTGCCAACAATCACAAATATACAAAGTTCACTTCGGCAACGTATGTCCGCTTGGATGAATTTTTCCGCAAGCTCTGCGATAAACGTTATAATTCCGATAACACCATTAGTTATCATCACCCTTCGTGGTTCACACAAAATCAGACTCTTTGAGCAGATCTGGTGCAAAATTGCAGAGCGCCTGCGTTATCAAAGCATTGATAAGTTTCACAGATAATTGCGTGAGGTATGTCGATCTCTCAAGAAACATTGAAAAACCACACCGTGCAAACTACTAGACTTATGATAATGAAACAAACAAACATTAATTTTTTACAGTTTAAGTGGAGGCCTAATAAACTGGTTTGCGTTTTCACCATCTCTGAGAAGAAACAACAACAAAGGAATACGTAGATCATGGTGCATACAAATACTGTTATACGTTTTGGAGCAATACATTTCTCCAAAGATTGATATTTTTGTAAATGTAATCAATATTGGTGCTTGTCCATCGTTATGGAGGAAGACATTTTTGTTCCATTCTATTGTGAAATGCACAATACACAGAATTATTTAAAAAAATAAAAGGAACATTAAGAAGTACACTACTCAGAAATAGTCCTACGCAGAACCTTCATTTTTCTCATTTCTCTAATTTAAGTATTTATACTTAATTAATTTAAACATCTGTTATTCCTCGAAAGACTTCTGAGTTCGATGTAAATTTGTATTTCATAAATCTTCAAAAGGAAACAGAAATTGTTTCTTGATTAAAGAATATCTTCATGTTAATTAGTAAATCTGGTTACTCCATTTTCCCTCCTATATTTTTGGCTTACTTCATGATAAAATATTATTTTGAAAGAAGAGTAATAAATAAAAGTAAATAACAGATAGAGCATTTTAAATTAGTGAGTTACTCATTATTTATAAGTTCAGCAAAAAAGGAAACTAAAATTATGATTCCCGACTATGTTTATTCTTGTCATAGCGAAACTGTACAATTTGGAGTTGCAAGGAATGCTCAATAGTACGTCGATTTTGTATCACATACGTGATTTACGAGAGAGCTACAAAATTACCTTTTTTCCAAATTTTTCACTAAATATCTGAATTTAGGTTCAATTTCGTTTCATGTGTATTTCCGAAACAAATAATCAACTTGAAGTTTGGTTTCCTTTATTTATTTTCTCGTCGAGAGTTGTACACACATACACGATTTTTGAGAGAAGCTACTAAATTAAGATTTTTTCAAATTATTTCCAAATTTTGGAATTTGGGTTCAATATTGTTTCACGTGTATTTCCGAAATTAATTGTCTGATTGACGACTAGCTGGCAACATTTAATTTCTCGTCAAGAGTTGTACTCACATACGTGATTTACGAGAGAGCTACAAAATTACCTTTTTTCCAAATTTTTCACTAAATATCTGAATTTAGGTTCAATTTCGTTTCATGTGTATTTCCGAAACAAATAATCAACTTGAAGTTTGGTTTCCTTTATTTATTTTCTCGTCGAGAGTTGTACACACATACGCGATTTTTGAGAGAAGCTACTAAATTAAGATTTTTTCAAATTATTTCCAAATTTGGGAATTTGGGTTCAATATTGTTTCACGTGTATTTCCGAAATTAATTGTCTGATTGACGACTAGTTGGCAACATTTAATTTCTCGTCAAGAGTTGTACTCACATACGTGATTTCAGAGAGAAGCTACGTAATTAGTTTATTTTTAAATTTTTCACTAAATATATGAATTTAACTTCAATTTTTTTCACGTCTCTTTCCGAAACTAATAGTCGGATTGAAGTCTTGTTTCCTTTATTTAATTTCTCGTCGATAGATGTACTCCCAACGAGATTTTAGAGAATATTTTTTCTAAAGAGAATTTTTTTCTTTTTTCTTTTAGAGAAATTAAGTTCTTTTTAATTTTCTCAAAAATTTTTGAATTTGGGTTCAACTTGTTTCACGTGTATTTCCGAAACTAATAGTCGGATTGAACTCTGGTTTCCTAAATTTAATTTCTCGTCAAAAGTTCTACTGGCATACGTGGTTTTAGAGAGAAGCTACAAAATTAAGATCTTTTTAATTTTTTCACCAAATATAGGAAATTGGATTCAATTTTGTTTCACGTGTATTTCAGAAACTAATATTCGGATTGACGTCTGGTTACATTTATTTATTTTTTCTCCAAAAGAGTTGTACTCGCATACGTAAATTTATAGAGAGAAGCTACAAAATTAAGTTTTTTTTTTAATTTTTCACTAAATTTCTGAATTTATATTCAATTTTGTTTCACATGTATTTCCGAAATTAATAGTCGGAATGAAGTCTGGTTTCCTCCATTTAATTTCTTGTCGAGAGTTGTACTCGCATAGGTTATTTTCCAGAGAAGCTACGAAATTACATTTTCAAATTTTTCACTAAATATCTGAATTTAGGTTCAATTTTGTTTCACGTGTATTTCCGAACAGTCTTGAAAACGATAACATAAAATAGTATAATCTGTCTCATACGATCAGGTAACACATCTGATCCATCATCCAATCCTTGTTGAAAAATTATTTATCATCGATAATCTCACGACCATCCTTTCCCATCATCCATGAAGTAGTAACTGATCGTGTGCAAAGGAAAAAAAGCATTGAGGTATAAGTCTCCTTCTTCGCCTATGATTGTGAACTAAGTACAGTACTAAGTTTACATTGTCATCATTTCGCCAAAAAACGATATCACGATATTGCTGTTTATACACATATGGATTGTCGTAGATATCAAAGCTTGCGTGAAACTCCGCTCTCTGCTACGAAATTAAATATCTTAGGGGATTAAACACGGTGAAGGCACTTGCTTCTCCCCCAATGATATAATGCTTTCAGGGCCATTACAAAAAAAGTCATCATCTCGGGTGTCATAAAAGAGGCCATTACAAGAACACCGTCGCAATTTTCCCAACTCGTTACTTTCCGTTCCATTTCGCCCATAAAAAAGCTGCAGAAGCGGGGACATCGGACGGTGATGGAGGAGGGCGGGGCGGATTAGCTGCAACATCGCCTGCGAATTCGAATGGTCTCGATCAGCAGCGACGTTGTTTTGTCTTCGGCGGGCTTAGGTCTCGCGCCGGTCGCCAGATCGCGCGTCGGCGTTCGGCAGCGGGGGCGAACAGGTGTCCCGCGGAGCGAAGGGGCGCGGATTACGTTGCTCGTTAGACAAATGGGAGTCGCACTGACTCTCTCGGTTTGCCCGTGCCCTCTCCACCCACCCCCCGCCCTATTCCAACCTCGCCGTCTGCTTTTCGTCCCCACGTCCCGCGCCGCACCGCCTCGCCCTGTGGAAAGGGCAGGGGAACGCCCCACCCGAATCCACCCCACCCCACTCCACTTCACCCCTCTCCGCTCTGCCCGCCTCCGCTTCGCCCCGCTTCCCCCGCCCCGCTTTACACCGCTCCGCGCCGCTCCGGACTACCTGGGGCTGCCTCGACTTGCGCTCACCCACAGTGATCCGAAGCGCTGTTCTCGATTGGCATTAATTTTCATACTCAAGTCAAGCATACAAATTCCATCGTACATCACTAGCTTGGTATCGTTTTGTTGAAGCAAATGTTATTTTGTTTTTCAAATCCCTAAATGAAAATATATTTCCACTGAATTATCGAAAATTTCTATTTTTTTTAATCATTCTAAAGGGATTCAGAAATGTGTTGTATTGAAGCAAGAGAATACAATATTAACAAAATCACCAAAGAAATACAGAAAACCTAATAAAGATTCGGTGATCTCCTAAAAAGTTGTTTATAAAATATAATATAAATTTTTGATAATAACTATTTAAAAAATAGTTTATGTAAACGTAATGACGTCTTTTTGCGAAAGAATCGTATTCTTTTATTTAGATTTTACTCTCTATGAGTTGTCAGCAATAACAACTGCATGTGATGTCGAAGGGATGCAATCTACATCGTTTGGTCGAAACAAGCACTCATCTCAACATTTCCTCAATAAATCGCAAAGAAACTGAGATTTATGCTGATAGTCAAAGTTTAATAAGGTACCTAAGTTATTAATGCTATTAAAATTATTTAATTAAATAAATATTTGCACTTTTTTTAACAGTGTGAAATTCCTTTATTTTAAAACATAGCAAATTGTGTTAAAACATAACATACAGTGTTTTACACTCATTGGATTAACTTAATTTGATTTGGAATGAAAGTTAGCTTGCCCTGTTGTGCCCAGCTCTCCGATACACTGTTGAGGCAGGTTGCACCTCATTGTTCACATACGAAGCCGCTTTATTGAACGACTACACCCGGAGGGATTTGTGTATTTTACGTGTCTGAACAGAGCGTACAATTTTTTGGGCAATAAGTGTATTAAAAGTAACATGTTTTAGCACAATAGGACAGACTGTACAAACGAAATATTTTGTGAGAACTAGATAAAATTAAATGTTCCGCAAACGAAAATTTCATTAATGAATGCGCATTACGCCTGGACGTCTCAGAATTCAACTTTTTATTTAAAAGAAGAGTCCGTTTAAAATTATTTTACTTGCACAATCAGATGATTGTATTTCAAAAACTTTACATATTTCTTGGATTTCATGATGCGTATCCACAAGCAGATACAGCACATACTGCATAATTTTTAACACAATTTCTTCCAGAATACAGATATTAGTTATACCGTGGGATGATTTGGATCATGGGATCATCCTTTGTGTGGTAGACGTCTGTCGCCTGAGACAGAAACCGCTCTTTGACAGCCAACTGAAACTTTGCGTCACTGTGATGAGCTTAATGCTAACACGACAGGGATTTTTGAGGTATAAGAAAATATTTAAATAGCTTAGAGCGAAATAGTTCATCATATTAATTGTAGAAGTGATAGGACCAGTACTTCTCACTCTAGTGTAGAGTTATTTTTCCCAAATTTTATGTTATATTGCTATTTTGGTTAATATATCCCCCTTAAAAGCACGGCCAAAATAAGAAATGTATATAAAGTTAAGGTTTGAGATAAATCAAAGTACATAAAAACAGTCCGGTATAGATTCACTCTACCACATAAATAACATATTGATGTCAATTTGAATTAAAGACTTTTTTCTATTTCTCTAATGAAAAAAGTTTCGGAGCCTCAATTAAAGTCTGGGGCAAGTTTCCCCACTTGGCTCCCACCCGAGTGCCCCTGTTTATTTCTCGGAGAAATTTTGGCCCCGAGGACTGGACTTTCTCCCCGCTCCACGCCGCCCCCCCCCCCCCCTGCTTTCGCATTGGAGCGATAAAAACGTCAGCACTCCCCGCCCACTCCACCCCTCCCCAGCGCTCGTTAAATGAGAGGACCCGAGCGATTTCTTGTTCGCCCACCAGGAGCGCTGGGTACGCTCGCCGGTGCTGCTACGCTGCTCTTTTGCCCGTTTTCCTCAACACCGCTTTACTTCGGGGCGCGTCTGCTTTTCCAGAGAGTTTGAGAAAGTACTTCAGCCGCGTCCTTGTTTTCGTTCGGCGCCTCGGTGTTCGTTACACAAACGGATTGTTTCCGAGCTTCGTTTTTGTTTGAAGCGGGTGTGGCGCTTCAGTTTTATTTTGGGTACTGTTGTTGTTTTTGTGTTTAAAATGTACACATACGAATATGGCATGAACTTGTAAAAAAAGTAATATCACACTACCTGTATATCATACAGATGAATAGGAATAACTTGTGTTACAAACTTATGAAAAGAACACAAGGCAAATGTGCAAAGAACATTGTTTTGGGGTTTTTGAAAAATTGTGTTTTTAAACAACTTCATGAAGTTTAGAAAACCTGACTTGGCGACTGGCAAAAGACCTCGCTCAACCTCCTTCTATCTTCACAAACTACATATTTATCTTTTTCTTGCTTCTCTTTGTCTCTAAAGGTTGCTACCTGTGTCTAAATATATCTCTAGTCTCATAATGAGGGTTTCTAAACGTCACAATTAACTCTGTGATTCTCCGTCTCTAAGTCTCACACTTATTTCTTTCTCGCAGTTCCTCTCATTCGCCAAGTTGTGTGTTTAGATTCACAGTCATGGCAGCGACGCGAGATTGAAAATGAGATGAACCCCGGGGAATTTGCAGAATTCTCGATGATATCTGCCGAATGATTTCCTTTTCGGAAGAAATACCGAAATTTTGCACGAAGCAAGAGAAAGAGCCAAAATATTCAGAACAAAAGACATAAAAATAGAAAAATGTTTTGAAATTAATAAATGGTAGTGATCAATTTGCCTTTAATTAATGAGATACAAAATTATAAATGTAGAGACATTTTTGAAGTAAATTGTGAAAATATACATGCAAATAATACGCAAATGAAAATAATACTACGCAAATTATTTAAATATTGATGAGTTTGGCTACTGAATATGAGAGATAAATGAATTCGATGTTTTTGTTCCTGGATAAATCCGACACGCCAAGAAAAGACCAAAACAGCTGGAACGATTTTTTACAATTAATTTCATTTCTGATTCTACGTTCATTTGAGAACAGTTGATATGAACCGACCAAAATGTAAACTGCCTTTGACACATATTAACTGCTGGTTCTTCGAAGTCAAACTTCCGTGAACAGCTTCATGTCGAAGTTCGTTTCAATAAATATTTCTTTCTCAATCATAATCCAGACAACTTCAGTAGATCTCCTAAACTACAACGGTATTGCGTAGAAATCTTTTCATTTGCCCATTAACTTTCTTTCTCGAATCATCCGTTGGAAAAATCAGATCTACAAACCACGCCTGCACAAAGAGCAGCACATTTCACGTACTCCGAACTTAGACAATAGGCCAAACTCTCTCCACAAAGATGGGTGGATGAAACAATGGACAGACGAAATGATATAGACGTCAAGTGACGAATGGATGGATGGGAGGATGCATAGAGGGATGAACTACTTTTCGGCTTTCAATAAATCCATGTAAAACGAGAAACCGAAAGAAAGAAAAAGTAGAAGAGAAATCAGAAAAAGAAATATAAATGTAACTGCAATGGTGTATATTTGCTTAAAGTAAACAAATGTGTGATATTAGACCAATCAAGAGCGTTATCGCGACAACAGTGGGGACACTCCTGCCACCCGGGCGCCGTGTTTGGCAGTCCGCGCACAGGGGAACGTGACTGGGTGCGAAGGGATCCCGGCGGCACTTAGGGAACCCCCGACGCCCGGAGTGGCTAAGGGACATTCTGCTCTCGGCGGCGGTTGCGATAGAGGACCTGAAGACGGCGGAGAGGCAACGGAGGCGATGCAGGCGGAGTCTCAGGGGGAGACGGAGATGGATTTCGACGTTGAGGCAGCGGCGGAGACGGAGGTGGGGAAGGGTGAGGTCAGAGGCAGGAGAATGAGGGTGAAGTCGAAGGTAGAGGCGATGACGTAGGCAAAGTGGAAGCGGAGGATATGCGAAGGCGGAGGCAGTGGCTGAGGGAGGGGGAGCGGAGGCGTTGGCGGTTGTGGTGGCGAAGGCGGAGGCGAAGGAGGAAGCGAAGGCGCAGGCAGAGGCGGAAGCAGTGGCAAAGACGAAAGTGCAGGTGAAGGCGAAGGCAGAGGTGAAAGCGGAGGCGGAAGTGCAGACGGAGGTGGCGGAGGCGAAAGCGGAAGCGATGGCAAAGTCGAAGACGCAGGCGAAGGCGGAGACCGTAGCGGAAGTGGTGGTGGAGGCGCAGACGGAAGTGGAGGCGGAAGCAAAGGCGGAAGCGGAAGTGACGGCAGAGGGAGAGGCAGTCACACGGGTGGGGATTGTGGTGGAGGCAGAGGCGAAGGAAGACCTGTGTAGGTGAAGGTAGTGTCGTAAGCAGACCCATAAAAAGAGGCAGAAATAGAGTCAAACGAAGGATGTGGAGGAGGAGGCGAGATGAATGCGGTGGAAGACGTGGGGCCGGAGGGAAAGACACGACGTAAGCAATGCCACGGAATAAACAGGAGCAAAGGGAAGTGGCGGAGGCGGCGGCTGGCGACTGGGTGGGCCCTCTCCTACCGCTCCAGAATCAGCATTTCCGCGCCGCAATTTGACGTATGCCCGCCCGCATTTCGCTCCAACTAGGATAATCAACGCGCGCACTGAGTAGATTTCCATGCGAATCGCATGCGAGCGTATCGCAATGAAATGCGATGCGTATTTGATTACCCGCTGGAAGGTTCTAGTTTAACCGCAAATGTGCAATTGAAAGTGGGGCTAATTTCTCACGGCGACCCCTGGCGTAGCCAGCGCCCTCGCTTGCATTGGAAGCAGCTGCGAGCGCGAATGATGGATGGAAAGCGGTTTACTCGCGTTGTCGTGAAATTGTGAGACTGATTAATATGGATTCCAAGATGTGGATCGGTTAGGTATTAATTCTAGTGAAGATCGGTGTTGGTTTCTCTTTGTTTCTTCTCTGAAAGCGTACAGTTCTGTATCAGTGAGGAGAAAAGAGGAAGTTGGTCAGGTGATATTATTTTATTTGCTTTTGAATGTAAGACAAATATTATGTTGTGTTGAGTGGGGCAGTTCTGCAATTCTTCAGAAAACGTTTTGCACAATATAGCTGAAGAATAAATATCGATATATTTAATTCCTTGTGAATAATATATATTCCTTTCAGAAAATACCATATTATCATTCATATCAGTGTGCATAAACAATTTCTAATAATGATCCGTTGTATTAAGAGAACAGTGTTAACAAACACGTCCACTCGACTATCTACTCTTACCTTTCAGATTCCTTTTTGCTCAATGTCCACATCGAGGTCTTCACACGGTGTCGGTTCCGGGTCTCCTTTTTCCGCCCGACGTTACGTTTTCCGTCCTCGCTACAAAATGGCCACCTGTCACACGAACGACTGCCACAAATCAAACTGAACGTAGCTCGTCAGGGCCGCGCACGCAAGTCGTGCACACAGTAACCCGCACTCTCCAAATCGTTTCCTGCCCTCTGCCTGCCCCCTCTCCCGCAATCCTTTTTTATGTTTAACAAATTTCGTCCCAGCTGCTCCACTCGCGTTTGATATAATGTTCCGGTGACTGAACTGCGACCTCAGCGCCATCAGGCGGCGGATGTGGCGTTTTTCTCGCATTGTTGGTGGGCGTGTCTGCATGGCGGCGCGGCGCGGTGCACTGAACAAAAGACAGGCGGCGGGTGCGCGGGGAACCGCCAAGGAAGTAGTAGCCCGGGGGAAGAGGACAGGGGAAGGAGGGAGGGTAGGAGGGAGAAGATTAATGATAAAATAAAACACAGCGGGAGGAAAAAGGAGACGGCTGGGTTACAAAATAAGCCGCGCCCGAGCGACATTTCGCGAGTATGTTGTCTCGAATTCACGCCTCATTTAACCACCCGAGCAGTGCGCGAGCGCGCGCGCGGGCTCTGACAAATAGAGCTCCGGCGGCGGCGGCCGGGGCGGGCGGGGGCGGGCGGGGGCGGGCGGGGGCGGGCGGGGGCGGAGGGAAGGAAGTGGTCGCGAGGCACTCGGCGCTGGCGAGGTTCTCCGAGACCAGGGTCGGTCGGAGGGGGGGAAGGGGAGCCCTGCATGCGGCTGGTGGATTTGCGTTGCGCGTCGCTTTAGGAGTGCATGGGTCGCCCCAGTGGGGAAGCAGACGTGCCAACGTTCATTTGAGACTTTTCAGTACATAAAAATGCTTTCCGGGTAGGAATTGTTAAAATGAATTCTACGTTGCAACATGTGTTCCTCTGTCGCTCACAATGGTTATTAACTATCTGTTGAGATGATAATCCCAATGGAATATTAAAATTGTGTCTCAGAGACTATTACTTTAATATAATAATTATAATAATAATTATAATAATAATAATAATAATAATAATATTGTCTCTATTAGTGGCGAGGCTCAGGTCATTACTCCCGCTTTTCTACCTAACCCCAATATAATACATAACATGTTCGTACGGGTATAATCGCATGAAGACAACGAATAATATCCAAAATGTAAACGTCAGAAAGGAGACGTTCATGACCATATCAAAAACTTCGTAACCTAATCATTAAGCACAAAGTTCAGGGTAATTGCGACGCAATAACTCCAGTGTTTTTGACAATAAAACAATAATGGTTACGCTGAAATTTAAAGGAATAATTTTTACGTAATGTAGTTTAAGGAGTCCTGAATGGACAAAGTTGATAGCCACTCAGCGACGCCCGTGGGATAGTAGATATGAAGAAGCATTTATGCAAAGAGAATAGCAAATTAAGTTAACAAAATAATGAAGATAACTTTACGTTTGGTGCAGAATAAAAGATATTTTACAATTATTCGTATCTTTTAATATTTTTTTATCTTTCGTGAGCTAACATTACAAGTTAAATAACATATTTTGTCTCTCCCAAAACCTATCCCTGAAAACAAACCTTTTGTTTTTATTTTATATATTAAAGATTATTATTTTATCTTTGTTGTATCTTATTAAAAAGTAAGAGACGTGCCGAGGCTCAGGTCCCCCTCGTAATATTTTTATGTAGCATTTTAATATATTTTAAGGAGTGTAAATCTATCTTCCCGATATTTTATTGTAAGTCTGCCACGAAAATTTATTATAAGAAACTGAATTATATATCATGTTGTTAATAAAACTGATGTGAATATTAATTTGTTTGGTAGTTGCCGAGAATGTTCAGCTTAGGCATTGGCAAAATTAGGAAACAATGAAAAAGTCATTGATATCATGAAAGTGGTGACATTACCCTTTGTGACTGGTAAGTTGATTGCGAACAAAAATTCTGGTAAAAGTCATTAATTTAGAATCATTGCAATACATTTTGATAAAATTATTTTGAAATATAAGAAATTGTGAATTTGTGGAATTGCTGAATGATTTTGGTATCTACAAGTTTTAAGAAACAAAATTCAATGGTCGCCAACTAGTGTGCCAATGAAATAATAGAGTACTGTTGATCTTAGAAATAGTTTTTTGTGGGCATTAATATTTTAATAGGACATTTGTGAATTAGTACGCATTAATAGTGGAACTATTTTACTTCAGTATTTGTCAACACACATAATATTTCTTTATCTATCCACTTACACGTTTATTGTTGAGAGACATATCTTTGAGCTCCACAAATTACAGTTATGACTAGTATTTTTAGGTTAAATCCGATGAATTTTCAAATATATTCGGATTTCAGGAAATCTGACAATGGGCAACTCTTTCGTCGCGGCCTCCCAGGAGGTGGTGCAACCGATTAGTGATTTTCCGAAGCAGTTGAACATCAATTTCAAAGAGCTTTGTTCAAAAATGAGTATTTGGGCGGTTTTTTGAGCAAAATTAGACTATCTCCGCGTCGGGTAGTTTGAAATGTAAGATATTTTCTTCTAAAATGCCTTTAAAGAGAACCGAAACTGAGATGTTCGAAGAGCGGTGCCAAATTTCAATTAATTTGGACGCCCATGCACTAACAACGGGCAACCTATCAAGGATGAGATTGTTTCCTATTTCAAGAAAAAATCACCACAAAAGACCCTGGAACAGGAATGCGATGAGTTTTACATGCAAATCGTAAGATTTAAAATGTTAATCAACTAAGAATGTTAATTTACACTATTTACACTGCACAGGCTCAAGCTATTTTCTCTGATGCGGAAGTATGTTAAAATATATTGCTTTTATGGAAATATATTTGTTACCTGACCTTTGAAATGTGTAAGTTTATTTCCTCTGCAACAACAATTTATCCACACAACTAAAATATTCTGATTTATTCTACTGTAAATGTATATAAAAATCATTGGCAATAAAATGCATTACTACATAAAACTTATTTTTGGAAAATGAAATACTTGATTATGTATTTAGAAACATTTCCTGTTGGAAGGTACGAAGAGATAAACAAATATTGCTTCTCATAAATATACAAATATAAAGTTTTGTCAATGCGGAAAGTTGTAATAGAGCACATTCATTGCACATTAAGTCTCGTTCAGTACGACTTTTATGTGACTCAAAGATTGTATTCTCGTTTGAAACCGTCAGGTAAGAGTAATGCCACAGAAAGACAAGGAGAATACAGACATCAATAAAAGTGTCGAGTGTTATGATCAGTCGTCGGTTGTCGCATAAAGCTTCCGCAATCGATGTTGACTGACATTTCTTGCTGAAACTTGTCAATTGCAAACAAATGACTGCGTACAGTAAGGTCATTGTACACACTTTCCGATCAATTTCTGACATATTTCGCCAAATTAAGACATAAAAGTGCCTGGATATGGTAGTAGGAAGAATTTATTTCGACGCTTGACAGACGGGACGCAAATATGGCAAAGAAAGGTTGGGAAGTCGTTTGCGAAATAGATGGGGGTAATATCCACCTGGGTAACAGGATGTGTTATGGTCGAAGAGGAAATGATACTTCTTTTTCAGTGAAGAGTCCATTATTTACTGTCATGAACACGATTAGTCCACAGCTACATTTGTTTGGAGTTGATATTTCACAGGTCATATTATAACGTAACAGAAATACCTGGTGCAATTTGAAATGACAAAAAAACTACTAAACAAATAATGGTTGGCGTTTCAAATGATGCAGTTATTTAAACAATTAAAATGACGGAAAGATAAATTGTCTAAAATATTTGCGAATAAAACTTTACAAGTTATTGGCATTCGAAACAAAACGCGAAAACTACATGTAATAAGATAACAAATTCGCTTCTCTATTGTAAAAGAATTGTATTTCTTTTACCTGTTTATCTTGTAGGCAATTATTTCCTGTCATAAATTTTAAAAAACGTAAATGTAGAATGTATATTTGAACGTCACCATGATCTTTTATTATTACTATTATTGTATGATTGCACTGAATAATCATTTAATAATTGTAGGTATGGAATATACGAATAAACTTGCTAGGAACGAAAAACGTGAGAAATTAATACGTGAAAAACAAACTAATTTCGAAATAGGCGCGAAAAGGGTAGAAAAAAATAAAGGAGACCAAAGTAGGATGTGACCAGCGTATGAATGTGGGGAATAAAGTGAATAGGTTTTAATAGGACACGTGAGTAATATCATTGCTTAGTAAATAACAGTAATAAATGAAAAAGACAGATAATTAAGGAAATATAATATAAGTGTGGCGCGTGATAGCCAATGGAAGGAAGCGGAGGGAGCAACAAATAATCATGATGCGGAGCAAAGAGATATGAAGTTAAAGAACTTTCGGACAGGAAGAGACAGTTGAAAAGCGGGTAAAATGATTTGCAGAGATAACGAGAGACTATGGTGCGAGTGAGACCCATAATTATAGCGCATTATCGTGAAAATAGTTTTACTGCTAAGAGATGAATTAGTTACAAATAGTAATTAAAGAGTGGATAGAATAACGTAAACATTGGCGTAATATAGGGAGTGAATTTTGAAACGTTAATTGCGGAATGATAGACTTGAGTGAAAATTTGTACTGTGATGGGGGCCAGGCAAGATATCGTGAATGCCACCAAATGTGTAAGAAGTACAACAGCGGTATGACTGGCCAAGAGTGCAATGGTCAGCATTAAGGAAAGTGCATAAACTTCAAATACATTTCACGTTGGAAGATGATGATGTGTGTAAAATAAATAAGTAATAGTATAATAAACGAGAATTAAAGATAGCATAGTAAATTAATAATTTATTACAAATGGGAAACTTGAGTGAATGTATTAGTAAATATTTGGAATGAACAAATTATTATAGTACATATTTATGATTATCGTTGTGTGTTGTATTCGGGGCGTCAGTAGTAGAGCTGAGAGAAGTGCTGCATTGGAATTATTATAAAAGGCAAATTATACGTTCGGAACAATTAATTGTGTTATTTTCAAGTACTTCAATTTCAATTAAAAATCCAAAGTAAATTTCACAACTTGAATTCCCTTACAGGAGGCTTTGTCATCCTACGACATGTATAAATATTTCTTAGATCCATGAGCGCTTCCGACTCCAAGCGTAAGTAAAGAGATGCATTGATGCATTTTGTGCAGTAAAACATTAGTGAGCTAGGCGGGTACAGGCGAAAATATCTTTATTATTACATAGATTCAATACAATTAGGAGTGAGATACGCATTCTCCCAATACAAAGAATTGTTGTTTTTTTTCAAGAATTTTGTATATTTGTTTAATAATTTGAACAAATTATTTAATCACTTCACACCCATGAAAGATCTTCAATTCTCTCAAAATTCATTTACGTGTTATATCAAATTTTGATTTTCCATTACATACAAAAGAGTGTACTCATTTCATCTCCTTGGCTTCCCCGGAAACCTCAGAATTCATTTCATATAGTTGTACCCTCCTCCAAATTAATTTTGCATCTTGTTTTTGAACTTCACACATACACACGCATCTACGCATCTACTCAGCTTCAATGTCCAGTTCCTAAAAAAATCCAGTCCAAGAAATTTTAGTATAGCACCTTTTCTATACTAATTTAATTAATTTAATAAACAACATCTTACATTCATTCATAAACCTTTTCTGAAATTATTTTCTTTTAAAAATTGAACACTTTCGTCACTTCAGTTCCCAAATAACGTTTGTGCGAAGTTATTCAAATATTAACCGTAATTTCGTAGCACATCTTTTTTGTTGATATGCATATAAACTTACAAATGGAGATCCTTCTTTTTCTACATAGTTTCTTTCAACAGAAATACATCCTCTCTATCGCACATACTGTTCGACGGCAGCGTCTTCTTCAAATCTTTATGCACCTTTATTCACGTAAAACCTCCTTCAGTGGACAAACATATGAAAGCCACAGAGGGGAAGTTTGAACTGTAAATTGTCCATGAAAGTGGTACTCTTTGGTATTTGGTGATCTTTTTACGATTTATAGCTACTCTATGCGGCCGTGCGTTGTCGCGCAGCAAGACTTCGCGAATCGGTTACCGCCGTCGTTTGTTGTGAGAAGCACTCTCGGCATCGTTCTGCAGCTGGCAGGCGTAGGCCGCATTCCCTGTCCTGGGAGCCACTACACCTTTTGAGTTTCAAAGCACTCGTCAAAAAACATTCCTCGCCGAATCTTGGATTTGACGGTGCCCCTTCTCCCAATTTCAACTCCAACATACTCGCCCTCTCGTTCTCTGGCGTATAGTGTTGACGTAATTCGTTGGAGGGTATGAAATTATCCAAAAAAGGTCTCTCCCTCTTCTTAAAAGTTATTCGAATGTTTTCATTGACAAATGTCTTTCTACACTTTATTTTGTGTATCAGTACCAAGATGTGGAACCTACATTGTCGATACTTTTCTCTAGCCAAGTGAATCCAATAGTGGGGCACGATCACTTTCAAAACGTAAAGTTTTACATAGACACCTAAAATACCTCAAATTAGGTGATTAATCTTAAATATAGACAATTATAACCTTCCTTTAGTATAAATTAAGAGCAAAGGGCGTACATTTCAAATGTACAGCGCCCAAAATCGTTTTTATTCTTTCCAAATCCCCAGAGCATAAGTGTAAAAAAATGTAAGAAACAAGGAATTAGGCCTCGAATAACCGCCACAATAATACGTAAAGTGCCTCAAACTGTCGCTTTTCCGACAAAAATAGCTCTTTCTATTTAAAACGCTGTTGCACTGTTGAAACCCATCAGTCGGACTTGCTTCACCGAGATTGTATTACAACGTAAAACATCTTTAAATATCGCAAAGATATTAAATGAAATATAGATGATCGGTGCCTTGTTTCGAAACTCCAAGACAATACTTTACCCAGATGTTTTTGGCGCGCAACAGCGGAGCGAAATATGAGTTGTCCATGCTCGCATGAATAAGAAATAAGAAAAGAAAGATAATAACCAATTCCCTTCTCCCAGGACACAGGTAACACGGATATTTTATTCAAATACTTCATGTTGGAAAACAGATTCTAACGACAATGTGTTTTGACAGTCTTACTATTTGTCATTTCAGACGAGTCTCTTGCAGAAACCCACGAAGACATTTTACAAGTATTTCTTTTCAATTTTTCAGCTCCCCCACAACAAGCAATTTCGATACCTTAACAACTTACAACCAAATCTGATGCAGTACGGGCATCAGATTGCATTGTTGAAACCCAAGTCATTAATGCGGCGATCTCCTGCAACGAGCAACTAACACACAACGAAGTATTGCCTCCATTGGCACTTGTCGCCGGGCGCCGTTTAGAGCTATTATTTTTCCACATTCTCACGACCATTTCGAAACTTCAGGGCCCAATTGAACACTTGCGTTTTACTCAGAGTAGCATCATAAAACTCTGCTTGGAGTCTCTTGAAAATTTCACACATTTTCACACCTAACGGCAAGATAACGAATAGTAATATGTTACGCAGCAGACACTTGTACTTTCTGTTCACTGACGTAAAACACATGTCAAGGGAACGAGGGTCGGGTTTATATTTAAATGGCCCTCGTAATTTGCACAATTCGCGGCATGTAGAGTAAACAATGTTGTGCGGTATTGTTCGTATCATAATCACGTCAATAACGCGTGCCATGCAATAACACAGACGGTTAATTTCTGTTCAGGCATGTTTCATCACCATGTTCAATCTGAACAATATAATCACTTTGTTTGCTTTGGGCTAATTACAATCTAACAATTGGTGCCCCAATCAATCAACTTAAATGTTTTATTACCATGCATTTCGAATTATTTACTGTAATTTTAACAATATCTCGTTTTCCAACCATCAATTCACATAATTATCTTAGCACTCCTTTTATCTTTGTAGTTCTCGAGCCAATTTAATTCACATGATCACAATACATGACAACTATGTACTCGGTATATTTCGTTAATAATGCTCATTTTAGTATTAAATTAACAAAAATATGTTAGTTACTTCATTGGTAACTGTCACTGTGAACGTATTTTCTGTACTCGTACGAAAAATAATTTCTATATTAAATCTATTTATTCACAACTGTTTCTGTTCATTCCCATTTTTGACATATATGTTAGATAATATTTAATTTTGTAGTTACAGACCGCCATTTAACTTATTAGCTTACGTCAAGCTTTCCGGTTACACTAACAACACTTGTGGTCCATCTTTTCTTCTACTTAACTTCAGTTTCAAAATTCGAGTAGAGGGCAAACATGTTATGTCTATTTTGCACACCTTCGAATTTTACTCTCGCAACGTCTTATTTGTCTTAAGTGCAAATTATAATCTTAATTTGGTTCTGTTATTTATTCTCGCAATGTTTTCAGGTCCCAGATTCCTTTCTGGCTCAGTACTCTTAAATATTAGGTAAACAATACTAAATTATTAATTCACATAAAGTCAAAATAGATCTACTCTAATGACGTAGTGTAGTATATAAATCAATAGGTAATATGTTTTTACTTGACGGTGACGGTGTGTTGTCGGGGCTGAGACAGTGTAGTAAGGCCTGCGCGTAAGAATTTGTGTGTGTGTGTGTGTATGTGTGTGTGTGTGCGTGGTGGGTGAATGGTTAAATTATGGCTAGAGAAAGGTAACTGGACGGCGAGAAAACGGTGCGGGGACGGTGCGGGGGCACTGCAATACGGCTGTGAGATCTGTGGGGGTAATGGTAAAAGAACGGCTAGAAGAAGGTGAAGAGATGTAGAGAATACGGCGCGAGGATGGTGTGTGAACACGGAGTGGGTGCAGTAAGGCTGGGAGAGCTCAATGTCTGGACGGAGAAAGGAATGAGGGGTTTGTGAGCACGCGGCGCAAGACCGATGCAGTAAGACTGTGGGGGCGGAGCATGTGTGTGGTGAAAGGATAGATTCAAGGTGAGGGCGCGGTAAGTTATCAGGGCGAAGGGTCGGTGCGAGTATGGTGCGAGGACGACGGGAGGGGCTGGGAGGGGAGAGGGTTGGCGAGGGGTGGGCGGGGGAGGGGCGGAGACGGGGGGAGGGGCGGAGGAGGACGGGCGGGGCGGGGCGGGGCCAACCCAGAACCGGCGCTCTGCTGTCGAGGGAGCGCATCGGGGAGGCGGGAGAGGGCGGCGCTGGACCGTTTGGGGACGCCACGTGCTACTTCAGGCTGCTTGGAGATGTCGCAGCTAACAGCCTCCGAATAGGAATTCGGCCCTTCCAACGTCCCGAGGGCTTTAGCTGGATGTTAATTCGAGACAGCGAATGTCTCCACTCCGAGGTTAACGCACCGCCCTTGTTCTGCGGGGTTGCCAAGGTAATTTCTATTTGATGTTAACTTCGTGCTGTGTGTAAACAGCCTCCAGTGGAGAGGCAGTCGGTTTAATTGTCTGTCTGTATGAACCCGTGGACGTGTTTGGCCGACCCAACAGACTCGCTTCAAGGCCTTTGTAGTCCTCTCTGAACTGCCCGTTTCATATTTAGAGAGTGCTCTCTCGATACTCGCGTGCAGGTTACATCTGTCAGGATCAAATCTGTCCTACAATATAGATAGTTTAAGTTTTTGAAACGTATTATTAAACTTATAGAAATGTAAACAGGAAAGTCATTTGATAGTTTTAATATTTGGGAATGTCTGATGACCTTTATTCAAGAAGATATCACGTTTTTTAAAGCATCACATTACGAAATGATTTTCCGTCTTAATGCAATTATTTTTTTACAATTCCAGCATCATGTTAGGAAATTATGCCTGTAATAACAATCAACAACTGAAAGAAAGGCTCCACGCGTTAGTAAGCCAACCTTAGGAGATTTCATTCTTCTCCAGTGCTACCACCTGTACTCAAACCTCGACTCAAACCATTCGCCTTCTCTACACGCCTCAGAAGCGAGACGCTGCCATTCCACGCAGTTGGCGCGCCTGGCAGGTCGGAAGCTGCGAAGGCACCACAGGTGCCGTCCGTCGCACACGCACCCTCCCCGCGGGGAAGTTACAATATAATGTAATTAAGGCAATGACTCGCGACGCCTCCGCTATTAGCGTCACGTTGAGCGCGACTGCGCGGGCGGATTAGCGCAGTGAGCGCCCACGCGCCGACGGCCTGCGTTCGACGGCAGCGCCTCCAAGCGGCGGGCGCGCAAGCGATCGCGGAGGCGGTGGGGGCGGCGGAGTTGGCGGAGGCGGTGGTGGAAAAGGCCGAAGTGGTGGGGGCATCAGAGGCGGCGGGGGCGGCGGAAGTGGTGGAAACGAAATCAGGAAAGAAAAAATTCAGAGGTACAAACCAGACTCCAATCAAACGAATAGTTTCGGAGAGAGACGGGAAACAAAACGGATCCATAACTGATCGAGTACAAAATACCCCCTATTACGTGACAAACGGAAAAATATTAATTTTTCGCTTCCTTCTAAATTCTGTGTATGGGTAGAACACGTTACGAGACATTGAAGGGTGCAACCCAGACTCCAATCAAACTAATAGTTTGGAAGGTAGACGAGAAAAAAAATCCATAACTGATCGAGTACCCAATAGCCCCCCCTCCCCAATACGTGAAAAAGTTGGGAAAACATTAATTTGGTGCTTCCTTCTGAAATTCTGTGTATAAGCAGAACACTTTACGAGAAATTGAAAGGTGCAAACCAGACTCAAATCAAACGATTAGTTTCGGAGATAGACGAGAAACTAAACGGATCCTTAAGTGATCGAGTTCAAAATATCCCTCCCCATTAGGTGACAAATTTGGGAAAATATTAATTTTGGCGCTTTCTTTTCATATTTCATAGAACAAACAATTAGTTATGGAAATACGCGCGAAACATAATTATACGCAAATTTCGAAAATAGGTAAAAAATGTTTAAAATAAGTAAACATGTAATAAGTTTAAATTAAGCATTAATTTGGTGGCTCCTCTCTAAAATTACGTACGCGAGTACAACTTTCGACGAGATATTACATGGAGAAACCTCACTTCAATCCGTAAATTAGTTTCGGAAATACGCGCGAAAAAAATTAAACCCAAATTCGAAAATAGGGTGAAAAATTTTTAAAAAGCTTAATTTGGCAGCTTTTCTTAAAATCACGTATGGACGTACGACTCTCGGTCAGAAATTCAATACAAACCACACTTCACGGCGACAATTAGTTTCGTAAATACGCGTGGAAATAAATTAAACACAAATTCCGATATTTGGTCAAAACTTTGGAGAAAAGGAAATTTCATAGCTTCTCTCTAAAACACGTATGTGAGTACAACTCTCGACGACAAATTCAATGGAGCAAACAAGATCTCAATCCGTCTATTAGTTTCGAAAAGACACGTGAAATAAATTCAACCGATATTAAGATACTTAGAGAAAAATTTGAAAAATAAAATTATTTCTCTGCGTCTCTCTAAAATCATATATGTAATTAAAACTCTCCACAAGAAAGTAAATGGAGCACACCAGACTTTAAACTGACTATTAGTTTCCGAAATACACGTGAAAAAAATTAAACCTAAATTCAGATGTTTAGTGAAAAATTTGAAAAAAACTTAATTTCGTAGCTTCTCTCTAAAATCACGTATGTAAGTACATTCTCCGACGAGAAATTCAATGGAGCAAACCTGACCGCAATCTCACTATTAGTTTCGGAAATACACGTGAAACAAAATTGAACCTAAATTCAGAAATTTAGTGAAAAATTAGGAAAGAAGTTAATTTCGTAGCTGCAATCTAAAATCACATATGTCAGTACAACCCTCGATGAGAAATTAAATGGAGGAAAGCTGACTTCAATCAGAATATTAGTTTCGGAAATACACGCGAAACAAAATTAAACCTATATTCAGATATTTAGTGAAAAATTTGAAAGAAGTTAATTTCGTAGCTGCAATCTGAAATCACGTATGTGAGTACAACTCTCGACGAGAAATTCAATGAAGTAAACCAGACTTCAATCCTACTATCAGTTTTGAAAATACACGTGGAACAATAATGAACCTAAATTCAGATATTATGTGAAAAATTTGAAAAAAAAACTAATTTGGAATCCTCTCTGATATCACGTACATAAGTACAACTCTCGACGAGAAACTAAATGGAGGAAACAAGACTTCAATCCGATTCTTAATTTAGAAAATACACATTAAAAAAATTGAACCTAAATTCAGTTATTTGGTAAAAAAATTGAAAAAATAATAATTTTGTAACTTGTCTCTAATATCACGCATTAAAGTTCATCTCTCAGAGAGAAACTATACGGAGAAATCCAGACTTCAATCCGGCTATTAGTTTCGGAAATACACGTGAAACAAAATTGATCCTAAATTCAGTTATAAAGTGAAAATTTGAAAAAATTCTTAATTTCGTATCTTTTCTATGATAACACGTATATGAATAACACTCTCGACGAAAAGTTAAATGGAGGAAACAAGCCTTCAATCCAACAATTAGTTTTTGGAAATACACTTGAGAAAATTTTGAACCAATTTTCAGTTTCTAAGTGAAAAATTTGAAGCAAACTTAATTTCGCATCTTCTCTTTGATATCACGTATATGTGTGCAACTCTCGACGAGAAAGTAAATGGTGAAAACCAGACATTAGTCCGACTATTAGTTTCGGAAATACACTTAAAATGAAATTAAAACTAAATTCAGTTTTTGTGTAAAAATTTGAAAAAGACTTAATTTCGTATCTTTTCTCTGATATCACGTATATAACTACAACTCTAGATAAGAAACTAAATGGAGGAAACAAGCCTTCAATCCGACTATTAGTTTCGGAAATACACGTAATACTAAATTGATTCTCAATTCAGATATTTCGTAAAAAAATGGGAAAAAAATTCGCAGCTTCTCTCCGATATCACGTATGTGAGAACAACTCTCTACGAGAAAGTCAATAATGCAAACTAAACTGCAATCCGACTATTAGTTTCGTAAATACACGTAAAACAAAATTGATCCTAATGTCAGATATTTCGTGAAAAAAATGGGAAAAAGTAAATTTCGAACTTCTCTCTGAAATTACGGATGTGAGTACAACTCTGTACGAGAAATTCAATATTGTAACTTAAACTGCAATGCGACTATTAGTTTCAGAAATACACGTAAATCAAAATTGATCCTAAATATAGATATTTCTTGAAAAAAAATGGAAAAAAGTTAATTTCGCAGCTTCTCTCTGATATCACGTATGTGAGAACAACTCTCTACGAGAAAGTCAATAATGCAAACTAAACTGCAATCCGACTATTAGTTTCGGAAATACACGTAAAACGCAATTGATACTAAATTCAGATAATAATGGTAAAAAATATTGAAAAAAGTAAATTTCGTAGTTCCTCTCTGAAATTACGTATGTGAGTACAACTCTGTACCATAAATTCAATATTGCAAACTAAACTGCAATCCGACTATTAGTTTCGAAATTCACGTAAAACAAAATTGATCCTAAATTCAGATATTTCGTGAAAAAAATGGAAAAAAGTAAATTTTGTACCTTCTCTCTGGAATCACGTTTTGAAATCGGAAGGAAGAGGCGATGAGGGTGGTGACCACATATTATTGTTTTTTTTAGTGGAATTTCGAGTTTCTTTATCTAGTGAGATTTATTCTAGAGACCGCAATATCTATTCTATACCACATTCTTTGAGGCATAAAAAAATCCAACATCTCATTGCTTAACTGTAAATTGCAGATTTAATCGAGTCTTCATTTCTCACATTGTTAGTCCTCGCGTTTGAATGTCGCGGAAGGTGGTTAATGCAATGGGAGATTCGGGTACTGATCAGTTAGCTAACCACTCCAGCAGTTTAGCAAATACCAGACGCCAGCTGCCTTTGAGCGATCTGCAAAGACACACTTTGCAAACATCAATAGCCCCTATCTGCCGTGTTCCGTCACACATCCCTCACGCCCCGATGCCTTTGTCCCTTTGTGTGAGGCCGCGACCGACCAACTGTCTGCCAACCAGAAGCCGGCCACCTGCCGCTGCAGCGCGCTGCAGGACCTCAAACGCCGCGTCAGCCGGGCCGGAGCACGGCCAGCGAGCCTTCCCTTGTGGCGGCTTCGGCCCTTGTGCCGCGTGGCGGTGCTCATATGAAATTCCTCACGCAGGACGCGGTCAGAGGGAGGGAGAAAGGTGGAGAAAGAGATAGGGGAGAGAGAAAGAGAGATCAATTGAGGTAATAAAGAAGATAACGATTGTGAAAATTGTTTTTATCAAATTGATAGTATTCAAACATGGAAGCCAACAACGGGAGCAGTAGTGATCATATCCTACAAATATTGAAATATTGCAATTTGTGTAAAAAATATTGATTATTGAGGAACTAACATCTAATTGACGTTTGATAATGACGTTAGGTATTGAGACGATAGCAGCTATGATGATGAAGGAGGTGGTAGAAAATTACCGATGTTCAACTGTTAGTAACAGTATATTATCAACATTTATTATCCTTTGAATTGTGGAGGTGGATATTACATCAGACAGAGTAGGGTGAGCAAAAGAGTTATAAATATGACCCGGTGCAATTGGCTGCCCTGACGAGCGCCTCAGTGCAGCGTTGGGTTGCTCCGAGTGCGCACTGGTTCCGGGTCATTGTGCGAATGGAGCATGCGCATCTTTGCCCCGGTGCGCTCTAGCGGTCAAATGCAGCACGAAAGCTGCACTGAGTGCACACTGAGTGCGCACCAGTGCGGCGAATGGAAAACGCTGTTAGTTGCACAGGTGACTGGATGAAACTCCGCGATATCCGTATGAATTTTCCCCGTAGAAAAAAGAAGTTGGCAAATGGATGGTAGCAACAGTATTGCAAGGAATGATTGCAGGCGAAGATGATGCATCTGTTATTGTTCTAACAATGATGATGGTAATGAGACTAACAAATAACTGGTAAAGATTGTAGAAATGATGTTGATTCATGATGATAGTGAAGTTATTGGTGATGGTGATAACTGAATTTTATAAGTCATGCAGTGCGCAAGGATGGAAACCAAGAAATGTCTTTGGACAGTTTGGAAGTTTGTGAATATAGTAGCAATACTGATGGTGGTAGAATTAATGACTGATTTTTGGTAGTCGACAAATTAATGATGATAGCGATAAACATGATGGTAATGTCAGAATGATAACAACATTTGTGGGAGGTAGCAGCGGTGACGATTTAAGAGGACCAATTGGAATAGCGGTTGCCTGCATAATAGCGTCACCAAAGCTTCACGAATAATCAAAATGCATTATCAAAGCAAAAGCAAATTGCATTTAGCAAAATGCAAAATGCATTATGCATTAATAAAGAATAAAGTTTTTGGTTGACGAACCACTCAAAACACACACCTCAATTCCGTTTCCGGTCATTTATGTTGAAAAAGTTACCAATAAAAATTAAGAAGACCTCAAAACGGTTAGATTACATATTAATGAATTGTTTTTTACATTTAATTTACTAAATATTCGGTATGATAATAACAGATACTAAATAATAGAGAGTAGGAGATATAGAAGAGGTTATTTAGTTTAAAATAATAATCGTTGTATTTTTCAACCAAATTTTCTTCTGATTTGTTTTGGTTTATTAATTCAATATTCAAGTTCACAGTTTCAGTGAAAAGTTTGATCCAAACCACTCGTAAAATAGTGTTAAATCAACTCTGCTTTCAAATTCATTGACAATATTTGTCAATTGCCAGTGTCACCAATATTTACTAGGATTTGATAATACTACAGTGTTTGGGGTCTTGAGTTGTGACTGAGTAATAACAATTTACTATAGAGAAAAATTAGACTTTGCTATTTAGCAACGGTGCAATGAGTGGCAATTAAGGTCAGTTTATTATTGAAGCTAATAGGTAATGAAGATGCACCGTGATACTAAACGAACAGAACATCAATTGAAAGAAGTGGCAATTGAAAAGAAATCGTGTAGGTGAAACGGCGCTAGACGCTTACCATGAGAGAGAAAATGTATTGTCGTAGAAGGTCTCTGTGAATACATCGTACTGCCCAAGAGACTGCGGAAGAGGGTTTTCCGTGGAGGTGTGGCGACAATGCAGGCGCGTTGTGACTAAATCCTGCAGGAAAAAAGAATCGCGCTGCAAGGATTGGCGACGGAGGAGGTGCCGTCGTGGAGGCAAATCGCAATGGAGGCGCAGCGTGAGAGAGAACGGGTGACCAACGAGGCAAAGAATGGCGATGCAAGTGACACGGGTGGTCATTGTTGAGGCGTGGCGAAAGCGTCGGCGCGTAGCCGTCGTGGTGGGACGTGGTTCCCAGTCGAGGCGAAAGAGGACGCGACGCCTCTGAGCCGCACCCTCTTCCAAGGGCCAATATTGAAATGCAGCTGCGGCGGCGGAGGAGGAGGGAGAAGGAGATGGAGGGTGGAGAGGAGGAGGTAGAGATGGAACTGCGTCGCTCTGCCACTAATCCGGAGCGCGTAACCAACGCCATTCCCATGCGGCAGCACGCGTCAACCCGCCCCCGCTCCCCCTCCACCCCCGTCACCCGCCCGGTCGCATCGCCGCCCCCTCGTCCCGTTAGCACCGCCCCGCCCCGCCCCGCTCCCCGTACGCCGGGCCCCGCCCTTATCTGTTAATTCAAAGTTTATCCCCTTCCCGGGCGGTGCGGACCTTTTACGTTTTTCTTCCGTGGTGGCGCTGCGACCTCCCGTGCTCGGCTCCTCCCGGCCGAGCGGCGTGCGCTGCCTCGCGATGCTCGTCCGTCACAGCCACGCCCTCGCCCTCGCCCTCGCCCGCCGCCCTGCGTACTTCCTTCTTTGTTCAGTGAAGTTGCTTTCGCCTTCGTTCTGTACAATCTTGTGTGTCTGTTTGTGTGTTTTATGTTTTGAATTTCTGGTGTTAATCTCTATCAGTTTTATAATACATATTTTATTAATGAAACCATTCCTTCTTGTAAAACTATTATTTACTTGTTTTTTATTCATCAGTCCTACTCAAACACTAATTTTTAACACCTTGTTTCTCTCCATTTTACTATGAAATATTTTTTAATTCGTTCTCAATATTCAGAGCTTTTCATTTTATGTTCATTACTATTTATATATTTTAACTGTTTACAAAAATTTCTTATGCTTCCTACGTTCACATGAGTTTACATGCTAATGTTTCTCTTTCTAATACATTCTTGAGTCACTTGTCTATTGACGTTGAAATATTTGCTTTATTTCTAAATACAACTCGTGATTTATTGAAGCTTTTGTCCACTGTTCTTGAGATGAAGTTAAATATAGTGTTTAACAACACACTAGACTTAATATTTTCATTATCTCGTATACTTTTGTACCTTTATATCCTATTCATACCTTATCTGGATTTCATTGTAATTAAAATCATACATTTTACAAAAGAAAAAATTAAAGCCAATCAAAACTCGCTGTTTACTAAATTGAAACAAAAGAGTTTCCATGAAATTCCATGATATACAGCCAAAAAACCAACAAAGAAATAAAATATGTGTACAACAAATATTGTTAGAAAGTCCATGTATGTAAAATAATGAAAGTGTAAAGTACCAAATACTCTTTAAGAAATGCTGAAAGTTTAGTTTTAAGTTATTAATGTATTTAAGTTTATTTATGTGTAAATATTATATGTATTTTCAGCTAGTGACACAGTTGTTCATGCTACAAAAATGTAACTTAATAAACGAAAAGAAAACGTGGAAAAGCGTACGGACGAAAATGGAATAAATAGAGCAGGAAGTGCAAAGGAAAGAGGAAGAAGAGAATTGCCTGTCGAGTACCGAGGAGCCGTGGGCGTGAGCGTTGCGAGAGCCGCGATGTAACATATTGATCTGCAGTGAGACCGCGGGCGCTTTAACGAGAGCTGCAGGACAAATGAAATCGAGCTAACGGAGTGGACGAAGCAAGCAGAAATACGAGGGGCGTTTAAATGTAATGATTCCATATTTCTCGAAAAAAGAGTGGAGGAGAAAGAAGACACTATGCGCAATAGTCCTTTTTCTGTGGGAGACGACAACCCTTTTTAGCGATACCTTCAATACGACTGAACTGGAGATTATGGCGGCTCTACTGTTACTTATTTGGAGGGAGAAAAGAGGAAAAATAAAAGACGAATAGTGGTGTCCGAGGGAGCGAAATCTGATCTGCAATTGCATTCGGAGGACGTGAGTCAGCGGTTTGATTCCGTTGAAATTCAGTTCGTTTATTTCCAGCCACACTTGTTTGATCCCAGTTTTCCTTCCATTAAGTTATCAATATCCAATTACCCTTAAATAGAGTTATTTTATCCTTCATTCAAAATCATTTTTTCTCGAAGCCTTAGCTAGGCTATTAGTGCTAGGCGTGATTCAAAACTTTTTAGATT
The DNA here is from genome assembly GCA_038098605.1 of Gryllus longicercus. Taxonomy (NCBI): domain Eukaryota; kingdom Metazoa; phylum Arthropoda; class Insecta; order Orthoptera; family Gryllidae; genus Gryllus; species Gryllus longicercus. The sequence goes on along the minus strand of JAZDUA010000047.1, from coordinate 39,760 downwards.
TATGTTTCTTTGGAAACAGATATTTACGTTCATATTCAGATCCCATTATTCACATTCATACTTCAATTCACGTTCTTCTTCAAGTTTGTTACACCAAACATTCTCTATCAGTTAGTATATTTATGTGATTTACATATATGTCATCAATTCTCTAACTTTTTAAATTAACATAAATGTAGTTCAAAGAAAACAAGTTTGAAAGTCACAAATTGAGAAATTTCAAAATCGCGTGCTCTCTCCCACTAGAGAAACTCTCGACCTCCTCATACTTTAAACATCTCATTTCTTGAGAATTACACTTATTGTAAAATAATATGTCCAGGATGACACGTTATCTACTTCTGGCAATATTACATAGGAGGAATCTATATTCAAACACTGTTATTATATTACGTGTTTCAAACCGTATGGTTCGAATATTCAAGAATGGGGCAATACAATTGTTTATTATTCAAATCTGATTGCTCATACAACATAATATAAACGATAATACGTTAACGATAATCGAAAACGATAATACAGTTCTGAAAGATAGATGAGATTTAATAACTATTTAAGTAGTGTAATTAACCTAATCAAGATCTTGCTAGAAATCACAATACAGTTTCACTCACTAAGAAAACAAAGTTTTCGTTTTACATTAACTTTAGAAAAAAATATATGAGACGTGTATTTCTTTATATCCTTCAATTATCATTTACGTTGTTGCATTTTTTTTTATTCTAAACATTACGTACGATCTTTCCGTCTAAAAAATTCGTCCGATGTAACGTGTGTCCTCCTCCCATCATCATCTTGACGTCATTACTTTCATTATTATCATTTGTATGACATTTAGACAATCACAAAACACCAGCCATGTTTAATACTTGACATTATCTTCTTTCTTCTAATTTGTATTTTCTTTCACAATCCTCTTACGACCCTTTACTTTTATTTTCTTGCTAACCTCGTACGTACGTAGCAAAGAGAAAGTATGACATTGATGCAGCGTTAAATGGTAATTTTCAGAAAACTCGTGTTGTAGATATCAGTTACCAAAAAACTACGTTTAGGCTAAACTTCCGTCCGTTTGTCTGTACACATTTACAGACAGCCTTAGCACCTAAATTGTGCCCAAGATTTTCTTCCAAACCGTTATTCCCAATGAAAGTGTTGGAACTCAAAACTCTGTGAATTTGAAATGGATATTTTGATTTTTGTGAGTACTTTACGTACAGCCATAACATTTTAATAATTTTTTCAAAAGTGGCTTCAAATTTATTGGATTACATTTTTGCCTTTGATACACCAAAGAACACTTAAAAATGAGACAAACCTTATTTTCTGTGAACTCCGAAGTTTCGAAAATTCTAAAAGTTAAAAATGTTCACAATATCTTCCTACAACTACAAGTACAATGATGAAAAGAGAGATTTTCTTCCCCTATGAAATCTTTTATTTAAAGATATATCATGAAAAAAACTCTACAATTTTCCCAAAATGCGAGTTTGGCCAACATTCATAAGCAATTTTCAAAAAACCTCTATTTTCTTAAAAACTGCTCTAAATTTTGTTAACACAAAACGTTTTCTACATAAAGGAAAGTTCGCTTAAGATAATTGTGTAGGTCCTAATTTCAATGAACTTTCTGCATTTTTGAAAATTGTAAAATTATTGCCATGCACAACTAATATTGTTAACAAATATTTTTTCCTTAAAAAGCTGTTATAAAAATATATCTTTAAATAAGTTCAAGACCCTATTTTTTTTAAACTAGCTGTTTTCATGTAATTTTACTTGAAGTAATGATAATTTATAATTTTCCAGAAAACAGCTAAGATTTTTTTATTTAAATCCCCCTCTCAGATAGTGTACAGTACGCTTACAAATAGTGTTCGGTTCTTTTTGTTGAAATCTACAATTTTTCAAAAATCACAAAAGTTACATATAAATCAAGAAAGTTTGGGCTGTTGTAGTACCAAGAGTTTTGATAGTTTGTAATTCTTTCCAGGTTTATTCACCAATACAAATTCATCAATAAAAATCCATATTTTCTTTCACATCACCTACCTCTCCTGGCGTATGCACCTTCAACAAGTTTGATCCGTTCCCTTCCCTCGTGGCCATCGCCTGTTGCGTTGTGAACCCTTCATAAAGCACATGTCAACATGTTTCTTTAATTCGTACATTCCATATTTTCTGTCGCATTGGGTGTTCACCTGGCGTATGCGCCTTCAACAATTACGATCCGCTCCCTTCCCCCGTGACGACCTCTTCATTTTACTGAGAATTGTTATTACTCAAGAATTTCCATTTATTTTCTTAGTCATTTCAATATTATTTTCCTTTTACATCTTCTCAACCACTTCAGATAATTTTACGTCTTTCTTCTCTTCTCAAGTCGTCTTTATTGTTATCACTGAGAACGCCTGTTGCGTGGCCCTTCACAAAGCACGTGTCAACATTTGGCTGGTCAGCCACGAAAGTGGTCTATGAAACATTTTGACTCAAATCCAGGTAATGGTAAATTTGATCTGAACAGGAGAGCATCTACATATTCTAAAGGGGTGTATGTGTCATTTGTTGTTATAGGTGCCACATAATGAAAGGACCATTTTAATATTGTCAGATAGTTTAGTGTTTGTCAATTCTTAAGTGATCTAAAGTCACATTGTGATTCTTACCATAGACCACTTTAGTTCCCGGGTAGCCATTTCCCTGTAATTCATACGAGATTCTCATTTGTATTTCTTTATAGATTTCTCAATATCCGTCCGTGTGTTCTTTCACATTCGTTGTTTGTCACCTGCCTTATGCACCTTCAACAAGTATGACCCGTTCCCTTCCGCCGTGACGGCCGTTCTCGCGCCCCCCGGGGGCCACGCCCCTTTCCGCCGCCTCCTCCGGCGGCGCGGCGGGCGCGTCGCGGAATCGCGGCGCCTTTCCTTCCGTATTTGTCTACAAGTTTATCGCTCGATTTCCCCAGGGGCGCCGCTCGGGGGGCGCGGTCTTATCTCGCCCGCCGCAGACGCGCCCTTGCCCGCCCCCTCCCCTCCTCTCGCCCACCCCCGCCCCCTCCCCGCCGGGCCGTGGCCCGGGAAATCCAATATGGCGCCAAGCGCCGCGCCGCGCCGCGCCGCGCCGCGCCGCGCCGCGCTCTCTGCGCGAGCGGGAGTGCCTTGCCGGAGAGGGGGAGGGTGGGGAGGGGGACTGGGGCGGTTGTGACGCGATTCTCCGAGGAGGAGGATGTCTCAAGCCGAGGAGGATGCAGTTGCAATGTGATCAAGGAAAGGGGCAGTTACTGTGTAGGGGAGTGGTAGGGACGCGTTCAAAGAGTAAGGAGAGGGCGTGCTAGCGGCTGGGAATAATCTAAGGAAACTACGCGTATCACTAAAATTGCGGCTATAAATTGAGGAAGCGAAGGAATGAGGGTCGTATTAGACACTGCGATTGGAGAGGTGTGGGACAATGATTGCGGTGACATGACAATGTTGTCTGAATACGGAAGGGATAATGAAGTATGTTTAGGAAATGAGCTGGAAGGGTGTTGGGATTGCGAGATAGAAGAGGCTGAGGAGGAGGTAGCTGCATAGGAGTTTGAGGCCAAAGGTCTCGAAGGGCTTGTTGTGTTAAGGGCGACGGTCCGGGGAGAGGAAACGTTAGAGGGGTCGCATTCCCTGTTCAGAGAGGGTGTGAATAGAGGCGGTGACAACAGATATACAGAACCAATAAGCCTACGTAAGTGTGGGCGATGCAGATCAGACAAAATGCGATAGAAACGGAATCTTAGAGAAGAAACGGAAAGGAAGACGAGATTAGGCGCGGGCGAGGCGGAGACGATGGATGAACAAGACGCGTATTAGTAATGGTCGAGTTGAGATCTGGGCGTGGACGAGAACGCATGAAATGAGAAAGGGAAGAGACGGAGCCTCAAATTGGCAGGGGGAGGCGGGGACGAAGCGGAGGTGGGGAGGGACGGGCAAGGGGACAATGCGAGAATCGAGGAAGAGACGAATGTGGGACAAAGGTGGTTAGATGTGGGACCAGTCTTAAAGATGAGTTAAGACAATGCAGCGCAATATGGGACAGAGTGGCACGAGATAAAACGTTGCAGAACGAGACCGCCCGATGTGAGAACGAGACATGACGAGGCGGGGTGAAAAATAGGCAGGGGCGAGACAGGGAGAAAGCGGAGACGACGCAAGGCCGTCGAGAGACCCAAGCAACAAACGGGCTGGAGAGGAAGCTGGGACAAGATGGCTAGATGTGGGACCAGTGCTGAAGTGGAGATAGGACAATGCAGCGCAAGGTCGAGCAGGGCAGACCGAGATGAACCCTGGCAGAGCGAGGTAGGAGTACGTCGTAACTGCAGCGTGTTTGCGGGAGCGGCTCCTCCAGCGACGGAATTGCCCAACGCATCGGATATCAGCGAACCACAGCTCGCGGCACGGAGAGAAGCCGGGGCCAGCGAGAAACAGGGCACGCCGGGGCTCCGTAACGGACACAGGATCACTTCTAACTGCAGTACGCTAGGGAAATATGACCTCCTACGATTTATAAGGCACCTCCGACACAAAACTCACAAGTGTGCTACTGCTGATATTCCTCAGAATTACATCAAGCACATGTAAGACGAATAATTAGTACATTGGGATTGAGCAAGAACGGATGCAGCCCGCATCGCAGAAAATCAATACCATCGCCAAATTCAAAAACTATTTATATAGCCCCTTAAAATATGTTTTTTTCATTAGTTATTTTTCTTATTCTTTAATTTACAAACAAAGAGCTTTCTGAACGCATTAAAGTTTGGGAGGGTGCCGTCAGATTTGCTTGACAGTCAGCTTGAGTTGTCAGAAATATTATTGGATTGTTGGGTTTCAGAATTTAGGTATTTTTACTTTCAAAAACATTAATGAAAAGAGCGGAATTAAAAAAATTAAAATAATATTTACGTGTCGTGTTGCGTTGTGCCATATACGTTCTGTAATGACATTTTAATTTTGAAGAATAATTTTGCTTCGTAGAGAGTTTTTGTTATTCGACGGGGATGCGCCCTTTCGTGTGACACATAAGTGGTTTTGTTCAATTTTCCACAAAAATGGTGACAGCTACAAAATCATTGTTGGTGTACTTTATTAGAATAATGTTTGGATCTGGTGCTTGGTAAACGTCAGTGCATACCGTTGATTAGTTTAGTTTTTATGAGGAATTATGTGTCGCCAAAAGAGATGTTTTTTCACAGTAGTGTAATGTATTATAATTATTTGGGGAATATTAAATGTTGAATGTTTGCATACTGTATTTATTTGCGGTAATTTCAGTGTGAAGAAAATCTCGATTGGCTGAGTAGTTGTTTTTTTCTACGAGTCGTATTCTTACTCGTTGCTATTGCGCCTGTCCGGGATTTCCAGAAGTCATTTCTTTCGAAAAACGATAACAGCAACAAAATCAATGTTTAGATATTTGTAGATCAAACAAATTGCGCAATACATTGTATGTGCAGAAAATATTTTTGTCAATTGGCTTGGCCAGCTTAACATTAAGCCAGCAAAGCTACCAACGTTTGGAAAAACCGTTGGAGTAACAATAATAATTTTTGGATATTTGGAAAGCAAATAAATAGCCCCAAATTCTTGGTGTAGGGAAAACATGGTTTTTGCAAACCACTTCGCCAGCTTAGCCGGCTAGGACGATCGCCTTGAAGCTAATCGTGCCGAACGCCGCCGAGAGGAGATGCAGCAGCCAGCGGCGCTCGCCCGCGCGGGCGGGGAACGGCCGCCCTAAAGCACTCGGCGAGAATGGAACCAGCGGCCGGCGAGATGGGCTTACATCCCTCGAGGCCCCCGGGGTGCGCCGCCGCCCTGCCCCTCTCCCTCTCCCTCTCCCGCCTCGCGCCCCTCCTCCATCGCCAGCCGCTTTTGCCTTTGCTAAGCCTCGCCTTTGCTTGCTGCACTGCGTTCAGCCACATCCGCGGAGCACGCGTCGCTCTTTCCACTGCGGCTGGAAGAATCCTTTATTCTGTTCCTGAAACCTTCACTGCTTTCGAATTTTATATCTTGTTCTCTCACCTTTCTCTCATCGTATTTCTCTCTCTTCTTCTTTCTCTCTTTCTCCCTTTCTCTCTCTCCCTCTCTTCCCTTTCTCTCTCCCCCTCTCTCTCTCACCAGAGGAAAGTTCTAACTATCAAATAATTTTTATTATAATTATAATAATAGTCGCATGTGATGTTGAGATAAACACTGTTATAACTGCGTAAGAGTATGCACTTGAATCCAAAGCGGGTAAGAATTACTTCTAGAAATAAAAGACAGATGTCATTGTAAATGAGATTTACAACATGCCAGAATCCAAAACTGATTCTTAAAGGAGAAAAAATTATTATTAATAAAACGTTATGTGACCATCAATGTCATCATCATCGACATTGAAATAGATTTAATCTCGATTTACGCGCTATGGATTACACCGACACCTCTTGCCCTCCGTAATCACTATTCACCTTTTTACCACCCTGGCACACCCACCCAAGCTTCCCAAACTCTTAAGCCGACGTATCCCTTTACCCCTTCGCAGCCCGTACAGGCTTACCCTTAGGTCCACAGTGGCTATTGGAATGTTTTAAAGTTAGATAATAACGGAGGTTGATTGGCGAACACATGGCATTGACAGTGCATCCGCCGCGTGTCTACTGACCATGTCGCCTTAACGCACCTTTGTTTGAAAAGGGGAGGGAAAAGAAAATAATTATTATTTTATTAGACGACGCATTCGGAGTACAGCGTCGTTTGGAACCTCATCAACTGGTAGAAAGATACGGAGGCGGACAAATGACTGTACATCCTCCAACTGTCAACTGTCGTTTGTTCTAGCAGCAAAAGGAAAGGAAAAGCCAGGCTATTTTGCTAGGCGATACAGGATACTCTAGAAACGTTTCTAACATGCTATGATTCACAAGGCAACCACCTACGTCCACAATTCACTCCGCTCGCTCCAATGCGAACCATCGATCGAAGGGTTTTCCGTTACCTCCATCTTAGTGACCTCGACTTCCCAGGTCGGATTATTCAAATTATCTTTTATTATTAATATTATTTATTGATATTAATTCTGGGTTAAAATTTCAGTTACCAATTAGCAACGGACACAGTATATCGAATAGTGATGAGGCTTAGACACTTTCATCCTGAATACGTGAAGATTTCATGGATTTTTCTTCTTGTAATATTAGCTTCCATGAGTATGACGGTTCTCGTATGGACTACTATATATAAAAGAAATTATGCAATAATAATAATAGACAAGTGCCATTCTAATAATAAGCAGAAATCATGTTAACTTCAAACTGATGTAGATAGAGGTATAAGCCACGAAAGAATGCCACAAAAACGTATACCAAGAAGTTGACGAAAGCCTAGGCCCCTGACCTCGACATCAATCCCATTACACCAGCCCCTGAACCCTACGACTACAGATGTAGGTACATGGTTGACATACACTGGGAAATGTTCAAACACAATTGTTAAAGCACGGAAAAGTATCACATCGGTCAGCACGCCATCAATTCTGATCTCACAAACGAACAAATTTAATCAGAAGTAAATATGTATTGCAGCGGTCATTCACGTTGCAATAGGCACAATAATGAGGTAACCACAAATAAATCAAGCTAAAGTTATCCCGATATTTGTTGCTCATACAGACCTACTGATGATGTGTTATTTCATGTAAGTAGAAATGACTAACATCAACTTAACAAATATTTTTATTATACAAAAAAATGTTTGACCATTCTTATTTATCAGTCTCCGAGTGCATCAGTTTTGCTAATGTTCACTAAACAAATCAGCATTATATGAATCTGTATTCTTGACTCAACCAACGGTTCTGCCATCAATATAACAATTTGTACGCTGATAATGATTCCCAGACGAAGCAGTAATGGACAATAAATGAATGACACACACAGCGCATAGCCTCTTCTGGACTTTTCACAAATTCGAGAACGTTCCGGTAGCATATGAGCGAGCGGAGCGCTAACATGGCAGGTAGCTCACGCGCCTCGCCGCTCGCGACACGGTGGGGGGGAGTGGGAGCAGGGACGAGCGACGGCCACGTGCGGCGGACGCGCGGCATTTGTCGAGCGCGAATTCCTTCCCGTTCATTTCTCCGCTCGCTCCGGCCAGGTCCCCGTGCCGGCGCCGAGGCGGAGTGGGGTGGGGTGGGGAGAGGGGGGGACAAATGCGCCGCAATTTATCGCTGTTTCATTTCGGGCGCGCCGCCCTCCGTCACCCCCCACTCGGCATCCGCCCAGGTCAGCAGCTGCCCGCCCGCGCGCTGGGCTTGCCTCTGCGGCAGCGTTGGCCGAGAGAGTTACGGCTCTAGTGTCGATAGTGGTGGATTTCTGACACGAGCCATTCAGCAACTGTCTCAAGAAGAGCCTCTACTGTTCCAGTTCAGCTGCTGTCTCGAGAAGAATTTTTGTATGTGGCTGCTTTGTTCCATACTTTTTCGTGGTTCTCTTGTCAATACCAAGTGAATATCGCAGCATTTAACTTAACAAACGGCTCACGGATTGAGCGCGATCTTTCCTTCCTCTTCCTCGTCGTCTCTCCCTTATACTACACCACCACACATATTGGAAGACCAGTTGGAATCGTAGAGTTAGTATTGGCTGCGGCGGCGCCCGTCTGCGAAGAGATTCCTGGAAGTGGAACGTCTCGCGTTTGGCGCCAGATTTCACGTTTCTACAGAGGAGAAAATCCTCAAACTCCGGACTACTCTACACGACACTTATGGTTCAAAATTACATAGGTTGAGAACCAATACTTGACTCAATCCGCACAATCACCTTCTGCGAGTCTCTGTAAATCGATTATATTTCACCCCCAGATCTGTCTTTTATTACAATTCCAGAACTGGTTATGAATGAATGAGTTTGATGATATAAATAACAAGAGCGCCATAGTGAAATGAAATTAATGATTAGAGTAAAATAATTTGAGATAATGTTGCTAATTTTATGAAAGAGATAACCGTAATTCTACAAAGAAAATTACTATAAAATAAGTTGAATGTAAACAAAAATTATAAAAATATTTTTTAATTAAAGGGAAACCCGAAGAACGCCGTTTAACCCTGTAATCAGGTCTCAGCTGCGCAAGGCGACCAATCTGACTGATATTCCACCGGTCGCCTGTCTGAAGCATTGTCGACTCGTTTGGTCATTCCCTTTCTCTTGCAGGCCCGTCTCCCACGCGTGGTACAAGTAACCAGCACTCCCATTCGCCCTCTGTTCTAGTCTCTTCACCCGCCTGCAGCTTTCTCGTGTCTCATCATCATCTCCTCAACGTCACTCTTGCTCCTCCACTGGTGAGTAAATTACCCATGTGAAGGTGAGTAGCAGCTCACGAGAGCGCAGATCCGTTCTGACATCTTCATGTGCGTGGATCTTTCTTCTTTTGGGCGAAGATATCTTGTCTCAGGGTCCCGTCTTTCGCTCATTTACTCTTTACTTGCACGTTCAGGTTCCCAGCAGAGGTAAGGTCTAGCTCTCGTTCAAAGATTCGCCGGTTGGGCGGGCCCGTTGCATTCTTTCCTCGCTCATTTGTTCCTTTTGTTCCTTACCTCCGTGTCTTGTATTCGGCTCGTTCGTTCTCAGACTCGTTCTCCACGTGGAGGTGAGTAGCCGCCCGCTCGGTGAGTCTGACTTCTTTACTCACACATAGCTTCCTTTTCTTGTCTGTTTCGTAGCTCGTATCAGGACGTTTCTTCGGATCATTAACTCTTACAACTGTCGATTCATTCCCTGCGTTTGTAATGATTATCCACTCCCCAGTTCACTTGCAGTAGGGCGGTATCTTTCTGGCTTCTTTGCTCACCTACAGTCTTGTTTCTTTTTCTTGTTCATATCTCTTGTCTTTGCATTTCTCTCGTTGATTTGTCACCAGCAGGTTGGTATATCGTTCTGGTTCCATTGCTTGTCTAGCTTTCTTTGTTTAGTTGTTTATATCTCGTCGCAATGTCTCATCGCTTGGTCCTTAATATGAAAATTAGTTTTAATGACATCTATAGTTTTCTTTCCTTTCCTGCTCGCTCAATTGCACATTTTCCATCTGCAGATAACTGTGATTCACACTCTTGCTTTAACATATAGTATAACAGTTCTTATCCATTTTATCCTTCAAGACCAGTTTTCTAACTCATTCCCTTCAATGAAGGTTAAGTGTTTATCTTGCATTCTTTATTGCATATTCTTTCACATCCGACTTGTTTTTCCTTTGTTTGTTTTTCGTTTGTTTTTCATCGCTCATATTCATTCGTTCTCTTGATTGCCAACTTGTTTTCTGCAGCTTTCTCCCTTTTCATGTTTTTCTACTCTAATCTTTCTGTGTTTGTCATTCACCTGCAATCCCGATCCCTTTATTGTTTTCAGAAGCTGTGTATATTCCACCCTTGAATGTTAGCAAATGTCACTCAAATTAGATTTCTCAAGCGCTTGCAAATTCCTTTTTATCATTCTCCATTTTTTTCAAAAATCGTTATCTTGTTCTTTCACAGTTGAAAAACATCAGGAATACGAGAGCTCCTATATTTTCAAGAAACATAGTGATTAATTCAATATTTTAATAAAGTAATTGGGGAATTAACAGCCTACTGGAGAATCGACTGAAACAAATGTGCGCAAGTGGCGGGTGTAAGATACGAATGTTATGTCTATGTCTTTGCAGTATCTAATGGACAAAATATGCGCCTCCTGATCGTGTAAACATTAACTAGAGAATTGACAAATAAAATCAAGTATCGGTTCCGCGTAGTTTCTTATCATCCCATGTAGGGCAATAATTTGGGATAATATTGCTAATTTTATGAAAAAGAACATAACTATAAATTTAAAAAATACCATAAAATTAATTAAAAGTAAACAAAAATTATAAAAAGAAATTTAAAAACGTTCTTGAAACCTTTGTAATTGGTTTCGCGAATTTAAATATCCTGGTCTTCGTTCTATGCTTTTGGACTAAGCTATGAAGAAATTAGGGCAGGTTAAACCAGTATGAATATGTAAAAATCGGTGAGACAGCGTACACATAATTGCCGTATCGCAAAAAAGTGTTGTAGATGGGGATGTGTAAGTCGGATGCAGGTTTCTTAAACCAGCCATAACGTAGCTGAACACCATTTAAATGATAACTTGAGACGCAGGCAGACATAGTTTGTTTCTGTAAGTTCCAAAACCCGCCGTTGATCGTCAGGTGAGCACCACGCTCACCTCTGACTTCAATTGTTTCTATTACAAGCTAATACTTTGATTGAGACCGGAGATCCGTTGACAGTTCGTCCGTTATAACGTTGTAACGCTGACAGAGTCACAACTGATTCTCAACGAACCTCGCGTTTTGATCGAAGTCCGTCAATCTTCCTAGAAATATTTTGGAAGAATGACAGAGAAGTATCTTCTCATTCAGTTGCTACTGCGTAAACGTGAGCGCTACGTTCACCATCTACTATGTATTAGTAAGTTGTTCTCATTTATTTTAGTTTAACTAACCAGCACCGATCTAAAAAGAGACATTCCCTATCTGTTGTTGAAACTGAAAAGATTTCTTCAGATTTTCCTTCGTGATTACCCTTCCCTTTTTTGTTAAAAAAATCAAAATCCTAGCATTTGATTGACTGGAATCATTATGGTTCTTAATGACTGGGATCATGTCTTCAAGCATTATGATTCCTAATGCACATGGCGTGTAATACTAACACAGTGCTTTGACATCGGAGCGCATAGGATACTTGAACTCTGCTACCCTGAAAAACAAACACGATTCTTCGTTGTAGACGACTTAGACGTCTCTAAGGCGAAACAAATTGCTTTATGCCATTTAAAATCTATTTTCACCCTAAATGTTACTCATTGTCACGAATCACGGTATTGCATAAGGGTCCTCTTCAAACAGACGATGAAAGTGGAAGAACGCATGAGATGGATCTAGGAGGTGTCATTCCCTGCTATTGTTCTTCCCCGATTTCGGACGAAACAACGGACGGCGCTGCCGATTGAATTGCATTGCAGGCAAAGAAAACTGAAGTGATTCTCCTTCTCGCGTGCTACTTGTAGTTGTGTTTCAGCCAGAACTCACAACCTAAACAAAATGAAATAATTAAATGTGCCTTTCGGTTTCAAGAAGAAGATGACAATACCATAACGCAATGTATAAAGAGGAGCTGATTTTATGGCGAAAACATTCTATTACCAGTTTTAGTCACTGTAAATAAAATATTTAAATAAATTTGAGAATTCCAAAAAGTATTCAGTCAATGTGAATCAAAGTTTTAATTTTTATAAATTTCCGTTGTTGGATATTTTCTTAATTTTTAAAGAATAAATAATTTAGGAAAGATTATTACTGTGAAAATTTACATCTAAAAGAAGAAAAACTAGGCAAAAGTGCTAATTTACGACAAAATAGTGGCCGAGCGGAGGAGCGGTCACCGACCAATGACGTGCGTCTGGGAGGGGTGGAGCGACGGAGGGCTAATCAAGGAACCGCCACTACCCTTTCACTCTCATTCTATCCCTAATCACATTCCAAGGGCAGAGATATGCCTCCATACCTGTGGTGCGTAAGGTTTACAATCTAGAAATTCATTCTGCAGTATTGTTTAATTCGCGGGAACTGGACCACAATTCATTAGATTTTCAGTTCTAGACAAACAAAAAGAAAGTGAAAACCCAATACGAAAAACATGAAAGAGCACTTTTAGGATTCTTAAGAAAACTAATTACAGTAAATAAAAATGTACTTCGCAACATTTTTCTGCCCTCTTGTTTATTCTAGTCAATAAGTTTCTTTCACATATATTTCTCAGAACAGTGAATACTAGTTTTTAAAAAGACGTTTAAACATCTAGAAAAACATATCAATCAATAAAGTATTGGTATTGAGAATAGTCTAATGATGTATTGATTAATTTGTACACTGTTTACTTTTTATCGTTGACGGATCGGTGGTAATATTTTCATACGTATCTTTTGATTTGAGTGGCTAGGTGTTATGGGTAGAGTTTTACAAAAGCAAGTATCTTTATGAAAATGCAGACTGATAGATGAATTTAGGGGAGCTCTGATGAGTCCGAGTTTGATGTTTAATAATACGTTTTCATTTTCTTATCCTTGAAGAAATAAATGCCTTTCACTTCATTTTATTCCAAGTGCAGTGATGTGTATCGAGTTCCACCAATTACAATTGTTTCATTTATTACATTTCCTGATATTTATTACAATTGTTTGTGTTTACGTAAGTAGCTACAATTAAATTATCTTAGCTTAAATGCACTCTAAGTAGTTGCAGTGGAGATCGCTCTATCAAATTGTCCTCTCGGTTGTAACGAGATGGCTGTGCGATAATGTACCTGTTAATTGCTGGAGGGCTAGTTGTCAACGAAATTTACTCCGGTCCTGTAGGTAGGTTTGCAGTGAAATATGGTGCACAAGACAAACTGGACGCCAGCGCTATTTCCTGCTCAATGCGCGGCCACGAGAATAACCTGCATTCACGGTATTCACTGGGGAAATTCAGGCACTATTTACCAATATGTTTATAGTGCAGCTTTGATACTAGGACTAATTATCGGAATTCTCGCTGATTCAAATTTCTAAACTTCTAAAAGGCAATTATCGAAGAATAAATTTTAAACATCAGTGTAATAACTGATACTCTATACAATTACATGTTTATTTCTAGCATTTTGCAATCCCGAAAGCACCGATCAGGAAGTTACAATAACATTTCGTATAAGTAATACAGCTTCCAGTAAGTAAAATAAAGGATATTGAAGGAAAGCAAGCTTTAGTCTGCCTGCACTTTCTTAAGTTCATTCAGATATTATTTATTTATGAATTTTCAGTTATCTTGAATAATGTATTAACAATGACAAAATATTTAAATCAAATTACGTTTTCAAAGAATATAAGTAAAACAAGTGATTTATCCAAATTATGAAGAATCACACAAATTTAGTAAGTGTTAAAGTATGGTGGGAAAGTGACTGACTGGAATGACTGGACGTATCAACTACTCACGGCATTGAGGATACGAAAAGCTATACCTAGAAATGTTAAATGTTTGGGTATAATTCTCTGAATCTATTGAAGTTATGTTTACGGCATTTTTACAGGTTACAGATATATCATATTAATAGTAAAAAATGGTTTTGAGAACTGTTTACTATTTTGGTAGATAAAAATATTTTATCATAATGCAATTTTTTACGATTTCAAGGCAAAAAAAAAACAGAATGAATAATACTTAAGTAACAATAAAAAGTTTTAGTAATTTTAGAAGACCTATATTAAGAACTGAAATTTTCAGTTCCCTACTATAAATCGTAAGTTGAAAAAAAATATGTTCAAACATTTTGTATGAAAAATGTCAACTTTCTGGAAATGGGCTTTAATAATGCAACCCTCAGAACATGCCGACTCGATAACATCCTCATCTTAATAATAATTTTCCAATAACTACTTTCTTTTGACACATTTTTTGTTGGTTAGCTTCACAACATGTTTTTTTCACTTTTCTTTCTGCATGACTAAGTCTTTCAGTGTTAATGCTCCACGTTATTTAATAATATCTCAAAGTATTGGAGCCAGCAATTAGTCCCAGTGAAAGTAGAACTTCACATATAAATAATAAAACAATTCTGGTAAAAGTAATTTCAACATAACTCAAACCCCAATTTAAAGAGAAAATTATGGAGACTTATGAAAAATAAAATACCCCCAAAATATTTTTTGAGAGTAAAAGCGTTCCATTTCTCCATAGTCTCGAACGCGTTGTGCATGTTGTAACCCAGAAGATGGCAATGTGTCTGTTCCACGTGAGATCCAGTGTCCTTCAATATGTCAGCACTCGGAGATTTCCGGCTTCAAACGGACAAACTGTAAGCTCCCGTCTTGTCACTCGACTTGTTGGTAGTGTATTGCATGTAAGATTGTTTGATTAACTGATTAATTAGTTTAGGTTCTAAGTGCCTCAACGGCTGTGGTCTGTAGTCCCGCAAGCGTAGTGCATAACTTTATCACGCGAGGTATTGGTGGTCATCCCCGCTGGATTGTGAGATTCGGCTGGCGCGGTTTTCCTAGAACAGGTATTTCCCACCAGCGGAGCATCGTCCTATCCTGGGAATGATCTAACGCTCAAAAAGGGGTCTCCATCGCGTGCCGTAGTGCGCATGTACGTGTAAAGTGTTTATGTAAGGGAAGAAGAAGGAAAGATCCCGCGAGATCCTAGGTCCGTTTTTGTTAGAGAACTGCTCCGTCATTCAGCTAATGTGAATAGGAGAAACAACGGAAAACGGATCAGAAAGTACACGGATCAGAGCAGCTAGAAGGTTTCTGCAGTGGTTGAATTCCGCATAGAAATGTAGCTAGTGTTGAAAATTATGCCATCATCGTGACTAGAGCCGAAGAACCTGGCCAAAGGCACTGCAGTGACATCCCTTGATACCCTGAGCCACCGAAACTGGTGTTCGTTTCTGTGTGTGTCTGTGTGTGTGTGTGTGTGTGCGCGCGCGTGCGCGTGTGTGAGTGTGTGTCTGTAAGGCACAGAAGGAAACGAAGATAAAGAAGAAAGTATTGTGCGCAATTGCCCCATCCGTGGCCCTTTAAGATTATTTGCTGTTCGTAGGGTATTGACCGGAGAATCCATAAAAAACTATCAATGAAAGAATTCGGATACTAGCATTCTTCATTCAAACGTTGAATACGACTTAATTATGAAGTTGGTCATGACTCAAGGGCCTCCTGGTCTACGATGTTTCAGAAGCAGGTATGTTGCAGGTGAGTTATCGCAGCCTGTATTTGAAGAGATACACCAACAAAACGTTCTGTGAGTACTTGAACGTTCATCTATTTCAAACAGCGTCGGAAACGTAGCGAAGGGGGGAACAGCTTCTCACGAAAGGAACGTGAGGCACCTGGTGACAGTTAAAAATCGTTCCGCAAAGACGGGAGCAGCGCTGGCGTCGGCACCCAGTCGAAGGATGACAAATTGAGCGCCGACTGAGCTGCCGCTGCTGCTGTCGCTGCCTGTTGGTGGCTGGAGCTCAGCCCTGGTGTCTCAACCGTTGAGTCTGGGATTCTCGCTGAGAGAAAAGATGACAGTGATGCAACGGGCCGAGTGGATGAGGGATGGGAGAAGGATCGATAGAGGGCTCGCAACTGCGAGAACGAAGAGAGAGAGAGATCTCGGGCTTGTTATGGGTGTAGGAAGGTTGGAATAGGAATAATTATGGATGAAGGAAGGATCTGCATGTACAAGGGAACGGACAGAGCAGAAGGAGGAGAAAAAGAACGGCAGAGAAAATTGTAGGTAAGAATGACACGCCGATAAATCGAGAGAAGCGAGGAACCGGGATGTGAAAAGAAAGAGAGAGGATCGACTCACGAAAGGGAAGACTAGGAAGTGCCAAGTAGCAGGGAGGTTGAGTTAGAGAACAGATAGAGGTAAATAGATATGAAGATAGAGATATAATATCGCGGACTTTCAAGAAAAAAGGTATTAAGTTAAAAATCGTATAATGAGATATCAGTAGATGAAATCTGCTATTTTGCAGACTTTGTCTCAAATATTATTGACTATTCAGGTTGCAGTAATCTCTTAGGCTATTAGCGACATCATTTGCATTACAGTTTTCAGAAATCTTTTCATTACATTGCAGGTATGGGTCATTTACATGTTGAATCCAATGTTTGTTTGCAATTGCAATAGAACGTCTACTCTAAACACACACATATTTTACTGTACAGATTATTTTACATTAGAAACTTAATACATTATTACATAATTCCGTATTAGCACTTCCGCAGGTAATATCTTCAATTGAGTAGCACATTGCATCTTTCGCACATGGATGCAACTTGGTTTGGTGATGTAATATTCATCCATGAATTTAGTGTGACCTATTCTGCATTTCAGGAGAACAACTTGATTTACTCCGCAAAACGTGGCTTCTAGATTGGCATCGCAAAATTCTAATTTATTTTAATTTGCAGGTTCTTAATTCCATTTATACCTGTGTATATATTCTAGGTTGTTTTCCTAGGTAAATTAATGTATGATGATTGCCTTTTTCAATTTGAACTGCCTTTTTTGTGTACGCGATGTTATGAAGACAATGATACATATTTGTCCATTTTTCTCAATAGGTTATTTTTTTAACTACATCCTTGATTGTTTCATTTTCACTAGCTAAATTTCTTTTGGTAAAAATTACACGTACAATAATCTATTATCATAAATTCAGTTTCACGGGGTCTTTCTACTAGCCATGAAACACCAACATAAAGTGCAATCCTGGACATCACTGAGAAGTCATTCGATAATTACAAGTCAGAGTGGGTGATATTTAAGAGCAGTTAGTGAGACGAGCAGGCGCGAATCAATTGTTATTGTACAAATATTTATTGTCACTCCTTTAAATTTATATGAAGCATACGTAATAGAATGTATAACAGGCTCACTTCAAACGATTTATTACTTATTCATAACTACCATCTCCAGGTAACCAATCGTATTATTACTTTGTAATTACTGGTCGCACGATTCCACGTCGTAAATGAGCACAACAAAATCATTCTGAAGAGTGACACAAGATAAATAGACACTATGGTACGGTAAAAAGAGGGATATTTTATGAGCTCGAGTGGGATAAACAAACAAAGTAAGTGTTTGGGAGCAAAACATGCAAAGTAATTTTGCGAGAGAAAGCGTTCCAGCTTGATAAAGGCTCAAGGAGGACAGACGACACTACAGACTAGAGGGCTATTGTTTGACGCAAATTGAACGTCGTGTGAGCGGTTGCTCAAGGATGTGAGCGCTCAACTAGTGAGATCTCACCTGATGAGAAAAGATAAATAGTCTCCTCGAGGTGACTGAAATAAAATTCAATGCAATGCAATTCAATTCAATGATACTCTGTTTTAGTTATTGAAGCTCAAACTACCGGGACTTTTCTTCCACCTGGTCATGCAAATTTTGCTACGTTCCTTTCGCCTTCAGTTTAAGTTTGATTTAGGTATCAAAACTGATGAATGGAAATTAGCTCAGCGCTGCTTTCCGGTTTGAGGATCTTTACATACAAGAAATCTACGGTAAGGGACAGCCGGCTTTACTTTGCTCCTTTAAAGCGTACGAAGGGTTTTTTCGTGCTGAATTCCAAGTCATTGATCGGATTTGAAGTCACGAACTTTCATGTAACAGTTCCATACGCTAACCGTTATAGACCTGAAGCCGATTTCGCATCATGGAACGTAGAACAACCATTTCATCAGAACACAAAATTTAATAGTGCATGAATTGCAACTAATGGGTCTTTCTTAGAATCTGCAAACAAAATGTTCCGCGAATTATTTTCTCATAAAAATTTGTTTCCATACTATCTTTCATTGGAAGTTAGCAAAGCTATTTTTCTAATCGTGGTAATAATGAATATACACCCAAAACTATAATTATAATTTCCCTCTTTCTACTTGTAGATGATTAGTGAACAAGTTAGACTAATATCGCGATTCTTCGAAACAAATATAAACAAAATATATAACATCCTGATATCTTAATTGAAATTCTCGAATATGGAAACGTAAAACACAGAAATAGTTTATCACGTAACATTTTAGATAATGGGCCCTTTAATTTTGCAAATGAATGAGCTTGCAACATTCTTATTTCCAGAAGTACGGAACTATGAGAAGGAAACTAAATATATACTAGTAGATCGAAATACTCATGGCGACAGCAAAAGATGCGTACTGTACGCAACCACATTACTCAAAAGTGCTCTTGAATTGTAATACTTAAAGATAATGTTTAAAAGAGCAATTTTAAATATTTTATAACATTCAACAATTAAAAATTATTCACTGCAAAAAATCATTTACTACGAACTATCTTACTCAAAAATAAAATCATTCAGTTTCTCTCACTCCTGAATTGCAAGTCAGTTTCCTTTAACCCGAAGAAAGCAGACTTTAGTACCCGCACGTTGAAATTCATGGATTGAGGAGGCACTCGGAGTTTCCGCCTGAGAAAAGTGAGCATCGTGAACCCTCCAGGGCCCCGCCCGCTCTATCCGCTCTACGCAAACAGCAACAGCGCTGGCGCCAGCGGCGAGGGGGCGCGCGGGACGCACGCTCCGACGCAAAAGGGGCGGGAGGAGGAGCCGCGGGCCGAGGCTGCAACGGCGCTGCGGGGGGCAAGGGCGGACGCGCCGCGGAAAGGCATGGACTAGGATAGGGCCCAAGGTGCTTTGGGGCCCTGCAGTGAGGGATAATTCAGGGGTGGAAGCGAAGGGGATAGGAGTGCGAAGGAGAAGGATGGGTGCAGGTGGGGGGAGGAACGGGAAGAGAGCTACAGTGGTGGGGCTGAGAGCGAGGGCTCATGTGTGGTCGAAGGAACGGCTGGAGGGGAGAGTGGGGGCTGAGGCAACAGCGAGGGGTGGGGTGAGGGTGGAGGTGCGGGCGGAGCCGAGGTAACAAGCGAAGACGGAGGCGGGGACGGAGGTGGAGGTGAGGGTGTAGATAGGGGCGAGCTAAGGGCGGAGACGGGGACGGAGACGAGGGTGGAGACGAATGTAGAAGAGAGGGCAGAGGCGCCGGCGGAGGCGAGGGCGGAGGTGAGAAAGCAGTCTAGGGCGAAAACGAAGGGGGGGACGAGTGCGGAGGCTAGGAGGAGCCAGATGCGAATGCAGTGTGGAGGACGAAGACGGGGCTGGGGCGGGTGCAGGAGTGAGTGGCGAGAGTCGACGGCGGGGCCGAGGGCGGGGTGAGGGCGAAGGCGAAGGCTAGGAGGATGGGAATGCAGAGGCGAGGGCGAAGACGGGGCTGGGGCGAGTGGACGAGTGAGTGGGGAGAGTCGGCGGTGGGGCCGAGGGCGGGGTGAGGGGAGGGCGGAGGCAGCGGCGGCAGCGAGGACGTGGCCGTCCGCAGTCTTTCCGTGAATGCGCCGCTCCTCTCGCGAGCACAAAACGCGGCGCCGCCCTCCCCGAGGACGCCATTCAACGGGGGCTCTCGGCCGCAGCGTCCGCCTGCAAGGGCCCGCGCGCTCTCGCCTCCCGCGACGGACTGTGCTCTATTGTGAATCTATTTTCTGCTGTGTTTAAGCCGTCGCAAGCTGTTTATCAAGCACGATATACCAATCTCTAAATCAGCCATGATTTGGTTACATTCTTTTGGGAGTAATGAGTGTAGGCCCCCCAGTAGATTAGTGATCATTTAGTGTTTTACCGCTCATTTTCGACCTTCGGATTTCTGTGATTAAAATCCGGACGGTATATTTACAGTTTGTGGTAGATAAACCGGTTTCCATGTAGATTTTTTTCGTCTCGTTCCTGATTCCTCTGTCTCTGATTCGCCCATCAAATCATAGCACGATCTACGCATAAACATCATTTAATATGAGTAAAACGAAAAAGGTTTAGGAACTAATTATCATAATGAATACGCAGGTGTTTCAGACTTTTAATATATGTCGTAGAAGACGTTTTTGATAACTTTGAACTAATGATAATTTTTTACTCATGAACATCTGGTGGAAAATTTTGTACATACGTCCCACTTGTGCTAGTTCTAGCCTATTGCTAGGCACCCTGCTAGGCACAGAGTTCTGTAGGTAACATTCTGACGCAGACAAGGTGATTCCATGAATTGATGAACATCTGTGCAAGAAAAGGCAAGAAAAAGAATACGAGGGTTGTAAACCTTTCTTTACGACATAGTTCACTTTCCACATTGCCTATGTACGAGAATATATGAGAATGGTACAACCGGCGACACTACAGTTGCTAAGCGCAAGATCATGTGCCCGAAATTACGGAACAGTAAGTTTCGTGCAGTTTTACTGTTTTCACAGTCATCTCTTTGTTGCGATGAAGTTCTCTTCTTTGAGCCGCCCAGCACATTGTCTCTACCCGCGTGCATCTTGTCGCTGTGCTTGTGTTTCGTCACAAGGCGGCTCATCAACTCTCTTCGGTGGCAGGAACACCATGATGACTTCGCAAGAACAGAATATCACATACGACGCGTGCTATCGTGACGCAGCTCACATATTGGGATTCGAAGTCAGTTTCAAACACCAAGAATGGTGCGCACATTATCTAGTTGGTGGAATTACAAGAATAAAAGAGAGTAAAATATGTTAAGAACAGGTTACCCAATATTTTCGAACAAATGTGAATAATTTCCACTTTTAATCATCGACCATGTCCTCCTCGGCGTGACGTTAATGAGTGCCAAAACATTGGTCACATGACTGAACAGAGAATATAGTATGAAAAAAGTGATAATGTATTACATATTTACGTGAGAATTAGGCGTTACATTTTGGAAAATATATAATAGAAGACATAGAAATGCTTAAAAATACACGTCTGTGTTTATATTACGGACACACAGCAACTGAACTGCATTTTCAGGTGTTTGACACCCTATCAATTTACATAGTTTTCAAGAGAATAGTTATGGCTCTCCTGTCAGAACTACTGCCTCAAGTCCACCCAGCCCAGAGGTCTGCCCCTGCCCCGGAGGACATGAACTTGGCGAGAACTTGCCATCGAGGGCGGCGGAGGCGTCGGGCGCGCAAAGGGAGGCGCGAAGGAAGTGGGAGGGGCTGAACGGAGAAGACCGCGTCATTTCCGGTCCGCCTCGTCCGTCTGTCCCCGGAGCGCCAGCCGCGCAGTAATCCGCATTCAGGTCGTCGCCGCAAGCGCCCTGCGGTGACGGCTGGGGCTCTTCCCCGCCCCCCTCCCAAACTCTACAGCACCCCTTCCTTTGTCACCACCCCAACTCCACCCCTGGCCTCTCCCCGCCCCTGACACCGCCCTTGCCTCCGGTCCACGCTCTCTCCCAACCCGCCACTCAGCCCCGCCTCTCCTCTCCCCCTCATGCCTCCTCCCCCTCATGCCTCCTCCCCCTCATGCCCCCTCCCCCTCATGCCTCCTCCCCCTCATGCCTCCTCCCCCTCATGCCCCCTCCCCCTCATGCCTCCTCCCCCTCATGCCTCCTCCCCCTCATGCCCCCTCCCCCTCATGCCCCCTCCCCCTCATGCCTCCTCCCCCTCATGCCTCCTCCCCCTCATCCCCCCTCCCCCTCATGCCCCCTCCCCCTCATGCCTCCTCCCCCTCATGCCCCCTCCCCCTCATGCCCCCTCCCCCTCATGCCTCCTCCCCCTCATGCCCCCTCCCCCTCATGCCCCCTCCCCCTCATGCCTCCTCCCCCTCATGCCCCCTCCCCCTCATGCCCCCTCCCCCTCATGCCCCCTCCCCCTCATGCCTCCTCCCCCTCATGCCTCCTCCCCCTCATGCCCCCTCCCCCTCATGCCTCCTCCCCCTCATGCCTCCTCCCCCTCATGCCCCCTCCCCCTCATGCTCCCTCCCCCTCATGCTCCCTCCCCCTCATGCCTCCTCCCCCTCATGCCCCCTCCCCCTCATGCTCCCTCCCCCTCATGCTCCCTCCCCCTCATGCCTCCTCCCCCTCATGCCTCCTCCCCCTCAAGCTTCCTCCCCCTCAAGATCCCTCCCCCTCAAGATCCCTCCCCCTCATGCCTCCATGAGTCACGCGCGACCAATTCTTCGCGCCCTATTTTAGATTGTCAAATGATATTTCTGCTGATCACATTTCATCTAGAAGAGCACTCTCCATCTTCAATATTTTAGTTGTAGGAAGACGCCCAAATTTTAACTAATTGAATTTTTTTTAATGAGGGATTTCAACGAAAATGAGATCTTTACCTTTCTCTTAAACTTCTATTACACTATCCAACAACAAAATTTAATCAAAAATGTTAGAGCCTATTATTTTGCAAATGTACCAGGAGCTTCATGTAAAGTAATTAAAATATCGGTTTCAAGTCCCCCCCCAAAAAAAAATTAAAATATCGGTTTGAAATTCAAGGGGCAGCAACATCATCCAGAGCAATTAATTAATATCAAGTTTATAGAAAATCGGCTGAACGGTTTAGTTGCTAGCGTTGTTCATGGACAGGCAATGTGTCGTCAATTGAGTTTTCGATATCAAGGATCTACAAAACATGGATGCTGACTGCATCACGTGTTAGAGTTCTTTTCTAAAATAAGCAAATGAGATGTATCCACTTTTTCCTTACCAGGCGATAAGATTTATTTCTGCCGAATATTCGCAGTTTTATTCTGCAACATTATATAACTTTTTCTCTACTGAGTAAGCAGCAACAAGAAATTAAAAACACTAATGTAGTATATATATGTTGCTATTTGACGATGAGAAAATTCTCTTCTCACGTTGAAAAGATCGGAATAAGGCGTGGGGATGTCTTCATGTCAATCACACATACCCCCTTAACCCATGCCCGCCAGGCCAGGACGACGCTGGTAGGCTATGGCCTGTACACGGGCCGACGCACCAAGTACACTCAAAAAACAGTATTAGAAACACGATCGCGTCTCTTCATCTCAAAACATTCACTCTGAATATGGAAGTTACCTTTTGTCACGAAATAATGGTTTCTAAATAGGTTGGAGACAAATTTAGAGATGAAAAGATGGACATTGTGTGAATACTAAAACTACTAATGATGAGTAAATATTCTAGCAAAGTATCTAGTTGAATTCTTTTACTTTTTTATTACTTTTATTAACTTCATTGTGAAGGAGTGTTTCTATTAATGGAAGTCAAATTTAGAACAATCTCCATTTGTGCAGCTTATTCCGCACTTAGCTTTTTCCGTATGCATATGCCGATGAATGAAAATATTACTATTCATTTCACAAAACGAAGCCAGCAATAAAATAAGTTACTGTATTTAGGTGTCATCTAAATGGATAATTAAAATGTAGCGGCGGTGGAAATACTAAGAAGTTGAGTCGTACCTTCAATTGGAATAATCAGAATAATAGTACGTATATATAAACATAATCCAAACAGTTGACGACTTGTCGTTAAAGAAATCAATTAATAGCCATCTTCAAGAAAGATATGCAACAGTGGATAATAACCTCGAATGAAACGATACCGATGTTAACCAGCTCGCTCTGTACAAGATTTCGAATTAATCTTATAAGTTATAAACCAGCATTTTTTTCATTTCTTCGTTCAGATTGATCCATTAGCAACTTCTAGCTGAAACAAAACATTCTTCACACTTGGTTTCTACCAATTTTAATTCCGATGGAATTCCTGATAATTGAGTATTTTTGCCACATTAATTATAAATTCTCACCTCCTACCAAGAAGCGTCAAGAAAGAACTAACAGGCCTGATGACAATAGATTCATGAGGGACTCTTATCTAATATAAACGTTCCGTTGTACTCGCATAGATAGAATTCATTTCGAAAGAAAATGAAATTTGGAGAAGTAGAACAAATGCAGAGTTGGACGATCTATATAAAACACCTAAGATAATTACCTGCATCAAGATAAGATGGTGCGAATGGATTGGATTTATAATACGTAGAAAGAGAGGGCAATAAAGAAGGTGTATGCAAGGAGCTTGTCCGGTGGGAGGAGTAGAGGCAGCTGAGGTTAAGATGGAATAATGAGGTGGAAGAAGATCTGAGGACCCTAGGAGAAGAAATGATGAAGAAAAGCAGCAGACCGAAGAGACGGGGCTACCGTAATAAAAGAAGCCATAGCAAAACTATTGTGCCGGAGAACTGTCAGAAAAGTAAGAAGAAGAACAAGAAAAATTGCGCGCACTCTTTGTACAACAGTTACGTAGCAAGAACATTAAAATTGTTGTTTGTTAAAGCAATACGAACAGAAAATATTTAATGGCGGGAGAAGTCATTCTTGCAACCCTTTTGTCTCATGTTGACATCTATGTCGTAAGAAGATGAATACTGAGTTTGAGAATTCAGTTGTTACGCCCAGTACGGAATAAGCGGAATAACACAATCAAATATTTGAATTTTTTCAGCCAAAATCGAAACCGTTTCATTTTTTTTGTATTTGTCTCGAGTATCTAACAAAACCACTGAAAGGTCTCAAAATGCCGAAGACGTTCATAGTTATCTTTGAATTTCTGCGGGCTTTGGACGTTAGTAATATAGATGCATTTATTTCATTTATTTGAATGAACAAAAAATAGCGGCCCTAATTGAGTCGGGACGTCCAGCATGCGGCCAAGCTGCCATGTTGGTACCCCCTTTGTGGCACCCCTGCTCCTACGACAGGTCTCTTGAGCTCCCCTCCCTCCGCTCAGCGTCCACCAAGGGTCCTGCCGCCTTTCTTGGCCCCACTCCGCGCTGCCATCTGCGAAGCCTGACAGGGCGGTCTGAGGCTAATTACTTGCGGAGAGACAGAAAGCCCCAGTCGGCCGCCCTGTCGACCGACCCCTGCAGAATTCCAAGCAGCGGACGCCGCAGCAGCGCCACGCCCCGTTTACGCGCCCGCCCGCGCGGCCAGGCCCCTGCCACCTGCGGCCCCTGACGGCGGCGGCGGCCAGAGGGACGGGCGGGCCAAATTGGGAGAATTGGGTTACGTAAAGCTAAGTTTTTCAAATACTTTTTGGGAATAAAGACGACTACTGATTCCACGAGTATCAGTATGTAAACCATTTGACGTCAATAATCCGTTCACTATAGTGGTTTTCAAGCATTCTACATTGAAACAAGGGCGGCACGAGATAGGGGAAAGAGAGAGCTATTCTCTCTTTCCTCTGACCAGAGAGACAAAACGTCATAGTTTTTTGTGCACTCTAGCGCCTAAGCCGTCTATCAGATAATTAAATTTAATTTAAGTATTTCGTAGGAACTTTGACATCTTTAATTTCGTAAATAATTTATTTTTAGTAAAACGTATAATTGTAAAGATAGAAGTGGAAAACTGGGGAAAAAATGCAAAATTCTATGGATTTTTCTCTGTGTAGGTGATTTTTTTCGAGGTGGCAAATATTAACTTTGAATTCAGCACCCCCAAAAACATACAGAATCGTAGAAAAATTTCGAAATTTTTCCTACATCAGAAAGCCAGTGACTGGGCCACAGAAGGTTGGGGACAGAGGATGTTGGGCAGGTGGCATAGGACGACAGGCAGAAAGAAAAGGATAAAAGGTGAAGGAAGGAGGATGCAAGGAAGGACAGTCAATGGGTGGAGAATAAAAGTTCGAGGTTGGTGATTCATTATTTTGTGATTCCGGGTGGAACAATTCCTATGTAATCAATGTATTGTCCCTGGAGATGGCGGTGTTTCTCTTTCACTGGAACGTGAGGTTCAGTACCCAGCTACATGCATGTCGACTTGCAGGATTTCTCCCCTCCTGGAATCTCCGGCAGCAGGACTCCGCCCCGTTCGGAGCAAGCTTAAAGCTCCCCGCTGGTCTCCCGTCATGCGTGGCAGGGTAGTACATTTCAGGGTAAATGTGTGTGTGTGTGTGTGTGTGTGTGTGTGTGTGTAAGGGGATTGCAGGGGACAAGGAGAAAGAACAGGAGGAATTCTAAAACTACCGTGGCGTAAAACTACCGAACAGGGAAGAAGGCCGCTTTGATTCTCAATCACCGAAGCGCCCGAATTCTACCAAGATACCTATTGCTAAAAAAGCCGCCACTGTTGGGACTAGAACCCTAGAACCTCACGGTCAGAGGCACTACAATATCAACAGTTATTTTTCTTTGTTCAAGAAAGCTTTTATACATTGACGGAAATGATCATTCGTAAGCATTATAGTATTTATTTTCATATCTGTAACTTTCTGAGGTTATACGTCCACTCAACTAACGATATTTATTATTCTTTCCAAAACTGTAGAGTTACGTTCCTGGAAATTTAAAATACATTTAAGTAGCTTAAAAATCAAATCCACGTCACAAATTGGATTCTTGAAAGTTACTCCTAGAAATATATTGCCGAAACCCCTTTAACCTACATAACCCCCAGACAGTGGCAAACTGCTCCATGGGGGCTGTGGCGACAGTGGAAGCAACAGTATGGCAACGGCAACGGTAGCGACGTCCCTCTTTTAGAAGGACTGCACACACGGGGAGGAAAATATTCAAGCGGGATGATTGTAGAGACGAGGACAAAACAAAAGTGGTGGCGTTGGCGGGTGTAGTGGCGGAGTCTGGGGCTGGGGCGGGGGCGGAAGGGTGGCGGGGTGGAGGCGGGGGCGGGGGCGATGGCGAGGGGCAGTGGCGGGGGCAGCGGGGGCAGCGGCGGCGGAGGAGGTGCCGGTGGCGGGGGCGGGGGCGGTGGTGGCAGCCGTGGCGGCGTCCCGCCTGTTTTTGCGGGGGAGTCTCGCACAGATCAAAGGCCGCGCGCAGAGCGCATCCGCTTTGCGGTCGCGAGTCATCGACAGAGCGCGCGCGCGTCCATACAAGATAAATGACTGTCTACTCCTCTGGTAGAGGCCCTGATCGGGCTGGTTGCGCAGATAGCTGCTCTCAATGACAACTGAGGCATCACCTCGACACACACCACAGTCACCTGCAGCTCCTAAGGCTTCATGTCGCTCTAGATCGTGACATTTTCGGCTGAAGCGGGGATGAACATTTGGATAATACCTCCAAGCACCAAAATGTAACATGATAACGATGATAATTTTTGTCATTTTTCAAAGCTAAGTGTAGATGAGGATGGAGGCTGACTTTTTTATACATTACCCTTTTCTGTTCATGTAACGACCAACATGGTTTGCCTCGAAATCCACTTCATGAATTGTAGTAGAGGTGATAATTTGGGGGTGAATAATGATCGGTGAATTGTTAGAAATTGGATAATTGCTCAGATGGACGACGTAATTGTATGACAAATTAACTATACTTCAAATGCATAGAAAAAGATGTGTTACAGGAGATTCGAGCTAGTAGCTATTGATTTCGCAAAATTGCATTAAGATTGCAAATGGGTGCCAACGCCAGCCACGTCACACTAAGTGTGTCAAATTGTAACTTACGCGAGATTCGAATTTGCGATCTTTCGTTCATTGCTGACACATAGGCAGCGCAGTCGTCTGTCAGCTGCAATTCACAATTTTCTTCGCCAAATTTTGAATCAGTATTGATTATTTTTCGTTTATTGAAAGTTCTACGTTAGCACAATGAAATTCAAATCAACAGTTTATTGGATGATATGTTATTTTCCATTGTTTTATTATTTCTTCAATATTATTGTTCATATTTGATGTACTAATTTTAAGAAAATAATGAAATAATTCATTCAATTATTACAAGTACGTTTGAAATTGATGATAATTGTTCAGAGGAAGTGGAACGCGTCTATTTGTCAGAGAAATGTATTTTTCTGTAAAGCGTCGAATTATAAGCCATTCGTATGTTTCGGCATCCCACCTCCACCTCTTGGTATTTGTCTCCGTGTTCCCAGTGCTTTCAATACGAACACAAAAACACTGGAGAGCATCCCCCGTCCCCGCTATTGCTGTCGCCACTTCAGACGTCGCGGCTGAGACGGATATCGCCGTTTGTTGGGCACCGCCCTCCCTGCCGGCCGCAGCAGCGACTCGACTTCACCTCTGCGCCAGGGCGGTCGCAGGAGCCGAGCGCTGGGCAGTGGGGAGCGACGTGAGGCGGCGTTGGATGAGAGAGGAAGGTGGGGAGTGGGGCAGAGGAGACTTAATCAGGAAGGCGCAGGGGAGTGGGGTGACAAGACAGGAGAGAGGTGTGACAGGGTGCGGCGAGAGTGCATGTGGTTCTGAGCGGAACCACGCAGGTTCGGGACGAGGAGGTGCCTTGTCGGGATGGCGTAAGAGGGAGAGGCATAAGACTGGAGTGAAAAGCGTCGGAGTGGAATGAGATGGGGTGGTACAGGCAGATGTGGCTAGAGCGAGCATGGGAACGGCCGTCGGTACGGGGAAATTAAACGGCGTGCTGCGAGGACGACATACGACAGGGGTGATGGGGGAATGGGATTGTGTTGATTGAATAGTAATTCCTGAACTGCTAAGGTCATCAGTCACGAAAGTGTACTGCATGTTTTGTGTACTGCCAGATGCGGCTATGATCTTCGCCCGTTGGATAGCAAGATCCGGCGCCGAACTACTTGTCCGCTTGAGGGGTTTTCTTCAGATAGGTATCTCCCACCAGCGGGACACCGCCCCAGACGGAACAAGCTCCCGACGGGGCTCCTGATATATGCGGTAGTGTTGTGCAAGTTTGTGTAAGAGGTGAGGTTAGGACAAGGAAGAAGAAGGGAAGATCTCGCGCGGTCCGTGGCTTTGCTCCACTCACTTAGTGATGATCGACGAAACTACTAAATATTACCGATCGCACCAGCCGGCCTCTAGCATTCTCCTCCAGACAGAGACTGAATTCGACCTAGCTGCCTATCTAGTATCGTAAATCCTTCCACCGTCGGTATTCTAACTCTAGAACCTTTTGTACCGAGGCCCTGCGGTGACACCCTGAGCTGCGTTCGCCGGTGGTGAACGGGGTCGACGCCTGGGAGGGGGCGGGGCGCAGGGAAGCAGAGCGCGGACCGAGAGCAGCGGGACGAGGCCTGGAGCTGCAGGGGGAGGCGGGGCCTGATGGCGTGAGACCGGAGGCGGATGGGACTGGTGTGAGAAGGGTCGGAGTGCAATGAGACGGGGGTAGGGGTGGGCGTGGGGAGGAGCGTGGCGGGGTGCGGGGTGCGCGAATGGAGCCGGCGCCGGGGAGAGGCGAGGCGAGCGTGGACCGAATGCAGCGGGGGGAGACGGGGGAGGACCGGACGGGGCGGGGCGGGGCGAGGGCGACCGAGCGAGCCACTACGTGCGGTTTGATGTGGTCCGTCAGCTAACGAGGCCAGAACGGTCGCACTTAGCCTGTGGAAAGGGATAAAAGACCAAGAGAAGGCGTGCGAGGAGGTAGGACAGAGTCTGAACGTAATGCTCGCTTTTTGTGCGTTAAACATTTAAAGAGAAAAGTCAGATTCATATTACACTGTGTAGTTTAAAATTGATTAAATGAAAAAAGGGAACTTTCTACTTGAAATATTACGATTCAGCTACCTCCCAATTAGCCTCAAATCTGCCTGTTAAAATTGCTGAAGAATGAGAGCATGATTTATTTAATAGAATTTAACAAGTGGGTTGACAAGTTGAGACATTCATTATTAACTTCGAAAATGTAACGTATCCAGACTTTCTTCCATGATAGAACTAAATTGTTGTTAAGAAAGAACAAATAGAATGTACACTTTAATAAACAACAATAATTAAGTATTTAAGTAAATTTTTGTTGTTCAAAATACTAATCTGATCCACTTCTGTTCTTCGCGTTCAGAAACAATCCCCATCTCTCCGTTCAGTATCACCTTTCTTATGTCTTCTTTTTTATCTCCGCGAAAATTCCCTCCTCTTTCTTCATTTCATCTGCCCACCTACTCGTTTTCCGGATCTGTTCCCTCTCCCGTTCCCCCTCCACCTCTCAAGCGCAACTCAACTTCCTTCTCGCCTTTGATATCCATTCCCAAGCACTTCGTTATTCCTCTTCCTTTCTTAAAACACTTCCCTCGACTCTCGACTTTTGATCTCCACTTCCTTCATCTCTATTGCCACAACCATCTTCATCTCCAGATCCGTTTCCACCTCTACCACTTTGCCTCCACATTTTATCCTCCATCCCCATCATCTTGTCTTCCACCCCCCCCACTATTTTCCTTTTTCTCTTATTCATCATCCTCCTGTTCCTCCTCAATAACCTTCTCCTTCAGACCATTCCCCTCTTCCACAACCTTCTCCTTATGCTTCTCATTCCTCACAACTTTCTCCCACACAATCTTTCCCTTCTTCTCCTCCAAAACCGTCGTTTCCTCCACAACCTTCTCCTTCACCACTTTCCCCTTCTCCTCATTAATAACTTCACCTTGTCGTTCTTCTCCAACACATCCTTCACCTACACAACCGCCCCCTTCTTTTTCCTCTTCTTCTCTGCAACCTTCTTTTCCACAACCTTCATCTTGTGCATCGCGTTCTCCACAACCTCCTCCTCCCCCTGCTGCCGCTGGCCGGTTCCCATGGGCGCCGGGCGCCGCGCGGCGAGTCGTGATCGCGCCAATGGAGGGAAGCGAATCGCCGCCCCCTCCCCCTCCCCCTTCCTCCCTCTCGGGTTTTGTAGCGCTCCACCGAATTAATTCGCGGCAGGCAGCCTGCCGGCCGCGCCCACCTGCAGGCTTCGCCGCCCGCCGACGCCTCCGCGCGCGGTGGCCGCCCGCCGGAACTCGAGGGGCCGAAGCGGTCCGCTCGCTCTTGGCTGCGTGGGAGTAGACGTTCGCACACTTCCCTTGCACCCACTTTCACTCACCATCAACTCCCTACCTCGAGATTTTAATCTGAAAATTATCGTATGACTTTTCGGCAAAAACTTTTCAATTATCTGGTTTTCGTGTAAATGCGTGTACTGTCGCACCTTATCAGTATAAATACTACTGTATATTTAAAAAATACGTCTCTTCACTTTTCTCATAATCCTTAAAAAAATAATTCTGATCTTAGTGTTTTTCGCCAAAATCACAAAAAAGATGAGAAATAGACGATAGTGTATCTAGATCTTCTCAAAGTAAATTCAAGATCGTAATAAATGCATCTCGATTCACTCCGTTAGTGCAATTAGGTTTCTTAGAACTCACGGTTAAATCTGGAATTAATTATGAGAAAGGTGAACCGGAATGGCCTTGTAACTGGCCGCAGCCGTCTTGAGCATACTGGAGCCGGCTGGCGCGACATGAAGCTCACTGCAGTGGGTTGGAGCACACAATGATGGCACTATTCAGTTATTTTATTACGTACCTTTTAAGTAAAGCTTTCTCTTCATTTCTATAATTACGAGCGGTTACTTCGGACGAGAAAGAGACATATCTTGAGTTTCGGTTGTTTCGCAAATTTACACATTTCTATAAGCTTTACAAAGACAGATTTTTTTCTTAAATATTTGTTTTTTCTACGTCCTTGCCCTCCTCCCTCTCTCTCTCTTTTTCCCTCTCTCTCTCTCTTTCCCTCTCTCTCTCTCTTTCTTGGGTGTGATGTAGATTAACTAGAGTCGAGTCTTCATTTCCCCGGACTTCTTTGCTGCTTGGTGTGAGGCTTACGTATTCGCTCAGCATTTGTAAGCAAATGAATTGGCAATGTAACACGCCTCACCCCCTGTTTTCACTTGTCTCTTCTAAATCAATAAAAAATTCACAACACATTCAATATCGGAGAAAAGTAGTAAGATAAATTCAGAGAAAAATAAATAACTTAAATGGCGATATATAACGTTAATGCCATTTCATCTCTACATCTCGCTATCTGTATGAAGAAAAACGTGTTGCAAGGGGTCAGGGACGATTCCACAAGTAGCGTTCAATAAGTCTCGAAACAGGTGAACCTCATCAACAATTGACCCTGATTCTTCCTCCATCACAAGCGGCCGGCTGCACTAGGTTGCTGTAGTTTCTCTGATTGAAAACAGGCAAATGTCGGGGCAGTAGCCTGACTAACGATCGTGCACGAATCGGGCGCAATATTTCCTTCCTCTTCCTTGCTCTATCCTCTCTCCTTACTCTCGAATACTTACACGCACTTCGGGGAGGTTACTGCTAGTTCGCATTCCAAATATATGAAGTGCTTGATTTATAGGATAAGTGGCATCTTCACTTAAGCTATCACTTCTTGCTTAAAGATTTCCTTGTTTTTTAAAGAGTCATCTGTGATTGACAAAGAATTTGGTGGTATTTGCTCAGCAGGTCATCTTTGAAGGTTTGGTCCCGTTGCTTACACGGAATAAGCCACTGCGCCGCTGCACGGCATCCAGGAGGTGGTCTGGAAGGAGGCGCGCAGAGTGAGGGGGTGGAAATTGATGGCCCGCGCCGCCGCCGCCGCCGCCGCCGCCGCCGCCAGTCTTGCACCTCACGCGCTCTCCGCCCGCGCCGCCCCTCCCCCTCCCCCTGCCCCAGGCGCCATTGACGGATGCGGTGGGAGCCCGGGTCCGGCGGGGCGTGGAGGGGCGGGGCGATAAAAAGAAGCGATTGCTCGCCAGAGGGAAGGGAAAAGAAGAGGGTACGAAGAGGTAAAGGACAGGTAGAAGAGAATGGTGGTAGGATGAGAAGAGAGACACGGTAGGCATGGGGACATGGTGTGAAGATGGGGAAGGCGAAGAGAGTAAACAGGAGCAAGGTAGGAACGGGTACAAGGTGGGAAGATGATAGATGGAAAGGAGATGGGAAAAGGGAGAGAGCGTGTAGAAGGGAAGGGAGGGAAAATGGGAAGAACATGCATAGGGATACGACGGGAAGAGTAATAATACAGGATGGGGGCAGGGCAGAAACGGTGAAATGGTTGAAAGAGTGGTACGGTAGAAGAAAGCGGGAAGATAAATACAACAGGAAGAAAGACTGAGCATGCACGGAGTGCAGGGTAGGAGAAGGGCAGGATGGGAGAAGGTGGGAAGACTGGATGACATGGAGGGAAGTGATAGGGAAGGAATAGGAGTGGAAGTGGCACATGGCAAGAACGAGGAGTTGGTGGGTAGGGCGAGCAGAGTCGCAGGACAGTAAGTGCGGCAGGGCTAGCAAGGGAGCATTGACGGGTGGGCTGTGGGGAGAGAGGTTGGGGCAGCAAGGAGTCCACCAGGAGGTGGTAGAGGTGTGCGGTGGAAGTGAGTAGAGTTCATGAGGTGTAGATGTACCCTGATGATGGTGCTGGAGGGGATATGTGACGGAGAAGAAACAATGCCGGTGATTCGGAGGAGGAGGATGAGTTCCTGGACTGCAACTGGGGTGATTAAAAGACGTCTGTAGCGCAAGGGCTTCGAGCAGCGTCCAATAAATAGACCCATAGGCTGTAGGTTCAAGACCCATATACTGCAAGGGTATTCCCATGCCGTTGTGACATTATTAACCTTCTTACACTACCACGTCTCCCAATTGAACGTCAAACCATTAGCACTCAACTCGTTATTATTCCTACCATCGTAAGTTCGATGGAATGCACCGATAAAACTGCTATATTCACCAGTAAGGAACAGTGAGGACATCATTTCACAGTCGCCCCCCCCCCCCTACACTAATGAATGAGTTTGGCGTCCAGCGTCATCAAATGATCATCACCGTCATCGTGAGTTATTGGGCGAGCAGAGTGGCTGCAAGAGAGGCTAAAATAACACATTTATGTAGGACTGGAATTTTTTTCTGTAGGTAGATAACGTTATATCCAGATCGAACATTTATGATTTTCAGTAATTACTAACGTGAAATAGTTCTCTTCTTACGACTGATGTACGTTGTTCAAAGATAAGTTCATGTGCAATCATTTATTGTAGATATTAATAAAGAAATTATGGAGGATGTAAATAAGAAGACAAATATTGCATAGATATATACTTCTTGTCCTCTCTGAAGACCTTTCAAATTACTTATTGAAACCAATATTTTGACTCTATTTCGGGAAACTACATAAAAAACCTTATAAATACATAAATATTTAGTATATTATAAAATCTTGTATTATGGCTCTCTGACGCATGCTGTTTCTTTTGAAATATAGATTTTAATGCAAAGAGGGCCATCTTCAGAGAATGGAAAATAAAATGTATATAAATTTATTTGTGAAACGACGTGTCACAATTGTCTTAATACTCCGAAAAACAATATCTTAAGCAGTTTTGATGTTGTAAATATTCATTTAAACATTAGAATTAGATTAATGTAATTTAAAGAAAGGATTGTGGAAAAATTGGCTACCACATGATCGTCTTTCAAGAGTCTTTTCAGATAAAGAAAATTTTGTCAGCATTTTTATCTCGCTATTGGATGAGGAAGTTCAAGTGTGTTTTTCAAATAGTGTGACCACAAAACTTTTCGGCATATCAATTTGTATTATACGATATGTTTTAGAACCAAATGATGAAATATGCATATTCACAAAAATAGCATTTACATGTTAAACATTAATAACTCATACTGGTTTAACAACATCGTCAATTAGAATTAATATTACTATTTTGTTATGCATTTGTTAGCATTCATCCCAATTGGGGACCATTGCAGTTAATGAGTTATGCGTAATAAAATAATGATTTAAACCTTGTTATGACCAATTCATAAACAATATTCGTAGATTAAAAGAGTAGTAAGAGTAAGTAACAGTAATATTTAAAAATAGTAAATAAAACACTTGAAATACAATAAATCGACTAGTAATTTTTCGTAATAATGTCTTGTTAATATATCTGCATAACGCAATCCAACAGAGAAATGAGAAGGTGATCTTAATGGCTGACTGACTTTAAGGAGTCACGTGATCTTCAAACTATTTGTTAAACTTCGAATGCAGATGACAAACAACGTAAGTAAAATATATACACAACATAAATAAAACCTACAAAAGGAAATTTTAACTGTTCAATTGAAGTATTCTTATTTTTTAACTTATAATTTCTTATTATAGCAAATCTGAATATTTAATGAACAATTTATTATTATTATTATTATTATTATTATTATTATTATTATTATTATTATTATTATTATTACTATAATTATTATTATTACTATTATCATTACTGATATCGTTAGCCTTCATAGGAGGTGGAAGGTGCTGACGTCGACGTGCTTGAATCTCTGCACGTTAACGCAACCTTGTCGGTGCTGAATAAGTTTTTAGAAGTTTTTCGTTTCGATAGTGATTATTCAATATATTTTTCCACTACTGTCGAGGTCTCCCAACCTCCAAGTTCTTTTAACGAGAGAAGACACCGTTTACTACTAGCTTTATGGCCAATGATGGCTGGAAATAGTGTCCTGTGTAGAGATCAACAGAGTCTAATTATAATAATTCCACTATATTTTTTGGAGTGTCTCCAATTGTGTATGTACCCACAACTTTTCCATTTCTATAATCTACGAAAAAGCGTCTCGTTTCTAGGAGAGAGGGACGTAGGTTAGCATATTTTGTTTACAAATCATATGCTCTGAATCGAAGACCGTCTTTTGAATATACATTCTATTTTTTGTACAATTTAGTGTAACTAGAACTCTCTTGCTCGTGATTTCTATATCATCAATAGTCAAAGACACAAGTTTTCTCGTCGACATGCCCTAAAAATACCGAATATTACAATAATCGTTTTAAGTAGCCATTTTCTTCCAGTAAAAATTTTATAATATATTCTTACGATAAAATCTTGGTTTTCTTGTATCTTTCGCGTCTGAAGCGAAAAGCGTATCGATCTGAGGTGAAAAATGGTGTTAACCACTTTATCCACTTTGACAATTATTTCTCCAAAAATCAGAGATCACAGTGGATCCCAGTTTGACAAAACGTTTTCTATTATCCAAAATAACTATCTTGAAAACAAACGTCACCCATTAAATTCCTCCAAATATCGATTTATCAATACTGCTTTACTTTAATTATTCAGTGGTTTCACTATAAATTATATTCTTGAGAACTTTTATCAATTTAATCATTCCTTCAACACCCAAACGTACGATTTCATTCTCACTATATTAAATCACGTCTCTACAAAAATGCATCCATCCGTCAGTTTCAGCATAACACGTAAATTATTTATAATATGTTTGCGCTCTCACTGTCGCTCGCCCAACCCCCAAATACATTACAATCATGCTTAATTTACTATAACTAAACATGTGTGCATTCATTCCTTTTTCGACAATATTAACCACACCCGTCAGAAAATGATCTCTTCTAATCATCCCGCAATTCAAATCAATATCCAAGTTATTGACGAACTTTTATGAATAAAGCAGAGAAATAACCTGAATTATCACCATAGTTCAGATTATTTCGGTTTTAAGAACTGACAATGGAAATAAACAGTCGTCTAAACATGCAATTCTGTGCATTGATGAAATCTGTAGATCACAGACGTTATCTTTTGATGGTGCGAGCTAAACTATTGACATTGATGCAATGAAGGCGAAACATGTAGAAAAGTAATTATTTTGAAAATATATTAGTATTTATTGTTATAAATCATAGTCTATAGTACTTCAGGCCTTTAAGGCAGGCGAATACTAAAGTTTCATTGGTATTGGTTCAGTAGATCCAGAGATTGTCGCGCTGTTAGTAAATGCACTTGTCTTTATGTATTAGTATAGATTATTATTATTGTAGTGGCAAATTTATCTTGCTTTATAATCCTCAGAATATCTCAAACTGAGTCAATATTTTGTAATTCTGCTGACCAGATAGAATATTTTCACACATACCATATATGGTTTTTCCATTATTATTTTCGCTTAGGTTCACCTATTACTGGAAAGAATTTTTGCTTTTTATTTATCTATTACTAGTTTTTACAAATTATTAAAGTACATGTTGTGACAGTTATTTTAACCCCAATACCTTGATGAGGACACTCCAACCCTACATCGAACTTCACAAGAACATCGCAGTTTGGGTGAAGAGCCGTGAAAACGCAGGAGATGTAGTAGGGGAGATGAAACAGGAGGCGGATGCTAGCGGTTCTGAGCTCCAGGGCGCAGGCGCCAACGGAAGAGTCCGCCGGGGGCTGAGGTGGGGCGGGGGGGAGCGGATTCTTGCGGCGACGTGCGAGGTGGGCGGGCGGGCCAGCGGGAGCCGTGTTCTGTCTTACAGATATTGATGGCTCCCCCTCCTCTGGATTGATGGCCGCCCGGAGTCCCTCGCTCATCCCCTCTCCGCCTCGGCGCCGCCGCCAGCGCTGCCTGTCGGCACTTCCGTTAAACGCACTACTCCGCCGGAATCCATCTTCGCTCCCCGCTGCGCGTCGCTTCTCGCCGCCCACGTCTCCCCCGCTTCTGGCGCCACCCTCGCTGTCGTCTCCTGCCGGCCAAGCCTCGCTCAGCGCCCTTGCGAGCCCTTGCGAGCCCTTTCTGCACCACCCCAAGTCTTATCCCACACCCCACCGACCACGTCGCCCCTCCATCTCCCCCGTCCCGCCCCGTCCTCTCCCCAGTCCCCTCCCCAGTCCCCCAGTCCCCTCCCCAGTCCCCTCCCCAGTCCCCGCCCCAGTCCCCTCCCAGTCCCCTCCCCAGTCCCCGCCCCAGTCCCCGCCCCAGTCCCCGCCCCAGTCCCCGCCCCAGTCCCCGCCCCAGTCCCCGCCCCAGTCCCCGCCCCAGTCCCCGCCCCAGTCCCCTCCCCCGTCCCGTCCCGTCCTCTCCCCAGTCCCTGCCCCAGTCTCCGCCCCAGTCCCCGCCCCAGTCCCCGCCCCAGTCCCCGCCCCAGTCCCCGCCCCAGTCCCCGCCCCAGTCCCCACCCCAGTCCCCTCCCCAGTCCCCTCCCCAGTCCCCGCACCAGTCCCCTCCCCAGTCCCCGCCCCAGTCCCCGCCCCAGTCCCCGCCCCAGTCCCCGCCCCAGTCTCCGCCCCAGTCCCCTCCCCAGTCCCCTCCCCAGTCCCCTCCCCAGTCCCCTCCCCAGTCCCCTCCCCAGTCCCCTCCCCAGTCCCCTCCCCAGTCCCCTCCCCAGTCCCCGCCCCAGTCCCCGCCACAGTCCCCGCCCCAGTCCCCACCCCAGTCCCCGCCCCAGTCCCCTCCCCAGTCCCCTCCCCAGTCCCCTCCCCAGTCCCCTCCCCAGTCCCCTCCCCAGTCCCCTCCCCAGTCCCCGCCCCAGTCCCCTCCGCAGTCCCCACCAAAGAACATGCCACACTCCCGCTACAATCTCCACGACAATTCTCATCTACAATCCCCGCCACAGCGCCCGCGGCCACCAACCTTGCCCCCATCTGAACTTCGCCATCCCCGTATCGACACGCCATCGTTTTTATCCCCAGCTGTGCCCCGCCTTCTGCTCCCCGCTGCGCCTCCGCGGAATATTCTACTGTCCGCCGTCCTTCTCCGGGCGCGCGCCGCTCCGCCTTGCTATTCATGGGGCCCTGCGTCTTGTGGCCAATTACTAGGGACGTGCGGGCGCGGCTCCCCACTAGAGCAGCTCCGGCGGGCGCCAACGCAGACGCCGCTTCTCGCGGGAGGAGGTAACCGGCTGATTTGTTTCTACATCTAGTTAGAGTGCCCGTTGTTAAACCATTAGGAGTTAGTGTTATCTTATGGTCGGATTTGTAAATGAGGCTGTGAATAACTGTCTTTATATCTATCTCTTTAACACAATTTGTTATTATGAGAAAAAATAAATTGTATCCATTCAAAAGAGATATCTTCATTAGATATCAACCCTAATTAGCGTTTTCGTAGTCGGTGAGTTTTTAACTTCCGAAATTTGAAATAGTATAGAACTGTCCTGGGCATGTAAAGATTTTAACAAATTTTTGAAATTCTGAAAGAGATCTATGTCAATGTTAGAAAAAATTTGTTCATGTTTCACGGCTTTTACACGTTTCATTTTATTTTTTCAATATTTTTACCTTTAAAGTAGGATATCTATAATATTTGAAACTTTTCTCTGGCTACATGATAACGCTATGTCATTCCACTACTCTTTTTTTCCACTCGCAACACTGCAGTGCAAAAATAGTAGACATCATGTTCAGTGAAGGTGAAAGTAATAATACTGGTGAAAATATATCAATGCAGAATAAATAGCACTTTCGATCCAGCAAAGACAGACAAGTGGAAAGTTTATCAAAGAAATAATTATTTGTACCCTAAAACCTTGCTGTACGATTATCCTACCTCATTTCGTGGACCGATGACCGGCATCAGGGTTGTGGTTAGCAGTCACAGTCAGGAAAAAATATCTAACACTAGAAAGAGTGGGTTATTGCTTTTAGAAGAATGATTAGACATCAACTGAAGATACAGAAAAACAATAAATTTTCGTAGGTACAAGGCATCTTGGAATAATTTCAAATAGTTTTTCTGTACCCGGATTTCCAAAATA